>JBAMNC010000219.1:167500-767500 GCA_037902135.1 Cetoscarus ocellatus
CATATAGAGACAGACAACCATTCACTCTCACACCCATACCTAAGGACAATTTAGAGTGACCAATTAACCTAATGAGCATGTTTTTAGTCTGTGGGAGGAAGCCAGAGTGCCCGGAGAGAACCCACGCATGCACGGGAAGAACATGCAAACTTCACACAGAAAGGCCCTGCCCCACCTGGGAATCAAACCGGCGACCTTCTTGCTGTGAGGCACATGCACTACCTGCTGCGCCACCGTGCCACCCCAGATCTGACCTGCATTTCTTTATTAGATGAAAAATAAATAATAAAACTACACACTTCTCTAAAGAAAGGATATTTTCACTCCAATTCTGACATGATTTGCTGAAAGTTTGTTTTTAACACAGTGGCTCATGTTCTGTCCTTTATGCTACTTCATTATCTGATTGGCCCGTAATAAATGTCATTGACAGAACGGTTGTCCAATCACCTGCCCGATATGGTTTCAAATGGTTCTGCCAATTTATAAACACTTTCTATGGGCTCATTCCCAGATGGACTAGTAAAATATAATCTGGTGTCTCAGGTTACAAATTATGACCATTGTAAGAATCTAATACGGTAAAATTTATAGTTTTACTCAAATGTAAGAGAAATGCATAATTCAGTGGGCTGAGTTCAAAAAATGGATAGTTTTAAAAATGTTTCAGTGCAATCAGCAATTTTTTGACCCAGTTAAAGTACATTTAACTTTAATGTCTATTACTTCCTCATGTATTTAGTCAGGCTTTGTCAAGTTTTAATGAAATTATTACAGTTTCTTGAATTTATTTACAACAAGCAAAGAACAAACCACAGGCCTATCTGTGTAATATATTTTTAATATTCTTATTGTGCACTCTGCTGTATTGTAAACTTTCATTGAAGTTTTTCCATAGTTCTTTCATGCATCTTGTCATGTTTTCTTTGAATTTGCCATTGACTCAGAGGCCACGTTGATTGTGGCGATGGCCTCCAAAGGCCACCCCTTTTGTAAAAAAAACTTTGGCTTGGTTGACAGATTTTAACATCAGTACCATTAAGTTACCAACTTTTATTTCATGTTTGTACCTCTTCTAAAAAAGACTTTTCATTGTGACCTGCTCAAGTGAGTGCTCATGGCTGTGCCAACGTCAGTGAAATATATACATTTTTAAAGGCAATCCAAAATGTGCATGTTAAATGTCCCTTTTTTTGAATGACATCAAAAAGCTTCAAAGCTGAGGCACTTTTAGATGGACTTCATGAGGTCGGAAAACAAATCATTAAAATCTTTTTTGTGTTAATTGTCCCATGAATTTAATTCAATGATATTGAAAAGTGAAGTGCAGCTGTTTCTTGTTTAGGACTCATTACTGCAGCTCTCTATCACCATGGGAAAGGGTCTCATAGTGCTACTTCCCTGGGTCCTCAGAATTTCTAAAAATGTCTCTGGAGAAGAAGACAATGACAACTTTTAGTAGGTGCAGACTCCGCATGCAAACACACTTTATGCAACTGTGTACACCAACAAATGCACACCTCTCTGACTCCATTGTGTGCATATAAGCCATGCACATGTGCAGACCACCTCTGCACTCTCTCTTGAGCCTCACTCCCCTCAACCCTCCCCCTGTCTCACCCCACCTCAGCCCACAGTGGACCGTAGTTCCTAGAAACAGGATACGGAGAGCCAGAGGCTTTAGTGTCTCTGCTCTGAGTTGTCTGAGGGCACAGAAAGCGGAGAGGTTACAAGAGCATCCGGCTGCTCGTCCATGTGATTACCGAGGTGACAAGATGGCAGACATGTGCTGCTGCTCTGCTCTTATCCCTGACTGTGGTGTTTCCAGCGGCGGCGGTTAGGGGGCTTAATTGCCGCAGGATAGAGCAGATTATAAATACGTGCAGCCGGTCAAGGCAGGTCACACTGAATGCAAACGTCTGAGGGAATTAGAGCCTGTTTGTGCATTTGTAGTAGATGATGCTGCTGCCTCTGTTGCCACTACAGGGCTACACGAGAGCGAAACAGCCGACCACTTTTACAGCCAGCATGTCAGAGTGCCAGCTAACCCAAGCAGCCAGGTCAGCAGCCAGCCAGCCAGCACACAGAGCATGAATATAGATGGACCAGAGGAGGGAGCGTTTGAGAGGCCATTTTTAGCATGCAAACCAAATCCTCCACACTCAGGAGCATCAGTGCACATTCAGGCATTTACATTTGAACAGACAGTTTTTACATCTCTCTCTCCGGCTCTCCCTCCAGAGACGACTTTTTATGCTAAAATTCAGTCTGAAAATACTGAGAGAAAACTGCTCCACACACAGTTAGGATTTTTGACTCTTTATGACCAAGTATCAGAGAGAGAAGTAATTTTACACTTTTTAAAGCCAGTCTGCTCAGCAAAACAAAATCAAACATGTTTAATAATGAGAAAAATATCCTTTTTTGCTTTTTTAAGGCACTTTAACCAAAAAAGTCCAGAAAAACATCTCATTCCAAGACAAAAAATGTGGACATTTGTCAAGTCAAAATGTGTTTTTGCAGTTTATTTGATACACAGGCCAAACCAATGTGCCTCACATGCTATCGAATTATCTATCAATCAGTCAAGTGTGTCATGACATGATCAATAATTCTGCTAAAAAAGCAAGTTGACATATTTTTGTTATACTATTAACACAACCAACAATTTATAAGGGATGCATGATATAAGACAAGCAATACGATTTCAGTTTTTACAGAGTTGTAGCTTGAAAGCTCAATAATCCTTACTGATGGGTAACATTGCTGCCGGTGTTTTATGCATCGGTAGTTTATTAATCTATGAAGAACAAAAATTCTGCACACCAGAAGCGGACCCCAAGTCATTTTTTAGAAAATCTTTTTACAGCTATTTTTTGTGTCTAGCACAGCATTCATTTGTTTTTGAATGAGTGTGCTGTTTCCTTTGTTTTTATTTAGTTTTAATAGTTTAGTTTAGACTGTTTTCCTACTAGCACTGCAATGTAACAAATGTGAATGCCCAACTGAGAATACATCTTAAGTTACAATTTCTTTACAACACTGTAGTGTACATTTTAAAATGATAAAAATGTACAGTACAGAAATATTTAAAAATATATATTTCTTCTACATTTTAGCTTTTTTAACTCAGTTTCTTCTCTTTTTATCTGTTTTTTTTTTGGTTTGTTTTCGTAAATGTTAAAGTTTATGGTGGCTTGGAGGGAGGGGATCATGAGGGGATCTTTAGGTAAATGTTCAATAATGGGCTTGTTGGACTTTATCTTTGTTAACGTGTCATCAAACAGGTGTCAATATCATTGTGTTTTCACTAGAGTCATAATGGTGAAGCAGATAGTGCTCCAGTGATTCTAGTGAAAACAGAATGTCTTTCTGTCTGGAGTTTGAATTTTCTCATGCATTTATTCTTTTTTTTCAGGTTATCTGGTTTCCTCTCATAGACTTAAATCCTGCTCACAGGTCTACTAGTGTGAGTGTGTGTGTGCAAATAGTCATCTGTCTTTCTATGTCAGTCCTGTGATTGGCTTGCAACCAGTCCAGAGTGTCTTACGTCATCTAGGGTAGATCCCAGCCCATTTATGACCCCAAAAGCAATAAGTGGCATACAGATAATGGATGTATGCTGGACATATTTGTAAAAGACTTTGTTTGTGGTTGGGACACAATATCTGAACTGCATTAAAGGTCAGAAACATTTGTAAAGTGGATTGTCCCCTTCAAATCCACCAACTTTTACAAATGTTCCCAAACTTTTTGTGAAATTTTTCATTATTGCTGCTGATTGAGCAATGGTGGGAAGAGCGGGTCACATTGTCATGTCATTGGGCAAGAGGCAGGGTACACCCTACAAATCACAGGGCTGATACATACAGATGATCATTTACACACACCAACACCTAAAGGCATTTTAGAGTCACTAATGAATCTAATTACCATGTTTTTGGTCTGTGGGGGGGAACAGAGTACCAGGGGAAAACCAGGAAACTCCTGAGTTGGAGGGTCAATCCAATGCAATATTAAAAGTTATCACAGGATTCTACAGCAAATTTCCACAGTATGTTGTTGTAATAAAGGATTTGTGGTGCATGATGGGTAAATATTTGTTAGATCACAGTGTATCATTTTGGCTTGCATGCTATAAACTCACAGGAAGTTGCAGTGATTGCACAGAAAGGATGTTAAATTACAAGTGTTTACTGTAAGCACAGCATCATTATGTGATTTTACAATAAAACACAGAATTTACAGTCGAACATGTTTAGATTGCAGGTAGAGTAAAGTTTTGTACATTTAAAGTAAACTGATGTGCATCCACAGTACTCTAGTACTAGTAAGTTTACAGTAAAATACTGTGATTTTACCATACTTTACTGTCATTTCATGGTAATGTTATTATTCATGAGTCATTGTATAATTCCAGTAAAGTGTTGTAAAATAAAAGTAATATATTTGTTAAATGCTTTCATATAACTGTGGATTCACAAAAACTTGCTGTAATTTTACAGCATGTATGTATCATGGTTGCTTTAAAAATGCGAGACAAACATAACACTCAGAAATGTCCCTTGATGAAGTTGTTTTAATTGGGCATAAACTCACAGTTCACAACAAACAGGTTTGTGAACTGAGTTGCCTTGCCCAATTACAAAAAAAAAAAGTCATTGTAAAAGGACATTTGATCGCTGAATATCTGTTTTTCTTGTTGCAAGTTTTTTGGTCTGGCCAGTCAGTTTTCTTGGTATTTTTGTAGGGTGGTCTGTATTTTTTCATTGCTTTAAGAACACAACAACTCATTCTAATTTTCAACTATGCCACAGTGAACAACACAGTACTGTAAAATAACTTACTGTGAAATCACAGTGACAATTTTTACAGTGTGACCCTCTTGCTGTGAGGCACAGCACTAAATGTTCATGTATTTCCATGGAATTTAATCACTTGAAATTGGTTTTGTAGAACTCTTATTTGCAGCATTATATGCATTTAAAGATATTAAAATATTATTAAAATGTTTTGAGCAACTAGGATCATTTCACTGAAAAAAGCAACAAATTTATCTTTCATTCTGTGTTTAGCCCCTGAAAGAAAACATTTTTATGTAATTCCAAAAATATAAAGTTTAGTTTTACAAAGTGGATAAAAATAAGACTTTTATCAAGATTCATTTGTTTGACCAACTTGCTTCAATTGAAAAAAGCAATTCAGTTGAACTTTTCTACTAAAGGTATAAATCTGTAAAAGGTTATCTTTCTCTAGACCTCCAGTACAGGTTGAAAAATGCGGACGTTTTAGAAAACAGAGATGCACACCCCTGCTGCTTTTTACTCTCCAGCAACATCATATTGAATATATTTTTAATCTTAACCCTGGAGCTGTGTTTGAGCATGATTGGGCGATATTTTGGTGCCATAATTACAATGAGATCGATGCCTGTTTGGTGAAACATGCTCATTATTCTGGCAAGGAAAGAGAATCTTGGCTGACCTCTGCTGGGCTCTGACAGGCACTGATGTGGATGTTGACCACGGTCAGCATTTGATGCTGGATGTAGATTGGTTTTCTCAGTTTTCTTTGACTTTTGTTAACCACAGGACGGCTTTAGGGATCATTAGGCGGGTCAGCACTGCAGATGGCTTCAATCTAGCAGCTTCTGATTTCACTTAAAATAGCTGGGCTCTTAAAATTTCATATGGCACAAGATAGGGTTGGATTACATGGATCAAAAATTGTGTGTTGTTATTTTTGGGCTGAATAATGTATTTCATGAAGTTCTATTTTTTTTGCCTTGTAAACCAATGATAGTCACAATACAGAGATATTAATTCAGTGATTCAAGTAAAAAAAAAAGTGACACCATAGACAAAAAAATACAAGTCCATTAGTCTCCTGACAGACTTTCTTTTGTTTCTAATGATCAAAAATTACAGAGAACTCCTACACAGTATGAAATGTACCATATCTCTGTACATTGTGGTTGGTGGAATGTCCAATACCACAGAATAACTCAAAGAGTTTTGTACAGATATGATTACAGTTCCAGGAAATATTGGTCATCGCACAAACAGAAGTGGTCAGATCTTGGTGGCGATCCAAATCCGAGCTAGGGTAGTTTTCCACAATGTTGGTAGTAACTCGCTTGACAATGTTGGAAATGCCTTGATGGCTGTTTGTACTCTCGGAGCACTTCTAGTTAATATTATTTGTTCCTCAAATCATACTTAAAGCAATGGAACTGGCAAGAAGCAAGCATTTCCCCCTTCCCTCACCAGTTCCAAAACCTTGTTAATGTATTTGTGCTATTCAGACAATGTGCAGAAGGTTGCCCGCAATTTACGATGCTTGAAATCAATAAAATTACCCAATAACGGGCATTAACGACTTATCCTTTTGTCTGCCTTTTTTTCCACAAAAATCATTTTCATCTAGTATATATGTAATAACAGGCCATTTTAACCCACTTCTCCAAATGTCACCAAGGTCTTTAGGCGACATAGACATTGTGGTGGAGTTTTACTGCATTTTTTTAGAATTAAATACAAAAGCCTGCCAAATATTGGGTGTTTTACACTTGAAGTTTTGTTGCTGTGATATCAAACAGCTCTTAATACTAAAAATGCTTCTTTAATACAATAAATAAATACATACTAAACAGATTATCATGCAGTCTATAAGCAAATATACCATTGACTGTTGTTGTTCTTCATTTGTGATCTATACATAAATGTATTTATTTGTATAGAATTTATTTATTTATTTAAGTTTGTTATATAGTCCAGCCCCAATACAATCTTCTACAGAAATGCATTTTATTTTTAACTTAAATAACATGATTATATTCCACAAAATGCGCCTGGGAGTTGAGCATGAGAGTTTGAACTAAGCTGAGACAGAAAGCTTAAATTGCATGTTTTTTAATTGGGGTTTTTGCCTGTTGGAAAGCAGCAGAATGAGACTTTACCTAGAGGAGATGTGAAGGGGGAGAAAGTGAGAGTGTAAACGAGTGAGCGAGCGAGGGAAGCAGATGGCTGGAAATATAGCCTGCTAAATAATTCATGGAGGCTGGAGTCTGGAGATAGATAGATGGATCGGGGCTGGCACGGACACTTTTATTAGGATTCCAGGAGCTGTGAGCAGAGTGCTTTCTAAACACCCTGATTGTCTTCTGAGACCAAGAAAAGTAATTGTATCGGGTCGAGGAACAGCTATTTACTGGAAATATTTGAATCTCTTTTTCACTCAGTTTTACTGCAAATACAGGACAGATGTGAGCATATAGATTCAACCTCTGAAGCATGAAAATAAGTTCTAACTACCCCACGATGTGACTGTTTCTGCTGCAGTAATAAATCACATGAAGCCGAGTCTCACACTGCAGCAGCAAAAAAACAACTAGAGGAAAATACTCTGAAACTTTGACCAACACAAACTGATTTAGAGGTGTATCAGAGACAGTATTATTCTCGGAAGCTCACCTAAAAATGAGGAGAATGGAAGCTCGATTTTGTCCAAGCATTTTTGTAGAAGGAAAAACATTCGCATTGAATAGTCTTGGACAACAAGGATGGTATTTGTAGAGGGTAAAATGAGAAAACCCAGTCAATCGATAGATGACAATTTTGAAAACAAGACATGCTTTTTCAGGGTAATGCTGAAAAGGCTTTAGTGCTAAAGCATTTAAAAAACTCACAAGCTTTGACTATGTAGGGTTTTTTTCAGGGCTTACAAACAAACAAACATTTTTTTAGAGTGTGCTTGCTTCCTTTATTATTTTAATGCAGTATTGTACAGCGTCAGAGTGAATACATAAGAGGAAAACTGAGAAAATCTTGTAAAATAACGATCATTGAAGAACAAAAATTTTTCATGTCTTGTAACTCAGTGCTAACTGAAAAAAGCTCAGCCTTGTAAGTGTTGAATTATTTCAGAGTCATTAATGCTCTTCCTGTTACAAATAATGCAGAATTTAAATTAAAAAAGGTTTGGTTTACTTTAGTTTAGTTAAACATGAATGAAAACTAGAAGTGCACCAAGAGCACAAGCCTCTAACAGCGCATTTCCAAAAATGTTGGTCAAGTTTTTAGTGAAAATGTGGAAAACTGCCCTACAGAGCACACATAAACAAATCCTTGAGAAGTTCTTGGACCTGCATTCGTATTTAACCTGAAACACCATGTGGACCGTTCAACATATTTCACCAAGCCATCTGGGAAAGAGCCCGTAGAAAGTGTTTGAAAATGGGCAGAACCTTTCAAAAGCATATCTGTCAGGTGATTGGACGATTTTTTCATCAATCAACATTTATTACGGTCCAATCAGACAATGTGGTAGGCGGGCGCTACTGCATTACAGAATGTGAGCTACTTCCTAAAACAAACTAAAACATGTTGGAAGTGAAGCAAATATAGTTTTAATTTTTCATTTAATAAGGAAATGAGCTCAAAATCTGATAAAATTGCTACTGAAGCTCTTAGCATCTATGCTAATCTCTTTGAGTGCAGTCACTCCCTGCTGTCTCACTCGTATCTCCCACCTCTTCCTGCTCTAAAGGATGCTGATTGGGCCATGATGTTTTGGCCAGAGCACAAGCATTGTAGATTGGAGCTTGGCAAGATGGATCTGCACCATTACAGGCTGGTCCAGCTGCTGCACAAAGTTACTTAAAACCCAGAGGGACAGATTGTTTAGAAAAATAGAAAAAATGAATCTTTTACAAATGTATTTTAATTCTGATCACCTCTTATGTTATATAAGGTGACCCAGCAGGTTGTTTGGTGTTTAGAAAAAAACAAGTTTATGTCTTGAACCATCCCTCAATGAACTTATTAAAGCCCCAGAGGTGCATTTTAAACCCCTGTTCCTGCGGTCTCTTTAAAAGAAAAAGTAGAAAAAGAAACTTCAAATTGAAATTTCAATCACTACCCAGGGTGTATGAGATACTCGAAGGTGCTGTGAGGTGTCTGGGGGAGTATATATATATAAGTTTATATATGTAATCATTGTGCCTAGAGTTGAATAGTTAAAAAAAATGTAACTAAAAATAAAAAAACGCCTTTACAGATGTGCTCCCTCTTATATTTTATGTGACGATAACTGTCCGTGATTTAAGATGCAAGCTAGCCATTTTTTTTTTTGACCATATTTGAGTTAATGGTGACCCCACAGGTTGTTTGGTGTCTGGAAAGAGATGAATTTAAGTTTTTAACCCTGCTTAGAATTCAGGTCAAGTTTTGGAAATGAATTTCGAAACCTGATTGCCTGCAGAGACTCGATCATAGGCAAGAAACAGAAGAATCATTTTTATTTGCTCCGCCAAGGACGTTATGTTTTGGCCGGCATTTGATTATTTCTTTGTTAACAAAAACTCAAAAAGTTCATTCAATGAAATTTTCAGGATAGGTCAAAAATTGACAAGATCCCACATTTTTGCTTATAACTCAATAAGTCTTTAAACTGACATTGACTTCATTTTCAGGGATTGTTGGTCATGGCATGTGGCAGAAGTGATTAGATTTGGGTGGCGGAATTTATTTCAAGGATTTGTTAACAGTACAAGACAGGGCATGCTTTCCACATTTTTCAGTCAATAACTCGACCGACAATGTTGAATATGCTTTTGTGAAGGTTTGAGTTCTTTGAGCACCTGCAGTTTGAGATGTTTTCACTTCCAAATTCCAATAACTTCTTGGTACAAATGAAGTGCTTTAGGATTCTTTATGCTGTCCAGAAAGCATAAGTGTAAGTCCAAGTCTCAATAAATGAAGCTACTTCAGCTACAGCCATGTTGTTCTGCACCATGTAACCATATTTTACAGATGTTCTGCACCGTAATCTTGCCCAACATTCTGTCTGATTGAGGTAAACCCAGATGCCAGTTATATTTCTTAGCAACTCCTTTATTATTTTAATCAAGCTTTTAGATGCATTTCCTGCAGCTTCATTTAGAGATAAAAGAAAAGTCCTTCAAAATATAACTGTCTTTAAATTTAGTCATATTTGGGTTCATGTATGGTGTCTCTGCAGGTTGTGTGGTATCTTTTAATGCATGCATTTACAATTCAAAACCTGCTAAAATGACATTATTTCAGTTGCAGTGATGAATTTCGATCCCAATGTCTGCAGAGTCTATAAAACAGTTCAATTATTTGAAATGATTTCTTTAAATTTCTGTCACTACCTTGTGTGTATGAGGTGCCTTTTGACATAGTATATCATCTAGAGGAGCATAAATGTCATTTTAAGTCTAGACTAAATGTAATAATATCTTTTACAATCATGTATATGTGTGTTGCATGCCTGCATCCAAAACATCATTTGACTGGTCTATTAAGCTACAATTGTCTGTTAAATAACTAAACTAAAGAACTAAAAAAGGCCAATATTGTATGGAAAATTAGGATGCATTTTGAACCCCATACATGCAGAGTCTATAAAAGAAAAGAAATGGAAGAGAAGTATTTGGAATGTAATCCTTCAGATTTAACACCCTAAGATCTAAGGGACCTTAGGGTGCTGTGCTGCCATCTCCATGGCTACATAGAGGCAGTCGACCATTCCAATCACACTCATATTTAAGGGTAGAGTCACCAATTAACCTAACAAGTATGTTTTTGTTCTGTGGGTGGAAGCTGGAGTGCTGAGAGAGAACCCATGCATGCACAAGGAGACACTGCAAACTTCATAAAACCCTAGTCGACATAAGGAGGCGGACCATCAATCCTCTTGCTGTGAGGCATGCAAGCTAACCTGCTGTGCCACTGTGCCGCCCCCAAAGTTAACTAAGCAACAATAAAATAACATGAAGTATTTCACAAATATGCTCCCTCTTAATTTTCACCACAACTTTGTCTGCATTCAGAGAACAGTGTACAAAAAAAATTATATTTTCTGCTCTTAATTTTTATTCAACACATTGTCTATTCTTGCTGCTCTTTAACATCAGGAATAATATAATTCTGAAAAATTAAAGACAAATCTCTAACAATCATTCTCATCATCCCCTAGAGTCATGTAAGGTGATGCATATTGTTTGTTGTCTCATCAACAGTGTTGGGAGTAATGCCATTAAAAATAACAGCGTTACTAATGCTGGGATGTTAAATAAGTAAATTGGGAGCCAAATAAGAAAAAAATGTCACTGTGAAATTGAAATGTAATGAGGATGAAAATTTAAATATGCTTTATTTAGATTTCTCTTTCAAAAAAAGAGAAAAAAAAGTAATATAATATCTGGTCTGTTGAAGGAAGTACAGGCACTACAATGCCATTTATATAAAGGGCAAGAACATCCATGTGAAGTGAACATTATGTCCCAGAGCAAAGTGTTTGTCCGTTGTAATTCTGAAAAGCTAGTGGCCAAAAACACTGATAACTCTGTTGATAATGGCAGCGCTGCTAAAAGCAGGTCAGGTAACAACAAGGAAGGACACAGAGACAGAGCTGTGCTGTTCAGGCAGCAAAAGCTTTTTCATAAAAGTAACGCAACAATTACTTTCCCTGGTAACTAAGTACATTTATTTATTTTTTTTATTTTGGAACGTACCTAGCAACTATAGCATGACTATAGTTTTAAACCCTGCATAATTTCAGCTGCAGTGATGCATTTCATAACCCAGAGAATACAGAGTCCAATACTGAAATAAGAAACAGAGGAAAATGTTACTTATTTAGATTGTTTTTGTTTGTTTGTTTGTTTTCCACATTTCAGTCTTCACTTGGCCTTAGGTTGTTGAGTTGTGTCCTGAATGGTTTCTTGAAGTAAGTCTTTGTGCTGTCATGCATCTTTTTAAAGCAAAGGCCTTCAGAGTTAATAATTGAGAATGAAAAGGCATAGAATATATTTCAACAATAGGTACCTTCTTAACCTTGTCTGCAATAGGAGAACAGGTTTAAAAAGACAATTTTTACTATTCTTAAATGTTCTTTTCTTACACTGCAGTTTTTACACTGCAGTTGTACATTTCCTGGAGCTCTGTTCATTAAGGGACAAATGTTTAAGCAAAATGAAAGACAAATCTTTAAAGTCGTTTTGGTACATAATTTTCATCTTACTAGGGTCATGTAAGGTGACTGCAGATTGTTTGGTGTCTTGTGAAGCCTGAATGTATTTATTTAAAATTTGCTTTAATGGCATAATTTGAGCTGCTGTGATGCATATCTTACCCAAAGGCCTATGAAAAAGAAAACAAGTTTAGCTATTTGGAACATTTCTTCTCAAATTTCACAGACTATCTTGTATGGTTTATGATGATGTGTGGTGTAGGGAAACAGTTTAAGACAGTTTTACCAACCGCATAAATGTTTATCCTGCACCCAAACCCTTCAAATTGTGTAAAACGTTAACAAACAGATTGATTCTTTTGCATTGGGCAAAGAGCATGAAAAAAATCTCTACATTTTCTGTTTCTCTGTCCTTAAAGGCTCAAATGTTAAAGTTAAATGAAAGAAAAAGATTTAACTGACATTCTTGTGCTTCATTTAGATATACTCTTGGGTCATGTAAGGTGACAGATTGTCTAGAAAGTAATAATTTGTGTTTTGAACCCTGCATGAATGACATTATTACAGCTGCAGTGCTGTATTTTGAGCCCCTATGCCTGCAGAGCCTAATACTAAAACAAGAAACAGAGGAAAAGTTACATTCTCTGGAACATTTCCTGTCAAATTCCACTCACTATCTTGCGTGCTTTAAGGTATTGTGTAGTGTAGGGAAACAGTTTGATGCACTCTTCCGAGCTGGGTCCGTGTTTTTCCTGCATCAAATGCCTTTAAATTGTATGAAATTTGACCATTTTTGTATTATTGTTAGAGAACAGGATGTAAAAAAAAATGATTTTTTGTTCTGCTCTTATATGTCGTTACTTTGAACTGCAATTGTATATTTTCTGAAGGTCTATTCTTGAAGGGTTAAATATTAAAGAAAAGTGAACAAATCTTTAAAAATACCTTTGTGTGCTTGATTTTGATAGTCTCTGGGGTCATTTAAGGTGACTCTGCAAAGAAGAAAAGCAAGAATGTATGTTTGAAACCCTGATAAATGAGATTATTTCAGCTGTGACGACTCACTTCAGACCAAAGTGCATACAGAGTCTAACACTAGTAAAAGCAGAGGAACAGGTTTTTCTATTCCAGATGTTTTCTTGTTTAAATTTTAGTCAATACTTGGTTTGCATGAGCTTCAAACATAAAATCCTGTGCAAAAGCTGTCCTTATTTTTTTTTTTTTTTTTGCACCAGGCGATTTAGGATGCTGCAGTTTGTCAGCAAAATGCTTGAAGCTCAAACATCCAAGCTGTCCTTGAACATTTGGGCTTTTAGAACAAGATGTCACTTGAATATTTAGGTTAAAAAAAAAAAATCTGCCATGAGGGGAAGCAGACCTGGTTGGTGAAATAAAATTTGTGGTGGGCATATGTGGCGGGCGTCTGTTGTAGGCAAGTCCTGCAGTCCTTTGGTGTGTTTCTGTGTGTTTGGGGAAGAAAGATGTAAAATTTTCAATATGTACCTGCAGTTATTTCCTCTTTCACCCTTGCTTTAAGGAATAAACATCAAATATTTGCCTTCAGAACGGCATTTGTTTGCTTTATTTCCCCCCCTCGCTCCGGCACGTCGAGACAGAAAAAACACTCTGTGCTCTATTTTTCCACCTAGCTTTGAGCATCATGTGCAGCATATATGACTCTCCTAGATGCACACACACACTCCTGAGTGGAGGGCTCCGGGGAAATAGAGCAGAGAGGAAGCTACGTGCCTTCGCCAAGCAAGGGCTGTCTGGTGTCATGGCAACCAGTGCAGATTACCCCACCCTCCATCAGTCAGAGAGAGAGGAGAGACGAGCACATACACATGGATGGATGTATAGAAACATGGAAGTGTTGCACAACATCCTAAACGCTCTTATGTGATTCATAAATAATCTTTTTAAGCATGTGCACATCAGCGTTTCAGATAGTTACATCCTCCTTTCTGCAGTGGTAAAAAATCTGAATCAGGAGGAGAGGCAGAAATGACAGAGGGAGGGAGAGGAGAGGAGGGGAGTGATGAAGACCGAGGTGCAGGAGCAATAAACATATAGTAGAGCTAAATACGTCAGGGGGATATACTGTTATTAAAAGCTGAAATGTTATCCGACCGACTGCTCCATGAGGGGGTGGACAGTAAGCATCACACTAACGCCTTCCACACCGCCAGAGTCCTGTCGAAATAAATGTAAAGGGAGATTTTATTCTCTTAAGTGTGTGTGTAGGTTAATGCTGCAGAGAGATGCGAGGAAAGATAGATGTGTCTTTACTGTAGGCTCAAGCTTAAGCTTTTAGGTTCATGACAATCAAGCCAGTCACAAGATCCATTACATATGATCATAATGTGGAAATAAAGTTGTGAAGTGATGATATGTAGGTAAATAAAAAAGAAAGTGAAGCGCAGGGATGGGCAACTCACAGCCTCGTGCGGCCCTTCACTTCTTTTGGTATGGCCCAAAGTAGCTTTAAGGTCACTTTCACCCCTAAAATTTCAGCATTGTTTCATTTTTTTATTTGTTTTGTTTGCTCTGCTTTCACATTGGACATATTCAGGCAAGCCAAAGCCTGTCAAATGTTGCATAACCTAGCCTCCCGCACCACATCACAGCAGTAGTGCCCATTCCCAAACACTTTCTATGGGCTCTTTTCTAGATGGACTAGTGAAATGAACAATCCATCTAGTGTGTCAGGTTAAATGAACACAATTTTCCAAAAAAACAAACCAAAGGTCATTTGGTACAGAACAAGGGTGTTATCTACAATAGAATAGAAGAGAATAGCCTTTATTGTTATTGTACTTTGGGGGATACAACGAAATTTAGGGAATTCTAAGCACTGTAATTTCATTTCACATAAGAGAGAAGTGCTTGGCCCTCACAGGGAGCCACTCACAAAGCATTCTGAAACACCAGCAGTGAGATGCATAGGCTTCATCCCTTTTCAAAGCAAACTTCTTCTTAAATATGTAAATATTATTTGAACGATTAAATGAAGGCTGGGTTCAGTGTGCTTGTGGGGCAGTTATTAGTGTACTCTTTCTCCTCATTTGAGAGCGGAAACGCCTGTAATCGGGTACAGTTGAGCCAAACTGAACCAGAACAGAAAGGCAGCTTTACAGTCCTCTGTAGGTTTTTGACACAGACAGCACATTTTTTTTTTTCCAGATTGATTTAAAATTAGTCTGAGACATGGTGACCACTGAGAATTTGCTTCCAATGCCATCATTGAGTAACAAAATGGCTGACTTCACTTTGACTTGCTTTAATATTTCCTTCTATCATTGGAAAACATACATTTTATTGCATTCCTATGTTGTGTACTTAAAAATGTGAGTAAATCACAGCATGACATGCAGAAATCTTCTTGACATACAATGCTTTAGAGAGTTTAACTTTTGATGCTGCACACAATGAAAAATCATGAGTTTCCTCTGTATCTTTTCTTTATGGGAGAGGGAGGGGGGTCAGTGATGCATGGACGAGCTGCCAGCAGGAGAGCGAAGAGAAAAGAAGAAGAGATAAAATTAGTCTACGAGGCTTAGTTTGAGATTTTTGTAGCAGAGACAGAAAAAGGAAAGAAACGAAAGAAATAAAGGGTGTGGAAGAGATAAATGACAGCAGCAAGACGAGGGAGAGAGAGAGGGAGAGAGAAAAGGGAGAGGGAGGGGGGAGTCGGGGGCGTCTGAGGATATCGCCTCCTAAATTGACTGCGGCACAGCCATCGTCCACAGTTACATCACAGCTGAGCTCAAACTCAGGATGAACCCACCTCCCACTTTCTCTCCCCTCCCTCTTTTCCCTTTCTCTCCCTCCTTCTTTGTCTCTGCCAACCTTAAAGCACCTCCAAGCCAACTTTTGACCGTTTGGCAATTAAGTGGAGATGACTGAGCGTGTGCGATGGGATGTATCACAGTTTAATGGGATTCACCGGAACAGTATCAGGCTGAGATCCTGAGCAGACGGTTTAGACTCTCCGGCTTCCTTTTGTTTCTGAGCTGCAGACATCAGGGTGTTGATCAGCTCCATTTAGACTCTTTTTCACACATTAAACAAAAGAGAAGCACGTATAAAAGAATCTAGACCCTGTTTAGAGGTTTTAAACATCCATCAGATTCATTAAATTACTTCTTTTTCATCACAGCCTTTATTAATGCAGTCAGATGAGTCTTAATATCCTGCTGTTTTGAGGCGCACACACTCTGTACGAGCGCCACAGGAGCAGGCATGAGTCCAGAATCCTGATGAAGGTCACCTTGATAGCTACACACTCAACAATTTTCAGTACTTCTATGATTTCAAACACATTAGAGACCACATATACATAACTGTGTATGTTTTTGTTTTTGCCCCTTTGGGCATTTCCCAGAGCACCCAGTCGATATCACAAAAAACCTAAAATAAACATTAAATAAAAAAACAACAACAAATGAATCATTTTTACAAGACACATAATTAGGCTAAGAAAGAAGCTCTATAGTGAAAAACAGTCAAAAAGAAATGATAATAATAATAATAATAATAGTAAACCTTTATAGCCAGTGGTTCTAGATTTAAGGACATCAAATGTCTTTAAGAAGTTGTATTTTTACCTGTAAGAGGTTTGCAACATATGTGGTGAGGAGATGGATCAATTATACAGTGTCACAGTCAGGCATTGGAATCCAAAACATAACGAGATCTGCTCTGAGAGCACTGTTATGGCCTCCATACCAATGAGAGAATACCTTGCTCGATGTTGATCAAAAAAGGAGACAAGAAACATATTAAAGGACGCCACACAAAGGACAAAGTTGATTTTCTTTATTGAAGTAAAAGGTTTAAACGAGAAACAAACTAAATGAAACAAAAGGGGCTGGAGTTGTCGGCAAAAGTGAACAAAACGGGAGAAAATGATCAGGCCAACCCCATAAGGGGCCGTCGCACCCAAACACCTCTGCATACGCTGCCTGACCAAAAACTAACTAAATCAAGGAATAATCAACACCGAGAAAACAGGACCACCGACAACCTCCAGCCAAAACTAAAACAACAAAACCCAGCAACCTAGTGCTGCTGAGGAACAAAAAGGGAAAAGGAGAAACAAAAATACCTGTGAATCCAGGAAAATCAGAAACAAAGGAGGAGTACACTGAAACCTCCTGCTCCTCAGGTCTGTGTGTGTGCCAAACATTGCTCCTCTCTCAGCTCCTCCAAATAGCCCTCCCCTCCCTGAGCACAGATTGCTCTCAGGTGTGCAGCAGAGGAGAGGAAGGAGAGGCACCAGGGAGAGAGAGAGAGAGAGAGAGGTAGAGAGAGAGGAGCAAGAAAGGAGAGGCACCAAGGAGAGAGAGGGAGAGGAGCAGGGCCACTCGTAACAAGCACAAAATTCCACCAAGGCATTTCCATCATTGTTGGGTGAGTTATTGTCAAAAATGTGGAAAACTGCCCTACCTTGCACTGTAATCAAGTCCTTAAGAAAGCTCCTGGATCAGCATTCAGAATCTAATAGTTTATACTTTGGGTCAAGAACAACATGCCCTGAAAACGTCACTAAAGTGTGTTTAAAACTTATTGAGTTGTTAGAGAAAACTTGGAAAACTGCCCCATCTCACAATGTTAACAAATCCTGAAAAAAAATCATGGTTCCGCAACCAGACTACTACTAACCTCTTGTCATTTGGCTCTTGGCCCTTTTCTGACCTATCCTGAAAATTTAATCAAACTTCATTTGTTATTTTTTGAGTTATCCTGTTAACAAATGCCGGCAAAAACATTAACTCCTTGGCAGAGGTAACAACTTCCTCAAAGTTTTGATATTATTAGTCTTTTTATTTAACAATTCCGTTCTCAATTCCTGCCATTTAGTTGCAAAACCTCTTTGATAGTGCCCTTGGTCAGTGATCGGGAGATTGCAGGTTTGGGCCCTGCTCTGGGCGTCGCATGGGGACGTGTCCTTGGGCAAGACACTTAACCCCAAGTTGCTCCCACTGCTGCGTCAGTGGCATGTAAATGGGTATGAAAGGGCGTGAATGTGTTAGTTGATACTGATGGACATCTAACAGCTCCGACCTACAGTGAGTGAGTGTGAGAGCGAATGAAAGGGTAGATGTGACCTGTGGTGTAAAGCAGGTTTAAGTAGTCAAAAGAGTAGAAAAGCATTATATAAGCTCAAGTCCATTTACCAGTCAGCAGAAATGACAAAGATCTAATCATGGAAGACAGTGGCAAACACGGAAGACACTTACTGCACAACATGTAGTAGATGGAAACACCAGCAATTTGCAGTAGCATTCGCCTATGTAGCATGGCACTGAATATCAGAGTGATAACATGTGTTTGAGACTTGTCCCATAGAAAATCTATGAAGGTTGACTTTGAATATTCACAGGGATCAATAGGAATTGCATTGATTAGCACACTTGGTAAAGACACTGATATCAATAAAATCATATAACTTCCCATCACTAGTTACAGTAAACTATGGTTAATTAACCCCTAAGGCTTTCTGTGTTTTTCCCACACAAAGGAAACAGATTAGTTTTGTTTTTGGTACAGTGCAACCTGCGCAGACGCTAAACAAAGGTGCCCAGGTGCCCCAAGTTTCATCTGCTGTCTTTTGCTGCATTAGCTGCTACTGAGGGCCACAGCTGTCAGATGTTGTATGCACTTAAGAAACGTGTAAAGTCTGCACTGGCAAAAGAGGAACAGCAAAAACAATACAGAGATATGCAAAATCAAACAGGTTGCGGCTATTGCGCTAAACCTCTGGGCCACACAATACTACACCAAAAGTAAAAGTCATACAGAATAACAGAATGACATCTCAAGTGTGAAGAATTTTTTGACAAGAGGTTGAGTTTGTCAGGTATCATTTTCATAATTCACAGTGAGCAGTTCGTGTTTGTCTTTGGTACATTAAAAACTTAGGGCTGTAAGACTGCATGTGGTTTATGAAAAACAAGATGTACAGTAATAGATCAAATAGAGGGTCAGACAGTAACTGTATACTGTTATATTTGTCAGCCTGTAAAAATTAACACTCAACAGAAAAATGCATTTATAACACACCAGGACTTTGCAGACTTACAATACTTTGTGTTGCATTTATTTAAATCCAAATGTTAATTAGATAAAACTGGAGTATAGTGTTTTTAAATTCTTGATATAATTTCTTTGAAAAACAACCATTAAACAGTGATAAACAGGATTTCCTCGTGCCTCATGAAGAGTAGATTGAGGACCAAATATAGGTTTGAATTTGTTGGAGAATAGAAATAACAGGTAGATCAACAAATTTAGTTTCAGTGTTTAATTAATAATTACATGTAATAAAATTTTAAAACATATGTATTTCTGTTTCAGTCATTTCTCATGTAATTTTTTTGTCATTTTACACCAAATCTATTTATCACAGTGATTTCTGTCACTTGTCTACAATATTCAGCTCAAAAATTCTTATGGTATGGTAACCAAATACATCTTTAATATCATAAAATAAACAGAAATTATTTTAATAAAATGTATAACTCTATTTTTATTTTGACTTTGATTTTAACAGACAAATCAGGAAGTCTAAAAGGGAAATAAACAGTTATAGTTGGCCTAATATAATAAAAAAAAATGATCTAGAATAATGTGAAACTGAAATTGTTTGTTTGTTTATGGTTGTAGCATTGATTATTCAGATGGACATTGGATTCCTTGAATCAGGCCATGTCCTCCTGTTTGTTGCTTCTAACAGCATGTGTCCAGAATTGGACCTAAAACTGTCTAGTGTGTTGTGAGCCCTAACCAATACTCATTTCCATCATTTTTATACCATCTTGTCAGGAGCTCAACACCAAAAAAAAAAAAAAACAGATATAGGCTTACCCCCATCCCACATACTCTATGTTTTACCTAATGACAACAGGGATTGGATTATTTTCATGGTAATTATTAAAAAATAACCTCTGTTATTTCTTCTCTGTCTTTTTCAGGGGTTGACTGTAACCTCCAAAGGAAACCTGGGACATTGATCTTGAATCTGTAAGTACAGATGTATTACTGTCTTTAGATGTGGAGGAGAAATAAGTCTCATCATGTTGGCCTGCTCTTTGTTTTTGAGTGTTTTATTTTATTCACAATGGTACCTGTGTTTTTTAATTAAGTATCGGTGTTTCTTCAGTCTCATATTTTAGTCGAGACCCAAAGTGAAAAACATCCAGCCCTGTCCGCCAACATCAATACTCTCTGAATACCATGACAACAAAAACAGAAATATTGGGTTGTCAATATTTGATAATTTATATACGAAATATTGTAACTCCTGCATACATTCATTCATTCATTCATTCATTTTCTATACCGACTATCCCTTTCGGGGTTGCGGGGGGGGGGCTGGAGCCTATCCCAGCTGTCATTGGGCGAGAGGCAGGGTACACCCTGAACCGGTCGCCAGTCGATTGCAGGGCCTCCTGCATACAGACTTAGTTAATACCCTGGCATGACAGTGTCAGTGTTTCTACATCACACACTTACTCCCTACTCTCTATTCCATTCCCTCTTTACAAAACTATGCACATCTAAACACATAGAGTAGCATAGTTTTATATAATGTGTTTAAAAGGAACTCAATTAGTGATCTCAAAAATGTCAATTAAGCTTCAAATGAGCTGTGGGTCTTTTCATTGTTTTCTTTCATAAATTCACAATCTCAATCTTTACAAAAAAAAAACTTTGTTTTTCCAAATATTACCATTTTCCCAGCTCTTTTGATTGTTTTTTTTTTTCACTTTCTTTTTATACATATAATTTACTAAATCTCACTTTCTCATTTAATGCTTTATTGTCACCCTTTGTGTCCCTCTGTTGTACAGTGGACATTTCTCTATCTGTAAATCTTCCTGCTGCTGTTTTAGCATTTGATGCCCCAACACGACACTGTTTGGAAACCTGCAGGGACGTTGACTTTGTTGTGTAGGATTTCAAAGATTTCAATGTCACTTTCAGCTTTGTTAGTGTTGAAGATAAGAGTATTGGACACGTCAGGCTCCCGTGTCCGTCTCGCCGTGTCTGTCTCGCCGTGTGTCTCTGTGTGATACAGCTGTTAGCGTACTGTGGTCATGGCTCTATAAATACAGCAGCAGACTGACAGAGCCTGCAGCAGCTGTCTTTAGTCTCATGAAACATGGACATAATGCACATACTGACAGGAAGTGGCAAAAACACATGTGGTGTGTTTATTGTTGTAAAAGTATTTCATGAGCTTTTTGAAGAGCAAGGACCACCAGCATGTTTCCTTGTTCCCTGTTATAATATGATTTTTACAACAATCTCAGCTTCACCATTATTCACGACAACTGTTCTTGGTTTTTTCAGATTATTTGATCACATACAATCCTTTACAATGAATTATTAGTGGTAGGACATCTACCTATGAAATCTTGGCCCTGACAGTCTCTTTATTTTATTTTAAAGGCATTTTTGAAACCTACATACTTCTGCATTTTTTACAATGCTGTCATTATGTAACTTTGGTAATTTCTTTTGTGGTCCAAAAAATATAGCTATATTCACAGTTAATAACAAAACCAATAATTTGAGGGAAAGGTAGCTCTACAACTCCCATGTACCGGTGGGAAATCTTAATGTTTTTATCAAACAAGTGATACAGTTAGCATTATTTTCTGCTCACAAATCATTAACCTTGCTCTGATTGTGAATATTTTCATGTATCCAGGCTAAGGATAACTAAAGCTTGTTTCAAATAAAAGCATCTATAAGAAAATCAACCCACCAAGTTGCCGTCTGGATCAGGCTTTAGGTCGCTTCACAGATAAAGTTCAGTGGACTCAATTTGGTTTATGGGTGAAGTTGCAGCTGTGATGTGCAGTAACGTCACTACAAGTACTGCCGATAGTAGCTTGATTACATTTTCAAGTAGCTTTGTGGTAGCGTTGAATTGACTGCAGTGAACAAACAAGGTGAAGTTAGTTAAAACAAAACCATTAAGGCAGCCCTTACAAAGTGCTAAAAAATAATAAGATGACTAAAAAGGGTGTGTGTGTGTGTGTGTGTGTATTAGCGTTGCTTGTGGTTTAAGTTATTTTAGGAATAAAAATGCTTATAAAAAAAATAATAGTAACACAATAATACAAGTCATAGTAATAATAGCATTGATATGATAAGAATTCTAAAAATTACTAATTATTTTAACTGAAAAAAGGATGAAAACAGTTGGATATAGTGAACTACTTTTGTTGTGTTGCTATAATTTTTTAGCTTGCTACCTGTCACCAGGCTGTAGCTTCAGTGTACTGAAGCTGATTTTTTTTCATAGCTAACTATATTTTACAAGTAGCTTGCCCATCACTGGTTGCAGCATTGCTGTTCACATGACACTGTCAAGCAGACCAGAGTCTTTCACTGTTTTGTAATACAGCCAACTGCCTAGTTGGGGCTGTAGCTGTGGTCTTTGTTTGCACGCACTTGCATTTTTTTTACTCATTTCTGGATCTTTGCACATATTTGTGGATCTGCATGAAAATTGGATTAGTTTACAGATTATTGCAACAATAGCTCAATACCTAACGATCCAAAACTGGAAATTCTTGAAAAAATAAAACCTGTGCTATAGTAGAAAAAACAATAAACCCCTCGTGCAATGACAGCCCTTACATGTATTAAACATTTAGACTAAAGCTGTTTGTTAAACCAGGCTTCAAAGGTGTTTATTTAGGCTGTTTAAATTGTCTTTTCCCTTCACATAATCATAGAACTTCTGGGTTTTATGCAGCCAGCATCAAGTGTATACTCCAGGAACTGCAGTTTTTCGCACTTCTTCAGTGGCTTCATTTTCAACCTCCAAGGAGCTTCTCAGTTATACACTGCGTTGGTTCAGGCTTTCATTTTCAACAACAAATTACTTTTATAACTTTTTAATTTAAGTTGTCAAAACTGATGAACAAAAAAACTTCAACTCATGTCTAAGGACTTATAAGTTGTCTACCCATGACTTCCTTTTTGAAGGTCTGTTCTGATCCAACACGATATTTGTGCCAAACATTTTTTATCAGATTCCTCTGAGTTACATAAGAGAGTGCTGTTTTTGTCAGTTTAGTCAGTTAGCTTGGAAAACGTTGATGTTACAGCTGTTCTCAGTTTCCATAAAGCATCTTTCTTTTCAACAGTGTAGTCTGTCTCTGTAGTCTGCAGGGATGTTTTCTGTTACATTGTCAGACAAGATGAATATAAATCTGAATCTGTCAAGGATTTAAACAAGGCCTCTCTGATGGTCTGACTGTTTAGCATCATTTGGCCAATTGCAATGGTTACTGTGGCCAAACAGTTTGTTCAGCATAGGCCACTCGGTTAACTTCAGAACCTTTCAGACACATTTATCAATTAGACCTGTAAACTTAAAGCCCAGATTTAAATAAATGAAAGCCTGCAGGTGTCAGGCATTTGCTTTTCTAACAAACATTTTGAAAATACAGAAAAGATGAATGCAAACAGCCACAGATTGAATTTGAGAAACTGCTCCTTAAAATTAAACAGACACAACATGAATGGGAATGAAAGAAGCCTCGACAAGGCACCAATCAGCTACGAAACAAATGCAAGGAGCCACAGAATGAATGCAAAATGGAACAAGTACCCATGCAGGACTGCCTTAACTGTTCATGTTGCAGATTCAACAAGCACCTGGTCCATCTGACATGATAGCATCACACAGTTGCTGCAGGTTTGTTGCTGCACCTACATGATATCTCCTGTTCCATAACTTCCCAAAGAAATCTGGTAACTGTGGAGGCCACTGGAGTACAGTCAGAGACACCACAACAAGGCAGGAAAGCCAGGCAATTGCAAACGACCCCAGAGTTGGAAGGGGCCCCTAGAGACAGCTGACATTGGTCCATATCAATGAAAAAATGATTGAACTGCCTTAGACATTGCAACATTGATGCATCGGGCCCCCTTACTAGCTGTTGCTGCCTAGCGGCTAATATTGAGGGGCACTGCTCCCGAGACACGGCTGATTTTGATCTGTATCAATGACACAAGCTGAAAACCCCATAGACACTGCAATGACACATTGGGAATCTCCCTAATGGGCCCCCAACTAGCTGGCCTTTTGCGGCAGTGGTACTTGCAGATCTCATCAAGCTGAAGCAAAAATGAAGCCAACGTATCTCTCAGGGCATGCAAAAAGGAAAAAAAAAAAAAAAACAGAAGATGAAATATGGAAGACATCATTGCTGCATTTGCACAAGCCAAGGCCCGCAAACAGAGATTTTGAAAACAAATTGCAACAGGACATGGATGTGGATATGAGACCAAAGACCACAAACATTTGCGCTGTTGTAATTTTAAATAGGATTTCTGTATTGAATCATCGTACTGGTGTTGTTGGGCTGGGAGGGCCTCCATGGTCCCTCTTGCCTAGAGCCCCCAAGGTGTCTAGAAACGCCCCTGAGGACAGTGAATGCATTTTCATGTTCAAGAAACCAGTTTGAAGAACCACTTTTCTTTCAAGAAACCAAAAAACCAGAGCCTTTGTGATGTGAAGGATTATCCTGCTGAAAAAAGCCATCAGAAGATGGGTGCACTGTGGTCATTAAAGGATGGACATGGTCAGCAACAATACTCAGGTAGGCTGTGGGGTTTAAACCATGCTCAATTGGTATTAAAGAGCCCAAAGGTGCCAAGAAATATATACCTCTCAGCATTTCACCACCACCAACAACCTGATCTGTTGATGCAAGGCAGGATGGATCCATGCTTCTATGATGTTTATTCTGACTCTATCTGAATGTGGCATCAGAAATCAAGACTCATTAGACCAGGCACCATTATTCCAGTCTTCTTCTGTTGTCCAACTTTGGTGAGCCTATGCAATTATAGCTCCAGCTTTTTCCTACTTTTTGGCACTCCTTTGAAGGAAAAGAAAAGTCAGAGTGTACCAAACTGACCCTAAAAGGTGCTGCAGGATACACTGACAGGTAAACAGCCCTTGGCTTTCTATAGCACAAAACTTTACAACATGGAATCAGGCCTGCTACCCTGCTATCAGGGACCAGCAGCAGCAGTGTTTGCTTTTCAGAAAGCATACACTTTAACTATTGGCAATCCAGTAATGCTGTACACTTCTCATCAGATATGGGCCCTACTAACCAGTCCAACATTTGTGTCAACACAAGCAAGAAAGACGGGGTACAAAATTATTCTTTCTGCCCCAGAACTAACCATCAAATGCTGCAATACTGTGAATCCAGCAGTCAAAACGGTGATACCATGACTCGCCACATGACTGTGTACAGAAGACAGAGATATTCATGAGAGCACGGGACGACCTCCACTGTCAGACTATTGCTGCAGACCTGACAGTGGATTGAAAAGTGCATCAATCTGATGGTTGGTCACAAAAATCATCAATTCTCTGCTGCAGTTGTAAAACATCCACATGAAATAATGCTACACAGAGTACTGGGGAGGTGAAAGTCCTCCACTTTTTGCTCTTTGTTTACAATTGCACTCTACTTCAGACCGCTGCACTGTGTCATGTGGCTGTGACATTAAGCATTTACATAGCTGCGGTGACGCTCTCCTCCCGGCTCACACCCCTGCCCTCAAGTGAATATACAGTAGGCAGTGAAAACCCTAATAAGATCAGGATTTACTACTCCAAACTGTACTGAACCAAACCACACCAGTTGGTTGAAACAAGGCATATGTCACATTCAAACTCACTTAAATCACCTCTCTTCTCCATACTGGTCCTTGCTTTGAAACTGCAGCAGGTCAACTTTACCATGTCTACATGCCTACATGCACTGAGTAACTGCCATGTGATTGCTAATAAGCTATTTGCCTTAACGAGCAGTAAAATGAGTGTATCTCATTAGGTTTGTCTGAGAACTGCTGCAACAAGAATGCAAGAAGCAACAACATAAAGGAATGTGCAGAACTTACAGACTAACAAAACGTTTTGCTACAAAAATATGGTCCCCAAAGACAATGAAAATTAACAAAACATAGCTTTATTTTTAGTGCATCGAGTGTAAAACTCATATATCAGTCACAGAGACAGTGGACAGACAGATCCATCAGCAGTCTCCTCCTCCGTCTTACACTCATGACAGCAGACAGTGGCAGTGAAACAATGATGCGGATGTTGAGGATCCCACATTTATCCTCCCCATTCAGCGCTGCAGCAGCTGCACAGACAGAAGGAGCGGCATCATTACAGCCAGCGGAGGACTGTTAATAGGCTCGCAACGTGGGGGGCCCTGCCGACTCTGCACGGGGCCCACGAGAGGAGCAAGGAGACGAGAGAGGAGGAGGGGAGAGAGAGCATGGTGAGGTCAGCGGGTTAGAGAGGAGGACACGATGTGGGAGGAGTGTTTGAGACAGGAGCAGCAGAAATGAAAGAGTTTATGTACAGTACAGGGCATATTTTTATCTGCACTGAATGAAAGGACATGAATGAAGCTGCGACGGCATGCCAATTTTTCCTGTAAAAATGGCTACAACCCAGCAAACACCCAAAATGGAAAAGATGATTGCAGAAAATCCACAAAAATGAATGAAATAAACTGTTCTGGTATAAATTTTGAAGTGTGTATTTTTTTCTGAAATGTTGATGGTCAAAATGTTTTGAATTATGACTCTAATTGGTTAAAAAAAAAGTCTGTTTTTACTTTCACAACCAAACATAACCCAAATATCCATTTCAGAGGGATTGTATTTGCAGTATGCATAAATCTAAATATAAGGGCTGTCATAACATCTATTTAATAATAATAATAATACATTTTATTTGTTCTCGTCTTTCTCAGAACTAAAGGTCACCTTGCAGTGCAAAGTTAAGAACAAGATATGAAAAGGATCAATACATGGATAATCAAAGACAACATAACTTGACCAGATATAAAAACAATCATATGGAAAATGCTAATTTGAAAAGATCTTTTGGAGATGGAGAGTGAGTCAATGTTCTGAATGTCCGGTGGGAGGGAGATCCAGAGAAGAATGTAAGAATGTTCATACATTGAAGTTTATCCTTCAGACTTTCAACAAGTAATGTGAACATTGGTGTACGTGTTGTGCAGTTACCTCTAGTTCACTTCACCCTGCTGTTAGCATTAGCTCGTAGCAATGAGCAAAATAAATACTACATGGCATTAAAATACTCACATTTCCATCATCAGGTTTGGCAGCAGATTGTTGGTATTGAGCCCAGATTCAGGAAAAGTCTTGTGTCCAGTCCTGTGTTGAACTGACTGAAGTTGAAGAAGTAGTCGGACGTGAAATGACTGGCACACACATACAGGTTTTAGCCGACTGTAGCTGCTCATTCCCTCATTCCGAGGGTGGTAGCCTATAGGCCTATGTGAAGATATATGTGGCTGTTTACAGCCAAAAACCGAGCAGTGACAGCTTCTGAGCTTAGGCATGCTGAACACCGATCTCTCCCTAAGAATGTAAACAACATGGCTGCGCTTCACAGAAATCTCTCCAGCAGGGGGGAGGGGGGATACTCAGGTAGACCATTCAGGTAAGGTATGCAAATCAAAAAATATAATGTTACGCAACAGTATATCCACAGACTCAACAGCTCGCCAAATGCCATGAGTTTACATGCATGCAGCCTGCGAAATACAGGCTTTGTTGTCTACTATCATATTTTGTGGGCTGGGAGGAAGGCCGAAGACCCAAAAATGTGTTCAAAAGCCTTAAAAAAGTGTTTTTTGAATAATATGTCCCCTAAAGTGTTTTATCGTTTTGATTAAAAAAGAATGAAGAAATGCAACCTTGAAGTTATTTTCAGTCAACCTAGCAAATTACTAAAAAGTGGTTTTTAGCTAGGTCTAACCAACACCCCGACAAACAGCTGCAACATGTTGGCCAGTGGTCACTTCAGCCATGCCTGTTATCATGTATAATAAGCCGGCCCCGCAAAATAGGTCTAAAATCGCCTATGACTATAAACTTGATAAGTGATCTTTAAAAGTTAGCCATTAAACTAGGTGTTGCTGGAGCTTTCTAATTTCTTCAAGACTCTTTCATCCTCCCTTTATCTTAAAATTTGATGGAGTTGTCAAGGAACACCTGACTTTTTTTCATTAGCGTCTGCACCAAGGTTGGAGGCATCATGCTTTTCTATTGAATGTCTTCAGTCTTGAGCTGGACATCTCAGGACTGTTTTTAAGAGATTGTCTTCAAACTCTGCAAAAATGTCCAATCTAACTTAAGAATAACCTGACATTCTTACCAAATGTGCACCTACACCATAAAAGATTTTACATTTTCATCAATCACGTTACAGTGATGAACTCCCTCACTGCTTTTCTTGACCGACCACCGTGCTCTGACTGTCAACTCCATAACCACTGGGCAGATGTTCTTGTCATATTGTTGTTTCTTCCTCTCTTAATGGACCACACCTTTGCAGTGTGTCTGTTTGAGCTTCTGAAAGTCCTGACATGTTTCTGTTAGCTCTCTCATGTGAGTAATTTAATGTTTTCTCCTGCAGAGTAAAGGCTGAGTTCAGGGCGTGGCCTGCAGACGTTTTTGCATAAAAAGTGATTTGTAAAGAAAAACACGCACAGCTTGGTTATTTGTGTATTATGTGTCTTTCTCCTGCTGGCCACGGCTGTTTGAAGGTCATGCCATCCCCATGCTCGGCCTCATAGAGGGCTGCCAGCGCTGACGGCTGCTGCTGCTGCCGCCGTCAGCGCTGGCACATCCTCCTCCTCTGCAGGGTATTGATTAAGTGGCACAGCAATGCCTCACCTGCTGCAACCAGCCAATACCAACATAGCTGATGCTCCTCCAGCCAATACCAGTGCAGGGAGAGGCTTGGAGAGGCTGGAGACAAACTGGCAGACAAGGTTTTTTTTTTTTTTTTTTTTCTCTGGTGAAAAAAATCAGAGAAAGTATCATGGAGGAGAGGAAGAAGAAAGAGTGATAAGATGGAGGGTGGGCAGAAAATGATGGGGAGAGGAGAGGGTAATGAAGCACGCTGAGATGGATGTGTGAAGGAGGGACGTTTTAAAAGAGAAAGATGGAAAGAAAGGGACTCATAAGAAGAGGAAACAGCTTCTGAAAGAGCGACAGAGATGAGCTGACTGGAGAGGAACGGGCAAAGAGGCTGTATCACACGCATACACACACAAATATTTGAGCTTTTTCAGGGTGGTTTAATGAAGCTGTCAAGATGAAAAATGAGCCAGTCAAATCTAATAAGTGGAGAACTTGAGAAGAAAACTTTTCATGCAGAACTGTGGAGGGAAGTGTAATTCTGTACTGATGAGTGGGAGACACACAGAATTCATCAGAGAATTCAAATATGATCCGACTTTTCTGAGCAGTAAGAGATGGAACCATTTGCTCAATAATTGATCAGTTTTTAAAATGCACACTAAAGCAAGGCACATACTACAAGGTAATTGGCCCAATTTCCACCTTACTCCCCCTTTCCAACAAAAGCGGGCAAATGCCTGATTAGTTTGGGGGGTTTTCCACCAAGTGGTATTTGCCCAACTCGGCTCAGCTTTACTTTGTTGTTTCCATCAGGGATCTTGCCGAGAGCCTGGCATAATTTTTTCATAGTGGGTTTCCAAGCGAGCCGAGCTGCGATCCAATGTGATGTGGAGACAGGGTTGCGTGACATGGAAATGAATGCCTCCTGGTGTCAGCTCCATAGTGCTGCATGACTTTCTGAACTTTTCCTTTGCTTTAGATTTTAGAAATCCCAGTTCCAATTAAGTTTGATATCGGGGTTGTGTGAAACATAAATGACAGATTACAATGATTAGCAAATCCTTTTCAACATATAGCCAATTTGATAAGCTACAAAGACAGGTATTTAATGTTCAAACTGATAAACTTACTGTTTCTTGTTTTTCAAATTAATGCTTGCAACAGGTTCTAAAAAAGGGGCCTTTACCAATGTGCTACATCACCTTTCCTTTTAACAGCGCTTGATAGGTGTTTGTGAACTGAGGAGACTTAGTGATGAAGCACTGTAGGTAGATTTCTTTCCCATTCTTGGTTGATATGCGTCTTTAGCTCCTGAACAGTCTGGGGTCTCCATTGTTGTTTTCGTGCATTAAAATGCCCCACACATTTTCAGTGTATCATGGGCATCATCCATCTCAGGTGAGCTCCGTCCCAACAGGCTGGTAGCATTTCTGGGTGCTGAGGTCATGGTTTTTGTCAACGTATAGGCAATATCTGCTGGTAGAAAGGACATTCTTGGATAAGAATATGGGCTAGTTAATGTCACCCATCAAAATGAACTTTTAAAATGTCCAACCAAACTTAAAGCGATATGCCAACTCTTTTTGTCTTTTCGTGTCTTGCCTCAGTCCCGAGTCCATGACAAGCAGATGGACACCATTCTTTCGTCTGTGCGTCCAGTAACAAGAAAGAGACAGCCAAAGCTCATCCACCGCTAGTTAGCTTAGCTCAAACACTACGGGTCAACGGGTATATCTAGCCTGCCTCCGCCTACAGTCATCAGATAAACTCTTCAGCAGCTCTAAATGGTCCTGTGTGCTTGTTGTGACTCATTTTTACAGCGCTATGTTACGTTATCCTCTTCTATCGTCATATTATCTTCTTCTACTCATAAACACGGGCTTAGTTTTGTTGACCCACTTCCGCGGTTTGTGCTAGAGATGTGACACTGAGTCTTTTGAACAGGTCTTTGAACTGAACGTTGAGAAACTACGTGTGGTGTGAGTAAGCCATTTGTTTGCTCGTTATTCTTAAAAGCAGATTGCCTACAAATTTGATGTGTTCAAGGAAGTGGTTACAGTTAAATAATTTAAATCAGTCACTGTCTTCAATGTGCCTTGACAGATGAAAGATAGACTTATTTATCTTGTAGATCATGTTCTGCATATCTCTTTCTGCCATACTTCCCTCTTGTAAACACACTCTTTGCTCATAATAATAATATTTCATTTTCTTTCTTCTCTATAAAATTGCGCCACAAAAAGAATCATTGAAGAACTGGTTTAACATCAGAGTTTGCCTATAATCACCTTAGAAGTGCCAGAACAGTTTAAGGAGAGTGAGCAGCAGTCTTCAGCAATAAAAAAGTAATCACACAATGATAATTAGATTCAACTGTTTAATTTTATGGTCTGTCTCTGTCTGAACGACCTTCACCGTCTCCCAAACGTCTCCCAGTCTGGAGTTGTCTGCTGCATGGAGTCAGTGTGTGTGTTAGTGTGTGTCAGTGTGTGTTAGTGTGTGTTAGTGTGTATACACCTTCAGTTTGATTCAGAGGGGTTTTGTTATTTGTGTGTTTGCGTGGGTGGGTGTGAATGCTTGCAAACAAACGTCTTCCCTACAGTGTCAAATAAGGTAATTACAGACAAAAGACTGCTTCATAGAGCCAAGATATCTGTGTTAGGATGTGTCTGTGCGTGCCTGGATTTACTGCAATATTTTCTTTGAATAATTTCAGATGTAAATTCAAACATGTTTTACACATTTGAGTGTATTTTGTCTTTAAAACGGGAGATGGATTGTGCAAAATGTGGCAGTTGCAGAAGACCATTTTTTTGTCTATGTTGTCTCAAAGACAGTTTATGGGCATACGTCAAAGTTTACCCTCTTGAGGCTTTGTATCAAAATCATACACAGTAGCACAGCTGGGGATATAAAGTGCTTTTATGAGTACCACATTCAGCATTTTTTTAATAGTACATTAAAGAAAGGCTTCAAACAGACATACTGTATGTTGCCACCCAGAGGGTCATGCAGTTTCTCCCATTAAACCAAACAGGTCAGGTTGAAAAATCGACTATTGTACATTTGATAACCCACACCAGATAGAGCGTTTAATATATTTTACCTGTCCATCTGGGAAATAGAAAGTGTTTGGGTATGGGCAGGACCTTTCAAAGCATATTTAGCAGGTGATTGGATGATCCATCCATCAATCACATTCATTACGGGCCAATCAGATAATTTAGTAGGCGGGTGCTACTGTCACAGTGTACAGGACAGAATGTGAGCCACTTTATTAAACAGACTCTCAGTAAACATGTCAGAAGTAGAGTGAAAATATCCTTTCTATATGGAAGTTTGTAATGTTGTTATGTTATTTGTTTTTCATTTGATTAAGAAATGCAGTCCAGATCTGATAAAACTGCAACTGAAGCTTTTAATATCAATGATAATCTCTCTAACCTTAGTCGATTCCTGTTGCAGCTCCGACCTCTTCTTGTTCCAAAGGACACTGATTGGGGTTTTAGACTGCTCACAATCGTAGCAGAGTGGAGCTTGGAAAGATGGATCTGCCTGATCACAAACATTAGATCAGACTGATCCATCTGCACTGCAAGGTTACATGTTTGTTGGCTATAGCCCCATCTATTGTTGGAGGTGAAAACTGTGTTTCCTCATAGTCACAAGACAAAGTATTGTGTAATGCTAGTGTGGGGTCATCACAGGTGAAAGTATAAAAACACATCAGTATGCATGATGTGGGATTATTGTCAATTATTGACATACCAATATTTAAAAAACAATTATTCCAAATTCCATTACTTATATTTACACATTTTATCATCATTATCACTGCATGTCTCTGCTATGGCCTTGTCTTTTTATTACCTCCACCAAGGAGTATGTTTTTGCCAGCAAATTTAGTCAGTTTGTTAGTTTGTTAACAGAATAACTCAAACAGTTATGAACGGAACTGAAGAAATTTTCAAGGTATTTTTTGTCATCATTCAAGGACAAATTTGGTTTTGGTCTGATTTGATTTTGGTGGTGATTATAATCCGGATGCAGATTCAGGAGTTTTTTTAAGAGTTTGTTAACATTCCACAAAAAGGCAGATTTTGCTGTCTTGCTACCAGCTTGACTAACAATGTCAAAAATGCCTTGGAGGTTTGTTCTCTTGGAGCATTTCTTTTTGAGATATATATTTGTGTTAAAAACAACTTATCATACTCTGATAATGATACTGCATTGTTTTTTAACTGTAGATATCCAGTGGTAATAGAGTGAAGCATTGTAGTGTACTAATACATTGTGCCAATATTACAGTCTACATATGGGTTATATGTGATATATAGTATATTACAGATAAATCTGGGCAATAAATCAGGTGTAAAAATCAGAAAAATGTTCATAACTGCGGATACCAGTGACAAACCTTTTGAGCTGTTATCTGCTGCTACCAATATTGTACAAATAATATTGAGCATCTTTAAAAACATAAGTATGTTTTTGATTTTTGATTGTTGAAAGTTTTTTTTTTTTTTTTTACTTTTTCTTGCATTTGAGTTATTTCACTTTTTGTGTAAAAGACATGAATGAAAGAAGCCAGTACATTTTACAATTGAAGAATTGGCTCATACATAAGTATTAAAAGATGGACTGAATTGTAGAAATTGATACAAAACTGATATCCTGGCAGATACAAACTATAAATAGAATACAAATTACATGCCCTGAAGAAAAAAAATGTTCTCTCCACCTAGACGTGTTAGAAATAGCAATAAATACATTTTAAAGAATACTTGTGAATTTTTGACCATTTAATGTTTAAGCCAACACAAAGAAAGAGTAACTGGCTGTAACTGATTAAGAAGTATGCTGTTTGGGTGGCAGCTGTGCTTGAGCTCATAGATCAGGGATGGGCAACTGACGGCTCAGGGGCCACATGCATCCCTCTCCCTTACTCAATGAAGCCTGATGATCTATTTCAAATTTCTAAAATTGCAATCAGTGAAATTATAAACATATGCCATAAAGTGTTTTATTATATTCTTGCCAATCCACACTTTGAATACATAACTGCAAGAAAAGCAAATTTACATTTTGACACAAAAAAAGAAATAATAACTTTTTTTGTTTGGAGATTTGTTTTGTTTGTTTTATTGGCTCCATAAACAAAAATAGCTGAACTGTTTAAAAAGTCATATCTATTGCCACAAAAAACAGCTTCTCTATGATGATAGAAAAATATTGATTGTGTCAATAAGGACTATTACTATGGCTAACATTGTCAATAAAAATCATGCCCTACCACAGTCAAAGATAAAATAAATTTTATAAAGCATACTAATTCACCAGATTATCAGATCATAAATATGTTTAATTAAGCAGTCCACTTAAAAAGATGGAGGATGATGAAGCAAAGGTTGCTGCTTTGACCAACAATACCTTGTTATAGCACAAAAATAATGGCAATGGATTTTTTTGGCATTACTGTTTTTAACCATTTTATTAACAGGGATTAATCCAGTATTCTTGGTTTAAAAATAAATACAACCAAAATATATGTATATATATATTTTTAAAGACAGATATTATAAGCCTGTCTGGTTGTGAAGTTACTTTGTTTTGATCTATTGATGAAATAAAATCAGACACAAAAAGACAAACATCCCTGTGAAGCTAAATGCGAGAACAAAAAGCAGACTGGAGCAGACAGAGTACGACAGACAGTCAGACGGGGGGGCGTTACCTTGCCCTCGTGTTGTAAAATGCTTCTTTGATAGTCAGTAACACACACTCCCTCATGTATGATCCATCTATATTATTAGTAATCGCTCTCAGCCGTGCCCGGGCTATTTTGATCCTCACACAGGGGATAAAAGCTCTGATGGTTTCTTATTCATCTCCGACTAAATATACAGTCTAAGTGCTGCTGCTGCAGAGGTTTGAAGCTGCATGTGCACCCAGTCTTTGCCAGTATAGATCAGATTAAGATCATCTCACCAACATGAATTATTCTTGTTAGGGGAAAGAAAGAAATGTGGAGTGATTAAATATAATAAAACTCTTCAAAAAGCCAGACCACACACTTATGGTTAATTAAAATATTCTTAAAGAGAGAATCAGATCTAGCAAGACCTTCAATTACACTATAGAAACTCTTTTTATCAATTCTGCTCTATTAAAATAATGGCCTTTGCTTTAAGTTTCACACAAGGATTTAATACAGAGGAGGCTTTACAATAGAAACGTTCCAAAAGTGTCACAAACTGAATTCTAAGGTTTCGGCTTTGACATTTATTTAAGTGCTTCACATCTCTGGAAACTCTTGAATTTATGCTTGAAGGTTTTGCTAGTAGATAAAATGACATTAATGATAAAAATATTTAATATGTATAAGTTTTGTTTTAAGCAAATCTTTCATCAATCAGAAAATTTGCTGTTTTGTTTTGTTTTGTCCATTTGCAAATCCATAGTTGTGCACTGTGGTTGGTTGTTGACCATGACAGAGGTGAGATTCCTGTAAAAAGAAAAGAAAAGAAGTTTTAAATTTTAAAAAAGGTGTATGTATTTGAGATTTTTTTAAATGGGACATTAATGGACATTTTCATGGAAATACATGGGACTATAGCCAGGTGACTAATTTCTATCCCCAATATTATATTTAAACTGATTAAGTCAGCTGTTGACGTCTCAGCTTCCTCACCTGTGCTCATACTTAATATTGTTAAGTATGATTGGGTCTTCTTTGCTTAAAGGTGCAGTGTGTAGAAATTGGCATTTTAATGACATCTAGCATCTAGCAGATTTTAGAATGAGCCTGTCTGTTACAAAAACATCACATCACTAAGCGACAAGAGCCGGTGAAGACCAAAAAGGATCGTGAACAGGGCATAATTTACAACAGGTACAAACACTGCACTGTTTTCTTCTCTTCACTCTAAAATCTAACAAGTTCGCCTTGCTTAAAAAAAATTTTGGTAAACCGATTGCCTTAAAAAAATTAAGTAAATATGATTTATAGTCTTAGATTACATTTACTTGTTTTGTGTACCTGGAACCCTGTTGTACATGCTTAATTCTATCAAGTTATTTTAACTTGGATTAAGAAAGATATTTCAACTTCCTATGTTAGTTATACACCAGTATTAACTAACACATTCACACCCTTTCATGCCTGTTTGCACACCACTGGGAGCAATTTGAGGTTAAGAGTCTTACCCAAGAACTTATCGCCATTTTTTTTGCCTAGAGCTGGGCTCAAACCTGCAACCTCCTGATTACTGACTACATACACTATCCAACTGCACCACTGATGCCTTATAGGTAAGCACAACTAAGGATGGTTAGTCCTTAAAAAAAGTTGGAGTTTCACTTCCATTGTGGCTTAATGTCGCCATGTTGCAGCTTAATGCAGATGTGTTAAATAACTCACCTTGGGACTTATAGAAATTCTGCATCCTCCAACACTGAAATCAATCTGCAGAGTCATCTCCTGCCCGGCTTTACTGCGCATGTGCAATCCTGAACTCAGTGTTCAATCACTGTGATAAAAAGTTTCGAGTCCAGCTTATACACAGAAATTAAGTTGTATAATTTTTTCAAGCTAAATGGGTTCCTTACTCATATTGATTGAGCTGAGTCAACAGGTTATTAAGATTTAAGTTAAGTGCACAAATGTAGTTTAAATAGTTATTACATTTTAGAGTGTTGTAACACCCGCTCTCTCTCTTCTTCTTCTTCGCATGCCATCCAGGTAGATTTCAGGACCGGCGTCCAGACTCATATTCAAAAATCGCGTTTTGCTCTTTTTGTCCCCAAAACCCACAGTAGACAACATGGTGGATCGTTATGTCAGCCTCCACAAAGGGGAGACCCGCAGTACATGAATATAAAAAGTCTTTCGTTTTCTTTTTAACTTAACAAAAAGAAAACAAAAGTTTTATGGGGATGATTGTACACCTATTTCGACGGACTTTACATACAAATATAAACATTATATCCTATATTCACCATTTCTGTTTGGCGAAATGCTGCCAACTTCTACACAGTACACCTTTAAGACAGACTTGGACTGTATAGCACTCTGTAGAGGATCAGAGTGCTGGGAAATCGCAGAAGGTTGGAGGGCAGTTCAAGATGTTCATGGTAAACTTTAGTGTTGGATGAAAATGATACATAACAGGAAAAACTAGCAACAAGAGCTGCTTTCACATCAACCTCTATGTTATGTATCACAATTTGAGATTTGACTTAATAACAGGTAAAAAAAAAGTTAGTTTTAAGTTTTGTGATTAATGACAGTCCTACATTTTAAATCAAACACATAGATTTATGCAAGTAAAAGCTCCAGTGTTTCTGAAAGTCACTAAATGACAGACTGGTGTCTTGATCTGAGAAAACATGATGGGTCTTCATATTGTAATCATAAAGATATTTTTTAATCCTGTAGTTTTAGGTCTGTCTGCCCTCATAGACCTAAAATCACTTAGCGCGGTTTATCTGTTTTCAGCTCCTCTGTTCTGCTCCGAATGGGTCTTGACCCTCTGCTGCCTTTCACTTTGTCTCCTCTACGTCTCCTAATATCCAGGCTTTTACCTCTGTCTTTATATAAATGTTTTTATTTTCTTCATGTGGCCTCCATTCACTGAGAGGAAAATAAGCAGTTTTTAGTTCAGTTTTCTGAAGTAATCTGTTTACAAAGTGTGTTTTTGAGAAGAGAAGAAGTTCAGAGCAGCCTCAGGCTAATCTGCAATATGAATGTTTAACAACAAAGATACAATTTTGTGTCGAACCCTTTTCTGGCTCATTTAAAGCTTCACATATTGTGTTGCTAAACATGTAAAATCAAAGGTCAGGAGGTCAAAATATCCAGAATAAAAAACATATTCTACCAACAGCTCAGTGAACCTTACTGGCCCTTTATTAAGGTCAGAGGCTGAAAATGGTCGGAGAGCAATGAGAAAATATTTCGTTCTTCTCGTGTAATTTGTTTGACACATTTCAGGGTCAGTATGTTCCTACTTTTTATGCCTTTATGAGCAGCTTAGCAGAATTTCAATCCATTAAAATTTACGAAAAATCAAGTTGGACTGTTAAAGAACAGAAGGAAATAAATTCAGATATCTTGGTACATTTCTAATAACTCTAATATAATGTTGCATTGTAGGTCTTTAATATCTGTCCTGCCAACAAAAGAAACTGAACCCAATTTTGACAAGCCACAGTGCATTGCAGTCAGACATGGCCCAATACATAACAGGGTTGTGCTGCTTTTGTGGACACTAAATATGTGCAAGTGAGTGGAAAATAAAGTTTTAAATCAAAATAATTTAAGATTTGGTTCTTTTGTGTGTTTTTAAGATGTGTGTACCACATTTTAAACACATCTTTAAAACAAAAGAAACAGGGGTTAGATAAGTCTGGTTGCAGCCCCAAGGTTACGGTATTACAGCTGTGCACCAGCTTCATGTAAGTGGAGAACTCAACACTACATCCACATTTGTAGAGACAGAAGGGAGCTGTTGCACGTGACAGGTTTTTTAACTTGTTTGCTGCACTAAAGAGGTAAGTTTTCTTCTCAACAGGAGCACGCTGAATGAAGAAATGCAATTTTTTGAGCATGTTTGCTCAAATATTATAAGTGCCATATGCCTTTTGACTAAAACACTGACACAGAATACAAAGCAGATGCCAGTGATGCATAATTTCTGGTTCTAGTGGCTGCCACAATCTATTCTTCTCTGGGGGAATCCTGTTCTAATCCTGCATTTCACTATATGGTGTCAGCTAAAGTGAGTGCAGCTCTCCCTGTTTTTTGTTTCTGTTTGGCTTCTGTTACAGTTCTCACTACGATAGTACCTCCTCAGCATGGGCAGGGTCATCACATTACCACTCCTACAACTACAGACATGGAGGCATTTGTAACTTGATCTTTTTGTCTCAGCAAGGAGAAAAGCTTAACAAACCTTTCTGTCCAATCAGTGTTCAAAAGTGTATTTTTGGCCCATGTCAGTGTCAGTTCCGCTTGCTTAGAATCTCAAAAGCACCACAAACAATCCAAGATAGAAATCAGAAAATAAAAGTGCAGCCAAGACGAGTTTAACCTGTGCCTGCAGCCTGTAGGACTAAATTGTAAAGGTCAAGGGACAAACTACAAAAGGTGCCATTTAAATTTTGCCTGCTACACTCAACTGAGTCTTGATTGGAACGTGACTGGAACGTGCTTGACCTGCCCATCATCGTGGCTGTGACAAACATGTAGTAATTGGTAAACATTAACACTGCTCTAATAAGGGCTAAGATTGAAGCCAACTGGGTGTGTTATTGTGAGGGATGTGCCCTCTCGGGGAGCTGGGGGGGTCTTCAAGTGGCTGGAAGTCGGCGGGCAAGTAATGTGTAGGAACATCTAACTTGCTGATCCTACAGTTTAAAGACAAATAACCAGTCAAACAAGTGACAAAAAGCAAGGGAGTGTTCATATTTGCTGTAAATTCCTGCAGAATTCTTTGATGGTCACATGTTCTTACAGCCCTCTGCAGACAAATTGAGTGACGTGAGGCTGTAGGGTGGAGCAGGGGTGCAGCTGGCAGACTGATAAACTGACAAGAGGAGACACTTCTCTCTAACAGTTCATCTTCAGCCCCTAAAAGAACCTGCTGTAAGGTGACCCCACACACACTCTCAGTCAGTGTGTGTGTGTGTGTGTGTCAGGGTACACACTTCAACTTGAAACAGAAGAAGCATGTAAGGGATGAGAGATGGACTCTTCTCAGACTCCACAGATGTGTGATAGATGCGTACTGTCTGAATCTGCAGAGTCTGCAGTTGTTGTTTTGTTTGTTTTTTTGAGTATCAAAACTGAGAGCAGTCAGTCAAAGTTCAGGAAGCAGATTCAATAAGGTGCTGGAAACATTCCTCAGAGATTTGCACCCATATTGACATGATAGCATCACACAGTTGCTGCAGATTTGTCAAGGGATGAGATGAGATGAGAATTTCCCATTCCACCACATCCCACAGGTGCTCTATTGAATTGAGATCTGGTGACTGTTGAGGCCACTGAAGTACAGTGAACTCATTGTCATGTTCAAGAAATCAGTTTGGAATGATTTGAGCTTTGTAACGTGGAGCATTATCCTGCTGGAAGTAACCATCTGAGGAGGGGTACACCGTGGTAATGAAGGCATGGACATGGTCAGCAATTACACTCTGGGTTTCTTTGGAGGTCAAACCAAACCATGCTCAATTGCCACCTAAGGGAACAAAGCATGGCAAAAAAAAGATATTGCACAGCTAGCCTATACCATTGATACAAGGCAGGATGAATCCATGCAGTTGTTGAAGCATGCTATTGTTGTTTGAGCCCAAATTCTGACCCTACCATCTGAATGGTTTAGCAGAAACTGAGACTTATTTGACCAGGCAGCATTTAATCTTCTGTTTTTCAATATTAGCGAGTGACTGTGAATTGCAGCCTTAGTTTCCTGCTCTTTGCCAATATGAGTGGCATCTGGCGTGGTTCTAGGCTTCAAGCTTCATGTTTTGACATGTTGTGTGTTCAGCAAGGTCTCCCACATATGTTGGTTGTAAAAGTGTTTTTTTTTAGTCTATCATCTTGAACCACTCTGTCCATTCCCCTCTAATCTCTGACATTCACAAGGCATTTTATTTTCCCCATGAGAATTGCTGCTCAGAGGATATTTTCTCTTTTTCGGACAGTTCTGGTTTAGTGTTAAAATCCAAATAGATCAGCAGTTTCTGACATACTCAAACCAGTCACCTGGTATCAACAACCATACCACATTTAAAGTCACTTAAATCACCTTTCTTCTCCATTCTGTTGCTCAGTTTGAACTGCAGCATGCTGCCTTAACAACGTCTACATGCCTAAATGCACTGAGTTGCAGCCATGTTGGATGATTACCTATTTGCATTAACAAGCAGTTGACCAGGTGTATCTAGTAAAGTGGCCAGTGAGTGTATGCACAACTTCAAGCCTCAATATGACCAAAACAAGTGTACTGTTATTTTTTCTTCTCTTTTTGAGTAATTGAGGACTCCTCTTAACACAGTAATGTCCAGCTGGTAGTACAGGTTTCTCACAGCAAGAAGGTTGATGGTTCTTCTCTCAGGATGGGAGGTTTGCGGATTCTCCTCTTGCATGCTCACATCTTCAAACGTTTGAACATGCGAAAAGCGTCTGTCAAAGTTGCCCAAAAACTTCAGACTCCTGATCAAAAGGAAAAAATGCAAAAAACATGGTGGAGACATTTTGGAATGAAATAAAAGAAAAATCTAAATTCTTTCAGAGTGATTTAATGCAGTGAAACTTGTATCATCAATATGATCCTGAGACAAAACAGCAGTCAATACATTTGTAAAATCATTGTCACTGAAGATAAAGAAAGCATGACAAAGCACATCCAAATTTATGGCCACGTTGATTGTTGTCTTAGACATCATGGGTATAATTTTGGAGGAGTGGGTTCCAGAAGAGTCAGAGGGAGATCAACACTATTACAAACAGGTTCTAGAAAAACAAAGACAAAAGGTTAAAAGAAAGAGACCACAATTGTGAAAAAAATGGTTTCATTCTTCATTAAGACAACCCACTAGCTCACACTGCACTCTTGGTAAAGCAGTTTCTAGCCCATAAACAAATCACAGTGCTTGATCACCCTCCCTATTCACCTGATCTATTACTGTGTTACTTTTTCCACTTCCTAAGATTAAGTCGGTGCTTAAAGGAACACATTTTGTGTCAGAAATTAAGAAAAGAACGACAGAGGTTCAAAGACAACTGTCCCAAGAAGACCTACTGTACTGCTTTGATCAGTGGAGGACTCACATGTGTCGATGCAGAAGGGGAGGAGATTGAAGGAGAAAGACATTGAAAAAGATGTTTGTTAAGTAAAACTGTATTGCATCATTAGTCTTGTTTTTTAATAGCCATACATTGTCAAAAGCCCTGATATGTTTAAGGCCCCAGATGGCACACAATTTAAGAGAAAGACAAAAGTTGAAAATAAGAATCATAAGAAAGACTTTTAATTGCAGTTCCCCGGGAGAAAAATCCTTATTATATTTCAGCAAGAATAGTGCAGCCCTAATTTTCTGTGTGCACTGTATGTGTGTTTTACAGTAATAGAACAAAGGATCTTCTGTACAAGAGCCCTGTGGCTCTTCTCACCAATCATAATGTCTCCAGCATGTATTTTCATGTATGCTGTCCACATGTGTTTTCTCCAGCATTGTTTATCAGCGGAGACTACTGCATTCAATGTGTGTATGTGTTCATGAGTATGTGTGCATTTCCCTGAAGAGTGCAGCTCTCGCCCCCGGGCCAGGCTGACTTTAGCCCCCTTGCTTTTTGTCAGACCCCGCTCGCCTCTCTGTCTCCTGGCTACGATCCACCAGACTTGTGCTGCAGTGAATGCTAATCCTGGTCCTGACAGCTCCTTTAAACCGACACACCAGCGCTATCAAGAAGGCAGCACTAGTTTTACTCCAAAGAGAAGGATTTAATGAGCTGACAGAACAAAAGTTTAGAGCAAAACAAAATATGTCTTTGAAACAATATGACACAGCAATTACACTTGTAATGAGTGTACAAACTATTTTGGGTTGAGTTTGGCCTAGTTAATATTGGTTGCAGAGTTTTAAGCATTGTTATGAATATAGGAAATAGTGTCATTAAAATGTATGGGAGACGTTTTGCAAATGATAGAGAGCGCATATATGTCAAAACTTAACATCCTAGCCTATGCTGTTTTCCCTGCTCCAACATAATTTGTCTGAATGATAAAGAGATACAAGAAACTTTTTCTCCACAAAGAGATTTAAAAGTAGCCAAAAAGCAGCTTTAGCCTCCTCTGACTGCTAAAATGTGTTTGTTACGAAGGCTCATGATGGGATAATGAGAAAATTGCAATTAATTACATGGCTCTTGCTCAAGATAATGACTTGTGAGCAGCTTTTCAAAACTGTACCAGTATTATGCAATGCATGTAATTGTTGTGACCTGTTCTCCTAAAATAAACCTTTAGACCAGGGGTGGGCAAGTGTGGGCATTCCTCATTGAATGTGGCCATAGATCGATCTCAAATTTCAAAAAATTGCAACCATAAAGGTGAAAACAGTCTGTCATTAAGTATTATTGTCTGATTTGTCACTACAACACAATGTACAAAAGCAAAATGCTTGACAACATACAAAATATAAATATTTCTATAATACTTAAAAAGTGTTTTTTATTATCCTTTACAAAGCACAAGTCGACTTGTTTGAATGGTTTCTGTAAAAAAAATTAATGATGATCAATGCATTTGGGTAAAGAGTGAATTAAATTGATTTTAACTGCCATCCGTAACCATTTTTTTAAGTGCTACCGCTACTTTTGTCAAAAAAAGAGAAAATTCTTGATGGAAGGTAGAATAAATGGATTAATTTATAAAAACACAGTATACTGGTTTGTTGAATTGAGATGTTGAGATGTTTTAATTTAATGTTTAATCCATGAAATTTCACTATACTAATTGATTTTGAGCTTGGATATATATATAAATAGGAATGCTAATAAAAGCTGGATATTTATTTTGTTGTTTAATTGCCATTATATTTATTGTTTTATTGACAGTATCCACTTATTTTTAACAATATGGCCCTGTGAAATCCATAACATTACTATTGCTCCCCTGTTAACCAAGGTTGCCCATCCCTGCTTTACACTAACTCTGTATTAAATTGGCCTCGAAACACTGCAAACACTTAACTAAGCAAGTGTATTTGTATTTGTCTCTGGTACTTTAGTCAGTAATCAAATACACAACAGTAGCACAGCCTGAGAGATGCTTTGGCTGATGTAGAGGGCATGATGAAGTAAGTGGGCTTGTATAACATCCCCTTTCAACCCACTTTCTGAGAACATTTTTTTTAATTTCAGGTTCCGTGCACCTTTGCCAAAGACCTTAGTTGCACTTAAAAAAAAAAAAAAAAACTCATATTTTGCCTTAACTCTGGTTCATGAGTTCAGATTTTAATCACCAAAAAAACTTTCTCATTTTCACATACTGAGTACCCCTGACCCACCTTAAATCTCTCTCTGTCTGAGACGCTCTTTTAGAGCTCCTTATGCTTCAAGGCCCCTGTCCCACCGTGGTTCCAGTCTGTTCTGTTTGGTTGATAGTTCATCTCTGTGGTCATTGGTTGGATTGATGTTGCTTGATGCCATGTTGTCAACATGTCTGCATTCATTTAATTGTCTCTGCTCTGCAACGAGCTTGCAACTGTGAGCCAATGAGCCGGAACTGACAATGAAAAAAAATGGTTGGATGTTAAACTGATGGGTTTTTTACATGGGGCTGAGGGATTAAGCCCTATTTAAGCAGCTACTGGCACTGTAAGCAGGGAAAAAGGGAGAAGTCCTGTTGCCGTATACATTTAAAACACACTTAAGGGCATATAAAGCTTGAAAAAGCCAGTCAGGACTTTACCATAGGTAGGTAGGTACGTCATTAATCCCTCAAGCGGGACATCTGAGTGTCACAGCAGCTTCAGCAGAAAGACACACCTTTAAAAATACACAAAATCACGAGACCACACCTGGACACAGTAAAACAAGTAAAACAGTAAAACAAGGTCTCACAGTGTCAGTCTTCCTCAAGCAACTTCCCTTATTTACAGAGCTAGTAGCTGCCCAGAATGGCTTCTTTCCCAAGCCCCCTAAAAAAGACCTACCACTGTGATGTCATACCATTATCATCATTGTTAAAGCCCATTGGCTGGGGATGGCAGTGAAGATCATAGACTGACAGAATGCCAAGCCACTGAATACAAAGAAGACCTGTCAACAAATCAGAGCAGACTGGAGCCACATGAGGGGCCTTATAGAAGCAGGATGGAGCGGGAATGCAGATGGATCAGGGGTACTTAGCATATCAGAGATTTTCTTTTGGTATATAATAAATCAAAATACGACCTCCTGCAGAGTTTAACTTCTTTTTTAAGCCCTCGGTATGCAGCCAGTTTGACTTTCTGCAGTCTGTCTGGTTACAGGACAGAAGTTATACTCTTCTCTGTAGGAAGCATCACTTCACCTTGCTCTGTGGCACTATTTTGGAGCAGCACAGTCCAATATTTCTGTCTGTCTGGACATTTTATTGCATAAGTGGACTCCTCTCATGCAGGCACTGTTAAAATATTCCCCATTACAACACTTGACACTGAAACCTGTTATTATATCTTTATTCCAATTCTGACATTTTGTTCTAAAAACTCGAAATTGCTCTGCAGCCACATGATGCACACACACACTCTCTGACAGCACAGAGCCGATGTAATCCCATCGTTTTAGCTGCCCATCCCTCTGTCCTGTGTTTGTTTGTGTTGTATCTTGTTCCCGGTGCCATATGCTATCCGCCGCCGCTGCTATCACACTCTGCGGCAGGCCCTCAGTAGCCTGCTGTTCTCTGGGCTCGGCTCGTCTTGTCTAAACAAAGAGTGCTCTGACAAACACAGTGAAGTTTGTGATGGAAGTTACAGAGCAGAGACCCTCATATTGTTTTACTGATTCACTTTCTACACATACATGCTCCTCTGTCTCATCGATTCTGGCCACTAAAGCTCTGCTGTAGATGTCAGATATTATTCAAAAGGCATAGATGAAAGGCAGAGCTGTGTGCTAGGTTTCTGAGCATTTATAGTCATGACATTTGCAGTGTAATGAAGCTAATTAAAAGTAGTTTGATTTGTTACTGCGTGACATACTATGAGAAATAAATAAAAATCATCCAACTTAAACAAACCTATTATCTGACAGCTACAAGGAGTTTAGAGCTTTTGCTGAGTTAAATTGACATACAGAATGTGCACGGTGACACTGACACACATTTGCTCATGGTAGCAAGCCCATTGCAGCGCATAGATGTTAGAATGAATACAGAATTGTTGATAACATAGTGCCTGACCAATTACCACAAATAGACCTGCAAACCAATCAGAGCAGACAGACCCATGTGGGAAAGGGAGCCTTAAAGTGGTAGGAGCTCTACCAGAGCTTCTCAGACAGAGAGAGAATAGAGGTGGATCCAAGGTGGTCTAGAAAGTTTGTGAAGATTGGTGAATGTGAAAATGCTCTCGTAGTCATCAAAAATGGATAAATTAATCTGATTTAAGGCAAAATATGATCTCTTTACATCTGCCAAAGAGGTTGCGTTTTTGCCAGTGTTTATTAGTTTATGTCGTTGTTTGTATGTTAATTAGTGCAGTGGATAGCTCGAAAACTAATTAACAGATTTGGATGAAATTTTCAGGGAATGTTGGCATTAATGCTACCTTCAAATATGTGCAAGTTACCCATGCCACAGGCACTAACACACCCTCAAACCATCACAGTTATTGGCTTTTGAACTTTTTGAACTTAGCCTGGACATGATCTCCATGATCTGCAAAAACAACGTGAAATGTGGACTCTTTGGACCACAGAACACTTTTCCAATTTGAGTCAGTCTATCTCAGAAGAGCTCGGGCCCAGTAAAGCTTTAAATTTAGTTAACTCAGTCAAGAAGGTGATGTTTTCACCTGCGTTTGTTAGTTAGTTTGTTAGTGAGCAGGATAACTGAAAAAGTTATTCATGTATATTTATGAAATTTTCAGGGAATGTTGGTCATGACACAAGGAAGAAGTGATAATATTTTGGTGGTGATCTGAATACAAATGCAGATCCAGGATTTGACTTTTTTCAGAATTTGTTAAGAATGCAAGATAGGACATTTATATGCATCTTTGCTAATAACTCAATATGCTGTCAACTGATTTTCATGACATTTTTAGAGAATTGTGTTCATTGCGTTAGGAAGAAGTGATTGGATTTTGGTAGTGATCCAAACTAGAATCAGATCAAGGACTTTTTTAAGTGTTTCTTAACAGTGCAAGTTAGGGCACTTTTCCACATTTTTGACGATCAAATTTCAGACTTTGGCAGACAACATTGTTAATACAGTCAATTATTTATCAGTCCATCGCCTCAGTTCAGTTCAACTTTCTGTCCAATTAGGAAGTATTTCCCCAAAGAATTCCTGAGAAGACATTTTTGGAAGAATGACAGAACATCAAACCCTAAAACACTATCCTTAGGAGCTTGGGCTTTTTCCAGTGTTCAGGCATCAAAATAAGTTTCAGTAGTGAGGTCAGTTGTTTGCAAACTGAGGCAAAGAACCAAACCACAACCCATGTCACAGTGAGCTAATGGACTACAGGAAGCCAGATGGATCAAATCATGTAAACGTTTGTAAGTTTCTCATCTAACAAACATGTTTGAAAGCTGTTTCACCCTTAGATCATCCTTCAGTACATTTCCCATCATCTGTGTCCCATATGCTCAATGATAACTGTAATAAAGAACCGATCTGATAAAACTGACCATGCCTTTTTAAAGAGTGGAAATCTGAACCACTCATGTAGTTTTTATCCAAAACAAAAAACATGATTAAAGTTAACTAAGGTCATTAGTCTGAGGAGGGCTTTGATGAATGTATGGACAATAATTAAGTTTGGAGTATGCAAGTTAAAGTAACAAAAGTGCTCAAAGTGGGAGCAGTAGATTTTGTCTGCAGTTCTCAAGGTTTTTCTTGTTGTCCTTTCTTTCTTTTTATTTTCAGACAAACTTAAACACCCTCTGTGATTTCACCGACTTATCTAAAAAAAAGAGTAAAGAACTAACCTGAAAATCTACATTGTGTTTGTTTGCCTGAGTTAAAATCACTGCTATACCTTGTCCTCCTGCAAACATCCACCTGTTCTCTGGACATATTCAGATATAGATATATAGATAGATATAGATAGATATAGATAGATATAGATATATAGATATGTCAGATCAGCTCAGACTGATGACCTACAGATAAAACACACATCAACATCAGTTGCACACTATTTTAAGGCATTTTCCTCCACACTTAGAAGATGTAGTGATTTATTTAGTTTCCATGTCAACGGGTGACTTTCTTCTGACATTCCCTAATGTTATTGTCAAGGAGCTGGTAAAAAAAGAGTGAGTCCTCACAAATGTCTCTTTATTGGGGTTTAGAAACAAGCCAATGGCTTCCTCTGATCTACCTTATAGTTAGTTACACAATGCACAACATGAGTGTTACATTAAACCAGGCTGCGATACTTAAAAGGTAGGGGACCACTGATAGACTGTGAAATGTCCTCATAAGTGTCATAAGATCAAAAATATCAGACCTACCTTTAAATAAACTGTGGTTTCTCACTGTAGTTACAGGACAATTTTGTGGTAAGTAAAAAAAAAAAATTGGCATGGTAAAGTAAGTTGCACATTTGGAAACAACTCTGCTGCTTCCAGGAACTAGGAGAGGCCAACATGGCTGCCAGACGCTGCATTACATCACTTGAAAGCATCTCCACATTGAAGTCTCTGACACTGGCTTTCGGTAATGTCAAAACCACGTGTACAAAATAAACAAGCTAAATGCATCCCTCCCCTCGACTTATTATATTTTAACTTGAAGACATGATTGGCGTGGCCACTATTTTTGACTCTCTCTGTGGAGGTTTTTTTTAAGCATCCTTGGCAACTCTAATGACTGTCCTGCATCCAACCTGTAATCATTTAACATACTGTAGGTGTTTAGAAATTGAAAAAAAATAGAAACTCCTTCACTGCTGTCCTAGAAATTCTCTTTTAACTGCTGTTGTGAATTCTGTTTGAAGCTCCGACTTGACAGCTTCATTTGTGAAGTGTCTCAATTAGGAGGAATATTTCTGCAGACGTATCTCAACGCCCAGACTGTCTCACTAGAACATGAAAGCCCGGGCTTAAGGAAGTCATCACACACCTCGGCAGAGAGAGAGAGAGAGAGACAGAAACACACGCGCACACACTCTCAGGCGCACACTCACGCACACATGCAAACACTAAAAATAGAGGCAGCTATGCTGCTAACGCTGGTTAATGCTCCTCACCCCAGACAGTTCGATTTGCATATCTTTAATGTGCTTTCTTCCCTCCTCTCTCCATCCTTCTGTGCGTTCCTCCCTCTTTCTCCCGTCTTGTGTGAAACAGCCTGTTCTCTTATAGGAATTCTCAGGAGGGCTTGCAGTGCATGTTGAGAGGGAGCTTTTTGTATCAGAAAAGCAAGAAAAAAGCGGGCTGAAAAGATTTCAACAATTGTGGTAATTAGAGATTTTGGAAAGGCGAGACTCCCCCCCCACCTCCAACTCTCTCTCCCTCTCTCTCACTTTGCTCTCTCAGGTCTTTCAGGCCACTGTAATGGTCTCCATCTGGTCTGTGAGGGGAAAAGAAAGGTATTGAATCTCTGGGCTGTATAGGACAGCCATCTGGGGCCGAGGCCACGCCCACGGCTCTGGGGCCACTTCTCAGCTGTCTTAACCGACCAGCCGACTGGCCCGCCGGCCCCGACTGCACACCGTGACCCCATGTCAGTTACAATGTCAACAATAGGTGCTCATCTGCTCATTACAATAAGCTCACGTGAATCTCCCAGTAGAGCTCAACAGTTTGGAGGAGCTAAAATCTCATTAATTTTCTTCAAATTAGATTTCCTTTTTACTTTGTCTCTCAAGAATTTTCATCTGTGCAAAGAAGTCTGGTTTCAATTTATCACATGACTTTGCTACGTGGTTAACAGTATTTATACTATATGACAGTGGTTATCAAGCGGAGGCCCAGGGCCACATCAGGCCCTCAAAACTCCTCAACTGGCCCCAAGAATGATGCAAAAAGAGGGAAGAGAAAAAGTATGTCAGGATTCTGAGAGCATCCTTTATTTTGTAAAATCTCCCTCTGATCTACCTTAAAGTGAGTTACACAATGCACAACATGAGTGTTACATGAAACCAGGCTGTGGAAGCTATGAAAGCAGCATTGTGAAACAATCAAGATTTGCAAGGTTTACCAGAAATGACCTTGTGTTTGTTCTGTTTAACAAAAACTCATCTACCGACCATTATTAGCCCACTTTGATATAAACTTAAGTGTGAGTATATTAGTGAGAAACCAAGAAAGAGAGAAAACATGACATCCATGACAGAAATCCAGCCATCCGTCAGCTATACTGCTTATCTCTGTCGGGTAGTAGGGGGCTGGAGCCTAAGCGCAGCTGACATTGGGCAAGAGGCGAGGTACACCATGGACTGATCATGAGGCAATCACAGGGCTGACTATTCACTCAAACACTCACATTTACAGGCAATTGAGAATCATCAATTAATCAAATCAGTATTTTCTGTGGGAGGAAACAAGAGTACCACAAATGCACAAGAAGAATATTTAAAAGGCGGTTATAGGAGCCGACTCAGTGAAGTAAAAATACCTAATTAACCCCAATGTGTGTGTCAGCAGTGCAAATGGAGCCACTTTCCTTGACTGAGTCTTGACTGGTCTACAAACATATTGTGGCTATGCCTACACTAATAAAGGCAAAAGCTGAAGTCTAGTGAAAATATTCTTGTAAGGGAAGCACCATCTCATGACACCCTGCATTGCATTAATGGGCCTGTTTACTGGGGAATTTAGGCCCATCCCCAGAGAGGTGGGGGGACTCCCAGTGGACTCCCACCATATCTGTTTGGATGACAGGGACTCATGTCACTTTTAAAGACTACGACTAGTTTGTGTCCTTCATCAATAAGTAATATGAAAAAATATGGCATCATGTTTTAAAAAAAGTCATTTTTAGCATCCTCAGACCTTTTTTAAAATGAAAATGTCTGCTTTTTCTTTAAAAAAAAAAATCAATAAGCAACCAAAATAACTTATCTAAATAATTATTAAGTAATGTAACCTCACTTAATACAGCGTTGTGCTAATGTCAGATCAATTTAACCTGCAAACTACTCTTTAAACCTGAAGATGACTGCCTTTCTTTTAATAGGCAAAAGCACTACATTACTGTGATATAAAGCAATTAATTCCTTTTGATATTAAGTTTTAGGTTAAGTTAATGTATTTATTTATTTAACTGGTGATAAATAATAAGGAATTTTTAATTATAAAGTTTGAATTACTTGTCCAACACTATACGTTTCAGATTGTTAGCATAAGCATCTAAATTTCCATCCATCTTTTGACGACACTTCCAAGTGGAAGACAGGATTCTCTTCCTACATGCAAGCAGAGCTGTGCACAGAAATTATAGTGCTCCAGAAAAAAAAGTAGGGGACCAACCAGATGTAATTTAAGTTACATTTCCACTACGCTGTCTGGTTCAGTTCTGCTTGGCTTGGCACACATTTAGTGGTGTTTCCACTGTCAGATTAGGAGAAAACCCAAATAACTGACCTGTACCATCCCACCTTTTGGCACCCCTCTGAAGTGGTGATGAACATACTAACTGACTGATTGGTCAGAAAAATTGCTAATTCTCATGGGACAATCAATCAATCAATCTTTATTTGTATAGCGCCAATTCATAACAAGTGTTATCTCAAGACACTTTACAATAGAGCACAAAGCTCTTCATATTATGGATACACATATATGCATAGATACATATATACATATATAAAATACACATATACATATATACACATATACATATATACAAATATATACATCCAACACCCAACATGAAGCCATATAGCCAATCATGAATCCCTCCATCATGGCAGCAAGAAAAAACCTTCTGTTAAGCAGCAGGAAATCTTGAATGTGGACCCCAGTCTCATGATGAACAGCAAATCCACATGATGCTGTGTTGGGTGTGCTGGCAAAGGGAGGGAGGTAAGTGGAGACAAGTGGACTAAAGTAAGAACTAAAGTTAGTGACAGATTAATGGACCAATCATAGACCTGTCGTCGTCAAATTTGTTTCTGCTGCAAACAAATTTATTAGAGGTTAGCCTCTTGAGATGCTACAACTTGTTTTCAGGAGGGTCCTCATGTCTGTGTGGTTGTGGTGATAATTTTATAGAAGTATAATCAATAAAAGTCTTACTAAAAATAAGAATTTATAGTAGTGACGAACTCATGGGTGCCCAGACCACAAGTGCATCCCTACCATATTTGTCTCCATTAAGTATAAATGTATTAATGGTAGACCTCTTGAGATGTGACACCTCATTTTCAAGAGGGATCTCATGTCCATGTGGAGCTAGAGATAGTTACTATAGACGTATCAACCATGGATAGAAAGATCATGCTAATATCTACATTAACAGCTATAATGATTATGAACTGGAATGAGATGGCCAAATATGTGTTATGTCTGTAATTGTAGTTATTAAGGCTTTGTGACTCCACAGCAGCAGGCAGTCTCCACCGAGGATCCCAGGCAACCTAAAAGACAAGAGCCAGATCTAGAGTGATTGTTCACTGCTGTTGCTGTGAAGAAAGTCTATGTTAAGTTAATGTACAAAAATTTAGGACGGACCATTGCTTTAAACGTCATGGGTCCTGTTAATATGCTGGGCCCCAGATAGCTTTCCCCTTTATCCCCCTTATGGGCGGCCTTGCATGCGAATGCTCCATCCTCAACAATGACCCAACACTGACCATATCCATCATTTTGAAGGACTTGTGGTTTGCATTTTTGCAGCTGGTAGCTCTGTAGTTTGTGACATGGATACTTGACAAAAGCAGCCATTTTAGCGATTTTTTTTTAAATTGTGGGTTAAGTTTGAAGTGGAGCAATCATCTGCTCAGTGTATCATTCATATTGTGGTTGTTGTGTTAGTCTCTGGCTAAGGGTCGAGCTGCCCTCTTCAGACTCTTAACACAAACAGCTCAGACGGAGCTTGTGTTTCTGTCTCCTCTCTCAAGATGAGGGTTTAGAATAATATATGGTAAATGCTCAAGCAGACCACTCCAGTGATGTTGGAGCAAACACATAGCAGAATCTCAGACCTCGAGCCTCAGCTGTTTATTTATTAAATAACCCGCAGCCGTCGAAGTGTCTGATAATCTAAACACAGCTTGATTTGCTAAAGAGCCCTCCAAACATAAACAGTCCGTCCTTACAGAGCTCACTGTACACAGTATATTTATCCTCTCCTTCTAAAATAAAGCTTCCTGCTTATTCCACTGTCAGATGTAAATAATTTCTAATGAAGCGGCGTCCTGGCATCAGTGGCAGCAGGTATCATCACGTTGAATCCATTTAGATTTCACAAACATGCTCTGTTTACATTTTTGAGGAGAAATGAATGGTTGGAGTGCTGCCCTGCACATAGAGGAAGAATCTACAGTCGGGGTTTTAATAATTTTCCTGGTATCACAAGGATAAACAAATCTGACCATAATATTCAGAACTTCAGTATAAATACAATTATAAGATTATTCACATTCTAAAACAGGTCTAATGTTATGGTTTATTATACTGCTTTTCATTTTTAAGCCTAACAACTATATTGTTAGCCATAAATGCACTGACATGGCTTTGATTTCATGTCTACAATTAGGCAGATCCATCTTCCATAGCTCCTAGCTTGATCGACTGAGTTTAGTCCGCAGAAGCACTAACCATGAGGAAAAAGAAGCGGGAGCAACTAACGTAGCAACAGTAAGAGGCAACTGCAGGCCTGTAAACAATGGCTGCTGGTTCAAAGATTAGTATAGATGCTTCCTGCTTTAGCATTTTGATCAGAATTACAACACTGAAAACATCTCTCCATGGAAAAATTACGGTTGCCTCTTTCCCAAAAGTTTTTGGCAAGCACGCTTTGGCAAGAGTCTGCTGTACGTATTGACATTGTGGTTTGTACTTCAGTACCTGCCTACTCTGTCATCTGATTGGCTTGTACTGACTGTAATACAACAAACATCCAGTTGCCATTTTGGATATGTTTGGGAGAGGTCTTGCCCTCTCCAAGCCCTCTCCAGTGGACAGATGTATGGCTATTAAAAAAACAACACTAATGCTGTAACATAATTAAATTGACCATAAACATTTTTCAACGTCTTTATCCTTCAATATACTCTCCTTTTTCATCTCTCTACTCTTATTTTTCACCATTCATTCAGATTTGGGGTCCTCTCACTGATCAAAGCTGTGTCATTGGTCTTCTTTGGACAGTTGTCACAGAACCTCTGTCGTTTTTTTTTTTTTTTCTGAACTTCTGACAAAGACTCAAAATATCTTCTTTGGAGTACAGATCTGATCTTAGGTAAAAGGAAAAAAACATGGGGCTAGATCAGGCGAATAGGGAGGGTGATCAAGCACCTTGATTTCTTTTTGGGTCAGAAACTGCTTTACCAAGAGTGCAGTGTGAGCTAGTACGTTGTCATGACGAAGAATGAAACCATTTATCCACAATTGTGGCCCCTGTCTTTGGACTTTTTCCCCACAGTTTTTCTAGAAGCCATTTGTATTCATGTTGATTAACCAGTGACCATTATGGAACCCATTCCTCTAAAATGAAACCCTTAATGTCAAAGAATGGCCTTCAGTTTGGACATGCTTTGTCAGGCTTACTTCATCCTTGGTGACGATGGTGTTTTCCTATGCATTGACTGCCATTTTGTCTCAGAATCATATTGGACAAATCCAAGTTTCACTGAATGTATTTTAAACTAGAAAACACTTGGAGAGTGCAGACCTCCGCCAAGTGCCACAGTTCCCCCTATTTATCATTTGCACCATAAATATTAGTCCCACATTTATTCTGACTACATTTTGATATTCCTTGACCATGAAAACATACCTAGGCAACTGAATTCATAATGATATCAACATTAGTTCAGTAGTTATTCACGAAAATCGAATTTTCCTCAATGGCGGTTTTCTTCTGGATCTAGCTCCCTAGCTTTTGAAGATACAGCAAATCCATTGGCACCCTCCAAATTCCACAATGCCTTGGCTATATAATAGTGTTTGTTGCGTGTTTACAGCTTCATTTGTTCTCTTCCTATGATGAAAATTCCAAAGTTCCCCTATTTTTTCATATTCTGGATCATAGTATCCGGAATTATTACTTTATTCGGATCAGTCTTTGATATACTGTAGAGCATGTTAGAAACTTGTCCTGTATTTTTTTCCCAAGTGCCCTGACCATTATTTGTGGAGTTATATGCAGAAATGTCGAAAATGGCCCTATCTCCCAATGTTAAAGAATCCTTAAAAAAATTCCTGGATCCAGACGGAGATCCGGATCGCTTCCAAAATCTAATCATTTGTTCCCTATCCCAATCCGGACATTCCCTGAAAATTTCATCAACATCCGTCCATAACTTCTTGAGTAATGTTGATAACTAACTAACAGACAGACAGACAAACAAACCCTCACAAAAACATAACCTCCTTGGCGGAGGTAAATATGTCCACAAACTTGGTTGATTTACTTTTCCTTTTGATCGGGAGTCAGAAATTTTGGGATGACTTTGACACACAAATTTTCATGCAAATTTGCTGAACTGTCTCTTTATTAATGAGGAACATTTGCATGGGCACCCAGGAGGTTCTTTTTTGGACATCCTGTCTTCCCTCTCAAAGTCTTTTGTGCCATTTGAGCAGATGTGGGTGACATACAGTGTTCCCCATACACCTCAGTGAATGTACAAAAGATCTGGCTGCTGTTTTGTTCAGTTTCTCCAAAATTTAAAGTTAATGCAATGCTCAACTTTTGCGCTAATCTTTTCCGATGCCTTAGCAAAAACGCTCAAACTTCACTCAGTAGCAAGCATTGAATTATAGATGTCACTTACTGAAAACTTACAGCAGTTGTGTGTGAATAAACAACCTCTAATTTTTAGCACTTGGTGTGACTGTGAACCACATGGTTTTATCCTCCAAAAAGCCTTACCTCATATATTTAGCTATCTGTCTTGTGATTTGGTTTGGAAACTATCATGAGAAAGAATGTTAATAATGTTTAAGATTGCTTCATAATCAGACAAAACATAAAATAACAACATTATCAGTATGTTGAAACCTAAACAGAGTTTAATTTTACACTGTACAAGTTGTTTACTTTTCACTGTTGCGTAAAAAATACCTTGTCATGCTACTTTGTCAAATTTAAGTGTCTTATTTAACACAAAAAGGCCCTGAGCTGGGAAGCAACATGATTTTGGTGATCAGGTCATTCCTGAGTTGGATTGGAAATTTGTGTACGGTTCAATGAAAATCCAACAAAGTGTCCCAGAGATATAGGAGGAACTTAAGGCTTTCTGACCTTTGACCCTCAGGAGCTTGAGGAGAATGCCATAAAACAGTCTTGGTATATCTGGTTCCCAAGAATGACCCAAACAGAAGGATGGAGAGACAGACAGACAATCTAAAAGATAAGACTTTGGGATAACATCACCACAAAGGCATGAAAATGTTGCCATTGTCTTTACAGCGTGAATGTATATGAAGCATTCTTCCATTAAGGTCAGTTTTTTTAAACGACATGGGCATGATTACAATGTAGCTATGCTGACCTATATGAACCACATTCCTTCAAGTATATCAGTGATTCTCTCCATCTGTCTGTCTGTCTGTTCATCCATCTGTCTGTCACCTCTGACTTTCTCTGTCTGTCTCACAACAGTCATCCAAACTCCGCAGACACTCAGTCAGTGGAAGAACGCTGGGCAGGGAGCCAGCAAGCCGGGGCGCCAGTTGGGCAGTCCATCAGTAGCATTAAAGACATGTTATCCAACCGAGTGTATCCGCCTGGCTTAGAGCCCTGATCCCCTGTCCGAGCCCCCCAGTGCTGCCCCTCCAATCACTCAGGGGCCTGGGGTAGTCTAGGGCTGGGCATCATATCAAGCTTTAGAGATGTTGATTTATTATTACACAAGATATGGGCTAAGATAATATAGTTTTTATTGATAAAATTTAGAGATGAGTAACTTTGGTTAGAGGGCTGCGTTAAATTTGTGCTCATAGTCAGAGGGCCAAATTGTTGCAATTTGTCAATCAAAATTACTCAGGGTCAAAATACAGCGTTTCGTCAACATCTGTATACATGTATGTATATTTAAATTCAAATAAATGTAACAATATGTAATCTACGGAGCTAAACACTTTACTCAAGCCAGTTTCTGCTACAATTCAATCAAAATTACAAGGCATTTACAGGCTGATAAAGTATATTTCAGTCTATTTTAAATGTTGTCATGGCATTTTCTCCTTGTGCAAAAGTTTTTTGATATTTTACTTTCTGCTTTCAGGCCAATATGCAGAAATTATAAATATGCTTAAACACACAGTTTGTCAAAGTTTGAAAGTTTGTTGATTTAAGGACCTTTATAGCTGGATTGCAACCAGTTAGTTCAGTTTAATTGGCTTCGCAATTACGGGTGTATCAAATAAGGAGTAAAGGTACCCAAATAACCGACACATGCCGTCCCAATTTTTGGCACCCCTCTGAAGAGGTGCTTAGTGTACAAAACCAGCCCTCAAAGGGGGAGCTGACGTGCTACAGTCAGTTTATAGGTCAATTCTCATAGGACAGCAGCGAAAACATGAATACATACCATAATTTCCGGACTACAAGCCACTACTTTTTCCCACGCATTTAACCCTGCGACTTATACAATAATTTAGCTAATTTAAGGTTTTTTACATTTCATTTAGCCTCGTCACATCAGATTTAATTTACAGTGAAAAAATCTTTCTGTGTAACATATATGTGTGTTAATATCTCGTGTAACAGCGCGGACAGTGCCAGAGCATGTGAGAGGAGTGGAGCGATGAAATGTCCCTCTCGTGCACAGAGCTGTTCTTTGCGCCCGCTCGTCCACTCAGAGGGGATGCACACTGCTCAGCTAATTATCCAGCCACCTTTCTCTCAAATTTCAAGAAAAAGGAAAGAGCAAAAAATAAGGTGACCCTCCAGCTTGTTAGGAAAAAATGCTCAACGCTCTGGCCAAAGTCCTTCCCCTCGCGCTCCCGATCAGCTCCGCTCACTGGACAGCTGCTGCTTATAGGCACGTGTGGCCTAGATGTACACATTTTTGTTTTTAGATTTAGTGGGTGCAGCAAATATTCAGGTGCATTCAATAGCCCTAAATTTACGGTACCTCACCATGTTCAAATAAGCCGTGGATTTAGAGTGATTTTTTCGTCATTGTTTGAAGAATGTATGCATGAAACAATGCCCCAGAGCGCTGGAGAGCTGAAAGTCCTCCATTGTTGTGTCCTATTTTTACTTATAACTTAGTAAGTTCTCAACAGATTTTCATGTGCGGCTTAGGCAATGATTTTGGTAGTTATCTGAATCCGGCTGTGCATGAACGTAATTCACCTGACAATAATAGTAATGCTTTGGTGGAGTTTTGTTCCCAGTTGGAGCACTTCTAGTTAAATAATGGCATGTCAATTAGTATTTTTAAGAATATAAACCACTTTGAAATTTTCAGTGTATGGAAATGTTGCAAATGTTTTAGGCACAAATTTGGACGGTGTGAAAGAGTTTTGCTGCAATTCTGCACAATCAAAACAAAAATGGCAAATATTGTTTGTGTGGGACTTAAGTATATGTTTCAGAGGGATCAAACGTGTTTTTTTTTTTTTTTTCTAGCATCATATCAAAGTTGTGATTCTAGTATTGTGCAATCATTTGTTGTTACTGCTCAAAAAAAATCGAGAGATAAGTATATATTCCTGTAATTTTTGTTTCATATTACCCATCCCTAGTGGAGCGCAGATAGTCCCCATCTTGCTTTATCAGCATGGCACTGAGGCATCCAGCCGGCTGCTTTGGGTCTCTTAAAACACGTACACAAATAAATTAGGAGGGTGCTGGAAATAACTGCTTTCTCATCTTCAGCCAAGCTGCCCCACTGCTCGGGTCATTGTTTTTAAAGGGACAGGGCAACCAAGCAAACAGCCTGCTAATGACCTCCTCTCAGTGCTTTATTCTTTAAGTCAGCAGAGATCAATAAAATAAAAAAGATAAAAGGCTTAAAAGGCCTGTTTGTTTCCTGTTATATTTAGCCAGATCATAGATTTAGAGCTTTTTTCATCAGGGCTAAAAATATCGCTGATGCTGTTTGATGCTCTCTGTTGTCTTGTCCTCATTCTATCCGCTTTAATTTTATGGTCAGTGCTTTAAAGATCAACTTTAATTATTGTTGCTGAAAGTTTTGAAGAGTCATTTGGTCCCAAGCATTAGAAGGAGTCTGTTTATTTGGGGGTACATTCAGTATATTTACATGCAAAGCTTGATTAGGACATTTAATCGGACTGCTATCCTTGTCTCAACAGTACACAAGCACCTGGGGAGGATTCATTTAAAGATGGAAGTCTGTCTGTCCTGTGTTTTAAGTTAGTTACTATTAGACCCTCAGATTCCACAGGAGCCATGTGTGCAACGCTCCATCTTCACAACAGTTTTAATCCACCTGGCATCATGCTCCATCATACATTGGATCTGTGTCTGGAGCAGAGTGAAATGCAGTGTAGAGCTGAGCAGCTGGACTGTGAGTGTACTTCAAGTCGTGTTTATTAATGAAAATAAGGTTAATATCCTTTCTCTGTTGAGCTAATTGTGAGTGAGAGTCTTGTAGTACTCCTCCTGTGTTGTATAATGTAATCATGCTCAACAGCAGTTGCAGTTTGAGAACAGGGCAGAGTGAGATTTGAGAGACAGGCTGCAAGCCTGAGACATACTTGCAGTTCGTCCTTGCATTCATGTCCACGGGCGTAATGGGCATTTTTGTTTGTATACTTGCATGTATGTGATGCTTGTTACTGGAGGGCACCACTAGAAGGTGGTAAAATACCTCAGGCTGTATGTAACTACTTGTGTTAGAACTGAACTGCTAACATAGCAGTAATTCTGAGAGTAAAAGTCACAATATAAACATTAATAATCAATATCATCATTGAATATTTTTTAAAAACTGATGACCGATGGTCAGACCTCACCATCAGAACTGAATGCACTCCTGTTGTACAGTATTTTTTTCTGTGCACCGTCCAAACTGTCTTGGTGTATGAGTGTAATGAGTTATCATGTTAACTGATGACTTGCTGTCGACTGTGGTGACAGATGTCATTCAAAGCACCGGAAAAAGCAGAGGGTGTACCCCTCAATGCTTAACTCTTAGTTATTGTATAGAAGCATATTTCATTAGATTACAAGTGAAAAAATACAAGCAAATAAACCAAGCTAACATGAACATAGTCAACCATGGTGTTAACTCTAAGTCACCAATGTACACGGTCACCAGTTGAATTTGTACACCGAACTTATTTCCTTGTTCCCCAACCTCTAATGGAGGATTTATCCATCATCAGCTGGGTGAATTGTCATGTTTGAGTCTGGGCAGTCTTACACATTATGTGAGTCTTGATGATTGTGGTCTTGATTGACCAGTTTGTCTTTTCATCTTTTTGATATTGTTGTTTCTGCTGCTATGATCAGTCTGTCACCTCTCCTCTGCCACAACACTGATCCTACGCCTTTGTCACGTTAAATCTGGACAATTTGCACAGCCGACACATTGAATCATTGAAAGAGACGCTTTGAACCCAACATGCCCACACATCCGCCTAGTTCACAGCAAGTATATCTCCAGCTTTAATTTTGCTAATGCACTGCACGGCAACTGGCCCTAATGTGAGTGCACCCTGGGGTGTGCAGTCATTATGTGTGCACCCAGGAAATGGATATCCTAGCATTTTGCAAGACTATTGCTTTATTCTTTGACAAACACATCTCTGTCCAAATGGTGGAAAACAATTCCTGCCTCTGGTGATAAATAGGAAAGACACATGCACTGCACGCTGGAATGCTTTGCGCTGAGTGACCAATAGGGCTCTCTGACCTTTTTGCTTTCAGTTTTAGCTCAATAAATGCACCTAAAGGGGCAAAAATATAAAGGCTGCAATGGACACAAACACTGTCTCAGTCTTCCTGATCAAGCTTTAGCCGTCTCATTTCTACAACCTTCTTTCCTTTCAAGTGAACAAAGAAGGTTTTGCAGAATACTCACTACCTAGCCAATGAACCTATGACAACTGAATGTCCTAATGATGGTAGTTTGGGCAAATGTTTGTCTTTATTCATAATGTGTGAGTTAGATCAATGTGAATTGTTAGACATCTGTTGACCCTTTAAAGGAATGGATTGACCCAACAACAACAAATGCATTCCCAATTCAAGATGTACACGATGATCCAAAGTCAAATACATCTCCTGAGCTGAAATGAGATTTCCAATCCCGCGAACCATAGTCATCATTTTTGGGCAAACCAGAAACTTTTTCCTTTTTATCATTTAAAGGAAACACATTACTCCCATTCTTACAGACCTTGGCAGGAAATTTTTTACGGATATCAATTTGTCTTGGATAAAACCACAGATACTATCATGGATAGCTGAAGGTTTGTGAAAGGAAATACAAAGGTAAGAAACGTTCCTCATACTGAATAGCCGCATCTCTCTGTTTGGCTTTTTATCTCAATCTCTGCCTCTTTTGATCAGTCCACTTTGACAGCTCGCACATGATCCTCCAGCATGTACAGCTTTGGCCTTGGAAGTGCACCTTTCATTGATTTTAAATGTTGGCTCTTACAAACAGGAGAAATCAATGTCTCCCTTACTTCAACTGAGCCTCCCACGCATCCTCACAATCAGACGGTCCGCTTCAATAAGAAACCTCAGACCGGTCCGTAGAGTTTAACCAGTTTACTCTCTGACTGGTTGGACTGAATTAAAGATTATTTTTAAGCCTTTATATCCCAGGATAAATCTGATCCAACAAACAAACCTGCTGACAAAAGACAATCACCAACACCTGCTGACAGCATACAAAAAAACTGGGGAAACAGCTCAATTTGTGGTTTGCTAACAATGGTGTAAAGCCTGTAATGATGGGGTTTAAGATTTAAAGAGACAGCAGTAGCCAATTAGATATTTTAATTTGTTAATGTCATTCTCATTAACAAATTTATAAGGTTCTGCTAAATGTTAAATTCTTCCACAATGAGCATGATTTTAAGAGTCTAGAGCTCTGCAGCTTGAAGATCATGAAACAAGTTTTTAGTTTTGAAAGCTTTCAGGCAGTTTCAGGCCTCAGGTATTCAGTGCTGATATAAACATGCGCATAACCTGACACGCCACGTAGACTGTTCAATATAAGCCTCACAACAAAGAATATCAACTAGCAGCCTGGAGAACACATCAGGTCCCCCATATCCTCTAAACTGGCCCACAGAATGTTACTGGATTCAGAAAATGGGATATGTTGTGGTTTTACTACCTCATTGTATAGGTCCAATATGATCCATAGATGTGGCTAAGGACGCCACAGCTCTGCAATAATCAACAGTTCATTAACACTTCCAACTCCATGGGAGCAACAGCAAGCAGAAACACTTACATTGTTTACTGTTACCTCTGGGACTGTAAATTGGATCTTTTTGGGGTGAACTGTGTTTGGAAGATCACACTTGTGTTAATTCAGAAATAGCTTCAACTTAAATATATCCCTACCATGAAGTTTTTAGTTTAGTCTTGTAGTGCAGTGTTCTAGTTCAGATTTTTATTTGCAAACTAAAAAATCGCTGATTAGTGTGTTTTTTTTAATCAAATTTTCCTGATTAAAAATGTAGCAGTGGCTTTGTTAGACTTTTATCTTGACCTTAGAGAAAGTGATAACTTCCTGTCAGTCTTATAAATCAATCAGATGCACCCCATTTTTCTTTCTCCTGCTCCATACTTAACATTAACAGTATATTCTGCTCTTTCAACAGATATTTTCTTTCTCCATTCAATAAACACACTTTCTCTTTGTGTGATTACCTTGACAGTCATGAATATGCATGTACATGTTCAGCTCACAGCTCACTTTGACCAGCTCAGTATCTGCTGCCTTGCATACATGTCTCTCTGAGTAGTCTCTTAAAATGAGCCTTTTTCAGCCCGACGATTTCATCCTCATCTACTTGTCATCAGTGTTACGTTAACCTATACTTTTTCATTCTTCTGATGGTTTTCGAGTGCTGTGCATTGAGAGGATCGCTCTTCTCTCTATGCTACACTTTCTCTAGGTGTGTGTAAAGATATTTTGACTCAATGTTCCCTGCCTTCTAGGTAGGCCTGGGAGATAGTTTAATTTTTTAGAATGCATTTACATGTGTTTTCATAGCATTTACATTAATGTGCAAGGCCTGATTCTCTGCAAAAATAAATAAGTAAATAAATATATACATATAGTGTTTAACAGATTTATTAGACCACCACCCAGTGCAAGGTTCATACCACAGCTGCCCTGAATTAACAGCACTGGTAATTAGCAACAACATTTTTTATGTTTGTTGTAATGGTTGATACACCAGTGTGTAGAAAAGCTCTTTAGCTGAAATGATATTTTAAATTCTAACATATAATTATTATTGCTGTCATGAGTTTTCAAATTTACAGTTTTACAAAAACAAATAATAAATATAAGCTTCAAATAAATAATTTTAAAAAAAGTAAAGCACATAATTATTAATTCATTAAGATGTCAGATAGTAGTTATTTAGTTATATTCTGGAAAACAAAAAAAATACTTGTAGTGGTTAAATTTTATGTTTGATTAATTTCTCAAAGAAGCCCAGCAAGCTAGCTAAAATTAGGGAATAAAAAGGTATATAGAATATATGTTCAATAAATCATATTGAAACCTGTTTCAAACCAGCGCAACAAAAACAGAAGTCCTCAACACCCAAAACATACCTGTTAGCAGTACATTGTTGGTGTAGAAGCATGAAAAACACAAAGCTACAAATTGCTATCATTGAAGACACAAAAGCTAAACACAAAAAGATGAAGCAAATATGGGTGTAGTTAATAGCAGGTGTAATATGTGCTGTATTATAACATTAATTCTTGTAGATTAACACTTCTTTAAACTAGAAAAGCACTCAGAGAGCGCAGACCTCTGCCAGAGTGATCCAGTTCAGTCCCAAAATTTAATCAGTTCTTCCATATCCCATTTCCAACAATTCCTGAAAATTTCACCCAAATCCGTTCAGAACTTTTCAAGTTATTTTGGACACAAACAAACAAACAGACAAACAGACAGACGGATAAACGCCGGCAAAAACATAACCTCCTTGGCGGAGGTAATAATTTACAATGAGTTAGTGCTCATACAGTTATCAAAGGTTTGTGTTTATGATAATAAAACATAGAAACCACTGTCATTCGGACCAATGTGGTCAGGTGTTATGTCAAAAAAGACATGGACAGGTAATCAAAAAAGGGCTCCAAGCTTTAACTCATTTATTACACCAAGTGAAATTTGCATCAGTATGATGAAAAAAGTCATCGTAGTGTTGTTTAATTAGATAGATTAGAATGCATATATTAATGCATTTCCTTGGATACAGTTTTTTTGGCTGTATGTCAGTTAGAACCATCTTTTAAAGTAAACAAAAACATTTTACGAAAGCAGAATCCATGAAAACCTTAAAACAATTCAAAGCACTTCTTGAAAACACTGTTTATCATGAATCTTGCAGCTTGTAAAATAAAAAAAGTGATTAAAAACACAATGATTTGATTTATTAATCCTGATTTTATTTATCACTTTACTCATCTTTTCATCTTTTTTTGTCAAATCATTCTTGAAAATAATAGCAGAAACTTTGAACAGCTTTAAAGACAGTGCAAAGAAAATGACTGAATTTGTTCTACATCGATGGCTGCATTTCAATCCAGTATAATTTAATTAATCATTTAAAATGTTTGCACAGATACTGTACAGTCAGTGAGTAATGGTGGTTAATAATCGGCATCTCAATATCAACCAAAATAATCCTGATTTTTTGTTTCATGATAGAACAGGCCACATAAACTCTGCACTACAACATTATAGATCTAAAGCATGTATCATCATTTAGCTACAAGATATTTAGATTTTTTGTCTATGTTGCCCAGTCCTACCTTGGTGCTGCAGCAGATTTATGAGAGGATATAACATTGGTCCTTTCGAGTTCTTAAAGATCTGTACGAAGCCATCAACAGCGCTTTCCCCCTCCTCCTTCCTTCCTCTCACATCCTCAGCCGTTATCATTCGTCTATGAAATGAGATGCATCACCATGTTCCCATACGGTGTAAAGCAGCAGAAAACTCAAATGCTTTCCATGATAAATGGACCAAGGTTTCAGAGCAGGTATAGCTGCAGAACGCCCTCCTCTGATAAATAGTGTTTCTCCTCTAAAGGGCTGATATCGACCTTTCATGAAAAAGTGTGGAGCAGCCAGGCAGCGCGGTGTCCACTTTGGTAATGATGGGTGTGATGCAGCTTCATTGATCTCATATTTACAGTAGAATTGATTACAGTTTGTCTATAGGATCAGTATGATGCATTACACAGCACAGTTTGTTCATGGTTCACTGGCTTTAGGATATACTGAAGATCAGCAGAGAGTGCTGATGGCCCTGCTCAGCCAGCCACATGCAGAGACAACGATGAAGCCAGATCAGCCTGTGTGCAGATGTTACAGCTTTTTGGGAGAAATGAAGAAAATGGCAGTTTAGTTATAGAGGACCAAAGTTTGGCTTTAGATTTACCAGTCAGTCTACAAATTACCCTCACTTAAGGTAATTATCTAGAGACCAGAAGAATAAGATAATGGATACATGCAGCCAAAAGAAGATCTGGGCCAAGCCTTGGAGATAGTGTGAGTCTGGAGATCCAGATGATGCTCAGAGTTAAGTATAGCTGGTCCTTGAGGTGGTTCAGGTTCTTGACTAGGATGACTCCTGGTTGTTCCTCTTTTGAAAAGAATGCTTTTGAAAAAATGCTTATGCTTGATACTAACATTTAGTTGCAATGTCAACAAATATTTTCAAAATTCCTGGATCCAGATATGGAGTAACTAACCAAAATCTATTGCCTTCTTTCTTGTTGAGTAAAATTCCCAGAAACGTTCTTCAAAATGAAAATCAAATACTTTTTGAGCTATTAGCCAAAATTGTGGAAAAATGCCCTTTCTGGAAATGCTAACAAAGCCTTACAAAAAAAACCCTCCTGAACCTGCTTTGTATTTAGATCACCACCAAAATCGAATTATTTCTTCCTTGGGCCATTAAGCATTCCCTAATATTTTTGTCAAAACCCACAGAGAACCTTTTGAGTTTTCTTGCACACGGACAGACAAACCAACAAATGACCAAAAACAGGCAAAAACATTGCATTACCCCCTGATGGAGGCGATTAACACTTTCACTCAGCAAAACATAACTAACCCACTGACCCTATATTTTAAAGGATTTGTTAGCACTAAGTGATAAAACAGTTTCCCTCAGTTTTGCTTACAACTCAATAACTTTTCAACAAATTTTCAGGGAATGTTGGTAATGTCACACTGGACAAGTGATTCCAGTGTGCCATGGCGGGGATTGAATTCCGGATGTGGATCTTGAAAAATTTTCAGGGATTTAGAACAGTGTTACACATTTTTTATAATAACTTAGTGGACAATGTTGGACAAGAAATATTGGAGCATTCTAGTGTTTCTTCAAACGGTATCCTCCAAAAATGTGTTGCACACAGTTAACGTAACTCACAAGTACACTCATAATGCAGCCATTTTTGTCTGCAATGCAAATTTAAACATCCTTCTGGTCTTTGTCAAAGACTTGTTCTTGGCAGTATCTGTGAATATCATTGCCAGCATGATTTGGGATGAATTATGTTAAGTAATGTGGTTAACTTTGGTTAAAGATGGTAAATGGTAAATGGACTTGAGCTTATATGGTGCCTCTCTAGTCTCTTTGACTACTCAAAGCAGTTTTACACTGCAGGTCACATCTACCCATTCACACCCCTTCACTCTCACATTTACTCACTGATGGGTGGAGTATCTATGCCAGCTTATCAGTATCGGCTGACTCACACCCTTTCACACCCATTCACATACCACTGACTCAGCAGTGAGAGCAACTTAGGGTTAAGTGTCTTGCCCAAGGACACATTGCAATGTGACTGCCAGAGTTGGGCTTGAATTTGCAACCATCTGATTACTGACAGAACCCACTTTAAGACTGCACCAACAATGCAATGGTGGAAACAGTAAATTAAAAAAGGATATAGTATTTCAGATCTCTACATCATAGTCCTGCATGCCTATTATTGGTAATGTCCAGAGCGTCTCTATTCTTGCTTCTAAGGATCAAGTGCATACTGTGAACATCCTTTACCCCCACAGCTGTTGTTGGTCGCGCATTTTTAAAGCACAGAATGCTACAGTTACAGTCCAAAGACCACCCAAACTGCTGCTCAGAACCATCTAAAACCTCTTTGCGTCACTCCCTACATGAACTGCTCCTCCTTTTCACTCCTCCTCCCTCCTGAAGTCTCCATCGTCTCTTTTCTCCTCCTCCTCCTCCTCCTCTCTGCTCTGCTGTGCCTCACTTCCAGTCTGCCCTCCTCCATCTTCATCTCTGTCTGTTTGTCTGTCTGCTCCATTCATAGCAGGAGGTATCCCAATTCCCCTCTTCCTTTTTCTCTCTCTTTACTTCTTTTTCTATAAGCGCCGCAGCCCCCCACCCCCCCGGCTCTGCCTACATCTGGAGCTGCTGCTGAGCCATATTCTTAAATTCTTGGCATGTTTTTTCTCTGTGCTCTCGGCATCCCCTGGCTGGCTGTCTCCACTCTCCATTCAGCGGCATAAATTACACCGTGTCCTCATACAACCTATGCACACAGTGAGATTATAACTCGCACACTATATACGGGTTGTTTCTCCATCCTACTGGGTCCTAATTAAATCTACTTTATTTCTTTAAATACATCATTAAATTATGTATTTTCAGGAGAAAAAAAAAGATTATTCATGTTGGCAAACAACATAATGAAGAGATTGCTTTGCTTCTCTCACACTGTGCAGGATTTCAAAAATTTTAGACAATTTGTGCTATGCAAAAAAAGAAAGGAAAAATCATTATTGTGGAGAAACACAGTCTACACAGATTCCTGCAGATGAATAATGCAGCTGCCCTGAAACACCACAGAGCTTCTCTGGTTTAAAACAAACCACTCGTTCACCATTTACAATGATTTTATCTACGTGAGTTTTGGTCTTTACCTTTCTGTGTCTCCTCAAGCCAACCAAAAACATGCTCATTAGGCTAATTGATGATGCTTAATTGCCCCAAGGTTTCAGTGTGTATGTGTGCATAATTGTCTGCCTGCATGTTGGTCCATGATTGGCTGGCTACTGGTCCAGGGTATACCCACCCAATGCCAGCTGCAGAAGACTCTGGTTGTCGTCACAGTTGCCACTTGTTGCAGGCGGAGCTCATTTTCAATTCAAATTAGTGTTGTCCAGTTCTCAGCATCTTGAGTGTAAAAAAGCTTTTTGTTACCATGCTCCCAGTGCCCTCAGCTGAAAACAGTTAATCAGCCAATTAAAATCAAGAAGAGGCAGAACCTCTGATGTTCACTTTATGAAAAAACAATTGTGGAGGTGAAATGACCGCCCTTGTACCCTTAAGGGGACTGTTTCCTGGTACTTGGCTCTGTTTGCTGGTAATGCATGATTTCTTGCCTTTGTTTTCACGTTTTTACCTCTGCCAGAAGGGTTATGTTTTTACCGGCGTTTCTTAGTTAGTTAGTTAGTTTGTTTATTTGTTTGTTAACAAGACAGTTATGCACAGAGTTTAATAATGTTTATGTGTAATGAGCAGTTTCCACATTTTTGCTAATATCTCAATAACTTTTTAATGGGTTTTAATGACATTTTCAGGGAATGTTGGTCATGGCAAACCAGACAAGTAAATCCATTTTGGTGGTGATCTGAATATGGATGTGGATCCAGGATTTTTTCCATTTAGGGCAGTTTTTCACATTTTGACATTAACTTACCTGACAATGTTGGAAATGCCTTGACAGAGGTTTGTGCTCTCAGAGCATTCCTATTTTTCAGTGGATAAAAGAAAATATGACAGACATGGAGCAAGCTTGAATGGCTTCAAAGATAATGCCAATGGAAACGAAAGTCAACTCCTGTGACCAGGCAACATTAAGTGCTGGTTAGGAGTGCTCTGACACTGAGTCTGAGTAAACCTCCAGCATTAAAAAAGCTGCCTGTTTTGTCTTAAATAAATCCACACTTTGGACTGCTTCTGTCTCCTATCCGCCATGATCGTGTCCGCTCTCTTGTTGTCGTTCATGCTGACTGTCTCTTGCAGTAGCTTGACATGCAGTCAGAAAGTTGATTTTTTTTGTGAGCGTAAGAAAACTGAACTTTTGAAATCCTTTGTGGGCTTTGAATTATGAAGCATTTTTTAAAAGGAAGTGAAAATGCTAAGTGTCTAGTAACTTTGGAAAATATACTTAAAAGATAAAAAAGAATAAGTAAGCTTGATGTCTCACAAAAAAAATCAGCCTAAATAAAATTTATTATGCAATGCATGTGGCTTTGCTTAACCAAATGTGTCTGTGAACTGCTAGAAGTCCACCACTAAATAAGCACCAAAGTAGTTGTTGTTTGTTTTGCTTCCTATTCTTTTTCATTATTTTACTAATAGAAGCCCAACCTCCCCTCTTATTAACATCCTCTGAGCTCATACTGTGGCCTTCTGCCTCTCTGAAACACAAGGAGGATTTCTGGCAGGACTTAAGTCAACCTCCCGCTGTATCATTCTATGATTAAAGCTGATCTGGACCCTCAGAGGGGACCGTGCTCTCATTATGAGGGCGTTTACCATTAATAATGCACAATTAACAGGGAAATTGTGATTTAACAACTTCACACAGAGGTACTGATGTGAGCCAGAAATCTGTGCCAAAAAGTAATCTGGAAGGCTGATCAATTCAGGCTATTAAACAATAAGACAAAAAACTAAGTTTGTGTTTTTTGTCTGTGAAATTTTGAGAATTTAGACAAATCAGGCAACATCTGAGTATTTTGCCATGAACTGAACTCTGTTTTGTGTAAATCTCAGCCTTTGTCATTTTAGGGGTTTAATTCATGCAAAATTTTGAAATTTCCATGATGCCTTGTCTCAGCCTTAAAACAGTGTTGGCTTTCAAGGCTGGCAACAATCTAAAGGATTTTGCGCCAGATTTTTGCCCGTTTGCCGATCTCAAACATTCTAAGCCTGTCCCAGACATAAATTTGTCCAAATGATCCTCAAGTGTGTGCCATCTTTAAGACTATTTTACTGTCTCTTATTGGACTGAAGCCCCTTTATTTACAGCTCCAGGTCAAGGTCATGCTGCCTATGGTGTCATACTCCCCAAAATGAATAAGAGCAAGCAGACCAGGAAGCATTACCAACCTAATGCTTTATTTTTCAACTGAAAAACAAGAGCAAACATTAAGTTTTACATTATTTTTCAGCCAAGGTCTCCAAGGTTTTTCATGCCTTTAATCAGAGGAGAGAGTACAGTGGATAGAGTAGGTAACATCTAATGCAGGTAGTTACCTTGAAATTTTGAGTTTGCTGAACTTTTTATTTTGCAGTGTGAGGCATCGGTCTACTTCAACATAGCGCCACTTTTACTGCTTCTGCAGACAGCCTTAAGAGGAGAGCTTGCAGTTTTTAGATTTCTGTATTAGCTTTATTTGTTGCCACTTGGTTGCAGGCCGGTATTGTTTAAAACTAAAAGCTTAGCCATCAGAAAAACAGATCATCTCAACATGACACACTTTTGAATAATATATCCTTGCACACACTCAAGGAGCTATAACTGATGATGCAAATGAGGTGACTTGCTGATTTGTTATAAGTAATTTTCAGAGGTTCTTTATGCTAAAACAAACTCTTCTTAAAATGTATTGAATGATAGTTTACAAACAAAGCTTTTCAAAGCCACTGCAGTTTGACAAAAAAGCAGAAACCCTGTCAGAATGTGATATACAGCTGAGCTGTTGTGGGGACGTCTGGCATCATAATGATCTTTTTTTCTGCGCCAGGAGAGCCAGCATGAAGCTAATGCTGTATGATAAAACTGATTGCATGGACAGTTGATGTTATTAACTTAAATGACATCTTGCTGTACCCAAATAATACCATCAACTACATTAAAATGATCTATATTCGTATTTGTTTATTCAATTCATCAATAGTTGTTTATGAGATTTAGATAGACTGTATGATGACTCAAGCATGACTCCTTCTCTTTTCTTTCCTTCTTTAACATACCGGTATTTTGTAACAATGTCACAAAAATACAACTTCAAACAGCAGTAGAACATAAAAACTGCTGTGGAGACAAAATACTTTATGCACAAAGGCTATGAGACATTGTGCTGATAGCCTCACACTTCTCTCAGTGATGATAGAAGTGTGAGATACTACCACCTCAGCCTGGTTCATGAACAGCCTGTCTCACTGGGTACAGCTATCCCAAAGACTAAAGAACGTATTGGAGTAAAAATAGGCAGCTGTTTGGTTACTGAAGGGAACTCTAAAATCCAACCCATGACCAAAGGCATATCCAGGGGTGGTCAGTGACCACCTCAAAATTCTGCATTGTTTTTCTAGTCTTTAGGAGGTGGGACTGGAGTTAAAATAAACTAGTTGTGCTGTGCTGCACAAGCTTTGAGTCCTTTTCTTTGTAATTCATTGTATAAAATTTGGTAAACAGCTCCCTATTATAATTATTTCTTTATTGAAAATCACCCTTTTAACATGCAGTGAGCATTCTGTGGATTACTGCACTGGCTTTAGTTTTAACATGAGAATCCATATTTTGCTCAATGGATTTTATCACATCCATCCATTATTTTAAACAATATATCTCATTCTGAGCTGTGAGGGGGCTGGAGAGTATTCCAACTGATATTGTACAAGTTTACAGTAAGTCCAAAACGCTGCTGTTCTTTTTTTTTTTTTTTTTACCTCTGCCAAGGAGGTTATGTTTTTGCCAGCAAATGATTGTTTGTTTGTCAGAAAGATCACACAAAAATGTGGACAAATTTTACTAAAATTTTCAGGAGATGTTGGTAATGGCCCAACTTAGAAATGATTAGAATTGGGTGGTGATCCAGCTAACAGCCATTAGAGGCTCAATAACTGTCTAACTAATAATGATCTCAACATGATTACATGTGCTCTGTGTGGGTTTTCAGGGTCAAGGAATCATATTATGATGTTAACTTTACCATGGAACTATTGCTCATAGTTGTAACAGCAATATGTGAACTACCTTGGAGGAGGTTTGCACTCTCTGAGTGCTTTCTACTTCAACAGGTACAGGTACATATCAGCCCCATCCTGGCGTCTCTTCATTGGCTCCCCATTCACTATATATTTCATTTTAGGAATGACTGTCTTTGTTTTTAAATCTTTGAATAGATTTGCACCTTGGTAAATCTCTGATCTTTCAATAGTGTACACCCCTTTGAGATCCTTTAGGTCTGCAGAGCAGCTGTTTCTTGTCCTCCAGAGGCCAGGCTATAAACCCGAGGTGGCCGACTTTTCCATAAATTCTCTAAATTCCAGAAAAATCTGTCTCCCGAAATTTTAATGTCCCCCACCTTAAATCTTGTCTTAAAACTTACTTTTGTGTATTTGTTGATTATTTTATTCTATTCTATGTAATTTTTTTTTTTAAAAATTTCAGCCTGGTAGTCACTGTGCAGTTCTTTGGTGTGCTATAATTAAAGTGGATTGGATTAGACCAGAGGAAGAATGGTAGCACTCTGGACTGGTCACCAGGCGAAATGTAATTTGTTGTTTGGCCTGTGGCTAATAATTCTTAATTGTTGTAGAGTTAGCTAATCAGCCAAAACAAACTTGTCTTAGCGCAGCGATGATTGTTTAGAATGAGTTTGTGTTTGGCATACATCGTTTGAGTCATTCCTTTGAATATTTTGATATTTGTGCACCTCATGCAGCACAAAACTACTCTTGAACTTTCAATCAGACCAAACAAGTAGCACATCAAAGTTTGACAGACTATGGACAGTTTTTTCCCAATCCCAATCTCCCCCTTGAATTTACCAGTACTGAAAAAATCTCCTGAAAATACTTTTTCTCTGCCTTTAATGTTGTAAGAAGGGATTTTACGGAGCAGAAGAGCATGGCACCTTATACTAAAGTCTCAGTTCACAGTGAAATGTCTATGCTTCTCTAAAGAAAATGCTCCTTAAAACGCTGTTTTTTTTTTACTTCCTGTGGTTTATGATGTAATAGCTATGCAGCCTCCACCTACGTGTGTTGTCTGTTTTTCACAGGCAGATGCCATGACTGTTCTGAAAGTACGCTCTGTGGCCTGTAGTCCCTCCTCTCACCCCCATCAGACATCGTTCTGGCATCCAATCAGCGTAGAGCTTTATCATGGCCTCCCTGAGCCTCCCAACACACTCAGATCCAAGCGTTTCCAAAGAGGATGGAGAAAGAGCTGCATCTGATCTCCTTCCAAGACAAAATTTTAAATTTTCAATTAAACTAAAACCAAATCCTTGCTTAATAGACACTTAGGACATGATGTTAACACAAGCACACCAGGACATGGGACCATTAAATACTAAGCACTGAGCCCCCACTCAGATGGCAACAGAATTGACAAACAAGGGGTTACCTTTTGTTGAATCAGAGACAGCTCTGAGATGCTCATCTTGATCTTTCCGGAATGATTTTGTGAAAAGACTATTTTTTTTGTTAGTCATTATGTTGGCCTTGATATTATCCTGATTTCTCTTTCCAGACAATCAGACATTTTTTCTCTCTGAACAAATGCCAGACTCCCTCACTGCTGTTTTCTTTTTTACGAATGTCAACAAACTTCATGGTGCAAATGTCACACTGAATTTTTGTCAGTTTTTGAGCCTTTTTATTGTTGCTGTAATATATATTTGCTGCTGTGTGATGCATTCAAAGCCAAGAGTAAATCTGAATGTTTTGAGCTCATTTTGGAGTCAAGCATAGTGTCTAAAGGGATATAGAGCAACATACAAATCTCATTTTTAAACATAAGCTAGAACAAAAGCATTGATTTTCCTCCCCGTATTCCTCTCACAGCTCTGCAGCAGCAGCCAGACCGCATCTGACAAATGCATGATGGGTACTAGTGTGGTGGGTGCAGAGAAGGGAGAGGAGGGGAGTGAGGGGGCAGGGAGTGGCAGGAAAATCGACTGGCAGAGTAACGAATGGTACGTAGCTGGCTGTCAGCTATCAGTGGCTGTCCTTCGTGGAGGGGATGCTGGTGGACTAAAAAAAAGGAGAGAGGGAGAGATAAGGAGGATGAGGGTGAGACAGAGAGGATAGAAAGAGGACAGGGTATGAAATTAACTTAAGGGTAGAAAACAAGCAGCTTTGGCAAAAAAAAAATCAAGAAAACACATATTATTATCCGATTTTTTTTCATTGCAAAGCTTAAAAGAAATTAAATTGACAGTGCATGTGTGAAAAGTTTAATGCTTTCAATATGACGTCACACTTAGTTCCACTTTGTCTGGACGCCAAACAAGATGCAGTCCAGTATGTAATTTAATGGCCATTTGCGCTAAATGAATATAAATGTCCCAGTGGCAAACTTAAACCTACATATCCGAGCATGATTATCTACTGCTGTAGTGGATCATTCTAACAAGGCTTTAAATGTCAGTTTTATGTACCTGTAGTCATTTTGTAAAGCTTGAACTATCATTTACACCAGAAGATCTTCGTGAGCTAACGCTAATGCTCGCAATAGTCAAGTAAACTTATCATTGAAAACATGACTGCGTCTTTATCGAACAAACAATCAGTGTGAGCCGAATACTTACTTTGAAGATAAACTTTGAGTCTGCCCTTCTGGTTTGTGTTTGAAAAATGTTGGTTTGGGTATGTACAAGTAAAAATGTTCGTTTCAGCAAGGAGGATCTGCATGAAGAGTGTCACAGGGTGCAGATTTATGCAGATTTACACACATCAGCCACTGCTTGTGAAAAATGTGGAAAACTGCCCTACTATCTCACATTGTGAACAAATCGTAGAAACATTTCCTGGATCCACATCCAGAGAGAGCTCTCCACCAAAATCTTATCACTTCTTTCCAGTGCCATGACCAACATTCCCTGAAAATTTCACCTATTTGTTCATAACTCTTCTTGACTTACCTTGCAAACAGACAAACGGGTAACCAGACAAACAAGCAAATGATGGCAAAAACGTAACCTCCTTGGCTGAGGTAATAATAACTCATCCTAGTATTTCAACAAGGACTTTATTCTAACACTTGATTAGTGTGAAGCCATTCTTTGGTTGGATAAAGGCCCAAAAATATTTAGACAAATTAAACAAATTAGCCTTTGTTGAGAAATAATACACTCACTTGAATCATGACAAAAGGCGGTATTTTTTTTTGACCCACATGTGCATGATCTGTCATTTTCAGACAGATCAAGAACTATCTGAAAGTTTGAAAGTTTTTGAAAGAGATAAATTTGCCATCATTAACCTATGCATGCGGGAGTATGATCATTATGGGTGCACAAAGTCATGGAAGGTGTGATTTCCATTTTTTTTACCAGCTTCACACCTCCTACCCCATCTACCCATCAGAGTTTGTTTTATCTTTCCCTCCTGCTGTTTTTTACTTCCTGCACTGAACTTTTTTTTTTGTGTTCACCCCTCTCACTTTTTCTTTGGCTGCTTTTTACACAAGTATGCTAATTGTTATAATTAACATCAGTGTCTGAAGGCAGAGCCAATCAACATGTTGTTAGTAATTTAGCCTCAGTGTGCCAACAGACTGTTTAATTAGACTCCATAAAGCGCCTTGATTGCTCGTTTACTTAAATGCTTCTGTGTGCAGCTGTAGGTGAATAGTTTTAGGTTAATGAAGTGGAAATGTTACAGTTAAATGTATGTGCAGTTAATGGATCGTGGTGTCAAGAACGGTAAAAAAGTCAGAGAGTGTCAGTCAGGTTTGATCATGCATGCTGTCATGATTGAGAAGAGAGGAAGCTCTTCTTTATTTTAATCAGAGTTTCATAAGTGCCATTCCTTTGATTCGGCAGCCGAAGATCAGACGAGTCGTCTATCAGCCAAGATTGATGTAATCTCATGTTGATGTGCCCTTTAGCAAGGCACTAAACCTCAAATCATGTGACTGCTGTCAGTTAACCTGACATGCTAAATAGTCAATTCAGTCCGGAGTGTGATTTGATGTCCCTCTGTCAGTCACATTCATTACACGCCAATTAGACAATGTAGTAGGTGGCCACTGCCGCAGAGTTAATTACAAAACCCATGAAAGTTCATACCGCAGACTCTTGCCACACACTGTCAGGAGAGGAGCAAAGATATATTTACCATTTGGAAATGTTTCAGTTTATTGTTTATTGTTTATAAGAATCCCCATTAGCTTTGGAAAATGGCCACAGCTACTCTTCCGCGGGTCCATAACGCATTCAAAACAAATTATAAACTTATTCTGTGCAAAGATACATTGAAGAAGTTAATCATTTAAAGTAAATTCTTAGTCCAAAGCAACATCAAAGTACAGAATTAGACCAAAAAAAATACTTAATATAACCAAAACAAGTCAAAAACAGTTACACCAAAACAACTCACTCAAGCCTAGCTAAAACAGTTTTAAATAAGACCCAAGGTAAGTGTAAGTATGGTTCTTCGTTCTTCAAAACTGCTGCAACAGCAGAGATGATGGACACAAGTCACTTGTTGCAAGTCCAAGATAAGTCTCAACTCTCTGAGTCAAGTCTCTTAGCTTAAATAAATAAATAAATAAAGCAAAAATGTCCAAAACAATATAAAAAAATGTTAGAGCACTTGCAGACTGGTGCACAGTACACATTCTGTTCAGTTTATGAAAAGTCAGGCCGCAGTTTTTTTTATTCTATCCAATCTCTGTCTCTACATCATCTTTGTCTCAATATCATACACAGCTGTCTGTTTGTCCATCTAAACCGTGGTGCTTGTGTTTTACTGAGACAGTTTTTGGCTCATAAATTAAACAACAGAAACATCAGTGAAGATAAATGATGGCTCGTGTAATAATCAGCCTTTGACAAAAATCAATTCATGAGGCTTCTCAACTCTCCTTCAGTTATCGCTGTAACCTGTGATTGCCATGTGCAATGAGTGCGCAGGTGCGTGAGGACAGCAAGGAGTAACTTACAATGTCTTTACTGTTGCATAAGCTCCCTCTTTAAAACATTTGAGGTGAAGTCAGTCCCCTGTATATTGTAATTCTGTCCGTCTGTAGCAGCTGTAGGTCCCATGCTTACTTAGAACGAGCCATACCTACAAAAATAATGATTGGGCACAAGTCTCAAGCCATGACTCTGAATCTGAGTCTTAAGTCTTTAAGGGGAGAGTGCAAGTCAAGTCTTAAGTCCCCTTTGGGTGTGGCTTCAGTGCGACTCGAGTCGTGTCCCAACCTCTTTAAAGCAGGCGTGACTATGCTAACCTCTGTACAATCAGCAATTGTTGCTTGTAGAGGCTTCTCGTTGTCACACTCGTGGCTCCAGCCTCTTTCTCCACAAAGTAAACTGACTGGGCAGTGCCTCTGCAGACAGAGCTCAATTCTTCCAGCCCGAGGTTCTGCAAGATGGGTCTGCAATCAGGCAGATCCAGCTGCACTGCAGTGAGCTGTCAGTGGGGTGTAAATGTGAACAAACAATCAGTTTGTGAATGTGGTGTAAAAGGATGTGAAAGGGTGATGTGACCCGCGGTGTTCAACATCTGTGAGTAGTCAGATGAGTAGAGAAATGCTGTGCAAAAATAAAATACCATACAAGTTCAAGTTCACCTAGTTTTTCTTATGGTCAGTCCTTTACAACAGCCAAAACCTGAACCCTTTGTCTGTGATCTGAATACCTATGCTAAGCCAAGATATTTTTATTTTTATGTGTTAACATTACAAAATAGGGCAGTCTACATCTTCAAGATTAAATCAGCTAAGACTGTCAGAAATGCCTTGGTGTATGTTTGTGCTGTCTGACCCTCATTGTTTTCTCAAGAGACTGACCTATTTGTTGAGCCATGTACTAGCCTTTTTCACATCACTGATTGTTTTAGGAGTTTTTTTGATCTTACAAATGTTGCTGGTGTTTGTTTGTCACTGTGTTGAATCTGTTTCCATGTTTTTATGTTCAGACTGCTCCTATCCAATCACCCCTAGAGGGTTTAATAAAGCTGGTTTAAATGAACTGAACTGAATCCCAAGATAGCAAAGCTGGCTTTCCCCTGAAAATGTGAGATTTCCTCCAGTTCTCTAAAGCAAGACAAAAATGAACACTTTGTGACAGAAAGTGGAGTTACATAAAAGATAAGCATGCAAATATGTGTGCAGGGCTTCTGGTATAAAATCATTTGCAAACATGTATGTTTTGTTCCATCTAAGATCTGGACTGCAACATTTTCCTTGTATGCATTGGATTAGTTGGGATTATGATGAATTGGGATCATGATTCCTCATCCAAGAGATGGTGGTGGGACCTTAAGCAGGACCAGTGGAGACTCCCTGATTCATACATGAGAAATAAGATGTAAATCAATTATAATTTTCTGTTTTGTACAATAATTGGACCATTAGAAAACCCAGTGATACATTATTGTGCTGATTTAAATGTGATTTTAAATGAAAAAAGTTTGGCATGAAATTTTGGGGTTTAAAAGGAGATTTCCATTATTTTATTTAAATACATCTCAGACTAGATTTGACAGTGAAGGTAGATGAATTTCAGCTGCTGCAGAAAAGGAGAGCAGACTTAATTCTGGCCGATCTTTGGAAAGCATGTTGTGGGTCAGACTATAACCTGGAGCAATGGCTCTGCAGCATCCATTTCACACTGAGGCATGCACTGTGTTACACTTCATTCAGGAATCACAGTGAATTTCACCGTCTCCCAAACTACTACTTCAAGCTGCAATTGCCTCCAAAGTCAATTTAGAGTCCTTCAATTTGATTGGACAGCAGGGAGAAATTCTGCCTGGAGTTTGATTGGTCACATGCAGCCGTCTACCTTGAATACTGGTTTTTGTGTGACTCGGCTGACAGGCAGATTTGTCTGCTGCTGGTTTGACTGGCCAATCATGGAAAGAATAAAAACACACACAGCACCAGCGTAAAAAAAAGCATCTGTTGTTGGGAGTTGTTTGTTGGCAATTCAGATACAAACTGGGTTTAAGAGGCTGATGAACATGTTTGTGGCTTCAGTTTTCTAACAAAGGATAGAGCCCTGCAAAAAGTCCTTTGTGATTATGAAAAAAATCACAATGAAATTTATTGATATTAAGATCAACATAATTAAAAGTACTAATTAAATGATAGTACATCACCTGCATCATATGCATGGAGAGAACTTAAATTATTTTTTTGGACAATGAAGGCATACTCAGTTGCCTCCATGTTTTAGAAAATTTGCAGGTGATGAAAAGCCATTAATTCTTAAGGATGCAAGATTTTCCTTTCATGTTTGACAAACAGGGTGTTTCACTTTGCATGGAGCTCCTTACCAGCAGAGTATTTTTTTGGAGGCTCACGGTAAAAAAGACTTTCTTTTAGTCTGAAGGAACCCTTGAAACTGTTTCATTGATGGCATTTTATTGAAAATCAATGATAAATGATTCTATTCAGCTTTTGAGCTTTTCTTGGCCTTCCAGTTTCTGCTGAAAGATGTTTCTAAAAAGTGACTTCAGAACAGTTCGACTTCACTTGCTCAAGTGTCCGCATGCAAACTTTGCACAATTAAAGGTTTTAAGGGTTCCTTTTTTACCTTACAATTGAATGGTTTCTGAAATAAGAAGCACTTCAGAAGTTTTTACTCTGAGATAAGCCAGAAACTTTTAAGACAGACACTGCAAAGACTTACAGAGATATCAATGCTGCGGCAGGCATTTAACATTAAATAGGTCATAGTGTGCTTTTTTTAGATTTACACACCCTTTGGTTTGTTTAACATGTCTTCTTCATATGATACAATAGTTCAATGTAAGACAAAAAGTCCCCAACATTAGAATTTCACCCTTTTCTACCATTAAAACACCAGAAGCTGCCTGAAAAGCCTTGTTTTCCTGATTCCTCCTGAGTAGACCTACCAGTGTGACACCGTACCGTTGCTTTGCCAGCTGTTTAAGCTCATTGGCTCTGATAATACCAGCCTTTTTATTAATATTTTAACTAAATATTATTATTAAAATATTTTACTGGCACTATTTTTTTTTTTCAAAATAAAGCAAATTATAGTTCTTATATTTTATTCTAATTCTTCATAAAAGAGATTTTGAGAAACATTTAAGGAAAAGTGAGTTATTTAATTACTTTACAAAAAAAAAAACATTCATTAACAGTCTAAGGTCAATTTGCTGGTTTTTGGAAAGAACTGGTGGGCCACACTGAGTGAGGTATAGGGCAGCATGAGGCCCCTAAAACACCAGTATCCCATCCCTGGCATAGACCAAATGCTGAGTTTTTGAAAACATGGCGCTTAGTAGCGCTAAACTGAACTATATTGTGCTGTAGGGATGACGTACTTTTGTAGGCCAACCCAGAAGTCAGCAATGCAGCGGTTCCCTCGACTGAAAGCCTATGGGATTATTTACTGTGTTCTAGATTTATTTCTGATGATACGATCTGTGGCAAAATAAAAAAAAGTTCATGGAAATCACACGTTTTCTTCATTATGATAATTTTAACAAACAAAGCTAACTTTAGTGATTTTTTGTTTTTGTTTTTTGCTATAACATGATTGGTAAGAGTAAACTACCATAAAACTATAACATGGCAGTTCAACTTAGAAGCAGTTGCAATATTTACAACATACAATGTCATGTTGTGAGCCTCTTCTTTGAGATTTTTTGTCTTTATCCAGTGACCTGTTCAAGCTGGTCCTCATGGTTGTGTTTATGGTATATAAATTATTGATTATTATTAAAAAGATAAATAAATAAAAATGACCGCATTAGCACCCTCTGCCATTTTTGTAGTGACTGTTAGTAGTTTTTGAACGACAGTTCTTTTAAACACAAACAACACTCTAAAATTCAAAAGCAGGGCAATATCGGATGCATGATGCTATTTCAACTAAAATTTTAAAATATTGTATGCATGTGCTCATCTCAACCTTTACTTCAGATTTTTATCTGTAAATGTTAATCCAAAATTCAATATACTCTTACCCCTATTAATGAGGAAGTGTTACATGATGACTCACTTCTGCATTTTGGACTTGTTCCTTCACCACTCTACTACTACAGTGAAGATGGATCAATCAATCAGGGAAGACTGTGCAAACATGGGAAAGTTGGCCTGTGATGAGCAGAAGACACACATATAGGTGGAGGTTGTATACATAATAAACCCCAGGAAGTAAATACTCAAAGTATTTTAGGGGCACTTTTTTTAAAGTGGCATAGCGCATTTTTCAGTGAACTGAGAGTTTAGTAAAAGTGTCATGTTCTTCCCATCTATAAAAAGCAAAGAAAATTTATATTGCAGGATATGGGACCTTTATGTTAGATTGATACATCTGTAGAACTTATTATAATCCATTTATCCAACTTTGAACCATATCATCTTAATTAAAGAAGTAATTTGATGTTTGTCAGGATTTTAAAGTCACTCAGTTCTCTGAAAACAAGCTTTAATGCAAATAGACTACCTTGAGCATTTGCCCTAAAGCTGCACCTTTCATACACTTCCTATGATGGTTTTCTTGTGTTTTTAGAAACAGAATGGCACATGGTTTACATATTCTGCAGCTTCAAGTCAACTAAAGTTCACTGCTGCTGTCGGAGCTATGATTCCATATACTTATCAAATTATTTAGAAAGCATTGGGCAGGAGGTTAAATAACATTAAGCTTTTATCATTCTTTTGCTCAGAGAGAACAGAGAGCCTGTTGTATTATTAACATTCCATTTAATGTTTTAAGCTCCACATGAACCATTAAAACAGATTATTACGTTAAGAGTTGGTTAAGTTCAAACAAGTATTCCTGTTTTGACATGATACAGAAGGCTCTACTCAAGGTAGAGTGAGTAGACTAATGATGGGTTTAAGTTACAGGAACTTGAACACTCAAGCCCCAAAGGTCACTTAGGAGCAATGTTGTTTTTCTCCTTGACATGACATAATTGATGACATAATTTTATGTAAATTTTCATTCCTTTCATAAAATGTATAATCTGAGGCTCTTATTTCTTTGTAAACAAAAAACAATTACATTCAGCCTATGAAAGCCAAAAACAGCCACATTTGACTCCTTTATAACAGAGATTTTTTATCATATGGCCCCTGCAACATGAAAATATGTGGGGCCCTATTTTGACAAAAGTGTGTTGTTAAAAAGAGCATGGCTCATGTTTGTCTGCACTTAGCAATCTATAAGATGCATAAGTCAGGCACAGAGGGCATACACAGTGCCTGTTATGTGCCTTGATTATACATAGGTTTTTTTGTGCTAAACAAGAAATAAAACAAAGTGTTTGCTCACATTCCCTTTGAAAGCATTGTGTGTATGAACTGCTATTTACACTGAGGTTTTCATAGTTTGGTCTGAACTCCTGTTGGATCATTTAATTCTTCTCCTTTTATCGTTCCACAGAACACACAGAACACATGCAGGAAACACTGAAATGTGTTGATACCCAGATGAAAGTTAAATTTCACAGAAGAATCCCCACTGTATCAGAAACAACTCAAGATCATGTGCTTGGATTTTTCCACATACAGCTGTTAACTAATTCTCCATTATAATTAAATCCTCAAGATAAAATTAAGACAGGTTTATGTTCATGAATGACCTGTTTATCAAACATCACTTAACAGAGGGTTAGAAACATTTTGTCCAAAGCTAGCATTAAACACCAGGGCTGTCGTAAAAAGGCACAGCAGCGGCTGCACTTCCTCAGACAGCTCAAAGCAAGCTAGAAAAGAAGCTGCTGCTGGCCTTTTACTGCTCCTCAGTGGAGAGTATGCTCATCTACTGTCTGTGTGTGTGGTATTCTAGCTGCACAGCTGAGGACAGGAAGGCCCTCCAGAGAGTGATCAATAAAGCACAGAAAATAGTAGGCTGCCCTCTGCCCACCCTGGATGTCATCTCTCAGTCCTGTTGCCGAAGCAGGGCCAACCTCATGACTTCTGACCCCTTAAACCCAGACCATCACCTGTTTGATCCAATGCCCTCTGGGAGGCGATACAGGTCAATCAAATCCCACATCATCAGATTCACAAACAGTTTCTTTGCCTTGGCCATACACACATTAAACAATCACTGACCTCAACGACCTGGTCTGTTATTTCTGTGGCCTTATCTGTGCTGTATGTTTTACTGTTTCTGTGCAGTAATCGCATATCAAGGCCTAATACAACTATATTAAGCTTTATGTCGTTTTAGGCACCTTAAAAATCCTGCACAAAGTTTAGTACTCTACTTGAACATCATTTGCACGTGTAAATGCCACCCTGTTGTATATATTTTGAACTTCTCTTAACTAGTCTTACATTTATACTATATTTAAACTATATTTGTTTTTGTATTTATATACTGTGTTTTATACTGTCCACTGTTTTGTAAGCAGAGCTCTAAAATTTCATTATACTATGGTGCAATGACAATAAAGGCTATTCTATTCTATATACAGTGCTTAACAAATTTATAAGACCACCTGTCATTAAAAAAACAAGAAAAAATGAATATTTTAGAAATCTTTCAGAAACTAGTTTAAGACTAAAAATGTTATTGTTATGGGACATACATTTTGAACATGAATAAGGAATTTCAAACTGAACTTACCTTTTTATATTAAAATTTGAGCCAGCTCACTGGGCTTCCCTAAGAAGTCAGAAATTGATCAACATTCAACCATTAAAATGAATGTTTCTGTTTAGGAATGAAAGTTAAAAAAAAATGTAATTTGATATCTTAATGAAGAAACCAGTCAATTTAAAAAAAAAAATCATGGATAATGATAATAATTATATTGTAGCATTATAAATACAGTTTTGGTTAAAGAGCTTCTACCTGCTAATGTATTAACCATAACAGAAACATAAAAATGATTTTGGTAATTATCAAAGCTGTGGCATAAACCTCTCATTGGGTGTTGGTTTAATTCATTTGTTAAGCACTGTATATATTCTCCTCAAGAAATGTTTGGAAACTTATTTTGGTTGATTATTTCCCCCCCCTTTAATAATACCAGTTGGTATTGTATTTTATATTGTTGGAAAGCCTGATAGTCACTTTTACAATGAAGTGCAACTTGTAAGGATGGTGAATTTATGGAATGAGCAACACAGATAAATGTGTGTAGCACTCTAACAAATGAAACAGAGAGAGAGAGATAATTAAAATCCAATTAATTTCTATCCATTTTGTCAAAAATGGCTTCCTTGACACTTCTATCAAACCACCAGCCTTCTCCTGTCCAGAGCAAGTAGCTCTCCACCTGTGCCACGCATTTATGTAACGGTTGTTTGGTTTCCCCGATGCACAGATTGTCACATCCCTCTTCCAAATGACATCGACCACTTATGCCTCACTTTTCTGTCCTTAGGATGAACACGCTTCTGCCTCAAAGTGTCAGAGGGTTGACGTTTACAGGAATGTTGTGTTTGTAAAAGATCCTCTTGAGTTTTTCCAGACACTCCAGAAAAAGGGAATCACAACACTGTGCGACACTTGTTCTCCTCCTCTTGTACCTGGCTTCTTGGAGGTCTTGGTGAAGGCCCGGTTGGGGTAACCACATTGTCTTATTACTTCTGGGAAAACCAAACAGTCTTTACATAAACACATGAGACAGCATATGCGAGTCATCTCCTCTGGACAGGACCCAGCTGTTCACTTTCATCTTAAAGACACAGGACAGTCTTTTGATGATAACAAAGTCTAAATTTAGTCAGAAAAGATTGTTGGGTGTTGGTCACTGGTTAAGCTGTGTATTTTCCCAAATGCATTTAGTAATGCTCTATGAAGGGTTTTCAAGACACTATAACCATTTATCTCTGTTCTTATGCAAAGAAACAGAACATACCAGAATGATTTGTTGTTTTATCCTTGCAAACTGTTTTATATTTCCGTCATGATAACATTATCTTCTGTTTTGAAACTCTTTATGAAGCATACTTAATGCATCTAAAAAAAAACTTTCACAACTAAAAACATTTTTTAAAAGCCATTTAATATCCTGCTTTGTATAAATAGCTTAAGCTGGCTTCAGCCCTTTTTCAGCTAATTAAATAAAGCATTTCTATTCATATTTGAGTTTAGTTTGAAATGTTAAAAGCATCATATCTGCCTACTATTTGTTTTTGTCCCTTTAGCAGTGAAATTGAAATAATGTGGACATCTTTGCTGTTGTAGAGATGTCCGTCCCTAATTTAAAAACAGATTGTTGAAAATGCCATAAAGGGGTTATACAAAAATCATGACACTTTTAACCAGACAAAGGAGAAGGTTTCATTGTCAGATTCCTGCACGATAATTGATGCAGAACATATCCACTGAATTCATCTATTCAGGGGTGACTGATGATTTCCTGACATCTGTTTTGACCACAAAGTCGTTACTGGCCGCAAATATCTGCAAACAGATTTGTGGTTCTAACCCTGACACCCAGCCTTTTGTTTGTCTTTCTTGTTGTCCCTTTGTTTCGCTCATCGCCACAAATGCTCTCTCCTCCTTCCCTCCTTTTCCTCACAATATCTTTTGCCTTCCTTGCCTTTCTTCCTTCTCTCTCTTTCTCCATCTATCTTTCCCCGCCCTGCCAACTGACGCCTCCCATCCCCCTCCCCCCTCTGTGTTCGTGTCCTCATATGACCCTGAATCGCTGTCGGTGCCCGCTTGGCTCGGGCACAGCTGGTGCTGCCACTGAAAGCTGAGTGCCATTACCGCCTCTGTCTGCTGTCCGCTCTGCCCGAGAGAAATGTCTTTATTGCAATATGAGCCCCATTTCTTACAAATTTTATGGCTTTACTGCGGCAATTTCCCCTACTCCTTCTCTTCTGCCTTTTTTTCTAAACTACCATAATAATCCCTCTCCTCGAGGTATGATCGCAAAACATTTTATCTGATTTGTTCCCCTATTTAAAGGATAACAATTCAAACATGAGACACAAAAATGATTTCAGAACGTGTCCGCCATTTCAGAAAACAAGGGCGACAAAGCATGGATGAGACGAAGGGGGCACTTTTGCTCCTCTCAGACCAATCAGATGTCAGGGGTCGATAAAAGACCAGGAACTGAAGAGCATGTGTTTGCAGCTGATTGGACGCTGCAGCATCAACCACTCACTCTGTGCCAGTTGATAGATAAGCTCGATTAAACCAAAGAAAAGAAAACTCGAAGCCTGCTGTGCGGAGAAGAAAGGCGGAGAAATGCTCAGATAACATTTTATGAGGCTTTGCTCATTGAGCATGTTTACAACAATTAGCATGTTACTAAACAACAATGCAAAAATTTTACGGGGCATGTGCAGAGTCAACGTTTTTGTACATTGATGTGTGTGATTGTATCGCGAAGCATTCATCGGTCCTCGTAATGGAAAAAAAAAAACAATTAAAGATTTTAAAGGCAAATTAATTTGAACATTTATCTCCCATTATAAAAAGCTAGAAACAGCACATTGGGCCTTAAAAGAGGTCTCACCAGAATAGTGTCACAGGACTACTTGGACTACATCAAATATTTTCACCAACATTAGCCATGCATATCCAAAGAGGTCATAGTCTGCTTTTTTGAGTTTTACGTATATGCCCTTCGGTGTGTTTTACATGTCTACTCTGCGTGATAAAGGTCTTCAGTGCACAAGACAAAAAGTCCATGGCATCTGGACTTTATTTCTGTCGTCTTGAGGGCAGTATCAGTTGCTTCCTGAAATGGATGATCCCTCTGCCACCCCCAATTATACCTACCACTGTTACATCAGTATTTCAAACCCATGGCATGGTTGGTGAGCCTAGTGAAAATACAAAGCTGCTGAAAAGTAAGCAGAGCTAAGCTGACTCACCACAGAGTAGACCAGTTAACCAATCAGAACAGACTGAGAGGAATGGGGCCATGAAATGACAAGAGCCTCAACAGAACTTCTCAGGCAGAGAGCAAATGGAGGATGTATTTGTGAAGTTAGCATCGTACTGGTTCTCTCAACAAAAAGCATATGGAATAATGAGTTTTTGGATTGTTGCTGACTAAACCGGTAACTCCATCAGAGTTCTGTAATCATTCCAAAACAATTTCAGAAAGTAAAGAATATTTTGATAAAAGTGCAATTTTGAACGTTTTTGATGGATAGGCTACTCAGAACACCACAGATAGTGCAAATATAACTACAAATGAAAAAAAATGAACACATCAAAAAAAATGTATGTGTTCATATTTAGACTCTGGTCCCATCTGTTTGTATAAAGGAGGTGGGTTTAAGGAACTATACAGCAGCCAGTCAGCTGGGGGAACTTTCATGTCATCCATCTTTTCGGTCGGGCTCTGGTACAGACAATAACCAGTGAATTATATTAGTCTGGATGCTTACCAAAATAAACACTGAAGTTGTTCTACCAGGCCCAGAGCCAAAAGTGATTTAAAAGGCTGCTTCTGGGTCTTTGCCAAAGCAATTTTGGAAGTAGTCACTGATGGTATTTCCTTATTTTGGAGCTTGTAACCACACACAAGTCTGCATATTGGGCAAGTCAGTTTTTTGTTTGACAGTGAACACTGAATATGTAATCATTTTTTTCTACAGTTCGGCAAAAAAACTTTAGTTTATGAATGATGATAAAGTTAAGTAAGATAGTGGTTGAACATTTTGAAAACAGATCTGTAAAGATCTTGCAGTGATCCTGCAGGTTCAATAAAACTTACTTTGGATGTCATTAACCGCATCGTTACCTTTCAATTTTTTGATAAAGAGTATAATTCCTGTCTTCCAATAAATGAAGGTTTAAGACATTTTTTGTTATTCAGCACATGCAGCTCTGTGGTTAGGAGATATGTATAAGTTCTTCTGAAGTCATCACATCTCAATAAAACAAAACTCTTTCCTTATTAGTCCTCTCCTGGCTGAATTTTCATCAAACAGGGGGACGGATTTATTCCAGTTTCTATCTCCTCTTCCCATCGCGTTGTCTGCCTGCAGCTCTGATTTCAATCCTCTTAGCTTTGTCTTGTCTCAGTACAACAGAGAGATTCCCAAGAGCAGAGCCAAACAAGATCACAGATAAACGTTAAAACCCTTATGAGGGAAACACTGTCGAAGAGGAGACTCACAGCTCCAGCCAACAAATGCTGATTAGTGGCCTTAGCAATGGAGGGTCTTTGCTTTCCAAGGCTTGTTATGGCAGTGAATAAATTAGTAACCGTGTCATGTCAGGCGGGACAAAAATGTCTGTGAGCTGTCGGTGCTCTGGGGCAGTGAGGGCTTACCTCTGTGATTCTCCAATAACAAAGCTTTGCATGAGCTTTTCTGCAGTTAATACTGAAACACTTGTGGTACTAAGGTGATTGGATTTTCTGGTTTGTCCAGGGTTGTTTCTTCTACGGCTGGCTACGCACTATATGATTTCTAAATCTCAACAGAATTTCAACCATGGAAATCTGATGGCATAAAGACAATGTAGACATGGGGTCATGATGTCAAAATTCAAACTTAAAGCTTTAAAACTCACATTCATGACACCTAAAGTCACCTTGAGCTACTGTCTGGCTCAAAAATGTCAAAAATGTAATTGTGTGGACATTCTCCAAGATTCAGTAGTTGTGGTATGATCTGTGAAAACTGAAGAGGTTCTCTGATGTCAACGAGGCTCATTGGGTGTGTTCTTGTTTTATGTCCAATAAAACACCGTTGCAACATTTAATGACCCTCCCCATGGTAATATCACAGCTGTTATGTCTAACTAAGATGACCTGGGCTTCAATGTGATAAGCCTGTGCCTGACAGTTACCAGCACCGCTGTTGGTTTGATCTGCCATTGATCTGCCACGCTCCCCTCGTCTGTTTGTCCTCACTTTTCATCATTATCTTGGTCACAAGAAATGGCAGTGGAGAGAAGTCCTATCAGCCAAATAGAGGCTTTCCTCTGGGAAGCTATGTAAGCTTACAGGCTAGAAAATTCTGGCACAAAGGCAGGCATGACAACCCTTGTCTGAAAATTGTCAGTCTAATCTCTTCCTTTGTTACCTTCTTTTTTAGGAAGGATGTCAATATGCAGAATCTCATTGACAGCTGCTGGCTGTACTGGCCCACCTTCACTGTAATAACCTTCTGCAATTCTACTCAACAATTTAACCACTCACCAGCTGTGTCTTGTGCCAAATCAAATTTGGCTTTGAAAGTAAAGCAAAAATGAAAAATGATCGAAGTCTCCAGCTGGTTATCTTGGTGTGCATCCTGTGTAGCTGCAAAAAATAAATATTTCACAACAAAAATTGTGATATATCTAGACATATTTTATTCTTCACATTTTATCTGGCAGTTGTGTTGTTCCCAGTTTCCTACACGGTGGTCTTGAAGGACAGCTGTGTTAATATTTGCTTTCATGTTTGTGAGCTGTAAAAGTACTTAATATCAGGTGGGTGGTGCTTGTTCTTATTCTGTATTGTGAGAATTTTGCTGGGCACAGCTACACAAGCAATCTAAAATACCCAACATGTTTGCTATATATGACTCTGAAAAGGGAGATTCTGAGTAGTAAAATGATTACACTGACACCACAAACTTGAGGGTCATTTGATTTTATAAAGGGAGAGAGGTATGCATAAGTAAGGGTGTGGCTTATGCATACTCAAGTGGAAGTGTTGTAGATGATAACTTGGAGTCTTAAGACCTGCCTCAGCTCCACCATATCAACCTGTCGCAATCTGCGTAGGTTTGTTTGAAGTGGGCTGAAAAGCAATGTCCACATGTAAACTGTCACTAATAAGCCTCAAAACTGCCCTTCAGTAACTACATGGGGTGCCACTGAAACTAAGCCCATATTTTGCACAATCTATAGAGTGGTGCAGGAATGAGTCCTAACGTGTGGGAGTGAGTTGGCATTTTAGCCTTCCAGTTTCCAGGCACGTAAGTGTATGGGATTTCAGAATGGCTCTCCCAGTAAATGCCTGACATAAGATCTGTGGCTAAATATCTCACTTTCCAACACAGAATACATCTGACATTGTTGGAGGGCCATCAAGGGCCAATATGTACATATATATATATATATGTATATATATATATATATATTTGTGTGTGTGTGTATATATATGTATATATATAGATATATATATTTATATATGTGTGTGTGTGTGTGTGTGTGTATATATATATATATATATATATATATATATATATATATATATATATATATATATATATATATATATATATATATATGTACATATATAAATACATGAAATTCAGACTCAATACAACAATTACCTGCCAAATTTTGTGGTTGTGTTGGTACTTTAAGTTAATTAACACTACATTTATTGTAAATTCGACCTTAAGTAAAGCAAAAATCTAAGCAAATGAGTACAATGTTGTAACAGGGCCCAAATTTTATTTAATCTTAAGACTCTACTCGGCCAAAAGTTTATACAACCCTAAATTAGACTTACCATTACAACCATGGCTGTGTCTTCATCCAATAAGCAATCAGTATGAGCCACATACTTACTTTAAAGAAACATATGTATTGGGCTTTTCTGTTTATTTCTTTTGGTTTGTAAAACTAACCTGTCTAGTGTGAATGCTCCTTACAGAGGAGGGAGGCTCTGTATGATGAGAGCTGCAGACTCCAGATGCACATAAAAGTCTGCTGGTTTCATCTAATCCCGAGACCTCCTGAAGTGATTTTTCATGGTCAAATTCTTACATTATCCAGTTTAATAGCATGAGCTAATGATTCACACAATTGTATCAACAGGTATGAATTTCTCGGGACCTCCAGTTCCCATAGCAGTTTCCTCCATAATTAATTCAGACCTGCTGACTCTTTAGTTTTGGCCATTTTACCAAAACAAAGTAGTAGTGGAAAAATAAGTTGATTAGAATTCAATAGATACAGGGTGCAATCACCAAATGCTAATTTTATGGCTTGTGTCTTACCCAAAATTCTTTACACGGCACAGAGTTGGTGGCACCTTCTGTAGCAATACATAGCCCTAGCTTTTGAGCTGCTTCTGTCTGTGCAGATGCTGAGCTGGTGAGTCTAAGATCTCTACTCATAATGTAGAAATGTATCCTTGGTATTTTATTCATGCCCAGACTAACCAGTAAAAAAGTTGAGGAAAGTTAAGGAAGATGTGTTTACTTACCTTGCCTTGACTTCTTTCTGTTCCTTTTTGTCTTGACTTTGGAGAGATTGATTTCCTTGCTACATAAAATTGGGGGGTTTTGCTGAATGGCTGCACAGAATTACAAAAAATAATTTATGTACTTTAACGGCATTCATAGGCCCTTTAAAGGGTGCAACTGATATGCTAGGTTGTGCTAAAAGAATTCAGATTCAATTGTTCCAGATTTGTTAGATGTCATAGAGATCTTGGACAGAATGGTCATTCTACTTGGAGGTCCAAGGTAATAAATTGTTGAAGTCTCTTAAAGCCAAAACTCACCCAAAATAATTTGAAACGGAGTGTAGCTCAACATGTTTGAGGGACGGTTCCAGTGCCGCCATTTTATGTCAAATGGACCCCAGGGAAGATTAGGAGATACTTTTGTCAGATCGTCTGTGACTGAATGAGGTGAAAGAAAGGGGAAATTTAGAGTTTGAGAAAGAAAGCAGCAGAGCAAATGAAACTGGACGATGAAGAGCCATGGGGAGACCGAGTGAAAGAAAAAGGGCTGAAGAGGGAGGGAGAGGTAAGCAATAGATAGAAGGCCAAATGTGTCTGGGAAAGTTTTGGAGCTGAGGTGCATTGTGGGAGAGCAGACAGTGTGTCTGGGGGGTCTGAGGTGTGGATTAATGCCAGCGATTGGAGGAGGGCTGCCGCAGTTGTGCGTGAGCAGAATATCAGACAGAGAGGGAAGAGTGGAGAGAAGATGGAAAGGGTACTGAGACTGATTTTTTTGGGGGAAAGGGGGTGATATTATCTGCCTGAGGACACTAAAGACGAGCCGCTCATGATGCATGAAAGAAAGTGCCACTAAACTTCAGCAAAAATGTAAAACAGCACACTTATACAGCCCTCATTTGCATAAAGTTCAGTACATAAGGAGCTGTTTGACTTGAAGTTGGAGAGGATTAATCCTTAAAGAAGCAGGACAACGCTCCAGCTCCTCTTTTCATTCTTTAATGTTCAGCTCATTTAAAGTAGGAAAAAGTCAGTAAGGTTTCAGTCAAAGATTGTAAAACTTCAGTCTGGGTTTATCACGTGCATTCGAGGCAGAACCCATAATCCACGATCTATGAAATGGCACCATACAACTTTCATTTCTGCAGGAGAAGTAATTTGAAGGGATTACGAGGACGGCAGTAAACACGTCCTGGGAAGCCAGACTCAGGCTGAAGGCTTGATCCAGTAAAATTTCATTACAGTGAGATTATTGTGGATCTTCTTTGAGTTTGAGGCATTTATTTATTCTTTATTCCCTGAAGGAAACTTTATATTAGTTATTTGCTTGGAAGAGTTAGCATTGCCGTAAGTGTGTGGAAGGCACTAAAGGTTGAACAAAAAATCTTAAAGACATGCTACAACACACAAACTTTGAGTTTGGGTCCAGATCCTACACTCAGTTCCTCTCATTCTCTTCTACCTCCACCAAAGTTTGTTTTGTTGGCGTTTGTTTGTTTGTTCTTGTTTGTTTAGTCGTTAACAGGATAACTCAAAAGGTTATGAATGGAATTTGATTACATTGTTGGAGAATGTTTGTCATGGCACAAGGAAGTACTGATCTGATTTTGGCAATGTTCAGAATATGGATATGAATCCAGAATTTTTTTGATTTTTGGAGAAAAATTTGGATTCCTAAACATTGCTCCCATTTTTACACATTTTTGGTAATAACTCTATTAGTTGTCAACAGACTTTAAAGACAAGGGAGAAGGATTTGTATTTGTAACGGTGTGAGTTAGGGCAGTTTTCCACATTTTTGACAATTATGCGCCTGACCTTGTTGGAAATGCCTTGGTGGAGGTTTGTGCTCTCAGACCACTTCTAGTGTAAACTTTAGTCCTAAGAAATCTGACTTTTTAGTTTATCTTTTAAAATTAAGTTTTATTTTCTTTTTCCTCTCAAGACTTTGATGTCATTGATATTTAAAATTGTGCGAAGTAAATGCTTTTTATTTTTAAAAACTAGCTCCAGAAAATAAAAATGAGAGTAACAATACTGCAGTGTCAAACTATTGTATAAAGTTCTTTTAAAAATAGTCTTTTGGTATTGAGAACTGATGAGTACTATCAAAAAATTATATCTGTACTGTTTTCCAGACTGTTGTAACTCTTTTTCTCTCTTTAACTATTTCTCTTGGCCAAAACATTGCCACTCTCTGTCATGGAACTGTGGAGGCAATCAGATTTTATCAAGTGGCACTCAGCTGCACCCGCAGGCCTCCTCTCAGACACATAAAGCATTTCTGTAATAAACTTAAGTTTTATCGACTGAAATAAAGCACAACTTTAGGCATTGTTACTTGCTATTCTAAAAGTAACTTTTAAAGAGACTTAAAACGAATTTGGTTTGGTTTGAAAATCTTTATTAGTCGGTGCATCATATGCCCACGTTTTTTGTAGCTGTTTATTTTGCATATGTCTGTATTTATAGAATAATTATCAATTCATCAAAAAGTGATGTCACTTTTATGTTCAATGGAGATATATCATTTTAAGTATTTTCTTTGGACTCAGACTTAAAACTAAACTCATTTTTAAGATCTGATGGTCTAGAGCAGCGGCCAGATATTTTCTCTCTGGTTTAATGTAGCTATTTGTCAGGGGCCGGCCTTCGTGGATGAGGAGGGCATAAACACACAACATAACTCACCATAATGCAGGATCAGAAAAAGACATTTATGAGGACTCACTCTGTTTTTATCTGACGATTAACAATGACATTTGGGAACACAGTCGGCACCAGTTGACATGGAAACTGGTCTAACCACCACACCCTTTGAGTGCAGAGGGAAACACTGTAAGAACAGCATTCATATGATGCTTGTGGTGTGTTGTCCAGAATCCAGTCATCCAGTCTCAGATATTTGAAAAAATGTAATGAATTTTGTTTCACTGCACTGCCTGGTGATTAAGGACCTCTGGTGCAGAGTAAATACTTATTGTTTAAAAATAGTTTCAGAAAGACCCACAAATACCAAGTAACTCTATCTGTATTTCAGAGACCCCTTAGGATTTTACTAGTTTTTGCAACTGTTGTAGCTCAATGCCTGATTTTGCGTCAGAGTATTATTTTTTTAATTAGACTCATATTTTTAAAGACATTACAACAGAAAATCAATTTGCCACCGTTTTTGCTTCTTTTTCGTATCCTTAAAAATCTGAAGTGATTCTGCTATAAAATGTGCTTTACTTCTGATAGAAGTCACGTTATTTTGTCAGGGTGATGGCTTGATCCTATGTTGCCTGTTCAAATGAGTTTGGATTTCTGCTGCCAAATTCAGTTGGTAGGTCAGAATTTGGTGTAAACAACAAGGAAATAAGAGTTTCATCCTTCTGTTGAGCCTACCTACCTGAGTATTTTTACTGACCATTTCCAACTCCTTTTGAACACATTGTACCCATCCCCTGATGGCTACTTCAAGCAGGATAATGCACCAGGTCACAAGCTCAAATCATCGCAAACTGGTTTCTTGACAATGGGTTTACTGTACTTTGGTGACATCCACAGTCACCAGATCTCAGTGGAATAGAGCACCTTGGTACCTTGGTAGAGGAATGTCTCCAGCACCTTGCTGAATCCATCGAGTTACCTCTTTGGATAAAACAGGGTCCAACCTGGAGCTAGCAATGTGCACCTTAAAAAGTGTCCGATTTGGTACATATATATTTTAGTATTAGAGATTTTCACAAATAGACTCTGTTCAAGCGCACATAGATAGCTATTTAAAATCCCCCTGCAGCTTTTAAACATCTTTAAAATTAAGAATCTTCTTGTGAGTCACATTATGACCTCGGCGCAGAACAATTTTCAATGAGTTGAAAACAATGAAGTGTTTGGGAATACTTACTTTTTACCTCAATACCCACACTCAGCATCTGGACTTTAAATTTATTTTTATTTATTTTTTTTTTTTAAGATGTTCACTCAAAATTTAACTTTCATAGGTTTGATCTTGAGCAGCAAATTTTGCAAAAGTATCAGAAAGCAGTCCAAGATTGAGTTTTTATTACTTGAAAAAGAATCTTCTGATGATCATGTCCCACTGTAAACAATCCTTGAAATAAACCCTGGACCTGCATCCTGGTTCATACCCCCACTAAAATGTTATCACTTCTTTCTTGAGTCATGACCAATGTTCCCTGCAAATGTCATCAAATTTTACTCAAAACTTTTTGAGTTATCCTGTTATAAACAAACACTGGCAAAAACGTAAACTCCTTGGCAGAAATAAAACATACAAAAGGAACTTACCAACAAAATAAAACACAATTTATACCAGAGAGCCCTTACAAATGTACCCCAGCAGCATAATTAGCCAAAGTCCTATAAGAACCTGTTCATATGTCATACAGTCCAATGCGATGCAGGACACAAAAATTAAACCATGAGGACCAAAGATAAGAGAGAAGTAAAATTAATATCAGAAAGCTAGCAACTGGGTATCCTGTTTTTAATTCATCCTTTAAACCTTGGCTTGTTACAATTTAGTCAAGTACCTATCTTACCTTGACAAATCAGAATTTTAGTATCCAAAAAATAATATACCTCACTTGAGTTGATTGCCAATTATCAGAAAGTGCAAAAAAAATGGTTATTTTTCTCAGATAGAGGCTGACAAGGGTCTTAAAAAGTCTTGAATCTCATTTTACAGCGTGCAGGAACCCTGTTTAAAGTCAGGTATTTCATTTACAGCAAGTGAGAGGGCTTTTGCGGGATCCCGTTGCAGTTATGGGAAGACACCAGATGATTAAATGCTTCTTATTTTTATGCGAACGCTCCCTGACACGAATTCCCCAAACGTGATGTCAGCATGCGGCTTATTTACCAAACCAGCCTGTGTGACGCCTTCTTGTACCAAAAAATACCAAAGAGATGAGGGAGGAGAGAGGAGCTAATTTTAGAGAGTGTACTTTCCCGCTTTTTCCTGACTGCAGGGTTGATGGCTTTTATTGCACTTTAGGCTTACGTTTCAGGGGATATCTCTTAGCTTCCAGCTGAATTTAATTTCTAAAAACAGGCTGAAGTTGCAGCACCTTGGTGGACCGTGTGTATCTTTGCTCCTGCAGCTTAAACTGAAGCCTGTCTGCCTGTCTCTGAGTGCTGTATTGATTCACTTGGCACCCACTTATGTCCTATAATGGAACAGAGCTCATGCGCTGTCGCTAGCCTCCGCAAAGCAGCACGACCCTTACCTATTAACTCCCCCCTCATCTTAAAAAAAACATGACAAACAAGTCCATCACTTTTTTCCTTTTTACCTCTTAATGTCTTGTGGTCCTATTACTGGAGCTGGATGTTATCAAAAGATATCAGTGTCAGAGGGATGCTTTTTTTTTTCATGAGTATTATGATATAGTCAAATCTGGAGCCGCTCTGGAGCTGCGAACGACAGGCATATGGAGAAATGGTCTGTATCTGTGCCTCAGTAAACCAGAGCCAAGTCCCGAAATGACTCCTTCTTTTTCTATTCGCAGCTGAGGCTAACTAAAGATTGGTATTTGTTTTTGGTGCATGGAAGCCTTCCAAGAAATGTGTGTGTGTATTTCTGTGTTTGCACTTTTGTTAGTGCATCCGCAAGTGTGTACGTGCAGGGCCAGTCAGTCTGCTTCTGGCTGTGTGGGACGCTCTGGGAGACGAGGATACACGTGTGTGTGTGTGTGTGTGTGTGTGTGTGTGCGTTTCCATGTGTTTATGTGTCGGAGTAGTGGGGCATTTTGGGAAAGAGCAGGACTGAGTGAGTAGTACCTCGCCGGACTGTCCCTGTTGCTGTTTGGTGAAAAGAGGGAAGGAGAAGAAGAGGAAATAGAGGAAGGAGAAGGAGTGTGCATGCAGAGAAGGAGGGGAGAGGTTCAAGGGTGACAGGAGGATGGCTTAATGGTTGCTTTTTCCCTGCGCCGAATCCTTCTTTTTCTGTTTTGCCCGAGCGATTGAGGAGTTTGAAGACTGAAAAAGAGGGAAAATGAAGCCAATTTTCTTACTTTTTTTAAAAAGCAGGATTTTGGCTGCCTTACAAACAGATGTTGCTTGTCATTTGCTTGGGGAGCAGCTTGCAGAGACAGAAAGATTACGCCTGCTTATTATTATTGCAAACGCGCGGTAAACCGAAATTGTAAAAACACACAAAAAAAAACAGTATTTCTGTTGTCCTTTCACTGGCTCCCTCTTCTCCCTTTTTGCCTTTGTCTCAGTCTTTCCCACCCTCTCCCGGAGCTCTTTTTTACTTTTCTTTGGGTGGTTTTGTTACTGTAGTTTTATGTCTGAGCGTCGTTTTTTGTTTTTTTTTTGTTTTTTCTGACGGGCCACAGTGGACATGCCTGCCTGCCTCCTCCTGCCAAGCACCGCAGGCCCTGCAGAGTAAAAGAAAGGCGAACTCGGAAGACAAACGTAACGGCAAATCGGTAAGTTAAATCGTGCATGAGACTTTTTCTATTTTTTCTTTAAGTCTGAGTTGTGCTTGGGAGTTTTTTTGTTTATCACCTGGTAAATGGGCCTAAAACGGATGCTATCTTTTGGCTAGCTGTGGCTATCTGTTTACGTTGAGCGGTATCGACACGCCACTTCCTCACCTCTCACTTCTTCACCCCCCGCCTTCTCCTTTTCTCTTCTGAAACACACCTCCTCTGTTGCCGGGTAGAATTAGTCGGTGTGGAGGGCAGCACCGCTGGGTCTGGCTTGCTTTTTTTTCAGGTGCTCCCTGAACAATGCAGTTGGTGGCCTTCTGACACAAATGTTGGTGCAGAGGTGGCGGCGTGGGCCGGCAGGGGGGGTGCCGCGGACTCCTCTGACCTCTTTGTTCAGTCAATCTCAAGGTGTCTTTCAGCACCCTGGCAAAGACCCACTGACATAGTTTAAGCAACTTGGCAACAGCTTCAAAGTCAGACATCTCATTTAAATTCAGAGAGGGAAGAGAAGGAGAAGAATACAGTCGAGAGAGGAAATTTGATCACTCACTTGGTTTGATTTTGATGGGTTTGTTGCAGAACTCCATTCACATTTTGACAGGATTGAAACTTTGGTTTCTTCGTCAGATTTGGCAAATTTTATGGCCTTTTTTGTCTTAAATAAAAAGTGTGAACTGTGAGAACAATATAATCACAACTTCTATGGAGGAGAGTTTGGAGAGTCAAGCATGTGAAGGAATAAAAAGGAAAGGAAGATATTTTCCTCAATGTTCTATGAAAATGGCGTTAAAATGGCGAAAATGCAGTCAAAATGGCGCGAATAAGGTCAAATTGGCGAAGAAAAAAAATAATATAAATATCAAAAGAAAAGTTGCGATATGGTTTTAGGAAATCAAATGATTCAAAAGTTGACATCTTACATCATATTCCAACTTTATTCACAAATGGTATTCCAAAATCCCCTCATCTTTACTTTGCTTTATTATTTTTATAAAATGTGTTTGCAAAGTATTTAAGTTTTCTGGGTCTAAGTTCACCATATCTCTATGAGTATCAATATATCATGATATTGATCAATGAAATTATATAGCGCAAATGAGGTGAGGGGGAGGGGAAAAAATCCAAATGTCATCAACAAAATTAAAATTCAATTTCTGGAAAAATGAAATTTTTTAAAAGTTGAAATTTTAGGTTTACTTCATTTTTGGTTTTTTAATTTTATTAAAAATATTGTACATCAAAACCCTCCTTGTTTCGACTTAGTTTTATTTATTTTGTCATCTTTTAGTAAGAACCCAATGAAAAAAGTGCTCCTGTTTAGTTCCTTTTCTTGTATATCCCAAGTAATTATTCTGTATTTATCAAAGGACCAGTTCTTAAAAAAGGGGGGGGGGGACTAAAAATCCTAAACAGGATTGGAGGAGTGGTTGTTTGTCTTCTGGGTGTTGGTTCTTTCAAACAATAAAAGGATCATTAGATTGTTTTGTTCGAGCCATGATTTTGGTTAATGTTTTCACTAAACACTTGGACAAAGGCGTCAAAATGGCACAAATTTGGTCAAAATAGCACAAAATGTCTAGTGAAAAGTCAGAGTTTCATAGTTTTAATCACAACCTCATGGAGAAAAATTCTAGTCAGGCATTAGAAGTAATAATGAGGAGAATATTTTTTTCTCTCAATGTTCTTCGTTTAAAAGCTTCAAAATGGTGCAAATAGGATCAAAATAGCACAAAATGGCTAGTGAACAGTCAAAGTTTGATAGTTTTAAACACAACCTCATGGAGAAGACTTCTGGTCAGGCATTAGAGGTAATAATGAGGAGAATTTTTTTTTTTTTCTCTCTCTCTCAATGTTCTTCGAATAATGGTGTCAAAATAAGGTCAAAATGTTGAGGGGAAAGTGTCAAAATATCAAAAAAAAGGTTGAAACACAACTTTGGGAAATAAAATGATTACAATTAAAATACTTTGTAAATATCAAAATACCCCTTATTTTGACTTTGTTTTGTTTATTTTATTTCATTATTTTACTTAGTACATAACGAAAGAAATCTCTTCCTTCCTTTGTCTGTTCCTGTTTATTTTTTGTATTTATCAAACCACTAGTTTTAAAAAATGTTTTTTAAGAAAATCCTGCAAAATATTGACAGTTTGTTGACGATGTTCTTTCTAGCTTTAGAAGCATCAGTAATCATAACGCTTGGAGCAGCATTTTAGTTTATGTTATAAATAAGTAAAGATTTTCACTTGTCATTTTCCACAGAAATTCTCCAGTTTTGAAACAGATTTCAGCCGCTTTATTTATTTATTTATTGGTCATGTTTAACGTTTTAAGCTTTAATGCATTCGTTGTTCCTTGTTTATCACTTTGTTTATCCTCATTTTTGTGCTTAAGCTGCCCCAAACAAATCACTTCTCAGTAAGGATCAACAAAGTTGTTTGAGTTGAATAAAAACTAACTTAAACAATATAATGCCCTTGAAAGCATCACAAGGGATCTCAAGCATTGTTTAAAGCTGAAACACCCTGTTTGGCATTGGTAGGTATAAATGTAACAGACGAAAATTTACTAATAAATACTATAAGGAAAGATCTTCAAAACTGCAATACAATCACCCTCCAAGGGAACATTGCTAATATAGAAACTAGCAAAAAGCATTCTTTTGCCCCTTTAGTTTATTGTTTCTTACAAAATATACAAAAGTGTAAGTGCAAATCTTAAACAACAGTTGTCTGTGTTATTTAACAATTTCCACATTTGATATTAATATTAAACCTGATCACATCATCAATTATTATGAATCCAAATGGAAATCTTTGAGTTACAGAAGAAATCCAATCATTTAAGTTGGTTAATTTGATTTTCAAAGAGCAAAGTTTTCCGTATTATTTAATTTAATATATATCTTGAAACATTGAAAAATAAAAGCCCAATAAGAAAAGTGAATGTGCATTGCTATGTATGATAAATAATTCCACATAATCCCTATCTAATGCATTGATTTAATTATTTTATTTGGGCTTTTAATAAATCACTTTTTATGTCTTTTTTTCATATATTATTAGTATTTTGTTTTGTGTTTTGTTCATAACTGTATGTCCTGAACATATTTCTGGAACAACTTTTATAACGTTATTCGTATTTTTGTTTTCTTGCCCTTTAAAATCCTGATTGTAAATATCTGTCCCACTGATTTTCCTGACTTATGTGCCAAAAAGGAAAAGTTCAGATTGCCGACTTCATGTCATCTAAACATCCTGTTCAGTTATCTGCAGGTGTTATTTCTGCACAAATTCCCACATGATGTTTTATCACCAAATTCCTGTGATTTATTTTGCACATTTCTCATTACTTACATCTCATTTGAACTCAGCCACATGCCTTCTAAAGTGTCACTTGAATTTTCACGCCTTTCGATCACCATAACCAATCTTTTATGAGGAATCAAGGGTGTTGGCAAAATAATAAAAAGTAGAGAAATAGTGGGATACAATGAAAAGTTGATTCCGTACCAAGTTGGACAAATGAAGTATAGAGAGGCTTTGAGAAGCATTACGTTTAGAGGCCTGCTACAACTGTGATGTTTAAACTATTTAGACAAGAAAAACTTTATTCTTTAACTATTTTTAAGGAAACTCATGCAAGCTATTTTGCAACATTTGAAGAGGGTGACACTTTGTACTTGTTCCTCTGGCAAGATTGATTTTGAGGAGTCTCCATTATTGTGAGTTTAGGTTTCAAGGTAAATAATAAAGTTTTTGTTTTTTTTCCACATTCATAGACATTCAGTTATTTCATGATATATCATTTTCATCAATTCCTCTATACATCACCCTGCATTTCTGCTTAGTCAAAACCATTTTTTCACATTTTCAGTTTTTATAGAGATGAATTTTATTATATCACTTCTTTTGTAAACCTTTCCAGATTCTCAACAAGAGAATAAGCATGCGTGTTGAAAACACTACTGCTATCTTTGTGCTTACACCTACAGCTATTTGATGAATATGAAAAATATATTATTTCATCAATGGAATGTATGACAGGAAATTTGGAATTTAATTCCTAATGATGGACAAAAATAAAAAGAAATAATGTTTCAGTTCATTTGATTTCATCAACTCTTTAAGTTCATTTAAGGTTAATCTGAAGACGTTACAGATGCTTCAGATTTCTTTCCTTTTCTCATTTCTCAACATTAGATTACAATGAAATTTAGACCGGTTAGTGCAGACAAGAAGAAGGGCACGAAAAGCTTTGAATCTCAAATGGGGGTATGGCAGGAAGTAATTGAGAACCTCTGTATTAGGAACAGGCAAGAAAAATATCGAGGAGGAATTTCATTTTTATTATGTTCTTAACTAAAGTAGTTGCATGGTCAAAGGTTCCAGAATAAAGTTGATTAAAAAGGTTAATTTTTTTTCTCAACATTGTATTTCTACTTTATTTTCAACATTTCAATGTATTTTTCCACAACAGTTGGACCTTTTTCTTGATTTTGCTTAAACATGACCGATGGTGTCATTTTGACCTTTTTCTTAAATGGTATCTTCACTCAAATCCGGTGATTTTGTCATGACTTTTTACAAACTTTCAACTTCTTAAACTTGTGAACAATAGTCCTTTCCTTCATTATTTTTATCCTTTTTGTCCCTTATTCTCTTACGTAAATCCGTGGCCGTGTGTTTTAAATACATATGAAGGGTTTGCAAAGCTTTTGCTTTTGGAATTGAAATGAATCTTTAGAGCTTTTCAATAATATGTGATATTGTAAAGTGGTTGAAGCTACGTTTCAGCTTATGGTAAACTTTAATACAGCAGACAATAACAGATTAGTTTAAAAAAAATGTCAACATTAGCTCATAAGCTGTGGGTTTTCTAAAAAGCATACATCTCCATTCTTCATCAAAAAATGCTGTGTCATCCTGTAATCATGCCCACTTTTTTTGTTTTTGGAGATGAGCATTGATTTAGAACAATCAAATAACTTATTGTTTTTTTGTTTCCATTTTTGAATGCAACTGACACATTTTTTTGCCAATATTTGACTAATAATTGGTTGTAATGCAGTTTCCCACCAGACAGTAGCTTTTGCAAACAGAGGTTGTTTGCTAACTGTCATGAAAAAGTCAGAACCAGCATCAGAGAAGGAGATGTAAAAAGAAAGGGAAAAACGCTGAGACTAACTTCACATCTCTAAATTCTGAATCTACTGATGTTTTTGTATTAAAATGCCTGGATAATTCAAACATTACCATGGCATTTATTTATTTTCTGATGAGTACTTGAATGACCTCTAATATTCCCACAAGTTTAAAAGCCAGTGGAGTACATATTTTTTTGCAGTCACGACTTGATGAGTTGTGTTTCGAGCTGCTTCCCTGTAACGAACCAGAATTATTTCCTACCATCTGTCTCTGGTCCATATAGACTTTGTTTCTAAAGTTCCCCCTTTCTAGAGTTTATTTGCAGGGTTGCAGAAAATCAGTCCCCCCACCCTTGATGTCCTCTGTCATTACTGTTTTGATTGAGAGCTACATAAGTAGTAACACAGTTTAAAGGGTTTCATAAAAAAAGATGCGTCCATGTTCCATAATGAGAAAAATCCCTCCTCTCTTCTCCTTATTGCTCCACCCTTCAGTAAATGTGTGGTCAAACAGCACATTTGAACATTCTCTCATAATGTCATCAGGGAATATGTCACCCCTCCCAGAGCCAGGTCTTTGTTCAGTTCACAGTCACAGGAAGCTTCATGTGAAAGAACATGTCTGTGCAGCCCCACAGTAAACATCAGAGCACAGGTATGGAAAGTTGAGGCCACAACCATTTCTTGAGAAGGGCATGACCAGTCACAGCTTATCAGGTTTTACAATAAACCAGCCTGTTCTGAGGCAGGAAAGCATAGTGGGGTTTATGGGCAAAATCCAATATCCAAATGGAACTTTAGGATAGAAACTTTAAAACCGTTCCAGGGACATCCAGGAACAGTTTAATCTTGTAGAAAAGGAGCAAATTATTCATTATGTAATGAATAATTGTTTTTCCAGAAAATAATTAAGAGATCTCTGACACAAAATACGTACTGTCAATTCTGCTTGCATTGTCAAGTAAAAAAGATTGTTTATTTCAGAAATGGACAGATCAGACAGAGCAGTCAAAAACTATTGGTTGCTGATGGTTATCTAAGTTAATTTGACATTTTTCCCTGAGGACGTTAATAATTAGAGCATTCTAGCAAATCCTTTTTTTTTACAATTTCTTGCAAATATAAAATAAAAACAGTTTTTAAAGACTGTTAAAGAAACAATATTCATTTTTAATGTTGTAATTGATTTTGCTTGTACATAATGGCAATGTAGACTAAACCTTATAGCAGAGTTTTCATCTTTATGGATGCCATTTTGGAGATTTGAAATTGGCTGCTAGGCAGCACTGAGTGAAGGTGAGGGCCACATTTGGCCCCTGGGCTGCCAGTGGCCTAACGCTGATTTATTCAGAGAAAATTACCTCAAGGTAATGCTACATCTGTTAATGTCAATTTCCCCTATGTTTTAGTATCAGGCTAGATGTACAAAAAGGACCATTAATAAGAAATACAAATTTCCCTTCAAAAAGGGACTGTAGAATACCAGTTAATGTGCTTGAAATACATGTACCCACAGACACCTTCAGCTTCATATTTATTTCTTGCCCTTTATCATTTTTGATGGTTGGACAGTTGATTGCAAAGGGGGAGGGAGAGTCAGTGAAGACATGGGGGAAAGAGGCTTGAATAAAACCCAGGCCACCTGCACGGAGGCCATCAGCACCCAAACAGCATCAGATTTTGAGTGTTTTGTATCTGTGAGGATATCATTTATTACTCAAACAGTGATTCAAAGTGAGGTCATTTAAAGCTTCATTCTGAAATAAAAAAATGCAGCCTGACAAATAAATCTCCGCCCGACCAAAGGTATAATCTTATTTTCCAAGAGACAAAACCGTAGATTTTGAATGTCTTTTCTCCTCGTGTGCATAGGATCTTACTGCGCATGTGCAGAGTGAGTACCGTCACTCCAGTGTGTGTCTGATTGGAGGAATAAGACTATGTTGCAGCTGACCCCATCTCTGCTTGTTGTTGTTAAGGCTTTATGGGTTAAACACATTTATTTCCTCCTCCTCGTGTGCTGATGGATGTAGAAAGTCTCCTGCTCACGGACCTGAACCCGTAGATCCGAACTTGTGTTTTCTGACACCACAAGCTTGTATCTACAGGTCTGCGTCTGTGCAGCTCAAACGACCTCGAACAGCATCAGCAAAATACAACCATGAGGAGGGGGCTGTCTGACAAAGAGACTCAAGTTTATTAACTGTTTCACAGCAAAGGAACCACCAGATCTGTTTTGTAATGATCAAGGAAATAGCTATTGCTGAAAATGCTCCTTCTGTTCAGGGATCTGCACCTTACGTTTGCCTGGAAGTTCAGGTTTGACTTTAAGCTGTGGAAAAATGTATTTTAGGGTGCCAGTCTGTCAGATGTTCATACGATGAAAAAAACAATCAAAAGTGTGTTGTCAATCATCATCATCACTATTGACATTTATCAAAACATTTTTTCCTGTATGATGTTGCCAGTCTAAAAGCAAGATTGAGTCAAATACATTAGACCAGATGACACTAAAGATGCTTCTGTTCCTGCCGGGTCCTTTCTGGGGTGCATCAGAGTTGGCAAAAGATGGTCAGTGACACAATTTTCAAAGTTTTTAAAACAGGGATGGGTCACTATGGATACAGAGAGGACCACGTTCATTTTGCTCTCATGACCAGAGGGCCAAATTGCCATAAGAACTCTCATATGAAAAAAAAAAAACCAATGACTTATACTCAAGTAAAAGACCCAAATTCATAACTATTTAAGCTTTATATATATGTAAACCAAAATGCAAAACACAGAATTCAAGCCAATTTAAGATACGTTTTTGATGCAAGTCAGATTGAAATTAAAAGTTAAGTACATTTTACATGCTTTATTTGTGTTTACTGGAATGCCATAAAATTAGTTTTACATAATTATTAACGGCCAATAATAGCTCTCTTTTCCTGGATAAATAGCTATCTTTAATGTTTTCATAGCCCGTGTTTTGTCAACAAGTGTGTTTTGATTAAATCACCCAAATTTACTTGTATTTGTGGCTTATTTGACTGTAAATTGATGTTTAGCATGTTAATTACATATGATGCACCAGGCATTTAAAGATATTTGACCATCTTTGTTTATTTTTTTTTCTTTCTTAGTGTGCTGTGCATTGGTACTGTATTGTTGTTGTTTTTATTTTGCCCTCTGGTGAACTCCACTATTCTGAAGGGGTTGCAATCCGAGCCACAGCTAATGAAGTCTTCTTAGTACGATGGTTGGAACAATTAAAACTGAGAATGTGTGTGATTAGTTGGTTACATAACTGAATTGGCACTCTTGCTAGCTGGCACACAAATGACCAGTTAGTAAAAGCGGTACCACCCTTTTTTTCAATTTAATCCTGGTATGCTGGTCAAATGTTGTCTGAATGGAAACACAGCCATCCATCACTTGTTAGAACAGTAGCTCATACTATTGAATGGCCCTACTACCCAGATGTAAACAAAGACAGAAGACAAGCTGCTTTTAAAGGAGCGGTAATGTGAACTGGAAAAGATTGTATGCTTTAAGTTGAAGTGCAATTGACGGATGAAGTGAAGCCAAATTCAGGTAGGATTACATTTGCCTAAAGGAGGACCAAAGGCTACCGGTGCTTATACTGGTTTTAAATAGTCAGACTTAGCTAAACAATATGACATTACCCACTTGCTGACGCTGTGGACCAAGGTAGTTTTTATGACACATTTCAGGGTTATTTGGGCAGTGTTCAATGAGACCTGCTAATTTATAACTGTTTTCTAAGAGCTTGACTTTGACAGTTTTGGGAGGGCACAGGTTGCAGCAAGGCTCTCAACAGGCATTACCTTTAGTTTTACTATTGTAATCTCGAGACTCCGTTGTTTCCATTTTTTTTTATTCGTCCCAGCATCAGTCCTTGTGATAACTGATATAAATTTAAACCACTGTGCAATAAGAGGTTCCTCAAAATCAGTTTCCAGTCAGCTTATATTTGCTCAAGAGGCAGTATTGACCCATCCAGTATTGTGCCAAAGGTCAGCTTATCGTGATCACGGGCATACATTCAGTATCTACTTGGTATTGTCAATGGTTTGCATGACAGTCAACTGAAAATAGAAACGTGTTTTTTTGACAGTTTTTTAATAAGTACACATATGACCAAAAAAGATGCAATAAACATGCCAGGTCAGTTGTTGCCAGTGTTTGTTTAGCCTTATCACTACACATAAATGTTCAGATACTCTTTCTCTGTCAAAGTGGAGAGGTCTAAATAGTCAAAAATGGCTAACATATGACAAACAGTTGTATGGATGGACACTAAACGAGTACTGCTGCTGATTGAAGTGATGGTGCAGTAATTTAACATTTGCTGGGAAGGCATTATTAAAAGCTACTCTCGCTTATCACTAACGTTGGAATTGATGTTAAAACTATTTATTCAGTGCAGGACACAGTCCAGCACAGACCTCCTCTTCTCATTCTCTGCTGTTAAGCTGTCTTTCAGTTCCTGTCTAATGCCTGCCCAGCTGTTCTGTTGCAGTTCTAAGCACTGTGTGAGATCAAACTGAGCTCAGACTTCATTTATATCTCAGTTTTTATTTTTAAAAGTTTTACTAGTTTCCAAAATACTTCTTCATAGTGTTTTGCAGGTCTGGTTTAGGCTGTTGGAGACTTTTACTCAACAGTACCCTTGTGATCATTGATCATACGGCAACATGTCTGTACTTGAGAGCTTCAGAATGCTCAGAACCAAGGACAAAATGAACACAATACCAACAGAAGCCACTATTCTTGTGTGTATGCAGGTAAAATGTAGAAAAGAATAGAGCCTTTTTTAGGAGGCCGTGTCAAGCTGCCATTAATAATGTAAGCTCAGTTTTGATTAGGACCCTTTCTGAGTGTTTTGTTGGCAAGGTCCCTATTTGGAGCTTTTTTTATCAGCAAAGTTTTCCTCTTTTCTGGAACATGTGTCAAAAATACTTCAAAAAGCAGCTCCATGATAAAGCAGTAATATGTAAGAATACAGCTTTTAGGCTCTCTAGTGGCCTCTGAAGGCCTTTAAGTGTAAATGCTTTTTTATTAACACGTAGCACTGTCACCTCCTCGTAAAAGAAAACACGCATCTGAAATACAGGGTGGTGAAGCTGACCAGGAAAACTTCATTAGAAACCAGTTTTTGGTATCAACCGATAAGGAACAAAATTACTGTTAGAATATGTAGAAAATAGGACTTTTTTTTGGTATTGATTGCCCATCGTCAACCAACTGTTAGCCAGTATGGTTTTTTTTTTGTTTGTTTGTTCTTTGCTCATTTAGTTGTTACCACGATATCCAGGGGTGCTGCCAGACATTTTGGGCCACATTATAAATCAAATTAGTTTAATTAAAGGAGACAAAAAAATGCAAAAAATACAGAAGCTAAAAAGTGTGATTTATAATATTATTCCTGTTATTATGTTTTCTGTTCGCAATTCCAGATTAAAAATGTTTGAAAATATGAAACCAAGTTTTAATTAATTATGTAACTAAAGATATCCAGAAATGTGCTTTGCCACTTAAACACTGCTAACAGTGTCAGAGAGGTTTGAACTACCTCAAAATGTGTCTCCTGAGGGTGCTTTCACACCTAACACCTTTGGTCAGGACTGAACAACCTCTGGTTTTCTTTTCTTGAAAGTTTGGTTCATTTGGGGTGGTGCAGACCAAAGAATCAAACTCTGGTCCGCCTGAAATCAGGGGTCTCAGTTCCCACTTTTAAGTGTGCTAGAGTTACGATCATGTTGAGTGTGAAAGCCAAACTAATTAAACACCAAACAGGGCAAGAAAACCAGAAAGCAGGGATTGTGTGTTGAATCTGGCTGAATATCACAACAGTAAGCAAGCTAATGTAGACTAAGAGTATCAAGCAGAGAGCAGCCAATATTAATATTGATAGCACCACTCTCTGGTCCTCTAAATAGACTACCGCACCAAATCCACATCACTTCACTAATGGCACTGAATATTTCTGAAGTGCTTTTGAGCTCTGAACACTGTTATTCACTACTAGGCTCCACCATGATATTCTTCTCAAAACTTTTGTTTACGCACTTAGTTAAATATGACATTATGCTACAGTTACACAACAGGCCCTTAAAGATACATACAGGTGGCAGTATTCACCCAAAGGTTTAATCAGTAAAAAAGATTAATGGAACTATTAGGAGCCCAAAAGCAGAACAGAAACTCACACACATCCCTAATCGAATCTGCTCTAACCTTTTTCAAACTGGAACTTGTTTCGGCACCCAAGCTGGATGCTTAATGAGCTTTTAAAAGGTGGAGGGCCACAAATATAAAGACATATTTAACACATTTTTCAACATTTATCCTCCATACACACACTAGATGTGTCGGCCAGACGACAAGACACTGACAATGACAATTCTTTGGATGGATCTCACAGGAATTCACGTTATTAAATGTTGCAGAAATACAAATATTGACAAACAATACTCTTTTTCAAAATTCCACTTGACTTGGGGCACTGGTGTGTTTATATTTGCTGCCATGTTTGAGGGCTGAAAAAGTATACAGCATCTGGTTAGTGATGCCCGGTCTTATTGGATATTGCAGATCTTCAATTGGAGGTAGCCCAATCTGCAATCAGAATCATCTGACATAAATACAATCACAGATCATTGAGGCTCTGTCTTGATCAGGAGCTCTTCAATAATCATGTTGACATCACACATTTGAGGGTTATTTCGACAAATGATTGGTTACAGCAACCCTTGAATGGAATTCGTTCTTCCCAATTGTGGTGTGCGTGACTATGGAGAATTGGGCCCAAAATCAGGTCTTACTTAGTTTCATCAAGATGCCCCTTGTGATCATAGTATTGTTAAAGTCTATCCTTAAGTGGAGGAGTTGGGAAAAGTTTGCATCCACGACACTTGCAACACATTGCAACACAAAAAGAAGTGCACAGCTAGGGTTGAGAAAGGCCAATGAAAAGTCAATTAAAAAGAGAAAGCGTGCTGTATAATTAGACTTACCATTTCCATGTGTTTATTTCAATGTTTGCTCGTAGAAAACTGGAGGAGACTAACTATTTCAGTCTGCAGTCAATTTGCAGCAGCGTGGCCTTTCTAGTGCTAATGAAGCACACGTCGGCGTAATTAGCAATGCATACAAACCACTGTTGTAGCGCTTGTTTTCTCATTACCTCCCACATGTTAACATTCTCAAAAAACAGGCAACTACAGCCTTCTCTGTCCTAAAGGGAAGAAACCTGATCAACATTTGGAGGGAGGTTAAGAGCTCATTTGTGTGTTTTGGGGTCAGTGACGTAAGGAGTTTGGAGTGAGAAATGTTTATCTGTGTGTGTTTGGAGACTGTATCCAAGATATGCGGCAGCAATGCCAGAGCTGCTCTTCACATGGTTTTTATGACTTTAAAGGGGTAGTTCATGTTTTTGGGAGTGGGGTTGTTTGAGGTCTTTGGCATTAGTAAATATAATTGCAAGTAAAGCAACTTGCTGTCTCTCCCTCTGAGGGAAGATGGCCGAGCATGGACACTAGCAGTCGACGGTGCCACAGAAAGATTTGTTATTAGCCCACTTTTAGGGTAAAGTAGAACCAGGGTTAACTAGATGCTACAGTAAGATTCTTTACTGCATTTGACTTTCCTCAATAAAGCCCATGTGTTTGGAGCTATTTTGTGATGTAACATATGTGCTGCATATTCTTCTGTCAGCTGCTTGCTGCTGTCCTCACATCAGCTATTCATGTCAGAGTGCTGCAGGAGGGTCACTTAGTGGTCATTAGAGCACAAACTGATGTTTATAGTGCCCAATTTACCCATCAGGATCAGAGAGGTCCACCAGAAGCATTGTAACCTGGTCCCACTTTTGACAGCAATAGGCCTCCAGGTTCATGGGCATGCATTCACAGTTCATGCAGCTGCTCCACCAGGTAACTTTGAACTGTCCTGTTCCTCAGTTTCCACAACAGTTTCTCCGTCCCTCCTTCCCTCTCCATCTGCAAAAGTTCTTCCTCTGTGTTTAACATAAAGATATCCCATTGTACCAACAACACGGCATGCTGTTGACTAAAGTCACAATCGCTCATTTTTAGTTCAGTTTAAGTGAAGTGTTTGTTATTTTCTTGTGGAGACCGATAGCCTGAACAGCTGATGAAAGCATGTTGCCGGCAGAAGGATACATATCCCATATGTTACATCAAGAAAAAGTTCCAAACATAGAGGCTTTGTCGAGGACAAGTAAAATTCTGTAAATAATCTTACTGTAGCGTCTAGTCGAGCTAGTGTAGTTTTTTGTGTAGTTTTACCCTGATAATTGTGTATATAAGAGGCTTGAAGTGGCACCATTGACTGCGATGTTCAGCTATTGTCTGTACCTGGCTATCTACCCCGGGCTTCCTGCAACCCCACTTCAAAAACTACCATCATCAGTTTCATATATCAAACATCCGAAACGTGGAAAATCTCACAAAACCAGCTTCAAAGTATTTTATCCTAAGTTGCCATCAAACACCATGCAAAGAGCAAAAATGCACTGAAAATGTCATATGAATTCATGTCTAAGACAATCTTTTATTGATTGTACTTTTTGTTCTTTGTGAGAAAATAGATAACATAATTTGCTGTAGTTGTTTATGTAAAACTCTTCTTTAAAATTTCAATTAAAAAACAGGATTAAAGGTAAAGGCTAAGGGCTTTTTTAGGTGAAAAATTATTTGAACTGTCTTATTGAATGATAACTTATATTATGCTTAGTTAAGTTTTTAATGTGCATGTTTTTTGTGCAACTGATGCTCTTTTGGTTCCTGCTTTTGCCATGGTGAAATACAGTTTTGTCACCTGTAATACAGTATTTAAGCCCTTGTTTGTTGGCATTGTTGAGAAGTACAGACCCACAGATTGACAACATTATTATTCACCCCTACACGTGACTTGTATTTCATGAAGTAGTTTTGAAGAAATTAGCAGATAAGCAGACATAAGTTATCCACATCACAATGTACAACAGCAGAGTCCTGCACAGGTTCAAATTAAATAATCTACATCTGACCGCACCTGCAAAGCTCGATGCCCTTTATTTTTGGTTTAAACCAGGGTTCAGGGGTCAAATATCTTAAAATGGCATGGGGTATCAGATTCTCTCTCTGCTCTGAAGTTGTTAAATCTAGTTTTAAAAATTCATGCATACCTTCTTCAGGGGTATTTTGACAGGAATATGTGTTTGGGTCCATTCTATCTAGGGTTGGGTGTGGTTTGGGATTTTCCTGTATCCATGCCAGATTGATACTTCTAAAATAGTACCAGGGCCAAAAGGGTTCCTGAGTCATTACACTTAAAAGACAAAAAAGAGTCCTTCACAGGTCCAATTTTTGTTTTTTCAATTTTTTTTTTTGCACATCTTAGAACCTCCTGGCCCAACACCCAGCAAACTTCCCAAAGTCAAATTCGCACCCACACAGACCAGCGAGTACTTGACCTGTAACCCGACCAGTTACTTCAGACAATGGCCCCACAATTATCTCATTTACCAAGAGCATGGTGCTATCAGTATTGCAATGGCTTATAACTGTAGTGCAGCAGCAAAATTTCTCCTACAGTGGTGCACATACAAACACAACATGCTTTGCACAGTCAGTTTTCATATTAAATGTCTCATATTTATAGGGTTTTCACCAAGTCCAAACATTAAAGTGAGCAATTAAGTCCTTGCAAAGTTGACAACATGAGTTTATCAAACAAAATTTCCTGCTTCAAACCAGTATTTGCCCGCAAAGGGTTTTAAAAAGAAGATATCCACAGCATTAAAAATGTTTACATTCAGATTCCTTTCAAAGAGGCGAGGCATGGTCCCATGACGGTGAGAGGCTGTGGGGTGGGCATGTGCAGTGATCAGACAGCAGCATGAGGAGCGTTGGAGCTTTAGACGTACGGTTAAAGGATATCAAGATGCTCAAAATGCCAAAATTAAATTTTCATTTTTAATCTTTCCCTCTTGTTCTTTCACTTTCCTCTCAACCACTACCTGTCTGCATAGTGTTTATCTTCACCTGCACCTGTACCCACAAAATACAGTAAATGATTCTCTTTTTTTGCCCACAAGATTTTGACAGATTCTGTTCCTAAAGAGGTGCAGGACTCTGATCTGTGATGTTATATTGGTTCAGTGGTAATACAAAATTCATCCATTCTGTGAATGACAACAATTTAAAATGTTGTTATTCTTGGACAACTATGTATTAACTCTCTACATGTAGGTCCTGGGTAGACTTGACTGTTCTAGAGTACAAGTCTGGGGCACCATGTAACTAAGGCTTTGAATCACTGCTCTTTACCGCTGTAAAGTGCAGGATTATGAACTACTCAGAGGAGGGAAACTGTTAAAGGAACAGTGTGTAGTGTTTTAAGTAATTTATGAGCTAAAAACAATGTCTACGTTCAAAAATATGTCCTCATTTGTGTCAAATTGCCTCTGCCAACAATCTGACTTGTCCTCCTGAGCAAAGAATTTCTTATCTGTATTTACATAGAACAGGTAAGTCCAATAGAGGCTTCCATGTCCTTACGGTCTGTAAAAACTTTGAACAGAGGGGGACATAAAGCACCACTGGTACTACTGGTTAAGGCTAAATGCGCTTTCACTCAGAGCCAGCGTGACTTAAAAAGAGAAGGAGCACAGCAAGACGCGCTTGTCACTGCCCCGGCAAATCTGAAAGGCTGCACTGCACTTTTGTTCATAATGCAAGATCATACTTATGTCACGCCACAGGAGAGGGAATCCTCGTTGGCACAAAAGCGAAAAAGAGAAGACATAGCTTCTAGGCATATATCAGCTACCATGGAGTTCAGTGGTTGCAACGTACATTTGAAAAAGCGAGGCGCTAGAGAGCACTATTCATTTGAATCCAAAATACAGTTTCACCACAAGATGGGAGAACAAACTACACAGTGTGGCTTTAAAAAGAAATGCCAGCCTCTGCCTGCCAGGTCTGCATCACTGTGCAGCAGTGAAGCAGCCTCCTGCAATAACTCTCAAACAGGAGTGAACTCTCCATAGCATCCGATCATGTACAATGGGTGATGGTTGTACCTGCACTTGAGGTTACGATGATGTGTGTGTCTGCGTCTTATGGAGCAATGCCTGCAAGCTGGTTCAGCCAGACATCAGCAGCACTGATGTCACACTTAACATGCATCATTATTCAATCACCCAGGAAAGATCCTGTTATTTAAGGTCTGTTTAAGCCAAAACATATCCAGTTTATTTTCTGTTGCAGGCATTAGTACTGCACTCTTGCCCTAACACTTTTCCACCCTAACATCCACCTGTATTCTCTGGGAAAGGGCTTAAGATACTGTGTCATTACTTCTGAAATTATACATGTTCTGCAAATCTATGAGGGGTCAGGATGTCAGGGACTAAACACCAAACTCAAACTGTACTCCTCAAAAAAGATTGGAAATGTGGGGTGCTGTTTTGGTGAAGCGGATATCAACCATGCACATATAAGGCTCATGCCTCAAAAGTTCATTTCCCAACTAACAATTGTCGTATGTCACCCCCGGTCTCCCCCCTGTTTCTGAGACTATCTGCTGCCTCTCCACTTTGAATAAAGGCTTAAGATACTCCCAAAATTGTTTTAAAAAGAATCCTGATTAGTCACCTTTACAACACGGTACAACTTGCAAGGCTTGCATATTTGTGAAATACGCAATACAGCAAAATGTCTGGGCAAAAAATGTGGCAAAATTCACTCTTTCCCTGGAAAAACCCTACAGTCCTTCAGTGAAGAAAAGGTGACAAACCGGTCTTCCTGTGACACCCATTTTCACAGTCTAACTTTGACTTCACCAGTATCACAGAATTTTGTCCAAAGTTTGGGAATGGTACCAAGCTGACAGCAAATAATGCTGCTACTTTGCATACCGCAATTTGTTCCTCATTTTGACTAATGGGGACTAAAGGGGAGAAATAATCAACTGAAATAACGTTTCCAAACTTTTTTTTTTTGAGGAAAATATGTTGTGATAATGCAATAAATGCTATCAGAAAATCAAGATGCAAGTTGTTTGACTGAAATACTGTTGTTTTAGCTGTATTAGCATGGGATTTAGCCAACGTTTTGGATGAAATGGTAGGTGCTGAGCATGTGAGCAAGTACACCAGATTTTTTGGTAAATAGAATACACCTTCTAACTTCTCTGTGTTGCATCAAATATGTGGCTTGAGTTGAATTTTTTTCTGTTTAGCTTGTTAAAATGACCATTTATTTAATTTGAGGTAAAAGACATGAATCTTGGAACAATAGATTCTTATGAAAGCTGTTTGCTTTTGATCCGTGACTTGTAACTGTCTTATTGAGAAACAAAGAGCAAATTGGCCCTCTGGCAGTGAGAATAACACAGATATGGCCTTCTTGGTAATCAAAGTTGCTCACCATTATGCTGTAAGTGGTGCATTATGTCTTTTTTTTTCTTTTTATCAATAAATTTCTTTTCAGGTTCAGATATTTACACCAGTCTGCCTGTTGTCTTATCCCTAAACCATATCTGGGTCTGCTTGCTCCCAGGTTGAGGTAGTAGGTTGTATAGTTGAGAATTACACCACCAGGAGATAACTGTACAACCTCCTAGCTTTCCCTGAGGTACGCATGGCGCTCTGCACAGCTGGATCAATACTACCAAATGTTTTACAGTAGAAAACAGAAAGGAAAAAACAGCCTGTTAAAGAGAGATACTGTACGCTCAACGTGGTCAAAATCAATCCAGGCTGTTTCCCGATGGAGCAGAAGGGGAGAAACAGCCTGGACTTCCACTTTTGAGTGTGTGACGACATTTGTTTTCTCTGTTTGTTTGTGCATTAGGGGGTAAATTCTGGGTATTTGATACTGATGATGTGTTTATGGCTCAATGCATGAACAAAAAGGCTTATTAGATATCTTGCCATATAATTTTTTTTTTTCAAATGGAAGCTTTAACAGACCAACTTTTTAGGGTTACAGTGCTCTTGTTGTTATTCTGATTTGGTTGTGTGGCCAATATTTTCATTATTTTGAACTTGATGGGCAAATTATGAATTATAAAATATATAAAATTGTTTTATTTTTAATTTGTAAGATTTCATAAGTGTTAGATTGTCTCGTTTTGTTTAACAAATGTTACAAGCTATACATTTCTTTGACAAAGAAAAACCTGTGATTCCCACTTTAGAGGCAGGAAAATAAAAGGTGCTGTGTGTCTTTTTATGATTTGATTCTTATATTCATATCAGTCCTGACTGTTAAAGTACATAACCATTAACAATCATACAGAAAAAACACCCTTGTTATCTTGTCTCTGTGATTCAGAAATAGCTTTTCAGTCCAGTTATTTTATCATTTTGTTGAAAATATGATTTGTTACTTGATTCATTAAATGTCAGAGGCCGTCATTACAATGACAATGATAAATACAAATTTCGCATTTGATGAATGGAAGTTAAAAACTACTCTTTTAGACATCTCCAAGGTAGGGATAGACAATGTCATCGGCACGCTATCTGCACATAATGGGGTAGAAGTGGATTGAGGATATCGGCAGATATCAAAATTTCTGCCAACATAATTTACAGCCAACATACTGGCCTCACATATCAGCCTTAAATATCCCTTAAATGTGATGTATTATTGTTGGATTTTTTTTTTCTTGTTTTACATATTTTTCTAACACATAAACATTCTCACAATGAGAGGGAAGGTGAAGTTCAGGAGACACTTCCTACTCTTGACAAAAATATTGATGAAAATTGGTTCTGAAATATTGGAATATTAGATCTGAAGTAATCCAATATTGTGCATCCCTACTCTAAAGATGTCAACAGTGGAATAAACACCTCAAGTATAACCATATGCCAGTGCTTTTTGTGCATGTCACTCTTTTTGTTTTGGTCCATCAGATTCTTCTTGGTGTGACGTCACTGGGTGTGGGTATCACTTACTGTTTCCATAAGAGTTGTGCTTTGATGGATGTTGCCAGACTTTTGCTGGTTTCATATTAGGTAACTGGACTATTTACATGCTAACACATACACAGTTGCTCCCCCACTATGTTGCTGCCTCATACAATACAGCCATGATAATAATTGAAGATATTTGGGCCGTATGTCCTTGCATATAAATCTTGCACTCTTGTTTGTGAAGGCCTTTTTCCTTGCCTCTGGAAGGGGGCTTGACAAGGAGGGCGTGGTCACACCGGGCTGAGCACTTAATGAAGTGCTGCTGGACACTTGGTAGAGGGCTAACAAATAGGCCTGCAGATTTGTTGTGGATGAGGAGTAAGCCAGCTGCTTTGCACATTATCAACACATAGTCCCATGCTGTTTGTTTGTTTACTATCCTCGATGTCTATCCGACTTTGTGGCTTTTCCTGTCCTTCATTTTCTCAAGGTCAAGAGAGCGATGGATGTCTGGTTGCACTGGGAGCACCCTTTGTTGGATCGTGTGGTTCACTGCTGTGGCAGCCTAATGTGCTGCAGAACTATATATACTTTCTATTTATGATTGAACATGCATATTAGAATTTCAAGTATAAGGGGACAGTCCTATAACAACAAAGGTTGATTGTAGAAGTACTTATAAATGCCTTTTTTAAATAAAGGTATCAGTGCAAGGTCATTGGAAAAGTTTGTTGCCTAAAAGCCCCCTCAGATCAGATTTTGGCATGTGTATAAACCCTCTGTTTCAGCCTGCCTGTAAACAGCAGAAGTGGATTAACCTTTTTCAGTGCTGTGCTCTAACATTTACTGTAAACTTTAAATGGACTGGCACTTGTATTGCACCTTTTGAGTCTTTCAGAGGACTTAAAGTGCTTTTCCATCATAGGTCACACCTACCTAAGTACACCTATTCATTTACATTCACTCATTGATAGTTGAATTTTTTTTATGCATTATCCATCAGTATCAGCCAACATATCCATGCATCTTCATACCAATTTACACATCATTGCTTCAAGGATACATCAACATGTTTCAGCAAGAACTAGGCTTGAACCTTTGACCTTTCAATTAATGGTGGAGTTAATCCTCAGACAAAACCACCAAACATGTCTAGACCTGTTCATTCCAATGGAGGTGTCGTTGGGCTTAACATATACCTGGGGGAGGTGGCATATCTCCTAACGACATCATGGTGTTTGAACTGATAATCGAATATTGAGTATAACAGCCCTACCTACTCTACAGAAGAAAAAAAAAACATGCTCCAGAAAACAATTTTTTGTTTGCACATTCATGATGTAGGATGATGTAGTTTTATTATCTGACAGTTAAATCCATCACTGACGATATATTTCATTGAATTCTGTGACTACGTCAACTAGTTGAAGCATCCCTATTCTTTTGTTATCTACAAAGTATTTATAGCATTCGATTTTTACTAGAGAACGATAAAAGTTTATTCCTCTAATGAAGTGACAACCACTTTTTTATTTACAGGAAAATAAATATTGAGAAATATGGTATGTTGTGTATTATTGTTCAACTTGGGACAAAAATATATCTTGCTGTGTGCGTTAAAATAATACAGAAGAGACATTTAATTCAATGGAGGGCAGGAAGATTTATTTGAAAGAAATGTTAGTCTTCATTTCATTCAATTTGTTGCTCACAGATTAACAAACCAACAAATGCCAGTAAAATCTTAATTGATTTTCACACACATGGCTTATATGTTTGTCTTGATGTGTTGGTGAGTGTTTATCGTCAGCAGAGTGTCATCTTCTCAGTTGATTTGACTTCAGTTGTTCTCATGTATCAGTCTTATGGAGATCAGAATCTTGGAGATAAAACTGACGTGTGAGAGCCACATGTTTAAATCTCCAGGTTCATTTCCATTTATGGTTGATGTTTTATCATGATGGTAACCTCATTAACGCTGCCTGAAGCGTCTTGTGAAAGAAGTCAGCCTGTTGTTTGTTTGTATGCTGACAGTTTAATGGTTGTAAAGGATATCAGACACAAAGTTTGAGCCTCCAACACAAGCCTCTCCATTCAAGTTTATAGACAGTACAGTCATCTGTCAACGTGAACAATAGTTGTCAAAATATTGCCAATGAGCAGACACACAGCCCGCTGCTATCAAAATATGATGTGTGAATTATTGTGACACTTAAAGAGGAAAAAAGGACATTTACCGATATTGAAGAACACATAAATCATTCAGATTTTTTTTATTTTTAACTAAAAACCATTACAGTTATTGTTGAAGAGAAATCCCTGCACCATCTTTTGAAGTAAATAAAAACAGATTTTCTTTTTTTTTTTTTGGTCTGAAATCCTAATGAGGGTTTTGCAAATGAGGATCGGGACAAGGCATGAGGCAGAAATAATGAGAGAATTTTTTGTTTGTTTTGTACGTTAAAAAAATAATAATAATAAAATGTTGTGGAGACAAGTCTAAATACCGAAAAAACAATCAAATCAAAATGTCAGATATCAAAGATAAAGGTCAAATTGTCATGAAAAGAGCTGAAATGTCCAGAAAGTTGAAATTCCAAGATTAATGTTAGTGTTGTTTTTAATACTAAAGTTTACCATGTAGGAAAAAAGGTCAGATTGTCAAAAAAGTAAAAAGATGGTGAAAGGTAGAACTCTAGAATTAAATCAAAATGTCTGAATATGTAGAAATATTACAAATCATGTTGACAGCCAGTTTCAATAACAAAATCCAAATGTTAAAATGTGACATGTCAGTACAATATAAAAACAGTAATATTAAAATGCTTAAAATCTGAAAATGCTGCAGAAAAAGTCAAAATTTATAAAGAATGAAAATGCTGAATTGTTCTGAACACAGTTTGGAGAAAAGTGGGAATATTTACACAAAAAAACAAGACATTTCAAGGAAATGATGCAATGTTAAAAAGGAAGAAATCTAGAGAATAATGTTGGGAAAGAAATTCAAGAAAACATCTAAAATGTTAAGATGAATATTAAAATGTCAAGAAGTTTTAAATCTGGATAATAGTGTTGAAATACATTTTCAACAACAGAGAAACATAAAATGTTGAGATGAATACTGAAATACAATTTTAAGAATGAAGTTTAAAAACAGAAAAAAAAAATCCAAGAAGATAATGAACATGAAATATTGAAATGTAAATCAAAAACAATTATAGTATTGAGGGAAAAGTTAAAAAGTCAAAAATGATTCAAAATGTATAAAGCATGAAAAACAATTCCCAGAAAAGGATGCTGTTGAGAAAACGCCAGAGGTTCTGCACACGACTCAAAATGTTTTAAACAATATTTAGAAATGAGAGTTGGAAATATATAAATCTATTATTTAAATACAAGACAAGAAAGTCAATAAAGAGCAAATGTCAATAAGAAAGGTTGGAATTTTGAATTTAAAAAAGGTATGTTGTGCAAAAGTTAAAAGTAATATTTCATGTTAAAAGAAGTATGCATTTTTAAAAACAGTCTTTTATCACAGTAACTTAAAGAATATATAAATGTGAAGATCGCTGAAGTATCGAACACAATTTTTAAGTTAACGTAAAAGTCAAACAGTGAAATAAGTTGGGGTTTCAAGAATGAGTCTAAAATACAATTTTAAGAATTAGGATTGAAACTGAGAAAAAGTTGCATGTTAAATAAATGTTCGCAGTTGTGCTAAAATACAATTTCTTTACTAAAATTCAAAATGCAGAGAAAAAAATGAACATGCTAGGTGATATGCATGTTAAAGCTCTTAGAAAAATGTTTTTAAAAAATCAAGAGAAGAGAGAAGAAAAGAGAGTTAAAATATCAAATAAAAAAAATAAATCACAGAAAATAAAGATGAAACTGCAAAAGGAGTTTAAAACATCAAAACAACGTTAAATTACAATTTTTAGAAGAAAAAGCAAACCTTTTGTTGACACAAGTACAAAATATTCAAGACAGAGAAGAAAATATTTCAGGAAAAACAGATAAAATGTCATATAGAAATCAAACTTTCAAACATAACATTGAGTTACAATTTGAAGATTTTAATATATTGAGAAAAATCCCTGAAGGCCAAGAGAAAACTTAAAAAACTGAAAATGTCCAAAAGTCCTAAAAAAAGGGAGAAAAAAGATAAATCCTCTAAACAGTTGAAAGAAAAGGTTTGAATTTAACAAATAAAATGAAATATTTACATTATACTTAGATATAATTTCAAGAATAAAATCAAAAGTGTAAAACATAAAAGAATATCTTGTTTTTTTCTGCCTGATGCCTTATTTTGCTATAATCCCCTGTACTTCCTCCTCTCTGTCCACCTAAAAACCCTTTTCTATCTCTACTGCTCTCTTTAGAATTTTCTAAAACTGAGTCCAGTCCCTCAGCAGTAAAGTTTCTGGAGTTAATAACTCTTCCACTGCTGGATTCATCAGTTAGTGCTCAAACAGTTAATAAGCTAAGGCCTCCTTGCCCACAGAGCGAGCATTCAGTTGAGCTGAAGGAAGAGAGGAGAGCAGAAGACTGCCCCCTGTTGGTTACCTCAGTGAAGTGTCCAGCTGTGTCAGGATCAAATTTGGTGACTTTACAAATGAGGTAAAAAAACAAAACTTCAATACTTTTATTGCATTGCATCAGTCTGAAAATAAGGCACATACAGGTGTTGTTTCTGGATATTTAAGGCGTCAAACCAATCAGAGCAGAGTGAGAAGATGTTCAACTTCACCATATGTCTCCACTCGTCTTTTTTTCCTTCTTCATCTTCTGCTTGTTTTTGCTGCACTGGAGGACTTTACTCTTAAAAATATGAACAAGGTCTTCCTCTTCCACTACTCCTGGCTCTCTTCTTTTCTTGTTGAACAAATATTCCCTATTTTTCTGATTGATCTTGGAGATCTTCTGTGATGTTCTCCTCCAAAATTCGCTGTCGTTCAATTAAGAAAAGCCAGCGTTAAAATGTCTGATGTAAATTCTTTGAAATTATGCTGACTTAACGTTATTTCATGCACAAACTGAGCTGTCCCTAAATGCATTTTTGAATCTCTCTTTTCTCTCACATTCAGAGTCTTAATTTGAAGAAACATCAGAATCAAGTCATTCTGATGAAGATGGGTTTTAAAAGGTGCTTACTGTAGGTAATTGGATGCATGTAAGGGCTTCCCCTTTCCCATTAATACACTTTTAATCTTCTTCTGAGGTAATTTTCCCTTTTACAACTTATTTTTTCTCTCTTTTATATGAACAATCACTCCCTCTTTCATATTTTTTTTTTTTTAAATGAGACTTTGTCATTTGGTTTTGAAGTTTTTCCGACCCATTCTTCTCACTTTTTGATCCTTGTGTAAAATCATCAGCAGTAAATGTTTCTTTCATCAGTGTGTTTGAAATGATGCTGAAATGATGTTATTGCAGTTAGTGGTCTGTCCCTGCACTATAAACCCACATTTTAATCTTATTTTGAAGGAATTTCTTCCCCTCCCATACTCTTTTCTCCTCTCTTTTTTCAAAGAAAAATATTCCATTTTTTCTTATATAACAGGAGACTTTTTTATTCATTTTTGAGGACTTGAACTTATTGCATGCATATTGTGCGTTTTCCCCCCCAGACAATATATCAAGTTATAAGATAAACTGATATAAACTCCCCCCCAAAAAAATTTCTTCCCATTGATAAAGCCTTGGAAAGTTTGATTAGTCACCTTAAAACGAGGTACAACTCTACATTCTTGGAAGGAGAATTACTGATCAACGTGAGGGTAGCACCCAAAAAAATGTGCCAAAATCCCCTCTCCCGCTGGAAGAAAGCCTACGGTTCCTCAGGGAAGCAAGGGTGAAGAACCAGTCTACTTGGGGTGTTGGCTTACTGAGACACCCACTTCCTGGTCTTTAATTTCATCAGTCTCACAAAACTTGATCCCAAGTTCGGAAATGGTACCAAGGCTGACTCAAAATAATGCTGTAAATCTGCATACAAGAACACCAACTCAAAATTGCAGGGGATTTTGGCCCTTTTGTGGGGGGTACTACCCATGCGTTTAGCTGTGTTGGCCATACCAGGAATGCATGACCCTGTGATTTCCATCAATATGATAAAGGGGAGAATAATCGAATGAAATGCAGTTCCCAAATGGGCTTTGGGAGAGTATATGCGAACCCATGTTAAGGTAATATATGGGCTCTTTAATTCTTGCATTATGTCTTAAGTGCCCAAGTCTAAAAAAGAATGAGGGTTTCCCAACTTCTTTTGTTAAAATTTGACTGAAGCTTATCAAGTCTTTTTTTTTTTTTTTTTTTTTTTTACATTTTTCAATGGGACTGATCATAAAACAATGAAATTTTACCATTTTAATACCCAGTATTTAATACTGTAGAATTTTTGATAACCACAATATATGGAATTGTTGCCTTTTTGTTTTTAAACAGCTTTCCTGTGATTTTTGTACATTTTAAATTTTTGTTTCAGGTTCTAAACAACTAAACTAAACTAAAGCTACCCATGTATTGCAACTGTGTTGGCCAACGCTAAAAATCTGTACACAATTAGTCAGGGGAAGATCTGGGAAATGTCATCCTCCACCAGCACATTTCTCTTCGCTTCAGATATGTAGACCTGAACCCTTACCAGCCCTTACTGTGCTTGCATACATAACAAAAGTATATATAATAAATTGTATCTGAAAATTATGATCATATTTGTATTGAAAATACTATTATGAGAACAGGTCTTGTACAGAACCAAGATTTTTCATCAGTGTCACCATAAACTACTTTCCTGTTTTTCCTATACCTTTACATTCATCATTGGTGTTGCCATAACAATGACCCCGTATGACCTCTTCAGTGCTAGTCCTCTTTATCCCATCAGTCAGACATGACAGCTGTCAATCAATCACTGCAGCCAACAGCAGTGTGTCTTGTGTGTCACTCTGCCCTGCTAAATGCACAGACAGCATCCACACACTTCACTTAGTGTGTGTGTGTGTATGTGTGTGTGTTGTCTCGCTCTCAGACTGCAGGCTCAGTGCCGTGTGTTCATATTGAGCCACGCTGATGCTGTTTTCTCACATGCGTGGGCTCTAGCGTGACAGATCTGGGTCTCTGCTGATGAACTACTTGGCTTAAGCTGAGGCCGTTAAACCAGCACGTCATCAAAACACGAAGAAAGGAGAGCAGGATCAATAAACTCAGACACACTTTGCAATATGGTACACTAAAACAGGCATTCCTACTCAATAACTAATGAGTAACTGACAGCTAGTTAACTATTTTCCAATGGAGACAGAAATAGGTTACTAATGACTATGCTCCAATAAGCGATAAAGGATTAAACAAAGCTGAATTATGAGTAGGTAATGATAAAGGCAGGGGTGTCCAAACTATAGCCTGTGGTCCATTTTTCAACCTCCCTGCAGTCAAATCCAAATGGTAAACTGAGATGAGGCTGCATAGAACAAAAAGTTTGTGCCTGGCTGATGAATGGAGATAAATGGATTATGGCAGAAAAAGAGCGCTCTTGTTTGCAAGGGTATCTGCTGCCTCTCAAGGTAAGGTTTACAAATCATGTTTGGGTCAATCATTCTCAAACACTAACACGTATACAGAGTTTGACAGATTTGTGTAATTGTTCTTGTTATGTGTGCAAAAATGTTGATAAGCCATCAGTGTTGTTCATCTCTGCTGCTAGGAGAGTCGCCCTAACCCTGGTCAGGAATTAGTCCAGTGGTTGCAAGGGCTGGGGTCCCTTAAAACTGATTGGCCACCCAAAATGTGTAGCTTTGATACACTAGAATCGAAATATACCAGAGAGGTCCTGTCTTCCAAATGGTTTTTTTCCAGTCCAATCCATAACACAGGGGTGGCCAACCTGCGGCTTGGGATCCACATGCGGCTCTTAGCCAATAAAAATGTGGCTCTCCAACTTGGTTCTAGGCCAATAAGAATGTGGCTTTCTTCAAATTGAAAAAAATATATATAAATAATCATTGTTTGTGTGTCTTCCCTCTCTGTTAATTATTTTTATACTTGTTTGTATTGTACTGCTTAAAAGAGCCTCAAACCAATAAATGCCATGAAACCAATTCTTCAAAAATGTGCATATTTCTGTGTGGCATTAGATTAATCTTGCGACATTCAAGACAAGCTGGCTATATTCGCATGGTCAGTGTCAGAAGATTGTGTGATTAAAGAAGAACTCCTTAACATCATACTGTTAAAGGACAGAACCCGCGGAACTGATGATGAAAATAAGTTGTCTAAAGTTTTTGAGAAAGCCAATCTGCCATTAAAGAAGATAACAGAAATAGCCATGGATGGGGCTTCCTCAGTGACTGGATCTGTGAATGGACTTGTGGGGCTATGCAAGGCTGATGACTCATTTTCCAAGTTTTGGAATTTCCACTGCATCGTCCATCAGGAGCAGTTCGTGTTTAAAATGCTGAATTTAGACCACATCATGAAGCCAGTGATGGAAATCATCAACTACACCCGCACGCATGCTATTAATGACAGGCAATTCATGAATCTGGTCGCTGAACTGAAGCAAGAGCTGCCAGGTGACCTGCCACTGCACTGTTCTGTGAGGTGGCTTTCTAAAGCTAAAGTGCTTTCTCGCTTCTTTTAGCTTTTGGATGCGGTGAAAATGATTATAGAGGAGAAAAAGAGACTATCCTCAACTATCAGACCCCAAGTGGCTTATGGATTCAGCTTTTTTGAGTGACATGCTGACACATCTGGACAAATAGAACCTGGATTTGCAGGGGAAATTCAAAATGCTGTCTGACCTGGTGCAAAGTGTGTTTGCATTTGTCAACAAACTGAAGCTCTTGAACACGCATCCTCAAAAAGGAGAATTAGCGCATTTTCTCACTCTACGCAAAGCAAGCAGAGCAGCCACTGCTGCGGCCTTGAAAATGGCAACAGCTGGATATGCAGCGCTGCTTGAAAAGCTTAAGGGGAGTTTTACAGCCCGATTCGGGGACCTACGGTAGAAAAGGCCACAGATCATGTTCCTCATTGACCCATCTAATGTGGAGACAGACTGCTTGCCACTGATGAAGCTGCGACAAAGAGGGAGATGATTCAACTATCCGAGGATGACAGACTTAAAGCTGTACTGAGGGAAGGGCTCCTTGAGTACTGGAAAATTGTGCCTTTGGAAAAATTCCCAAATGTCAGACAGGCTGCACTCAAGCTTTTCTCAATGTTCGGATCAACATATGTCTGTGAGTCCTTGTTTTCCCCTCTGAAACTTGTGAAATCAAAGCATCGATCTGTTCTGACTGATACACACGTGAAAGACCTGCTCCGAGTGGCCACTACGGAATACAAGCCAGATTTGAGGATTACTGAAGGCAAAGAATGCCAGAAGTCTCACTGAGTTCAAAGCTAAGACGGAGGATTAGGGCCATGTTAAAAAAAAAAAAAAGTACGTTAAAAAAAAAAGTAAAGTTACGAGAACAAAGTCAAAAAGTTACGAGAATAATCTCAAAGTTATGAGAATAAAGTCGAAAAGTTACAAGAATAAAGTCAAAAAGTTACGAGAATGAAGTCGAAAAGTTAGCCCTAATTCTCCGTCGTACAAAGCAGCAATTAGGTAAAAAAAAAAAAAAAAATGTCACATATACTTTTTATTGGATGCTATTGCAAATGTTTATATTTATATGTGGACTTGCGTAAGTCCTGTGTGACATTTATATAAATGAGTGATTGAATGAGCAAATGAAATGACTGCTCACTAGTCTTGGTGGGCAGGACTTGCAGTGTGATGTGAATCTGGCTGAGCAAAGTCTGGCCTGTAGTTTTGGAATGAGTTTAAGACCATTTTTGTCAATCTCCTGTTTCATAGTGAGGGATTTGTGGCATGGTAAATTGTTAATATTTCATTCTGTGTGTGTGTATACATATAGGAAGAGAGAGGGTGTGTGTGTGTGTGTGTGTGTGTGTGTGTGTGTGTGTGTGTTCGTACATAATCTGGCTCTTTGCAATACAACAGTAAAAATTTTGGCTCCAAGTCCCTTGCTGGTCGGCCAACCCTGGTATAACACATTAAAAAAACAACTGAGTTCACCAAACTGCAGATAGATAAACTAGATGTGCTTAGAGAGCACACACCTTACCAAGATGTCAAACAAGTTATTATCAAAAATGTGGGAAAACCACAATATCTCACACTGTTAGCAAATCCTTGAAAATTTCCCGGATCGACCGGGGGATTCAGATCACCACCATATCCATTCAGATTCTCCCTTGTGCTATGACCAACATTCCCCAAAAATGTCATCAAAATTCTTGAGTTGTTAGCAAAAAAGCTGTGAGTCTGTTTATTGATCCAACATTTTATTATGCCCTTTTCAACTTCTGTGGATTTTCTTTGTAGCCAACACAAGTCTTTAGTGGCAGCAATGTCGGAGACATGGCACTCCCGACATTTAAGGCTGTTTTTTTTTCATCTAAGTCACAATACATAACTGCAGCCCAGTACTAAATCAGAAGGTACAAGATGTAGAGAAACAATATACGATAATTCTTTACTCCTTGCCCCTGAAACTGAGGGTTAACCAGATCATTGAATATCTTCCTGCTTACCTCACTTCAGAGGTAAGAATCAACAAAGTACCCATCAAAATTAGATAGAATCATCAGACGGATGACAGATGAATAAAAGACATACCGTCAGCAAGGTATGAAGGCCCATTTAACAGCATTTTCCTCAGCGATCAGAGGGTGTGGTGGTTTGATTTGTAAGGTATTAACACTTACTGTCTGCTGATTAAAACAGTGAGTCCTTGTGAATGTCTCTTTACTGGGAAATAAACAGATGGCTCCCTCTGATTTTGCGTTATGGTGAGTTATACTATGCTAAATTTTTGTAATTGTCATCGCCCCCTCAATTACGAATCAGGTTGATTATTAACTTCAATAGTGGCATTGGTATCAATATAATCTTTTCAACAATTAACCTCTAAGATCAAGTCAGTAACTTCCAGTATACCAGGGGTGTCGAAACTTTGGTCCAGGGGCTAACTGCTGCTCAAGGTCCATTTTTAATTAACCCCCAGCATACTTAAGAAATTATAATGCAAAATGGCCGACATTAGAACATGGAGCTTTCCCTAGTTTATGTATAAGTCTAAAGGATTGTGGCAGCAAGGGTTAGTCATATTAACCATCAAAGTTACCAGATTTGCCAGATTCCATATCTAAGACAGATCCATCATGCAAAGCTTCAAGCTGAAATGATTGTTTCCAGACAGAAGATTACCAGCCATTTCATTGTGTTTTTAAGTACAAAGACACAGCAATTACTGGTCGGACTTATTTGGCTGGAAGCAGGAGGTGGAGCCTCTCAATGGCAGTGATGAATGTGACAGAAAAAAATTTGTTTGATAAACTTAAGTTTTTCTCAAAATTGTCTGCCCCTCCCAGTCACTCTCTAAAAAGCTGCCAGGATGGACTTGAAATATATGTTATGGACTTATCAAATAGTACATCTGGTATGTCAGATCGAAATCAAAGTGGCCCTCAATGTAACATGTTTGGACTTATCTGTCTCAGGGGTTAAGAACGTTGAAAACACTTCACAAAAGAATTCACACAATCAAAGTTACTGGGTAAAAAAATGAGTTACTCACCATGAGTTAACTTACATCAAATTGGTATTGTTATCTCTTAACAAAACGGTAATCAGTTGTTGATAATCTACATCAAAACTGTCATATATGCTGGGGTAACAATGAATAGTTAACTGCAATTAACCAGGGAACAACTTGGTAAGTATGCCAGTTTGTTGTATTCTAACCAGCAGTTAGTTACCCCTCGTATTTAAGCATACTGGCCCTTACAATAAAGTGTCCATAAATCCGTACTGCTGAGATAGTAGAGGTGTGAATCTTTCCCTAACTCAGGATTCACTTCGATCTAGATTCTAAACTTGGCGATTCAATTTAAATTGATTTTTGATTCGGACTGATTCTTGAATCTCAGTCAAAGCTCTTCTTCTCAGAGTGCTTTTATCAAGATTTACAACAATCAGTTATGTGCTTGACATTGACAGACAGCTAAAAATGGTTTATGACTTCAAAGAGGTAAAATAATTAGTAAGTAAAATATTAGCGAAATTTAATGAAGCTTTTACATTTAAAATGGGTTTTATAAGCTGTTTCCTGAATTGTCAACAATGCTGTAGGGGCATTAAGTCTCTAGAAATGAAAAAGCCAATGGACTGAGTCCTGGATTAAGACTGGAAGTTGGGTAAAACTGTGCAGCATGCAATGTCAGCAGTCAACTCCGGGATATGGCACAAGTACTTAAATGACATCATGTCAAGCTCCGTCTCTCCCAGTACATTGTAAAACCCACACGCTTGATTTTAACAAAGAAGGGATGGGCTGGATTTTTCTTCTCTGCTCCATACAGAAATATCACAGATGCAGCCACCTAGCAGGCTAACTTTAGCAGATTGACTAGCTAGTACCAGAATGCAGCTCACGACAACTGGGTACCTCAAAAGCAGGTGCAGACAACCAGTACAAGCAGCACCTTTGTGAAATGGAGGACAAATATCTTTTTAATTACCTTTTTTTTTTTTTTTTTTGACGGCGCATGTTAGTTTGTTGACCTTTTTTTTTTTAGGAATTGTTAACTGTGAAGATGGCCATTTCCAACATTTTTGCCAATAACTCAAAAAGTTGGTTGAATTGTTGGTCAGGGCACAAGAGAGAGCTGATTAGATTTTGTTGGTGATCTGAACCTGAATGTGGATCCAGGAAGTTTTTAAGGATTTGTTTTTCAGGAAATGTTGGTCACATCTCAATGAAGATTGTCTAAGTTTGGTGTTGATCCAGATGTGGATCCAAGACTTTACTAAAGAACTTGCTATTAGGGGGAGACTGGGCATTTTCCATGTTGTTGCTTCTGACTCAGAAAGTTCTCAATCAATTTTAATCACATTTTTGAAATGTTGGCCATGGCACAAGGGAGAACTAATAAGATTTTAGTGATGATTGAAATTTGAATGTGGATCCAGGAATTTCTTTTCAACAATTTGTGAATATTGCAAGATTGTGCAGTTTCCACATTTTTGACAATAACTGATGACACTGGCGAAGGTTTGTGCTCCTGGTCCACTTCTAGTTTAGTTTTCTTTTTAGATCCATTTAGAATCTAAGAGGGTAAGAATCGTGTTTCTGGCATGAACCAATTTCTTTTCTGGCACCTCTATGAGATACACTGCCTGGCCAAAAAAAAAAAATCGCCACCTGGATTTAACTAAGCAAATAGGTATGAGCCTCCTATTGGATAATTACTGCATGGGCAATTATCTTTCAGCTGGCAACAAGTTAGTCAACCCCAGCTGATGCAATGAGCAGCTTCTCATTTCTTAAACAACCATGTTGAAAGACACATCCTGTGGTCGTGGAGAAAATGTTCGTCTGCTTAAGAAGATCAAATCATTGGCATGCATCAAGCAGAGAAAACACCTAAGGAGATTGCAGAAACCACTAAAATTGGGTTAAGAACTGTCCAACACATTATTAAAAACTGGAAGGACAGTGGGGGACCATTATCTTCGAGGAAGAAATGTGGTCGGAAAAAAATTCTGAATGATCATGATCGGCGATCACTTAAACGTTTTGCCAAATCAAATCAAAGAAAAACAACAGTAGAACTCTGGGGTATTTTTAATAGCGAAAGTAAGAGTATTTCCACACGCACAATGCAAAGGGAACTCAAGGGATTGGGACTGAACAGCTGTGTAGCCTTAAGAAAATCACTAATCATTAAGGCTAACTGGAAAAAAAAGCTTCAGTTTGCTAGGGAGCATAAAGTTTGGACTCTGGAGGACTGGAAGCAGGTCATGTGGTCTGAGGAGTCTAGATTTACCCTGTTCCAGAGTGATGGGCGCAGGGTAAGAAGAGAGGCAGGTGAAGCGATGCACCCATCATGCCTAGTGCCTACTGTACAAGCCTGTGGGGGCAGTGTTGTGATGTGGGGTTGCTGCTGTTGGTCAGGTCGAGGTTCAGCAACATTATGTGCCCAAAGAATGAGGTCAGCTGACTACCTGAATGTACTGAATGACCAGGTTATTCCATCAACGGATTTTTTCTTCCTTCACGGCACAGGCATATTTCAAGATGACAATGCCAGGATTCATCGGGCTCAAATTGTGAAAGAGTGGTTCAGGGAGCATGAGACATCATTTTCACACATGGACTGGCCACCAGGTCCAGAACTTGACCCCGTTGAGAATCTTTGGGATGTGCTGGAGAAGGCTTTGCGTAGTGGTCAGACTCTCCCATCATCAGTACAAGATCTTGGTGAAAAATTTATACAACACTGGATGGAAATAAATCTTGTTACATTGCAGAAGCTTATCGAAGCAATGCCACAGCGAATGTGTGCTGTAATCAAAGCTAAAGATGGTCCATTGAAATATTACAGTGTGTGACCTTTTTTTTTTGGTGGTGACTTTTTTTTTTGGCCAGGCAGTGGAGTATACCTTGCAGATAGTCAAGCATTTGGTAAAGTTTTGCACAAAAGCTCAGTAAAGTTGTGTCCAAAAGTTGCAAAATCCTGCTCTGAGATCTTTATGTGTGTATTTGCATACTTACCTATTTGTTGGTGTGTATGTGCAAACTCAGCATGCATTTGTGCGTGAGCCTTTGTCTGTATGCATGCTAATATTAGCCACTGGCTGAAGACTGGCTCAATGTGGACACAAAGCAGATGATAAATGAGGATAGCTCCACTCCGCACATGTGTGTGCATTAATGTGTGGGAGATCTTAAAACTGGTAGCGTCAGTAATTTTTCCTGTTTAGGAGGGGTGAGAGCATGCTGTAGATCCAGATGCATGGATTTCTGCAGCTGTATAGAGATGGAAAAGCGGCACAATGCGTTGCCTGCCAGCCAGCAGTCAAAGCGGATTGGAGATTAGCCTGCTGCAGACACAGTCGGTCGATCAGTCAGTCAGGGACGGAAGGAGGGAGGGAGCACAAGAAAAGCGAGAGGGCAGTGTGGTCTCGGGGATTTTTCCTTTTTTTCCTCCCCTCCTTCCCGGCCTCTCCGGGGCCTCGTCGCTGATTTGAGCCTCTAGCCGGCTGCATGTCGCTGCTCTCCTTTTTTTTTCTGCTTCATCTGTCCCTCCCCCCATCATCTCTCCTCTTTCTCTCCTTCTTCTCTCCCTCTCCCTCCGTCTCTCTCTCTCTTCAGCCAGTGGAGATTAAATGTAGCCTCCATAAGCCAAAGCACATCATGTAGCAATGTTTCTATGGTCTCTCACACGCTCTCCCTCTCTCTTCCTTCCTCTGAAGTAAATGATGTTTGCAAAAAGATAAAAAAGACACGACTGCAAATGTGGATTGTCCTTTTTTTGGCATGCAGAAGCGAACAGGATTTGTTTTATGGGGTGGAAAACGGACAGCGGCAAGGTGGAAAAAAACAACGGAAAGGAGGACTACTTTCTCTCCCACCCCCCTCCTACACCTCACCTCTCTCTTGTCTGATATAGAGGAAAAGTGGGCCTCTGGCAGTAAGCGATTACAGCTGTGAGGCAAATTAATGGATGATATCCCCCCCCACACCACCCACCTACCCACCCACCTCCTCTTTTTTTTCTCCTCCTGCCGATCAACAGTAGAGTAGAAGAAGAAGGAAGAAAGAGCCAGAGGTGGGGAGAGTTGAAAAAGAAAGACTGAAAGAAGGAGGTGGAGTACTAATATCGGGGAGAAGGAGGGGGGGAGTTATGGTTTTTTCCTGTCTTCCCTCCTTTCCAGCGCTGCATGTGATTGAAAGAGAGAAAACAATGCGAAGGGGGGAAAAGGGCGAGGAAAAACGAGAGAGCCAAGACGAGGATTTTTATGCGTGTGTGCAAAAATGTGTGCAATAAGCAGTGTGCATGTTTTTCTCCAACGCCGACCCGTCTCGGAGCTGCAGGTTTGGATTAAAAAGTAAGTAAGGTGCAAGATAAAGCGTGTTATAGTTTCATGTCTGCAGTGCATGCATGTCTGTGTGTGTACACGAGGAAGAGTGTGTGTGCACCCCTTCCTCACCCCCTACCTTCCCCCTCTCTCTCTCTCCCTCTCTCTCTCTCTCCCTTCGGTACTGGTATCTGCTGCACTGGCACGGCGGCCCCGGCATGGCTTCAAACGCCGACCCTTGTGCTCGTTCTTTCTGCGTTTTGCCGCTCGTCTACCTGCTCTGCTTCCACCCAGGGTTTCGTTTTCTGGGAAGCGTCTAGCGACTTGCCCCTTCTCCAGACTGCTCACTCTTGCTCTGCATGTTTGTGTGTGTGTGAGAGTGTGTGTGTGTAAAAGAGAGAGATTGAGAGAGACTGTGCACATGGTTCACTCCGGCTTGGTCCTACCACGCATCCTCTCTTTCTCATCTCCGTCCATCGCTCCTTTCTCTCGACATGCTCCTCGTCCCCCCACCCGTCTTGAAAATTTGGGATTTTTGTTGGCGTGCTGTAAGTTGCAGAAATCTGTTTTCTTCTCTCTTCTTCCAAGCAGGAAGCAGGAACGACGAGCGAAAAAAGGGGGCATCCTGGATCCCGAAGGGGAGGGTGAGTCGATACCGAACGAACACTCTCCCTCCTCACTTCCCCATCTGTTTCCTAAGCTTCGGACCACCATGGTGGCATGAAGGAGCCGACGCAGCAGCAAGCAGCAGAGCTTTGTTATCTGGCCTGTCTATTCTCTGTCCGGAGGATTCGCAGGACACACCGAGCAGGGATTTGTGCTGGTAATGACTGAGCATGCAGTGGATGATTTTAATAACAGAGACAGTGGGGTTAGCATCATGTGAGAAGGGGGGTGTTTGATGCTGTGCGGTCCAACCACCTCAGATTTTGATGCTGTAATTGATGCAGAGGTTTTTGTCTCACACATCCTATATAATGATTACCAATCGGCGGCTGATTTTGATTTTACAGAGGAGACGTTCTGTTACAGCAGCAGGCTCTGTACCTGATGGTAGGAGGCATTTTTCAAAGTGCTGTATTGTTCAGTCGGGTGGGGGAGGGGGAGAGAAAATTGAGAGAGAGAGAGTTCGGTTGGGGTGTGGGGGGGTGGTGGGGGGGTCTGGCCAGTGTTGTGTCTGGCTGAGGTTTGCACTTGTTGTATGTTCACGTCTACATGTGGGGGGCAGCGGAGGTTGCGGAGTATGCATGTAAACGAGGGGGGAGTGATGCGGGGCTGCAGGGAGAGCTCTCGCTCTGCATGCATGAGATGCTCAGACACCGCGAGTCCTCATTTGACTTATGGACGAGTTCAGCGCGAGGAAGGCAGCAGCGGGCTTGTTCAGGGGAGAAGTCAAAGAGCGGCATGTGGTGAGGAGGAGGAGGAGGTAGAGGGGGTAAGAAAGATGTATCTCTCTCTGTCCCTGAGACCCTAACTTGTGACGTTATGTTCTTCATGTCCACGGGTTAGGCTCTCGGGAGCTGAGAGGGATGCACGGCCAGCGCTATCTCCCAGCACGCTTCTGCGTCGAACAATGGCGATCGTCAGCAGAGCAGGGAGCGGGGAAAAGGGCCATGGCGCAGTTGAGGCTAAGGCGTTTTCACTGCACACTTGCTGTGACACACGTTTTACTTTGCTGTCTGATTGCATGCCATATTTGTTTTTTTCTGTTTTTCCGTTTGCTGCGCTGTGCATGGATGTGGATTCTAGACGGGCTGCGGAAGCCTCCTGGGTGAGAAGGATGGAGATGTGAAGGCATGTATGATTTAAAGTTCAGACAGGATGAGCTGAGGGCAAAGATGGTTGACATGATGCTTCTTTTTTTGATTTGCAGAGGCCTGCTGAAACAAAGGCTACGCTAATTACTAGCTTTTGACATTTGCTTGGCTACAACCATGAAATTTCGTTTTCAAACTTCAGTTCTGTTATTTGTTTAAAGCACCTGATTTTGCCCATATACGATTCAACATAAAAAATCCCTAATTCTGTTTTTTTTTATTTGCAATAAAATTTGTTTTCAGCCGCCTCGATTTGCTTCAAATTCCAGATATTTCAGCATCCATTTAAGAGTGACATTTTGCAATAACGCACCTTTAAACCAGGTGAAATGTTAATTTGAGACATGCTAGCATCCCAAGCTACTAGCCAACCGCTGCTAAAAGGCGTTGCTGCTGCTGCTTCTAGCAAAATGGCTAAACAGCTGGTTAGCTTCAGCAGTACATGAGCGCTTATGCTAATGTTGCTGTGTTAGCATTAGCCTCTTCACACTTCAGTGGGTCCTTTTAAGTAAAGAAGCATCTGTCAGTGCGTTACAGCTCTTTGTGTCTGGAGCAGACTTGTGTACGTCTGCAACTACATGACTGTGGGTGTTATTTTTTTCTGTGTGTGTGTGTGTGTGAGACAACTTGAGAGCAGCACAGAGTAATGTTGAGAGCGTGACCATGACAGCTCTGTACATTATGTGCCTGACCTCAGTGAACCCCTCGCCGATGTTCAGGCTCACTCGCTCATGCTAACACTCAAGTAAAGGTGGCAGACGGACGTGCACACACACACACACACACTTTCACACACATAGGGTGATGTCCACTGCGGCGGCTAGACAACGACGACCGTTGATGTCCATGAAGTGTTTCTGAATATGCAGCAGAGCAGCCGCTTTGTCGCTGATTGTAAAACGAAGCTCTCGTGCTACTTTGGATTTTTGGGAGCAATCTTCATCAGCACTGGAGCACACGATGGCTCTTTAGGACGTTTGTTCCCTCCAAAATGGATGTTGAAGGCTCATTTTTCCGCATTAACTCCTTTTGCACCTTGCATTTTCTTCTCAGCAGGCCGTGGCTCTCCTTTGAGTCACATTTGCAGCATAATTCTATCAGCAGCTCTGTGACAGCATGATCCATTGATATTTGCCTCCACAGTGCAGCTACAATTTGATTTTAATGGGGCGTAGTAAGAATATTGACAATCCTTAAGGATGCTTCCCTGCACTCAAATAGATGCCAAAGCTTGCGCACTTGTGGATCTATGGAAGAGGATTATGGTCTCTGGAAAAGGGAATAGAATATAAGATTCACCTTTTTAAGACTGTGAAAAAGTCAGAATTTTGGAGAGAAAATAGTCAGAATTCTGGGATTAAAGTTGAAAATCTAGAATTAAAGATAGGATTCCAAGATATAAGTCAAAAATCTGATGTAGAAGTCAAAATTGTAAGATTGAAATTGAAATACTGAGAGCAAAGTCAGATTGTTTCTAATAAACTTAAAACACAGAATTAAACCAGAATTACAAAAAATAAATTCTAAGAATCAAATTCTTAGAAAAAAGTCAGAATTCTGAGATAACATTCAGAATTCTAAGATTAAAGTCAGAGTTCTTCAAAAAAAAAAAAAAAAAAAAAAAAAAAAAGGTATAATTCTGAAGGATAAAGTCAAAATTTCCAGATTAAAGTAAGAAATCTGAGATTAAAAAATTCAAAAATCTGAGATTAGAGTCAGAAATCTGTGACCAAAGTCAGAATTCTAGACAATAATGTTGGAAATCTTCGGTTAAAAGGTCAGAAATCTTAGAATTGTCAAACTTCTAAATCAAAGTCAGAAACCTGAGATTTAAGTCAGAATTTCTAATATTAAATTTAATTTTCAGATTTTGTAAAGAGTCCTGAGAATAAAGCCAGAAATCTCTGATTATAAAAGTCAGAATCCTGAGATTTAAATCAGAGTTCTGAGAGAAAAGTCATTGTTCTGACTTAAGTCTTTAATTTCTGACTTTTTCACATACCTAAAAAATGTTTAGTCCAATGTTTCATCAATCTTTGGTCTGTACCGCGGATTAAATCAAAGAGGGCCTTGAGTTACTGTAACCCTCTCTTTGGAGTAAACTTCTTGACCTGAGGTCCACCACAGCAGTTGGTGCATTTAAAGCTAAACTCAGAAGTTATCTTTCCTCTTTTGCACAAGTGATGATTGGGCTTGCTTTTAAAACACTACATTTTTTCTTACTATATATTCCTAATTATTTTCTTCCTTGGTGTTTAATTGCTATGTTGTGTGTCTTATGAAACTGTGCACATTATTTATTATGTGGCGTCTATTGCCTGTTTGTTATTTTGTGGACAAATAATTCTTGATTTATTAATTTCTAATAAAAAAATGCTGTTTCTATCTCATAAAATGAACAAATAAATAGCCCTAATTCTCTTCCACAACGATCTGAGGTTTAAGTGGGTGGAACTTATCCAAGCGCTAGACATGTTTGCTGCAAGGCCCTGCAGAGATGCAGGAAGGCACTGAATTTTTTGTGAGCGTCTCAGTTTTCTGTGCATTGGACGGACATGTTTTTTTATGATTTGGCACAGCACAAGAAAGAGAAGGCAGGTTTTATGATAAGATAGAGCCGTTGAAAATGTTTAAGAGCGTATCTGGAACTGAGACATAAGCAAAATAAAGATAAAAAGTATATATTAATGTGAAATTGTTTGGATATCTTCAAGGAGGAAGAGGTTTGTTTGTTGCGTTCCTGTTTTGATTAATTCTGACATTTTAAACTTGTGACTCCAAAGCTTCATTTATTTTGACAAATAAAAGCCTCTCTCTTCATCAGGAGCATCACAGTCTGTTTCACACTTGACCTTGGAAACTATTTTTATCCCTCCCCTCTTCAGTGCCATTGATCTGACTAACAGCAGCTCTTATGTGATGCTGATTTGTTGCGTTTTTCATCCTTTTTTAACCATAAGTAGGATATGTTTTCATCATGATGTTAACAAACTAAAATGGATTATTGCATCAACCCCTCTGCACTGTTAATCTGCAGCTTTAGCATCAACCTTATGGAATGCCTCTGTCATATTTTTCAAGCAGATATGAGCGGCAATATCGTCTTTTTGTTTTGTTTGCTAGATGTATCAAACATAAACCTGATGCAGCTTGTGAGCAGTCGTGAAGCTGAGAAAAAGGGGTCTGCTGCAGGCTTGCTCTCCATTGTTCGGCTGCTGCGCTCACTGTCTGTACACTGTGTCCCCATGGCAGAGGAGGCAGACATGGAGGAGAGACAGACAGACAGACAGACTGAGCGACTGGTGGGCATATGCCAGCCTCGATAAGCTGCTTCGTTGCTGCAACGGCTATTAAATTTCAAGAAAAATCAATGTTCATGCGTACATCATTGTGTCACCGTCGAGTACTAAATTCAGATTCGATTCAGACAGATTCTATGAAAGTGGAGGTAATCTTCCCTCATTTTTAACTGAAACTTGTTTGGAGAAAGCTACAGGTGTGTCAGCCAAAAAACACAAGTTTATACTCCATCAAATGTCAGAGATTAACAAATCAAGGTTTCAATTCAGCTTTAGACTCACATTTGGTAAATAAAGTGCTTTGAGTTGATGATGCAGTATTTACATATTGATTGATCCTGAAAACTTGCGAGGCAATGGTTGTTGATAAAATCATCCCTGAAGAAAGAAGTGCTCATCTGGTTGCGCTTCAGGACCACAGGGGGTGCCAGGGGGTGGCTTATAGGGCTTAAGCCCCAACTGTTCTCTCAAAAGCCCCTAATTGTTTCAGTTGTGGATAAAATTATCTCCCAGACAGTCTTACCTGTATAAAACATCTGCAAATGAATGGACATTTTAAAAGTGAATAAAAATTCATTTTGCAGCCAAATAGAAAAAGTCAAATCTTGTTTCTAGGGATGCAAAATATAAATGTTCTGAGAGAATCAACAGATTATTGCCTCAAAAGTGTGTCTGTAATTATAGGAAATCGTGCTGATTTGGTAACATTTGATACCAGTGTTATATTTGTTGAGTTTTGCTAACTGTTGTTAAATAAGTATATTTATTCTTACTCTTTAGTATTCCTGCAGCTCCTTACAAAGTCTTAAAAAAGTCTTACATCAAGGACTTGAAATTTTAGGTCATAAAAGTCTTGAATAGTCTTATTTTTAGCTCTGAGCAGTCATAAAATTTGAAGTGGTGCTTTCATTGACGTCATCTTTATAACATCTGTTTTGTATGCCAAGAGATTTTGGTTCATGTTTATTCATTTTCTGTAACTGTAAAATTGGAATTCTGAGTAAAAGAATAATTGTGAGATTGAATTCAGAGTTCTAAGACTACAATCAGAGTTCTAAGAAAATGTGATGAAATTCTCAGAATATTTCCAGAAAAAAGTGCCCTAGAAGTCAAAATCAAGTGACAATGACCTGCTCATTTTGATAAACAAAAACCGTAAAAGGCGACCTACATGTATGCATTTGGTTCTGTAAAGACGAGAAGAACCTGGTGAGTCCCACCTTTATTCAGGAGCTGAAACTGAACCACAACCCTTTCAGGATCGACTGTACACAAGAGTAGAAGCTCAAGTATGCACACAGCATTGCCATGCTGCAGCTCTAGAACTTGATCCTTCATAAATTATCTTTAAATTCTTTATCCTTGTAGTTTTTCTGACTTAAGTCTCATATAAATGAAGAGTGCTGATGAGGCACTCCTCCATGTTGCATGTGTTGTAACATGCCTACAACGAGTGCTTTCATTGGTCAGACATGAGCTTGAGGGATGTGAAACTTTAAAAAGTCCACCTATGAAGAAGCTGCAGTTTTATTTTGTGAAATTACTACATTGGTTTTTGAGTACTAAGCTCCTGTAAAAAAATCTTTTAAAACGTTTACATTTTATTTCAAAAACTGTGAAGGAACCCTTAGATTTAAGGCATAAGCTCCATAAAAACAAGGCCAAGTCCCTTTAAGTAGGTTTGCAGAGTGATATTTGTCTCTATTAACAGCTTGGTTTCACTCTTTCCATAAAAAATAAGTTCTGCACAGGATGCAGGTCTTATACAAAAAAAATAATGCCCGTTATTTTCATTTATTGTTTCTGTATTAGCTTATAAACATCAGAAAATATTGTCGTATTAAATATCAGAGAAAAAAAATCCAATATTGTGAATCTCTGCCTGGTCCTTTTTTTTCCTAATAGCTTGTCCATACACTGCAGTATCAAATATACAACATAATATAACTTATAATTGTGCTTGACATAGTGGGGGAGTTTACAGAGGTAAAGCCCGTCCAATACCTAAACCCTTTTCCTTTAGTTTCTGCCTTTTTATGAAGGAAGAACAAAATGCATAAATCTTAAGCATGCAATATAATACTTTCGTTTTAAATTGCTTTTAAGTAGTTTTTGTAACAGCCTTATCGAATAAAGTTGATGGAAGAGCATGCACCAGGACATTCTGTGGTTTGGGCTGAATTCCCAATATGATCCCATCACCACTTCCTTCATTTGGAGTCAAGACCCATGATCACTGAGGTCACTGAGGTTGACTCAGTAAGGGAAAATCAGTGTTATAATCCAAAAGAAGGAGAAGTCGAGATTTACAGAAACAAAGACGGCCCAACATTTGGTGATTTCATGAAGTAATAAAGTTAAAAAAAGCCTTACAACCTTCTTAAAAAAAAAGCTTCATGGTCTGTATTGGGGTCTACTTCCACTGTTTCAGAACTACGTTTTTTTAGTTGGTCTTGCCTTAGGATCCATCCACCACCTCCCTCTTTAGGAATCACAACCCAAAGTTTTCTGAAATATTTCATGAGGACTCACTCTGCTTTTATCAGCTGGCTACTGATGACTTTTATGAACACAGGTGGACGAAAGTCACCAGTCGACACAGAACCAATAAACCACCACACTGCACCTTCTGAGTGTGGAGGGAAATGCTGTAAAGATGGTATACACAGTGCTGATGGCTAGTGCTTCATCTGTTTGTCACCAGTCTGAGCAGATCTGATGTTTCTATTGATTATTGGTGGATATTTTGTTGGGTTTTAACTCTGAAGTGTCTCCTCAGAACATTGAGAAGTTGAGGGCTCTCATGTGCCTCGATCGTCCTCAAGCTACACCCATCATACAGAGTCAAATACATTTACAACTACGTCCAGAGCTTGAGTAGAAAAGTGCAGGAGCACAGGTTTTAACAGTGAGTTAATCTCAGGTTGTACTTTTTCGTTTATCACAGTAGTGACAGAGACAAAGAGCCGGGGTGTAAAGTCTGTGCTGTTAAGTACACCGGCAGGTATGCAAGGATCCAATATTTCTTTCAAAATTAAACCCCATTCAACCCCATTTCTCCGTAGACTGGTACCAAATAAGCCACAGCTATTCTAGGCGATACAGACAAAGTGCAGGACATGGGTACTATTCTCACAAAGTGGGTTTAGGTCATGTCCCTTGGTCATGTGACTATAAGCCAACACTTAATTGTATAAAAATCATTTACCTCACATTTACAAAAGCAGTGTGTTGTTAAAAAAGACCTTTAACATGGGGCAAAATTACTGCTTTTATTTTTCCATATCATGATGTGCTTTGTTAAAGTTTAATGTCTGTTGGCCAACATTTGGCCAATGAAAGCACTCATTGGCACATACATCAAAGTCAGTCAAAATAGTCAATATCACGGTGCAGTGAATTGATTCTGTGTTAGTATCTGCATCATATTTTCTTTGCCAAATGTCTAAAAAATGACAGAGAAAATGGATTTAAAGGTAATGTATGGATGAAGATAATGTTGGAGCTGCAGTGACCATGGTGTGTGTATACTCAAACTTCTGCTGCTGTGAAAAGTTGGTCTTGAAGATGCTCTGGTACAGTTTCCTCTCCTTAATTAAATGGTGGACCTCACAAAGTTTTCCTATCATTCCAAAATTCTGTGTGCCCATTTGTGTTAAATTAAACTGAGCACTTGATGCAGAGTTTATTTTGACTTCTGTGGTGACATTTGTTTTAAGAATGTACACAATAATAATAAAAGAAGTGCATGTCCTGATATAGAAAGACATGGCAAAATTCACCTCCAAAATATTTGCATTTTTGTGCTGTTTAGAGGGTCTAAATTTGTTTGTTTTATTTATACCTAAAAATAGCCTCAAAGTCTCATGTTTTCTCGTTAGAGTTCTTATATTCTCAAAAGCACAATGACCATGACCATCGTCATCAAATTTATCTTGAGCTGTTTTGAGGGCTGATTCAGAAAACATGGGAAAAAAGAGAGAGTGTTGCATGTCTGTTGGAGACCCATGTAAGAGGATGTTCTGCTATTAGGTGACCTTATGGCACCCTGGCTTGTCTTGTTTTAGTAAGAGAGAGCCCTTTTTACACATGCAACCCTGATATTTACTTCAAAATATCTGGGTATCCTGCCCAGAAAATCCCCTGACCTTCATGGTCAAACTTTGCTGGCACTGCAGGAGGCTTGTCTGCAGTTTGCATGTATGTCATTGGGGTCGGGGAAAGGGAAAAATACCAGTGAGGCAGTAGGTTCAATTTTAGGGTAAAGTCTGGCAGAAAAGAAAATACTGCTGTTTGCATTCACACATGTAATTCACTGTGGTAGTTTAGGGGTGAAGGGTTTAACAGTATCACTTTACCTACCTCAGGCGAGTTATTGTCAAAACCATAGGGACCTGCCCTATCTTGCTCTGTTAGCGAATAGTAAAAAAACTTCCTGGATTCACATCTGTTTTTGGATCACCACTATCATCTTATCACTTGTCTTTGGTGCCATGACTAACATTCTCTTAAAATATCATAAAAATCTGTATAGAGGACTGAACAACTAATGGAAGCCTTTTTAGGCTTAAATTAAGCTTTCGCAGATCTTTGATTTTTTTTTTATCCATTTTCTTTTCACATTTATAAATTGGGACCCACTAAAATAGCTCAGTGACCCACTTCTGGGTCCCAACCCACCAGTTGGGGACCCATGCTTAGGATGGGCTGCAGATGAGAGCAAAATGGTCTCACATCTAATGGCCAAGAGGAAGTTTTAGATGTAAAAGTTCAGCTGTGGAGGAGATGCAGCTGCAGGTTGTCGCAAGAAATGCCTTGGGAATGTATATCGGGAATTTTATTGGATTTAAAATTAAAGTGAAGTTATTGATTAAGGGATTGATTAAGATCGGCAAAGGTGTTGAATGTGGCGACAGACGCATTGCCATGCCGAGATGGCAGTGAAGCGTTCACAGTCACATCTTGCAGTTTTTTATCTGCCACTCCCTTCGACTCGCAGCCTCGACTCGGCTGGACGGGAGCAGCACACTCATCAATAACACAAGCTGGTCAATGTGTGTGTGCGTTTGCTTCCTACAGTGTCCGTCAGCACGTCTGTAAAGTCTTATTTGTGTGTGCGTGTGTTTCGCAGCACTGCGGAGGGGTTCACCACCCGCTCCTCTTCGAGTCTGTCGGTGAAACAAGATGGCGTCGATGCTCCACGTGGGCCCTCCCTCCCGCGCTGCCCGCTCCACCAATGGCACCAGAAAGCCAGCGGAGGTCATATTTGGAATTGTTGCACACCTGGGGCGTATTTATCCCCCTCATAGCTGAAATTGCTGAGGCGCTCCTCAGGACTGGAGCTGGGCCGACTTCAGGAGATTTAGGATTTGGGGCCGATCCAGAGCTTTCTTTGTTTTCTTTTTTTCTGCATGTCTTTTTTCGCTCAGTCTGTGTTTCGGCTGCCAGACTGTATGCTGTTTTGGCTGAGATGTGGGCGGTTTGAAATGTTCTGGTGGGACAGACGAGTATGTTTTCAGGATGATTCGTCTGCGTGAGTGTGTGTGTATGTGTGTGTGTGACTCAGGCTAAAGCTGAGGGCCATTTAAAGGAGCTTGAGGATTGTGCGGCCACATCACAGTGGCAGATTAACCAGACTACACAGTAACCTCATTAATCTGAGAGGCACTAATGTCACCAACAAAGTGTCTGCGCTCACAAACAATTACACAAACACACTCGTACTTATTTGAAGCTGCTCTCTTTGTCACTGGCTTTTTACTCACTAGGCCAAGGTAGCATGGGGCCTCGTATACCAAAGGGCCTCAAGATATACAGCAGGTGAGCCTCAAACATTAGTTCAGTGTGCATCGCTCTCAGTCATTCAGATGTGTTCTTTCTTATTCACTGCACTCTGTCTGGACAAATGTGTGAAACCGATGAGGACCCCTAAACCCAGGCAGCTTCACCTACTTTCACAATTATTGCAGAATGATTTGTGCAATTTAGAAAGTGTCAGGAGTTTGCTTGTAAATAGTATTTTGTCGTAGTATTAATACAATATTTCCCCAAATTAATTTGCTTGAATAAACAATGCAATTGCACAATTCATCAAATGATTTAGTATTAAGTCCACGAAATTGGTAATGAAATTGCTTACCTCAAATTTGTGATAAATTTAGTCAGTGTGCAGGAATTTTCCTTGAATATTTTCAACAAAAGGAGTATATCTTTTGGAGTTACAAAATATAATTTTGTTACCTAAAACTAGAAGTGCTTGAAGAGCACAAAACATTTCCAAGGCATTTCCAACATTATACGGTGAGGTATTGTCAAAAATTTGTAAAACTATCCCATATCACACTATTAACAAATCCTACTAGAAAATCCTAGACCTCCATCTTGATTTGTATCACCACCAAAATGTAATAACTTCTTCCTTGGGCTATTGCAAACATTCTCTTAATATTTCATGAAATTATGTTCCTAACTTTATGAGTTATTAGCAAAAATGTGGAGAAACTGCCCTACCTCTTACTGCAAAGAAATCCTTCGTAAAAAAAAATTCCTGGATCTGAGTCCCAGTTCAGATCACCCCTAAAATCTTATCAGTTCTTCTTTATTATCACTACTTCCTTGTGCCATGACCAACATTAACTGAAAATATCATGAAAATCTATTGTGAACTTCTTTAGTTATTAGGAAAAATGTGGAAAACCAGCCTATCTCCCAATATTAACATATCATTTAAGAAAAATCCAGGATCTGCATCAAGATCCAAATCACCACCAAATCCTATCACTTCTTCTTTGTGCCATGACTAACATTTTCTGAAAGTTAGGGATGCACAATATTACCAATATCCGTTTCGGCAGATATGAAAATCTTTAATGGTATTTAAAGCCAATATTGTGTCCATATAAATTGGACATAAATATCCCATAAATAGTCTGTCATACGTGTACAATGTACCATGATGTTTTACCCATATTCACTCAATGTCCACTTCTCTAAATCAAAAAGTATAATTTATTAAAGAATAAAATCTTGTTTTTCTTGCTTCACATTTGTTTCTGACACAGTAGACTGTAACAACAGAGGGACAGGTCAATTTTAGTAGTGTAGAGACTGTGTTCATGACAACAAAATGTTAGAAACGGTATCGGTGATGATGGCTTTAGAAATATGGACATGTTGGACAGCATTCATCCCTACTGAAAATTTCATAGAAAAATCCATTTGTAACTTTTTGAGTTATCCTTTGCCGGCAAATTGCTCACCTCCTTGGCTTAGGTAAAAATAATAGTTGGAAGCAGTTCTCCTGTCTCTGTCTAAATTGCACAAATATTTTGGCAATGTTGAAATTCAACAGTTTTATCTATTTGACAAACGTATATGTCAAACCTCTTTTTATGCACAATATGAGGCAAACATGTATCCTTTAATACTGTGATAACAGTTTGGATAGTGAAAAAACTCTGCCTGAGCATCCTAACCTGTGCCATTCTCCCTATTTCATGCAATGCTTGTAACAGAATATTTTTAGAATCTAAGAAAAATCCCAAAACATTCTTCTCCTCTTAGCTGGCACAAATAAATTTAAAGGTAGCTTATAGCCAGCTGTGGCCTCATGTGACTGCATGAAAAGGTGTCAAATCAGCCATTAAGCTCAACTTCATTTTTTAAAGTTTTTTATTGCAATAAATTAAGGCTTTTACACTTCGTTTAATTCAAAGGCTCATATTGCAATGATAAAATTAAGGTTAATTGCCCAGCCCTAGTGCTTTTGTAATTTAGATAGAAAGAAGCACAATGAGAGAGCCTCTGACCAATTCTGCCCAATAGTCCAAAATGCCAACTTATTGAGCAACTAAAATAGTCTGTAGAGGACTGTTTGGTTGTTTATTTTTATTTTTGTGTAATGTTTTGATATTTTCCTCCTGATTTGATCAGTGATGAAAGAGCACAATAATTTGACGACATTTGGAAAAGTAGATGGAGCTGGACCTGAGCTTGACATCATGTTAGAGCAGCAGAATTTGCCTGCAATATTTTAGCTGTGTTTCTAATTTCATGAATGCACAATCTGTCCAATTTGTATCTTATTGTAAAGGTGACTAATCAGGCTTTACAACAATTTAAAATATAGAACCAATTGGTGTTACTGAAAAGGAGAAATAATTGACCAAAATAATGTTTCCAACCCTTTTTTAAGGGAGTATATATGCTTTATCTAAATCAGGAGGAATGCTTCTTGGGAACCAGAAAGTGCTAAATGCTAACTCTCCTCCATGTTTTTGGACTCATTCCTGCATCACTACAGTTAGCCAGTGTTCTAAATAGAGTAGTGCAAACCAAAGAGGTTTACAAGGTCCTCACCAGTGTGACCCACTTTTCAGATGTTGCCAACTGATTTGTGCAATTTAAGTATTAACTAAAGAAACTCCAAACACTGCTGAAATTCCTACAATGTCCTATCTATCTATGATTTCTCCTCATCAGTTCCACCCACTTGTCCAAACATATGCAACTCATTTGTGCAATATAGACTGCGCTCTCTCTCTCTCTCTCTTTTTTGGTTAGGAAAAATTGCCGGAATTTTTTCTAAGTGTCTGTACTTTAAAATCTTCTCAAAATATTTTGTTTATATTCAATTATTGCTTAAATTCAGTGGAAAGAAGCCTTGTGTTGGTCTTTTCCAGGGGCCTCAACATTTTTACAAGTGCCTCTGCTCTTTGTCTGTAGCTACCAGAGGCTCGGCGAGTGATGACTGGAGTGTCCCTGCTGCAGGTCAGACTGGATTTACAGTGGTACAAGCGTCTGTCCTTAAGCCAACATATAACACTTTGCTGCCACTTCAACACAAGCTGCTTTTTGTAATGTGCAGTAGGAGGGAAAACAGCTGTCAGTCAAACTGCTGATTGTTTTGGATGGTTTAGTGCATCTTGGAAGCTATACATATGATCTGCTTACAAATGTGATTTCAGATAAACAAGTTCCTTGTCTCTTCCTTTCATTTTGTGTATTTTTAAACTCCCTCCACATTTTTAGTGGGGTCTGTCTATTTGTCCATTTTTTAGCAAGATAACTCAAAAAGTTGGAAGACGGATTTGATGACATTTTTAGGGAATGCTGGTCATGACACAAGGAAGAAGTGATACAAGTTTAGTGGAGATCCAAATCAAATGCAGATCCCAGAATTTTCAATGATTTCTTTACAATGTAAGATAGAGCAGTTTTTCACAATTTGACAAGAACTTACTAGATAATGCTGGAAATGCCGTGGCAGAGGTTTTTGTGTGTGGAGCTACGCTACTTTTAATGTTTTATTTTGTTTGTGTGTCCTTGTTTTAACATTTTCCCCTTCTTTTTTCTTTTCACATATTTTTTTAAACAATGCAAATATGCTAAATGACCCCATCTTGGACTTTTAAACCAAAAAAAACTCTGTTTTCTTATATGTATTTTTTGTTCCTTTTTATTGTCATTTTGCTGATCAAGCATTCATTTGAGGACATATCGCTGGTTGCAGTGTTAAATGCAGCAACATTTTGAATAGTTACATTTGTGTTTTTGAATGTTTGAATAAAATTAAGTTGTAGGCAAGTTCCATCAAAGACTTTACAGCAGAAACAGAGTATGTAAAAACCTTGCATACCACATTTTTGCATGCAGTATACAACTTAATGCTGCAGTTTTCAAAGAGATTTCTGATGTAGACTGTGCCAATTTCTTTATGTTTCCCAAATCCTAGTCTCCTGAAGTCTTGGAAAGGACTAAAAATAGCATCTGTTCCAGTTTTTTTTGCACATTGTTAAAAATTTAAGACCCCGTGATTTGTTTAGCTGAGTAAGCTAAGGGTAATGGGGACCATGTTCAGAAGAATTGACAATTATTTGTTTGTTTTTCGCTTGTTGGCTTTGCTTTAGTGATTAACTAAGTTACAGGAAAATTTGTGCCTCTTTTTAAATCAGAGCTGAGACAATTCATTGACTGGTCATTAACTGTGGAACTTACTGCCAACTCTTCTGATAATTGATTTTCTGTGATTTCAGCATCTTATTTGACAAGCTTTTTTATTTTTTTCCAACTACGATAACACATTTAAGTTGTGTACTAACATCTAAGAAAAGTAAACCCTAAAAATTTTAAGACAGCCATCATTTGATTAATAATGAAATAGTTATAATAGCTAATATAAGATTGTTGTAAGAGAGAAGTGGATTGCAAAGTTGCTCAATTTGAAGGAGAAATGCAATTAATTTAAGTGAAAATCCGAAATGTGGTGACTTACATCCGAACAAAATAAAATAAAATTGGAACTAAAATCTGCATTTGTTATCTTCTTGACTCGTGTGTTTGCTTTTAAAGGATCATGACTCCAAGGATCCTTATTTAAAATAACCTCATGTATTATGAAACCATGTATTCCTCATAATAATGATGGTAAAGTTGGGACAGCATTGTGAGAGCAGAACAGCAAAGCTTCAGAGACCAAGGACTGAAATAGACGTCTCACAGTTGTGTCTAAATAAAACCTGGATGCTGTCATTTCACACGATTGTGATTCTTTCAACTGCCGTGTTTATTAATGGAAACTCGGCTGAAGTTGTTGGATTTTTTTTTCTGCACAGATATGTCATGTGGCACGTCTTATATTTTGTCTCTGGTGGTATTTTTACACCTGAATCTGTGTCAGCCAGGTTTATCTGATCTTTGGTGTGAATTTTTTTATTGTTTCTCTAGAGCTGCTGAGACACGTTACGACATTGTCTCTGCTGACCTAAAAGACACAGGACAGCAGGCGGACAGAGATAAAAACATTCAGGACAGAAGACAATTTCACAACTTGGTCCCTTGTTGCCTAGAATTAAATTTTTGGGTTGTTTTAAAGAATTATTTTGGACTTTGTACGCTTTAATGTCAACAGAGCAGTGACTATAAGTAGCACAGAGGGGGGAATTGCATGCATTTAACTGAACCACAGGCCACCTTCAAAAGTACAGTCATTGAATAAAGGGGGCACAGACATTACCACTGGGCCACTGGCGCCCTAAAATTAAACGTTTTAAAATGTAATTTGCTAAATAGACTTAAGCTTATACAACACTTTTCTAGTTGTCTGTCTAATTAGACCACCCTTACACTGAGCGGTCACACTTACCCAGGGCACGCTCTCCAAGATAATCAGCCTGATTTCTGGCCTGGTTTCCCTCTTTCTGACCAAACTCAGTAAATGCCCCATTATCTGATGGTCCTGATTATTACCTTCCCTGATTATTCTGTGATGTGATGTGTGTTAAGAAGGCCATCATCCTCCCTGATTGTTCAGAAGAGAATTTATGCCATCCCAATCTGAAATCAGAAATCCTTAGAGGCACATTATACAAAATTTGGTGGCCGGGGGCTCTCAAGTAAACAAAACAACCGCAGATAAGTTAAGACGTAGTGATCCACTATCCCCCAGCCACCTTCACTGCCTACTGTCCTTCTGATTGAGGATTCCACCCAAAAAAAACGTCACTCCGTGAGATGTGTGCTAAACAGAAAACCAGTGTTTCTGCTTCATATTATTTGCATAGTGAGAGAGACAAATGTTTAAGGACTTCCTGGTTCCTGCCTATAGTTTGTCCAATAAACTCGCACAGTAGTCTGGGGTGTCCTTTGCATGAGTTAGAAAGTCCACTTTCAGAGGCGTTTTTACCCTTGTTATGAAAATGATGTGTAAACATGTAAAAACATTGATTTACTGTGTAGTGAATGCACCTCAAAGAGTGATGTTTGTTGTGGACCAAAGTCCTCAATTCTAAAAGAAAAGTAAAACTGAAGTTGAAAGAAGGAGATAGAGGATCTCTTTTCAATTCGTAGAAGTCTATTTGCAAGGGTCAGAGACAGAATTACAGGAGGAAGTTTGGGTAAAAGAACCATCAGCAGGCAGAGAGTGAAGGTGGTCTGTTGCAGGTAAGAAACACAAAATGTGAACAAGATACAGAAACAGAACTGCAGCAATAGCAGGTTCTGCTTATTTGCCCAGCAGCCTTTCACACATTACTACTTGTTATCTTGGTAACGACAAATGGTTGCCATTATCTGGCTCGTGTCATCAATGACATTAAGAATTTCTCTGTTTTTGAAAACTTAAGGAAATATTTGAGGTAATGTTAGCTTTCTAAATATGTATAACATTGAATCAGAAAAATACATCTAATAAATACAGTTTTACATACTAAACATTTAAACATGCTCCTTATTTACACTAAGAAATCCTTTACTGTGTGTAGAGCCCCAACCAGACCAATTTTCAACAGACTTATAGTTAATCCATAAGAAAGCTTACTTAAGCAGGAAGCACAACAAACACAGCCACTGACAGTAAATGTTGAAGTACCTTAATGATTTGTGGAAAGAATAATAGAGTTTACACATGTTCTATAAAACGTATGATGACCAAACGTACAAGGAGAGGAGCTAGACAAAACTCTGCTGCTATTGATTTCCCAGGTAGCAATAAGCTGTCCACATTTAGCTTCAGTTCTTCCAACTTGATGTCAACCATGTTTCTTAGCACTGAAGTCACATTTGGCCACACAAGATGTTGTGCATGGATTGTTAATGAAAGAGTTTGTTTGGTGTGCTGTGTTGACCATCTCATTGTTCACCAGTTACTGTAAGAACAAAAAATCATTCATGATCTGTCATCATGTGTGGGGTCTCTGACAGTTTCAAAATCAAATATTTTAACAATCACTTTTTGTGTGCGGCAGGCATTTGAACACATCAACATGTGACTGTCAGAGCTGAGGTGAAAGATGACTGAGTCTACCACCAACCCACTACTGCTATGTTTGGATTATGTCGTACTTGGGTTGGTTACCACAGTAGGAGAATAAATGTATTTTAGGGCTGCTCCCTTTTGGAAGAATGAAAATCACTATCATTGACAGAACACATTTGGGTTTTTATAGTTTAGTTGTTTTACATGTCTTGCTTCAATGACAAGACATCAAAGTCTGTGGCATCTTAACTCCATAACAAGCTCAGTAACAAAAATGCAACACTTTATTCCACATTATTATTACACTCTATTCTGAAATATCCATTTTGTCATACACATGGAAACACAAGGGTGGCGTTTTCAGATTTATTCACTCTGGGACACGTTTTCAAAAATGTGTGGTTTCAGGCACCAAAAATGCCTAATCCATGAAGACTTTAGCCTATGTGATTAAAACTTGTGTGGATACACCTGAATTAGTCTCCATGGACAGACAGAGTGATCACAGAGGTGGATTAAGGGTACTCAGTATGTGAGAAGTAGAAGGTTTTTTAAAAAAATAGGTTAATGTATTAACATAGGTTTGGGAGCAGGACCGTGCCATAAACCACATGTCCAATCAGCTGACAAGCCTACTTATACTCGGCCATCCCTCATTACTCTATTTGTCTGCGACAAATAGACTGTGCTTCACATGTAATCACCTGATGGCATAAAACATTCAATTCAAAGTAACTACTCACCACGGATCCCAAACTCCATCTGCATGACTCAGACTTAGATTCAAGATGAGCTTCTTCAAACCAGGCATTCTCCATGAACAGCAGTCAGTCTTCGACCACAGTCAAGCCTCACAGCAGAGCCTCATGGTTCACGTACTGCAAACCAGCCATCTCCATTCAGCTCTCCGAACACATTAACTCCAACTCCTGTAAGGTTCCCTGCCTCAGCTTCACCACTGACAAGAACCTCAGACTGAAGATGGCACAGACAGCAGTCCTCCTCACACAACTCCTATCACACAGCTTGGGCCAGCTGGTGCAGCATACCCTCATCTTGGTCAACTCCTTGCCTATGATAAATCAAGGTAACTCCATATCTTTTCATCCCACTCTGCCACAGAAACCAAAAGTCCCACTCTTCCTGCTTCTTCACCAGGACAAAATTATTGCCAGCAACGTCAGGTGCGACGACATGGAGCCTCAACAGCTACTGCCACAGCCACAACAGTTCCCTCTGTCGGAAGTCGAGTCGTTTTACAACCCATGCTTCACACTGGGTCTCACTGTGTCTCACCTTTCTCAAGCCATCACAAGCTTTGCATGACTGTGCTCACAGACTTCACAAGATCCTTTGAAAGGTTCTGCCCATTCCCAAACACTTTCTATGGGCTTTTGCTCAGATGAACTGGTGAAATGTACTTAACGGTGTGCCAGGTTAGCTATCAACCTCGCCATCACCCTCATCCGTAACAGGCCAGGGAATTTGGCTGTCCTAAGCAGACATTACAAGTGTCCTCAAACTCTTACTCATCTATACATCCATCCAGAGCCACTTCAGCTTGTGCTGAACGAGAGCCTTTACTTCACATGCGCCCCAATATAGGTTGCAAAGTATTCCCAAAAAAATCTCTGATTTCCTTTCAGAGGTGTTGCACTGGATCTCATCAAACAATCACAAACTTCACAAACGATTTTCCCATCGTTCAGAATTCTTGTCACCTCCCTATCCTCGCTTCCCAAATTCAGACTGCCAACCTTGCCAAGCAAACTGTGGCATACCCCTCTCTGAAGAGAAACTATCACGGCTTTTTACTTCCATGGAGTTCTCAGCATCACTTGGACTCTATTTCCTTTAGGCACCTTTGCCCAAAGAGAAATGCAATGCATCACTCCACAGCTCTCTCACTATCTCCAAGCAGATCAACGCTACACACGACGGTTACCAGCCCTTCTTGTTCACCTCAACCTCAACATCCAAATCATCCTTCAGGCAAAATCTTTCTTCAGCCATATTACACGGCTGCAGCCGTACGGTCTTTGCACAATGTTTGTAGCAATATTTCCAGTCTTCTGGGGAATGTATTTCATTCTTATTCAATAATTTCATAACTCAACCCCAAGACATTCAGCTCTGCACAGATGCTGCTTCCTCCATTAGCTTTGGTGTGTACTACAAAGGCAGATGGTTTGACTTCACTACGCCTTCACAGTTAAAAAATCCATTGACTGTAAATCCCAGTCTCCTTCATCTGCCCTTCATGAACTTATCCTATCATCACAGCAGCCATACTTTGTGGCTTAAATAGTCAAAAAATAGATATTCATACACTCCAATAACACAGCAGTGATTGAGATTCTCAATAACGGCCAAGCCTGTCCTCCATTATCACGCAATCTTCAATCTTGAACTAGCTAGAACCTCACCCTTACCTCCCAGGAGGCAGTCCTCCACAGTCTTGCTCTAGTGCACTCTCTGCTGAACCTGACAATCTGCAAGCTGCTATTAGTCATATCACTCCACAAGAGCAGCTACCTTTTCCTTTTCTGAAAACATGACCATCTGCAATTCGGTACAAATGCTCACATCACTCAAATCCAGACCATCCACCATTTAGACCTACCTAGCAGGAATTAACTTCCTTAACAAACTCATCACAGGCCTCCACTGCACTTCATTCTCCTGTATTCATCTAACAATGCTGATCCAAAGCCTGAGGAAACAGGAACCATCATTACATGCTCCTGATCTACTCAACCTCTTTATTTGCGTATTCATTCAGGCTTCTTGTCCACTAGCCTTCTTACATTCCTCAGACATTCTGAAACTGCCCCTGCCTTCATCTGTTCATAATTCTTCCCATCATCCTGGCTATCTGACATCATTATACACACCTCAAATTCTCTTGCATTCACGTGAAGAAGACGTAAAATGATCTGCTTTGGGTCTCTTCAGATCCTTCAGGGCAGGACATCTCAACCTTATCATACATTAACCAGAAACAACCTGCATCAGCTCATTCTCAACTGATCTCCATCCAAACATGACTCTTTTGGGGGGTTGAGATCAGCTTGGACAGGATAAAGCCTGAGATGGAACCTCATCCTGAGTCTCCCTCTGCGAGGCTTCATGACGTCTTTCCAGACCAGCCTAATTCACAACATATCACACATCACACATTCACCACTCTCTTTCTACATGCTCCTAAATCTTCATTAAATGCTTAAACACATACTGTTTGTGGTGTAGTCCTTGCTAGTGAATTAGTGATTGCACTCAAGCAGTCATCAAAACTGATGACCCAGAGTTAAGACAGCATATGACCACTTCATACAGAAGTGTGTTTTAAGTTTAGGAAGATTATTTTTTACTGTAAGTCATGTTATTGCCAGGACTTAATTTGAACAAAAAATCTGCCCTGGCATTTATAAAGAAACAACATAAAAAAAATTGGGAGTTTGGCCCCCAGCCCATGTGGTCACATGTCATTGTGTCCTTGGCAGGTCACTTAACCTGGAATTGCTGCTTTAGTGTTATTCAAATGTGCATGAGAATGAATGAATGGCTAATACTACTGGACGTCCTTCTCCATCAGTATCTGAATGTGGTATGAATGTGTGAAAATGACCTGTGACGTAAAAGAGCTATAAGTGCTTAGAAAATTAAAAAAGCACTGCACAAGTCTTCACAAAGACTTCCTGCTAATCAGAGTTTATGATGGTAACTTTGCTCCCTCTTTCTTTCTTTCTCTATCTATTTGTCTGTTTCTCTGTCAATCTATTAGGCCTGCAGGATATGAGAAAAAAACGCAATGTGCAATAACACTATTGAACATTGCGATGATAATAGTTCTTGCAATAACTTTCTACGTTGTGCAAATTGTGTAAATTTTGGCTTCAAAGTTTGTATAACTTAATTTCAAATTGAGCCCCAAAATGGCTCTGTCCTCTAAGTGGTTTACCATCCCCTACAAATTTAAAAACCTTGTACAAAGATTTGCAATCGCGGTGTATCACTAAAAAGTGACATACTCATAAATATGACATACTATATTAAAATACTTGGGTTATAGGGATTTTATTTTAACCCAATTTGTGGGTTTTTTGACTGGGTTAATGTATATGGGTTATTTTTCTGAGAGTAACCCATTAATTGGGTCAGAAAGTTGGGTTAGATTGATTGATTGAATACTTTATCCACAGTTTGCACAACAATGGTGCTTTCCAGTTGTACTGGGAAGTTGGGATTTACGACTTCCGAGGGGGAAATTTCAACTGGAACGCCCCCCGAGGTCGGAATTTCCTACTGGGAACTCGGGGGATCCTAACCACCCCCTAGTTGACAATCCAAGATGGCTGTCCCCAGTGTAAACAGTTATTAAGCTCCTGTAATAATCAGTTTATAAGCACTTCTGACTCATGTTTGTCGCAGCCGAATACATAGTATTGTTTGACTTATATTTATGGAAATGCTGCCATAGTGTTATTTACATTCTTCATGTGGTATGTGCGAACTACAACGCAGGGCATGCTAACAATGGCTAAAACGGCTTACAATAGCCTTGTAGATCTGTACGTTTTTATCCGACTTTGTAACTGGAACACTGATAACTCGGAGATGACATCATTCCCACTTTCCTCTTCCCAGTTCTGATGTTAATGGAAAGCAGCAAAAGCACAGGGATAGAGTTTCATACAAAAGGATGCTAGTATAAAATAATTAACCCAAGCACTATGGCTTGTTTCCATTGGAGTCCTGTGTAATTACATTGATCAATATCAATTATATAAATATATTTTATAACATGACCTAATATCACACCCTATCTAATATACATTACAATAATAACACCACTTTTAGGATACATAAATTAATGTCTTGTGAATCTATATTAGAGCTAGAGCTTGCTTCTACACACTAAAAACAGATGGATTATTTAATCTACTCAACTGCGGGGTAATGAAATGTTTTACCCATTATGGGTTATTTATATTTGATTTGGGTTATTTTTGTGCTACTCATATGCTGAGTAAAAATCCATCCACCCAACATACCTTCTTGACTCTGCACCTGGGTTGTTTGTGCTTCAATATCAGCACTTCAGCAGACGGGAATCCACACACCGCGCCAGTTAACAACAGAGGTTCCAGTCAGTTTCTATGCATCAAGCGCCCATGCATATTATCACCAGAGGGGTATTTCACAAAACCTAGATAGGGGATTGACCCTTAAAATGGGTTAATGATTCAACCCAAAACTTGGGTTAATTTGAATAACCCAACCTTCTGGGTTAAAATAATCCAACAAATAGTCGGTCCCTTTTAACCCCAGAGTAGGGTTAAAAATACCAAATTGGGTTGTTTTTAACCCAGGAGTTTTTAGTGTGTATAAAGCTATGAATTTAAAAGTCCATCTCATGGGCAAAGTCAGAGTCAGATTCACAGAATCCTACTGATTGTTGTGTTGATATGCATTACATCCTTTACTAAATAACAAACAACGGTCTCTGACATTTCACTGTTTTGTTTTGTTTCATTCATTTTTAATAAGTATTCACACCATAAAACCACAATTGTTTTTGTTGGAAAAGTTTTACGCATTTTTTGTTGTAGTACATTACGGTCAAACTACCCACCCCTGCTGAACATCACTTCTGTTCAGGTTTTTCCTGTCCATCAAACAGGTGTCTGTGTGGTTGATATTTAAAGGAATTTAATATGCAGTATTTCCCACACATTGACTTTATCTTGGCATATATTTAGCCATGTCAACTGTCAGTATATATTGATTGATTTTCAGAGATATGATGAGATGTGTGATCAATTGATGAACACACATGGTGCCTCACCCTGCACACACAACAGCCTGTGAATGTCAGTTTTTGTCTAGTATGACCTTATGCCATTTTTTTGCAAGTGAGGCAATTCACAGTATAACTTACAGTATGTATAACAAACAATATGTACTGCTACAGTGTCATTGTTTATGCTATCACTATGTGACATTGCAGAGAGAGAGAGCCGAGTAAAGATCTTGTTGAGCCTTGTGCAATTTAATAAACAGCATCATCCAAATTTTAGACCACTTTTAAAGTGATACAATGTTTAAAAAAAGATAAAGTAAATCACAGGGGTGGGTCACAGCTTTTTTGAAAATACTGTGTAAAACAGCAGGGTAAGGGAGCTAATATTTGGGGACAGGCCGTCCTTTCTCTCACTGACAAGAGGCTGTAACACTCTGCTCAAAGACATTACTTGTGACACACGGGGTACAAAGCGGTGGGAGATGTTCTTTGCAGACATTTTCTGGTTAATTTTTCTACACAGGCCTCCTTTGCAATGGGCCCAGTGCATCTTCATATGGTGATTACAATTAGTATGCAGTTTATCATTTAAGCCTACTACCTATCAATCAATTGATCTATCAATCAACCTATCTATTGATCCAAGTGGGGGTTCTGACGCTCCTGCTTGGGGAGTCACAGAAACTCCAAGGGTGAAGGTGGCACATGATACAAAAATATGAACAGACAGAAAGAATTATTTGTAAAGTTGTTTGTGTTTTTGGATTGAACTAGTTGAACTGAGACTTGTGTTCAGTATTTATGCCAGGCTTTTGGTCTAAATGTGAACACACAGCAGAGCAACATTAAATGAAACTGACAAAGCCTTTTTACAAGTGTTAAAGTTCCCATATTTTACTTCTTTTCACCAAGTTTAAGCTGGTCTCACATGTCCCCTGATCATTTTTTGACGTTCCTCCCTCATTTGATTATCATTTGATATTCACTCCTGGTACGTCTCCCATTATTTGGGGAAAGGTTTCAAACAGACCATTTGAGCACGCATGTTCTGAGAGGTGGAGCAAACAGCAAACATAGAGGAGGAACATTCTTATGGTTAGGGGTTATAGACTGGCCATGGACACGTTTTTGTATTAAAAAAAAATGTGTTCTGATAGCTTGCTGGTTATGTCCATGCACAGGCTGCAGCCAGCCCTGGTTAGACTCCAGCTTGAGGTCAGGTTGTTACATGTCTGCCCCCCTGCTGTCTCATCACCCAATCCACCTCCAAGCAAAAATACCCAAAAAACATTTTAAAATGTATGCAATAATATGTGACCTTTAATAAAAGTTAAGTGAGTTTAAGTTTTAAAATTCACCATCATTATGTACAAGTTCTTCAGAAATTTGGAATGGAGTCAGTGTATGTGGCTAGTGCAATATTGTGTTTTTTTTCCATGATATAGTTTAGGAACCTAACTTAGAGAAATTATTGCTGGTATTATTTGGACAACTTGATAACCTACTGATGTTTTGTCTAAAGAGCAGTGTATTGCCAAAGTGATTGGTGTGTGGGTGTGGAGATTGCTTCACTAAAAAGATATTTTTTTAAAACCCTATATGATGTGAAATACAAATGATAACTTGAACATGATAAGAAATATAAATAAAAACAAAAAAATATCATTTTAATAAAGTAAAAAGGTTGAGGATTTTATTCTCATTGTTTTATTTAACTTCAGCACGAGTCCAGGACATTATTTTCATGCACACAATATAACAGAAGTCAAAGCGTCTATCCTCTCTTTTTTTCTCTCCTGTTAGACCAGGTCACGACACGTCGTGGAATGGTCCATTAACGTGAGATGGATATGACGCCCAAAGTGAAGCCAACTTTAACTGCCCATACACGTGCACACACACATCTATGTGGTAGTAATGATATCCTGACCAGGATTTACTTACAACTGCACTGAGCATGTTTTGTCTGATTGAGTGAAGCTGCCTGTATTTGTACATTTTTGGTTGTTTGTGTCATTAAAAGAGAAATAATGAAAAATTTCCTCTTTGTGTTATTTTTTATACATAAATACTAAAATTCAATTATATAGGCCATAAAATAATGTTATATTTAAAAAAAAAAAATTCAAAGCATATTTTTAGCATTAGCGTTTTTTCCTTAACCTAACACACGATGGGCCACTCAGTATAGTCACTAGTCCATCTGGGCAACAGTCCATAGGAAGTGTTTTGGAAAAGACAGAACATTTGAAAAGCATTTCTGTAGTTTTTTGGACCATCATTCTTTCAATCACATTCATCAAAGGCCAATGTAAAGTACAAAACATAATCATCTTTGTAGAACAAACTGTTGCCAAAACATGCCAGAAGTGGAGCAAAATATATTTTCGAGATGTGCTTTCAGTGTTGTCAATTGTTTTTCATTTAATAAAGAAATACAGTCCAGATCTGATAAAGCTGCTACTGAAGCTGTTAGCCTCTATGCTAATCTCTGTGTGAGTAGTCATTTCCTGCTGTTGTCTTGCTCATAGCTCCTACCTCTTCCTGCTGTAAATGAAGCTGATTGGGCCATGCTGCTTTGGACTGCTCACAATCATTGTAGATTGGAGTTTGGTGATGGATCTGTCTGATTGCAGCTGCTGCGCAAGGTTATTTTTTTTAGAGCAAACTTAGCTTACGTTGCCATTATCAAACAATCTCTTAGGACCGGAGTAACTACAGGTGCAAATGCTGGATCATGTCAAATTTTATACTAATACCAAGGTTTAAATACTTTTAAAGGCAGTCTTTGTGTTTGCGATGCTAACATTTGACCATACAATCGAATGTACATTATATGCTAACACACTTTGCCATACATTGGCCCTTGTTTGCTAAATGCCAATTAAAAGATGCTAACACTGTTAAATATTATGCTGTGTATTTGCATATTATGCTAACAGTCACATTTACTTCTGCCATGTTTGCACTTTGATATTTAGGATTTTGTGGGTTCATTGTGCTGACCGTAGATACTGTATCTGTATGCCTAATACGCCAGACTATTAACTTGCCGCTAGTAAAAGCATGAAGACAAAGACACTGTGGGGTGTATGTGAATATCTAAATCTCTAAAATATTGTTGAAACTTTTAAAAATATAACACTTATCTGATGCTTGAGATGTTGGAAACTGTGAGGTGTCCTCCAGCAAAACATCAAGGAAGTGCTTCTTTAGCAACAAAATATAACTGAGATGTGTCACTTTAAACTGCTTAGCAACGGTTTCTAGGAGAAGGGGCTCTCTGATTGGTGGGTCAGTCAACCAATCTGAGAGCTGACGAAGGGTTCAATTCTTATGGGCCTATAAGTGATGCAGGAATGAGCCTGAAAACATGAAAGTGAGTTGATTCCCAAGCCCAAAAGTATATGGGATTCAGAACACCGGTTTCAGATAAATGTCTGAAATAAAGTTTGTGATGAACAAACGCACACAAGATTTTAATGGTTTTTCTGAAATATTACAATGTATTTGATATTGTCCACTTTTGAATTTTAAAGCATTGTTGTCTTTTTAAAAGGATGGTTGCTAACAAACTGCTAACAAGAACAACACAAATGGCCAGATACCCTGATGACGTATTTCTGATTGTTTTTTAGTAAACAATAAATTCACATAACGTTGCCACAGCCATGAGGGCCAGCTTGATCAGGTCATTTGATTATGAGAAAATTCTCAAATAACAGGTCATAACAAGTTGTTGTTTTTTTTTTTTAAATATTGTAATTGCTTCAAAGTCAAACCACCATATTGTAGTTCCATAGTACCTCAATACTAGCATTTTACTCTTGCCAATTTAATTTAAATCGTGAAAAGTAGGTTTGTTTGATAAGAATAGCATAGAGAACAGAACATTTAAGTTTTATATTTTTTTGTTCACCAGAGACCTCATTATCAGCAACAATCCAAAACACAGTGAAAAATCCCATAGGCATTTATTTTGTCTATTGTCAAGGGAACCAGGAAGACAATTCTGCTTTGGCCTACAAAAATACATAATCCCTGCTCCAGTCAACACAAGAGGGCTAACCCTCCTGTAGTTTTAGTGTGCTACACTCATCATCTCTAAAAATTAGAAGACAAAGTTGTGGTTTAATTAAAAAAAAAAAGTCTTTGGATTTTTCACAATGAGCACATGATTGTTTTAATCATCTCAGCAAAACAAGTCGAAGTGTTACCCCCAACAGGCAGCCTTGAAAAAGTCTGTATACTTACAACACCTATAGTGGCATGTTTTGGTTATGTTGATTTGTAGCCTATAGCATGATCTCACAGTTGTCCAAATCTTAAATCAGTGATAATTTTGACAGCACTTTTTAATTTAGTTTTTGTTTTAGTCTTTTGCCTAAAATGTCTTTTAGTCTTAGTCATAATTTAGTCATCTAAATTGTTTTAGTTTATAGTCTAGTTTTCGTCAGGGGAAAAAGGGTTGTTGACGAAAACTAGACTATAAATAACTAGTCAACAAAATTAACGCTGTCTCAAATAGTATTTTACTTGCAAAAATCATGTTTTATCTATACTTTAAAAAAAAGTTTGGAAATGTTAATTCTGTTTACTTTTTCTCCACTTTAATGATACCAATCGGTGTTGTGTTTAATACCTGTAGAAAGCCTGATAAGTCTCCTTTACATAGTACAACTTGTAAGGAGTGTGCATTTATGGAATGATCAACACAGCTAATCATGTGGGCAGCACCCCTAAACAATTTGACAAAATGCCCTGCAATTGGAAGTCAGCTTGGTACCACTTCTAAACTTAGGACGAAGTTCTGTGAGAATGTTGAAGTCAAAGACAAGAAGAAGACTGGTTTCTCACCCTTGCTCACTAGGGAACTGTAGGCTTTTCTTCCAGGGGACTTTGGCACATTTTTGGGCGGGTACTACTCACATGTTTAGCTGTGTTGCTTATTCCACTAATGCACAATCCTTACCAGTTGTAGTTGTAAAGGTGACGAATCAGTATTTCCAACAATATAAAATACAATGCTATCTTCTATTATGAAAATGGAGAAATAATTGACTGAAATTATGTTTCCAAACCTTTTTTTTTTTGAGGAGAACAGATAAAGGTTGTGCTGGTGAGGCTTGAAATTATTCTTATCTGCCACAGAGAAACCTGACAGAGAAGTTTAGGATTCGGTAAAACTGAAGTGTGATATGTTGTTAAAGATCAAACTGTCAGTATTAACATCTTCTGCACTTAGTGATGGTTTAAACCATGCTTCATTTTTTTAGTTGCACAATAAGTCACTACTATCCTTTGCCATTATTTAACATTGTAGACAAGTGTTTTTTAACACAGAAGAGAGTAAGGATAACGTCCTGTTATGATGCACCTATTTTGATTTAATTTTGTTATTTTGATTTTTTTTCTTGAACTACATGATAAGAAAAATCTGGTCTGCACTCTTTCATATTTGTTTGATCTGTTACTGTAATATTTTAGTTTTTGTTTCATTCCAACATATTACAACAGCAGTGTAATATCTTAAGACTGTCATCATGTGCTTCTTACATTTTACAACTGGTTATAGTAATGCTCTGAATGGAAATCTCCACTGTGAAATGTTTCACAGAGCTGCAGATCATAACTCCAGGACGTTCATTCTTGGAGTTTTTCACTGATGAAGTGTCAAATCTTTGTGGTGTCCATTCAACCTCAACGTGCTTCCTCTTCCTGAGTGATTCAGCACTTTTCCCAGAATGACTCCCAACACCCTGAGTGATCTCGTCTGGACTTGTTGGAGCCAGATTTGGTTTAACTTTGGATAAAGTGATAATGAAGGGGGGTATTGGCACATGCAGCAGGACGGGTGCAGCAACAGGGTTTACAAATACAACTAAAGAAGCTTGATTAAAAAGATGAAAAAAATAGCACCTCATTAACTAAAATATGTTGTGATGCAGATTTAAATCAGGCTGGGTTTTAATTCAGGTTTATTGTTTCTGTTTTTATATTTTTACTCTGTTTTCATTTTTACTATTGTGCATTTGCCTTTCTATGTAAATTGCATTATAAAGGATTTCTTTTTTGTTGTACTCTCTTCTCTGATTTTTTTTTTTTTCTGAATTACAGAAACTGAAGAATAAAATACAGCTTCAATATTCAAGATATCCTCTCAAGAAAGAAAAAAAACATCCTCATCTGCATGACATTTGGATTTGGAAATCTAATGTCAAAGAATGAGAATGCTCAGCAGGTACATCAGAAGAGAGTAAAACATCACAAGAAAACATTTCGCTTAAGTAAAAAATAAATCTTTTTTTATATAGAATACTTGATTTGTTATTTTAATTATTTTGACTCTCATGGAAAAAAAACAAAATAATAAAGAAACTGTGCAAAACAGTTAACTTTATTCAACAAAAATACAAATGTCACAAAAGTAAACTTTATTTTCCTCTAGAATTAAAGTTCCTCTCTACTTTTGTTAAGTGAGGGTGTAAACCTTGTAGTATGGGCACGAGCAGGCTCGGCTGCATTGGCCCTCAGAGCTGCTCTATTTTGACAAAACCTAGAAATGTGCCTGAGCACAAAATGGCAGGCCCTGCCATTTTAAATAATGGTGAAAATTTAATAAACCTTCAAGTTGTTGCATCTCTGTTGGAAGGAAATGTGAGAGAGTAAAGAATACAAGCCTAAGGGGAGCATAACAAACAAAATCAGTGTGTCGTAGAAATAATATCAGGTTTTGTACTTTAACATTTTCTACAACAAGGAAATCAGAATAGTCTATTTATCACAGGCTGTGATGAGGCTTTCTCACTCTCTGCTGATTTTCTCTTTTTTTCAAATCACAACATTTCAGTCTGTTAGACTTTGTCAGGCTTATTCGCCTGTAGGTCTGTTAGACTGAAATGCTGTGATTATCTAAAAAATATATATGAAGTAAAATCTTTAAATCTGATTGAAAAGGTTGAATGTTTAATTTTTTATTGATGCTTGTATTACTGAGTCCTTACAGTTTTTAATAAGATGATTATTCTATATAAAAAGTATCACATTTGGAGTTCATTTCCGAATAAATCCTTAAATGTTCACTCTGCTGATGTTGTGCATCTTTGTTGTGTTTTGTTCTGATCATTTTTATCGTCAAACACAAAGAATTAATGCCTTCATTATGAGGATATGCATTCAAAGAAGTCTTATAAGCCTTCTGTGCTTTATCTTGTTTTGGGTTTTTATTTATTTACTTATTTTATTTGACTGCATTTTTTTAGGTGTATTGAAATGTTCACTCAGCTTCAGAAATTCTCTGACCTGTAAGCAAGCAATTTCATTTGAGTTTTCTTGCATCATGTGAGTTGAGCTCTAGTCAGTTTCATACAAACTGTTCCCTTGACTTGAAAACATTTTATTTAGTTTTTAATGTTGTATGAATTAAAGCAGTTTTGAAGAAAGGGCAATATTTTTCTTTTCAGAGTACAGCCATCAAGTATATCTTTATTTTACTCACGTGTTCATTGTTTGGAGCATTACATACAGTAAGGTCACATTTTATTCTAACTAATTTTACTTAATTATGCAAGTGTGTTTATTTTTTGTCCTGATTTTTGACAGGGAATATGTCTAAATGTGGAAAGAAGAAAATGATCATAATAAAGACAAAAAGTTGAAATGTTGAGAAATATTAGAAAACAAAATCAAGAGTAAGATAAAGATGTTGAGGAAAAATCAAAATTTAAGATGTCAGCTTTTCAAGCCAACATTTCAATCACAAAAATGACATGGCAAAAAAGCAGAATGGTATCTTCAGGGGTTTTTTTTTGTTTTTGTTTTTCTCAACATTCTGACCTTTTAACTTGTTTCCTTTATTTTGCTTGTTTGTTTGATTATTAGCTTTCTTGCCATTTTGACAATTATTCCTCAAAATATTAAATATTGCCATATATCTTGACTGCAGCTGTTCATTTTTTGCACAAAACATCAAATTTGTGTGCTTGTAAATGTAACAAATATAAAACGCTACCCTGTTTTTGAAGGATTTACTCTCCATGCAGTAAAACTAAGATGTTAAAACCCTGTTATAGTTTTGATTTGATGATTAATTTGAGGCAAGTTTATAAACTGATGAAGTTACACATGAATTTAAAGCTTTATTGGAGTGAAAAAGTTAGAAAATTATAGTAATTTTCCTGTTTTATAAATGAATAGGTGAAAATCAATCAATAAGAGGACATTCTGGGGTCAAATGGGTATCTGTGTTAAAACATTGTCATTTTTCTTATTAGGCTGTCTTTAAAATTTCATATTTATATTTCTGGCAATTTCTAAAAAACTTAACTTTGAGGTTTTATGTTTTTATTGTTGTTCATGTAAAATGAATGCATTCTACTTTAAATGTGAGAATCTTCAGAGGAGCATTAGAGTAAAGCATAGGAAAGGGAATTGTGGGGGATGAGATCTATTTTATCGTCATGCTCTTGGATAATAAAGACAAAATGTGAAGGAAAACTTTAAATGTAAAAAAAAAAAACACTCTCAAGAATGAAGCAGAATTGTGTTTAAATGTGAGCCTTTGAGAGAGTGCGGTCAGGGGGAAAAGAAAAGAGGAGAAGGAGTTTTTTTTATACTCTTTTTAAAAAAAGATCGAGCACTGAGAAGAGAGACAGCATTTCAAGGATAAAGTTAAAACGTCAAGAAATAAAAGAATCAGAGTTTCCAAAATAAAGACAATCTTTTGAGGCTTCAACAAACCAGGCACACTGATGTTTTTAGAAGAGGATTTGTTGAGATGAATCAGTCAAACTGCTTCAGTCAGGTTTAATAAGAAATGAGCTCTTCTTTTGGCAGATGAACACATTTGTGATTATTTTAATTGAACAGGAATTTGTCTTTTCAGGGGGCAAACAAAGCAAGCTTGGAGTGTCAGTAATGTTCATGACATTTCAATGTCCCTAAATTATGACTTTCTTCTCATTTGGCTTCTGCCTCCTCAAATTTTCCAAAATCTAACTTTTTCTCTTAAACTGTATATTAATATTGTCCTCAACATTTTTGACTTTCTTTTCACATTTCAGCTTTCTTTCTCTAGATTTTATTTCAACATTTTCGAGGTCATTTGCACTTTTCAGTATTGAAGTTGTCTGAAAATTTTGACTTTTCACTTTTTTGACATTAGTTTTTTTTTCTTTACATTAAACTTTTCTCTCATATTTCCAATTGAGTTTGTCAACATTTAGACTTTCTTCCCAGCATTTGAACTTCATCCCTGGATTGTATTTCAGCAGTTATCTTGTCATTCTCATGTTATTTCTAAGTGTTGAACTTGTTTTGAGAAATTTTGAATCTTCTCTCAAGTCCTTTTCTGGACATACTTGTTCCTTATTTCTTACTAACTTTCTCAATATTTTGACTAATATAGAAAAATTAAGCACCCTAAACAAGTCTTTCATCAATTTGACTTTTCCTTTAGGAAAATGTTCAACAAACACTTTTTCAGACATTGCAAATGCTGTCCATTATTTGTTTCCTAACTTTCAATTTGACTCTAACTTTTTCTTCTTGATGTCTTCACTATCTGCAACTGTTTTCTCTTTTTATTGATCTCTATATTTTGATGTCTGAATTGACAATATTGCTTTTTCTTGACCATCTTTGTTGGGACTTTTTTTTAACACAAATCTGCACTTATTTTTCATCATTTTGCCTTTTTTTCAAATAATTTCTATGTGAACATTTATCATCATTCTGCTTTTCCATTTTTTGACATCTCAACTTTTTTCATTAATCCCACATCAACATTAACTGTGAAACATTGACTTTGTTTCACCATGTTCTTTTTATGACATTTTGGACTTTTCTTTTTGATCAATCGTGTCTTCCCTAAACAATTTTCCCTGAATAATATTTCTGCCTTTTTTCTCTACATTTTGAATCTTCTGTTGAGCAGGTTTTTTCTCTACATGCTTTTTATACACTGACCTTTCTCTCAGATTTTGGCTTCATCAGATTGTCTATGGCAATATATTTTCAAAATCAAAATTAGGATATTCTCTCATCACCTAATATTTTTTATCCATCCGTTATAAACGAAATGCTGATTGATTTTCTTTCATCAACCATATTTTGACATTCTAGCAGTTTCCTTGTAGTAAGTATTTTATTGAAATACAACACTCCATATTTTTAATTGTTTGTTTAAATTCCATCCTTTCTTTAGATATTTTGACTGGTTTTCATACATTTAGCCTTTCTGTGTACATAAACATTAATTTTAGCACTTCTGGACATTTAATCTGTTTTCCATGAAGTGAATAACAATATTGATTTAGACATTTTGACAGGCTTCTTTGTTTTCTGAGTGTTTCTTTAAATGTTTGTCTTGTCCTTCATTTTTTCTCTAAATTGGTTATCAGGAATCTTTGCTGTACATTTTTATGTCTTTGTTAACATTTTACCTGTTTTCTAGATCTTTATATTTTTACTTATTTTTGTTTATCCCTCTGGCTTTCTAAATATATGCTATAGAACATTATTTAATCATTTGTCTTGACATCTGAACTCTTTTTTCCCTTTAATTGTCCATTAACTTTAAATCTGATCTGGTCTTTTTTCAAACTTTTCATCTTTCTTGTGGACATTTTAACCTTTTTCAACATGTGATTTTCTCAATTGATATTTGATTTTTGTTTTTTTCTCAAAGTAAAAAATACGAAAACGTCCTTTTCTCCTCTAAAGCTTGGTCCTGATCCTCTTTAATAGAATTTTCTAATTCTGCTGTTCAGCTTTAGTGGTTTTCACACCAAAAACTGCTCAGAGATGAAACACAGATGATGAAATCTTGTTTCTGATGGTTCTGATAAATCCAACAATGAAACATTTGAGCACAATATTGTAGATTGTTGTCCAAAAAGACGTCTGCAAGATGAGATCTTGAAGGAAAGCTTGACGCTGATGTTGGAACAAAGATGTCGCGGCTCAGAGCGAGCATGCAGAGCTCTGAGCTCAATCCGACATTATTTCCCTCCTTTGCTCATGGCTCCCTCTCTCCCTCCCTCTCTCTCTTTCTCTCTCTCTATCCCTCCATCCCTCGCTCTCGCTCTTGCTCTCTCGCTCTGCCTGTAAATCCACGCTGAGATTTGGCTCTCACACACTGGAGCTCTCTGCAGCCCAAAAGTAGGCCAAAAGCCATCTGAGGACAGAGCTGAGGGAGAGACGGAGAGAGAGAGGCGAAGGGGGGGAGGAAATGAAAGGAGGTGATAGAGGGCATTAGGAGGGAGATGTATTTATATCTTTTTCACCCTTAAATCCTATTTATGGTTTGATTTGCGGCCTTTTTTTCATCCCATCCCTGAGATTATATAACCCATCTGAAGGTCTTTGTCACAGCGCTGACACGCAAACACAGCACTGTGGAGACAGACAGAGAGGACGACAGCACACTGAGAAGTAATGACAGGAAGATATCAATGAAAATGTGTAACAACAGTAAAAGCTATTATTATTTTTGGTATGATGCATTACTGTATCAATGCAGCAAATGGAAAAGTTTATTGAGCTACTTTTGTTGTGCTGCTGGAGCTTATGTTTCATACATTAATATATATTAGGTGACGTTGACCAATGCTGAGAGATCATCACCATTTCAGTGAAAGTTGGTTCCAATTAATTTTGCTGTGTTTGATGGAGGTTGACCTTTCTAAAGAGGAGAGAAACATTTTGCTGGTGGAGCATATGACATTTCCTGATGGCCCCCTGATTAATAATAGTATAGATGGATTTGAAATTATCACCAAACTAGATGTAACACATGGGCACACTGTTAAAAATGTCACTGTGATTTCACAGTAAATTACTGGATAATAATTGACCTTTGTTGGCTTTCTGATTGGTTAACTGACCAACCAATCAGAATCGAAAACCCCTGATCAAAGCAGCAGGTGTGGAGTTACACAATCAAACACTTGCTGCGTAGGCGGAGTCTGAATTAGTGTAATTCTAATTATTCTGAAAGATTAAAAAAGATTTTGACTTTTCTTTATACATCCCACTGTGTTTTGTGTTTATTCTTTCACTTATGAAAACTTTGAAGGAGAATTAAACATGAATCAAAGCTGGTCTAAATGGGAGTGATTTTTAACTGTTTCCAATGGGAGAGAGGCCATTAACAACAGATCATGTCCAACCTGGTACCAGTAACTAAGGTGGGCGGAGCTCAGTAGAGGATCACTTCCTGGAAAAGGTAGTACAGTCGTGTAATATAGTCGTGTAGTGTAGTCATTCACGGTAACAAAGTTGAAAATTAGAATAAGTTGTTTTTTAAGGCAAACCTGACACACAAACTGTAAAATCAATTAGTTGTTGTGAATCCATAGTTTTATGAAGCATTTTACAATACTGTGATTTTACAACACTTTACTGTAATTTTGCAGTGACCTAGAAATAATCTTCCTGTAAAATTACAGTCAGGTGTTGTGAAATCATAGTTCTATTAAACTGTGAAACCACTATAGAGTACTGTGGATTCACAACTTACTGTTAATTAGTATCACTTAACTAATTTTACTGTACCTGTAATCTAAACATGTATGACAATATAATCCCAGTGTCCTGTTGTGAAACTACAGTATGATGTTGTCTGGTGCTCACAATAGTCAGTTGTGTTTTAGCATCATTTCTGTATAATAACTGTAGCATGTAAATTCCTGTACATTAACATGCATGTCAAATTAAATATTCCAGTCTTACAAATATTAACCTGTCATGTACTACAAAAGCCTCATTACAATAATATACTGTAGAAACTCACTGCAGGAGCACATGAAAACCTGCTGACTCTAACAGTGTAGCGCCATCAACTTTGGCCTAACATAGCTTGGCACTGCTGATAGTTGAATAAACGTCAAGAAACAAGCGCCATATAGAGCACACACATATGCCCTCTCACCATATGCAGCTGGTCTCAGAATACCAACACTATACCTAGAGGACAAAGTCCCCAGTAGGCTGCCTCTAGTCTTAGGGGACTTCAGGCGGGACGGCTCCAACGTCCACCAACAGAGATCAACACATCTGTAATTGAGGGTAGTGAAGGTAAGGAGGTCAGCTCTTACTGGGGTTTGCAAGCCTGTTGGATCAAATGTTTAAAATTTTTAAACATGCTTAAAACTTGTACCCAATGAACATCATCGTTGACCAACTGACATTAACTTAGTGCTGTGTTGTGTGGCTAAGCTCGACGCACCTCAACTATTTTCTTCACAGCGGCAAAAGTTGGTGAAAACGTCAGTGTGAGTGCGGTATTAGCTTGGTTTGCTTTGGCAATAGCGTAGTGCAAACAATCGTTTTTGCTCAGTAACTGGCTAACTAATAATGATATCAACATGATTCTGAGTGCTAGGTGTGGGTTTTCAGGTTTTCAGGGTCAAGGAATCATATTATGGTGCTACATTTATCATGGAACTATTGCTTATAGATGTAACAGCAATATGTGAGCTGGCGAAGGTTTGCGCTCTCCGAGTGCTTTCTAGTAGTTTTTGTGATGCCTTCTTCAACCACCTCACCCCCAACCCTGCACATATCTTAGCAGTTTTCAAATTAACGGTGGTGCAGGGATGATGTTTTTTTGTAGGCCAGATCAGATGTCAAGGATTCCTGGTCACACCTGTCTAATACTGGACATGACACAAAAGAAAATACTCTTCGTAAAACAGACAATGAGAGGGAGCCAACAGCACAGCAGACGAGCACGATTGGTGGCGTTAGTTATTATTGGGGTTAATTATTGCTGCACTCTTTTTGATACCATTCACGTTTAAGGAGCAACATTCAACCAGCAAGCATGCTTTTGGTCTGTGGGAGGAAACTGGAATACCTAAAGAAAAAAAAAGCCACACAGGGAGAACGTGCAAACTTCCCACAGAAAGGCCTCAACCAACCTGGGAGTCAACCCCAGGATGTTCTTATGGTGAGGCTCCAGCTCCTTCATGGGCTCAAAGTGCTTTTACAGTGCAGGTCAGATCTACTCATTCACATTCATACACTGATGGTGGAGGTAAAAACATATTCATCATCTTCATACACTTACGTTCACATTTGCATACTGCAGCAGCCGTGGAAGCGCTCAGGTTAAGTGTCTTGCTCAAGGACATGTCAGTATGTTCCTAGGGGCTGTCGGTCAAACCCCCAGCCCTCCATCACCCTAAGTTAACCAGTTCTTCTAGACATTGTGCTGACTCCAAGCAGCATATCTTCATCTCATTCCTCAAATTAATATCTTAAAAAACATTTAAAACGAGAGACTCTGTCCTCATCTGTTTGCTTTTAAATGATGTCGGTCTCTTTATATTTCTATGGTAACATTCTCAGCCTTCAGCTTATTTACAGACACGTTTAGCTCCCTGATGAAGAGAATTTCTCACATTCATAGACAAAACTTCTGCAGTTTGTCTTTATATGAATTTTATCACAAACATTTGCATTTTTCTTTAAATTGACATCATTACTTCAATAGGCCAGTATGTTTAAAATCTTTTTGTCTGTGGGAGATTTCCTATGGTACAGTTTAGAAATTCGTGTTTTGGTTTAGTGGTTGCAAATAAATAGATATACCCTTGTGCTTTCTTCTTTACAATAATGTTTTTTATTCTTCACATATTAAATTGATTAATTTTCTTTCATAAAGACTGAATAATTTATTTTGTATTTGTTTACTCAGGGCTGCATGCTTAAACATTTTTTACCTCCAAAACTGTGAATTCTTGTTTCTGTAGTTAAGTCCCAAAGACATTAATTATGTTTACTTTGTTATGTTTTTTAGTGTCAGAAGCTATTTGATATTTATATTTATTCAGAGTCTTTCAATCTTTCCTTTGGGCTTTATTATAGAGATTCACTCAATACTTTGAGTTTGCTGAGCTCATGATTAAAATTAAAATATTGATTAAATTTCTGTTTTTGTTTAATATCAAACAGTTACAAAACTGTTTTAAATCAGCCCTATGCTTTACTTTCTCACCAGAATTACAGCGTGTTATTTCAATTGTTTGCACATATTTTTTACATGACTGACAAAAGACTTCTGGGGTGAAAGAGGAAATGATTTACTTTAGGGATGACTGTTTTGTTTTTTCCTCTAAGATCATAAAACTTTCCTTCCATCTTTATTTGCTGCTCAAATGTGTTGACTGATTTTTAAGGATGAGTTTTGTAAAGAGGAGGAGGAGGATTTTTGATCTTATGTTGGACTTAAAGTAGAAGTTGAAATATTGCAAAAAAAAAAAAAAAAAAAGAGGCTGAAATAAATATTTTGGAAAAAAGATTGACCTTATTCCTGATATTGTATTTTAACATTGTTCTTAAAGTTTCTACTTTTTCCACATCTCTGCTTTCCTGGATGTTTATTCAACTGTTTTCATAAATGTAATTATTAATTTCATTTCAGTTTTATTTTGACATGTTCTCGTGAAGCGTGTTGTACAAAGTGGGCGGCGCACAGCGTTCTGCAATGTGTCAGTCTATATTTTATTATTTTGATGATGAAAATCCTCCACACAAAGCCAGGTATGGGGTCCAGAGTAGACAGATTATTTGCCTTGGTAATACTTGGGTGTGTTTTGGGTGCAACATTGATTAAACCAATCAGATTGTCTGCCCCATTCTCATAAATCAATGCACTAAATGGCTGCTGTTCTGCTAATTTACACAGCAGGTTTATTGTTTGGTCTAAATTTTTTATAGATTTTTAAATTCTTCTCCTTTTGTTGTGTCACTACACTCAAAGAACACAAGCAGAACATTGATTCTTCATCTCAGTACTGAAAACTGCTCTCTGGACTCAATATAGCAGAGACCCTCTGTCCACCGACTTACCATTAGGGCAATATTTCCACTTTGTTTGTTATTTTTTTTCCTCTAACTTTATTGTTAAAATTTTCACTTCTTCAACATTTTATGTTAACTATAATCTTAACATTTCATCTTTTCTGCAAGTAAAATTAACTTTAGTCCTGCATTATGATGTTTTTTTTCCTGAAACTGTAGTTTCTTTGTAACATCTGCATTTTTGCTTTTTTTGACTTTCTGTTTCATATTTCATCTCAACATTTCTTATTTTTCTTGAAAGTGGATTTACATGTTAAGTTTATTTTGGCTTAACCTTGAAAAAGTGTTTTCTTTTTTGATCTCCATATTTCACCTCTTTTAAGACTACATTTTCTATTGTTCAAACATTTTCTTAAAACTGTTCTTAATCACAATTTTAAAATAATTGCTTAACTTATAATGATTTTTCAACATCAACATTTCATCTTTTTTCTTCATACTGTATTTCAGCTTTTATCTAGTCATTGTATCATTGATTTTGAAGTTATTCAACTTCTATCTCACTATTGCTATAGTTGTGTTTGTACTTTAATATTATAATTTCTGTTGTCTTCAGATTGTATTTCATTTTTCATCTTGCTTTCATTTTTTTTTTCAAAATGTAGTCAAAATATAAAATTTTAACATTTCCATTTTTTGCTTTATTTTTTTTTTCTAACTTTTAAATGTTGACATTTCAACCTCTATGACATTTTTTTGTTTTCTTAATATCTTTTATTTTTCCACATCTTATCTTTTTTGCAAGTAAGATTAGTTTTAGTCCTGCATTATGTTTCTTGAAATTGTAAGTCTTTGTAACATCTGCATCTTTTAACTTTTGAATTTCAGCTTTAACCTAAACATTTCTTCTTTTTTCATGAAATTGAATTTTAATTTTAAAATCAATATTTTGACTTTAACCTTGAAATAGTATTTCCTTTTTAATCTACACATTTTACCTTTTTAAATTGCGTTTCCTATTATCTCCGACATTTCAACCTTTCCTTAAAGTTGCCTTTTAACTCTAATCTAGATAATTTGACTTTTCCTGGAAAGTTTTTCAGCCTTAATCCCAAGATTTTAACTTTTTTTCTCCTCAAACTTAATCATAACGTGAATCTCAACATTTCTGAATTCTTTTATTTTAAGTTTGATATTAACATTTTCGCTTTTTCTTGAAATTGTATTTTCTTCTTGAATCTCAAAATTTCAACTTCTAAAAAATCATATCTTTGCTTTTGTCTCTGTACTATGACTTTATTTCTTGGTATTATGTTTCCTTTAATAAGCCCAACATTTAAAGTATTTCTTGAATTTATTTTAAACTTCAATTTCAATATTTTAAGTTGTGTCTGGAGGCTTTTTCTTAAACTTGTTTATCAAGTCTAGTCTGGACATTTAGACTTTTCATGAATTATACCAATAAAATAAGATTTCCTTCATTTTCTGCCGTGTCACTTCTGTTTGTGAATTATTATCCATAAAGAAACATCGCCTTAAGCTTATGTGTGTGGTCAGGTATTTGACTCAGTCATATTTTTAGTCCTTATTTAAGGGGTTTCATTCAGGAAATTCAGACTTTATCAAACTTTTTCATACTGCTTGAAAGACCTTATCTCCATTTTCAAGCATTTCTTAGCTTTTTAAATAATGATATAAATGTTTATGGGCATATCATGAAAATAAGGCCTCTGTTAAGTGTAATATAATATTTTTGATGAGAAATTAGACAAAGTTTAAAGTTTAAAGTTTAATAATATTTGCAGCAGTTGAGCAGCTGAGTTAAATGTTGTCAGACTTTATTTAGTTTAAAAAATATTTCTTCCTTCCTTTTAAATGAATGTTTCAGACTATGCATTAACTCTAGAGCTGAATCTTAAAAAAATCCAAAGGTAAAATAAGCAAATGTCAGGGTTATTTTTTTTAATGTTCTTTTAGAAAAAAAACTTACAGATTTTTCATTATCGTTGTTTCCTAATTGTTTTCATGCAAACTCCTCAATGCCAGATCTCCCGCCCCATCCATTTTTTCAACCACAAAAGCTTAACTGACTTATTCATAGTCACCACGAACAATATCTGAACTTCCTGCTGCAGAAATGTTAGAGTGGTAACCATCAACATAGACTGGACAAGGTTGGGAATCTAAATCACACAGACTTAAACAAAACCTCTGGTCAAGGTTGGATATTTATTATGATATCCACGTCTATTCTTTTTCGTGCTGCAGGAACAAAAACAAGCTCTCACTCACTAAAATGAATATGTTGGCATGAATTCAGTTATGAATTATGAGGACCTTGTGTCAAAAAGCAGCTAATTAAGACTTTGCAAAGGTGAAAATATTCTAAATAATAACTTCCATAGTTTAGCTGTTACATATTGTACTAGTCAATATGACAACCAATAAAGGAACTTGTGAGCTTTGTCTCTGAGAAGAGATATCCGGTCAGAGAGCTGCAGGATGCTGCGGGGTCATAGAGCAGTCACTGGAGTACAAACTGATTTAAATTGCTAAATTTGGCTTGTTTATGGACATCAGGACTCACGTCTCTGCAGCGACAAAGACTTGTGTTTGCATTGCCCATTTTACTGAACAGGACAACAACACATGACAGCAGTGTGAGAGCTCTGGTGAAAGATCCAGGAGAAGCTATGCTGCTAAGTCCCACTCATGATAACAATGAGCATCTGAGTTTGCAGAAATGGTTCATGCATCTGCACCACCAGGTAACTTTCTTGCTCCTATGTTCTCCATCCCTCTCTTTACCTGTGACTCCATCTGCAAAAGTTCTTCCTCTGTGTACTCCAGTTCGTAAAGACATCCTCTCGTACCCACGACTAATGGCATGTCATCATTACTACAGTCAAATTGTTCATTTTTAGTTCAGTTTTATAAAAAGTTAGTGTTTGTTGTTTCCTCTGACTTAGGTTGACCATACGTCCCCTTTTGCCCGGACATGTCCTCGTTTTGTTTGTAAAATTATATCGGGATTTTATAAAAGTCTCCAAAATGTCCTGGTTTTGCTCAGCTTGTTCTGCAGACAAAGTAGTCACTGGTGACAGAAAAAGACACCCATGATTCAAACTACCGTAACTCCTTGAGTATCCACGCTATCCAAATAATTCCAACGGATTCTGAAAGATGAGAAGCAGAGTTTTCCATTGATATATGGTAGAGGGGCAGGAAGGGAGCTGACTGAGCTGGAGAGCAGAGAGAGGATTCAGAGACAAACGTGAGTCATTTATCAGTGGTTTATCTGTATTTTCTGTGTAAATAATGTAAAAAATATTGTAAATAATAGCATTAGCATCATTCTGGTGTTTTCTTCTTTTGCTGTATTTATGCCTAGTTCATCTTTTTTGTCATTGATCGTCTTTGTCATCATAGTTTGTTTTATGGATTTCATAAGTAGTTAAATAATTGAATAATGTAAATAATATTAAATTATAACAATAATAAATAATATAGAATAGGTTGAGTTTCTTTTTTGTCTTCTCAAAAGTGTTGTTCATTTAGAATTGTCTATAAAGAGGAAACTGTTGAAAATTCAAATATTTTTTTCCCTTTCTTGCAATTACATACTGTTTTAAGCATTTACAACTTCTTAATGATAAATACTTGCTAGAACGTTCCTATTTTTACCTGGAAAAAGGTGCAAATAATTTACTCAAAGGGATTTTCTGACACATTTTTGACAAAAAGGCAAAAAAGACCAGGCAGCCATTTATATTCATTGTAGTAAAAGGGTTATAAAGCGCTGCACTGGACCACAGGTGTTATTCCAATGTTCCTACCCGTCAAGATGTCAAGATACATGTGTCATGATGCAACACATGCTGCTGAGGGTCCTCTTTTTGAACACCCTACAATGACTACCTGACTGGCAGATGACAAAGGGATACATAACCCCTACGTCCTAACATACTGAAGTTCCAAACACAGGGGCTTTGTCGAGGAAAGGTTTAACTTTGTAAAGAATCTTACTGTAGCATATTGTCAAGCCATCATAGCTATTTAAGTGGTTTCAACCTGTAAGTGGGTTACTTACGAGGCTTTCCGTGGCAACATGTGCTGCTATGTACCAGCTAGCACCCGCCCCGCTATCTCCCCCCAGGGACAAAGCTTGTACGTTCCATTATTGGAACTCATACTTAGAAGCACCATGGGCCTCTGTACCCCACTTCAAAAAACCTGAACTACCCTTCAAGGCAAGAAAATGTTTTGATACTGAAAAGATGTTCAGATCAAACTGTGTAATGAATTATGTTCTCTGAGAAATGAAGACTGATGCCTGCCTGAGAATTGACCCCTCTTTTTTTGAATAGCAACAGCCCTTAGGACCAAGGATGGTACTGTAAGACCATCTAATGGAAATGGATTAGGTCCACTATTCAGTTTTCGTCCCTTGAGAAATGAACAGTTTCGATGAATGTTTAATGGAAGACAGTCCAGTTTTTATGGTTGAAAAAATATTTTTTGTTGAAGATTAAAGTCAAAGAACAACATAACCACTGAGTTTCACCTCTGCATGGTTCAAGGACATTATTTGTTTTCTTAAATGGGTCTTAGGGTTGTTTTTAATTCAGTTTTTAATCTCGTACATCTGAGTTTATCTTTAAACTCAAGTTTAACAAGTTTATTTTATTTTTATCTTCATGCCTGAAGACACTTACTATTTTACATGTCTGCCATTCTTCTGCACCTAAGTTCCTATGTTTTTGAGTATAGTTGAGCCACTTTTCCCTGTGTTCATATCAAAGGTATGATTTTTTTTTAATGCAATTTTTCCAAGAAGACCACATTTGGACAGATATCTCCAGGTTCCTGCTGGTTTCTGCCAGTTCTGAGCTGGTGGTACTGCTGGACATCATCCAGTTTCAAAGAGAAGTAAACATAGTGTTTCCTTTATTTACTGTTTTAAGTTTCCTTTGTTGACCACTGCGTGTATGGTCCTCAATATTATCTGTTTCCTGGGGCTGCTTTAAAGACCTTGAACATATGTTTGAAACCCTGGTCTGCTTTGAAATCTCTGCCTGAGAGACACCTTGCTGATGTAACATAACTACTTTGTGATGAGTAGCTTTGCTCAGTCATGCCATGGCGTATGACCTTTGACTTGAAACTATAGTTCAACAACTTCAAATTGGGTGCAGAGTTTGGCTTTTCCTTACCCATGTTTAAAGCATGTACACTGCTGTTTCTGTTTAAGTTATTGACTGTGTTTCAACCTACATCTTAAAATGGTGGATTATTAGCATCTGTCTGGAATAATTGGGGACCTGGTGTAAAAAGCACTAAGTGTATGTTAAATGTAACACTGTCTGTCTGTCTATCTATGGATTAGGCCAATGGGACTATTGGTGTACTGGACTTAATTGGGAATATGAAGCAATTGGGGAGGGGAAAACTGACTGAGACCAGTATGGGATTGGAGTCCTTCTCAAAGGATAACTGGGAGCAGGATAAGGTCAGTTTAGGGAGCACTTGCTAGGCCGGCACTTTGTCATTCATCATTCCTGACATATCGTCGGCAACCCCAGCAACATTAACCCTGCGTTGTTCATAAAGGGTTTATGTGCAATGAAGTTTAAGGGTGAAAGGGTGCAAACCCTAACCCCCGAGGCTCCGGAGGCAAGGGACGCCAACCCCTTTCAGCTGTGTTACCAACTGCCGTAACCAGAGGCAGTGCCCCAGGAAGTCAGCTTGCATCTCCCCAGCGACCAAACCAACTTCCAAGTGTGTTTTGATCAGCACTTGAACTGTCCACCCTCCAAACCACAGCCCAAACTCTTAGGTACTGATCTACACTATTGCAAAACATTCAAGGGACATTTCAGTACTGTTACTTTCTATTGCCTTAAATGCCAGATCTGTGTAATCAACGAGCACATGTGGAGGAACACATAGCAATTTGCTGCATCGTAAAATAGTACCAAACTCAGAGACTTCCTGGAAGAATAATTAAGCACTATGAATTTTATCACCCAATCGTACATTCGACCAAACATAGTTTTGTGGCTCATTTTCATCTAAAATTCAAACAAATATGTCAAATCACTGTACCCACCAGCAGCACTGTGCCTTTCTGGTAGTCTTGGCTTGTTCTCCTTAAAGATACAAACCTGCCCTTTCAGCCACTTCACAGACTATTGTCATGTGCCTCATACAACCCAACTGCAAAAAATACTGAAATATCCCTTTAAGGTACAACCCTAGAAGGTGCCAGTTGTGTCCACATGCTTATCAAACATAGATCAGAAATGAGCTTTAAGAATTAAAAAAAAAAATAGCAATAATTCCTGAAAAGACGGCCTCAATGCCTCCCATCATGATTTATTCCCACCTCTTTTCCCTCCCTCCTCCAGTTTTGAAGTAGTTGTGAGGCTCTTCTGGACGGTATATTCTCTTTTTATTTGAGCCGGCTCCTGCTGTAATGAAACTGTAATGATGCCTATTCACCACTGCCAGAATAAACCCATTGGCCCCGGGGTAGTGCATGGCATGAATTCGGCCTCATCCCTGCAGCATAGAGCGGGGCTCCGGAGGGGCCACCTGAAGGTCTAGTTTGGCCGGCCCACGAACCCTCTCAGGAGCTGACTGTAGAGGGGAGGTGGGGGAGAGAGAGATAGACAGGAGGGCTGAGGAAAACAAGAGGGAGATATTTCCATCTGAACCCAAATACCTCCCACCTCTTCATATCTAATTTCTCGTCCAACGCCTCCACCACTTTTCTTTTTTGCCTTTTACTTCTTTCCCAACATACAGTGGTCTTTAAAACACAGATTCTTTACACCTCTATTTAATTTTGTCATGCTGAACTCTGCGCTGGGTGCTGCACAGTAATGCAGATATCTTTTCCATGTACTCCACAAGGGCAGCTGTCCATTTCAAAATGTAATAGCTGCTTCCTGTTCCATAATCATTTCCACCTTGTTTCACTGCAACAGTTTCTCTGAGCTACTGTATGCTTAGCATTACTCACTCACTCTGTGTACATTTTACATGAACAGTTCAATATAAGGAAATTTAATTTATTCATTAGCCCAGGCTTCAATTATTCTTCTTACGCTGCTCTCTTCAATGAAGCCATAATTTGTTTAAATTAAAGCTGTGACTCAGTGTAAGAATTAATCCAGATTAATCACAGTGGACTGCAATCAGCTGGCGACTGGTCCAGGGTGTACCCCGCATCTCACCTAATGTTCACTGGGATAGGCTTCAGCCTGATGCATAAAGACAATGGATGCACGGATGGATAATCACAGTGGAGGCTGGGATTGATCAAAATCAATCACAGTTTTGAACTAGAGCTACAACCTGGTGCATGGGGAGGGCAGTGAAGCACAGTGTTGGGTCCAGGAGTAGGGCTTGGATGTTTTTTGTTGAGGTGTTCATAGAACTTTATAAGCAGGGAAATATACATGAGTCCCAATAGCTAGACCTTTAAACTCAAATATCTAAGCAATGTATTCTTGGTTCAGGGAGGACATTTTTGAAAGAAGAAAACACAATTGCAACACATTCTATATCAATATGATTGGGGTAAAATTGATTTTTAATTTAATTTTTCATTCAAGTATTTATAGAGAGAACTAGAACAACATTCATGCTACAGTCTCTGCTCTGTGTCGGGCTTGAGCCAGTGGGCTTAAACTGCTGAAACAATGGTAGGACATCAATCTGGTGGGTCTATTAAGAGGAAGGGGGGGCAACCTGCTTACCTGAAGGAACTTCTCACGCCCCAAACCTTAGCTAAATCCTTTGCTCTGGCAACACAAATCATCTCTGCCCTCCTCACATCAGTGGTGCAGGGATGATGTTTTTTTGCAGGCTAACGCAGAAGAGCTCTTAACAAAAGGCCTATGGGATTTTTTCACTGTATTCATGGATCATTGCTGACAATAAAGTCTGTGGCAAACAAAGTGGTTTTTGAGCCACGTTTGTTTCTTTAGGAGAATCTTGAACCTAACTTTAATGATTTTTTCCTCTCAACCCCATTACCTGAGCAGAGTCCCCTGCTGTTTTTGTAGTTCTTGTTAACAATTCATTAGTAACTTACCTTTAAAAAAAAACAATTTTGCTTTAAAATTAAAAAGCAGGGCGATGCATGGTGCATTTTATTATTTAAAATCTTCTATGCAATATGTCCATCACGGACCAAATTATGTCAGAAATGGAGTGACAATATATTTTCATTTAGAATGTTTGCAGTGTTGTTTCTTGTTTTTCAACCAATGGATAAATGTTACCCAGTTCTGATAAACCAGAAGAGAGAATCTATACTTGTTTCTTAATGAGCAACCATTGTCTACAGGCTTGCTTTGGCTTCACATTGTCATCAAACTTCCTCCTTAAAGGATACTGATTGGTCAGTTAAGCTCAGTTGTTCCAGCTTGGAGCACTGCAAGATGGATTCTGATAACAGACGCTGAACCAAGGATCCAGCTGCACTGCAAGGTTGATGTTAAACCTCGAAAAGGATAATATTGGCTCTTCAAGGTTGAGGCAGCTTGTTTTAAATAGACCGGCTGCCTGTCTCCAACAGACAAGCCTTGTGCCACAAGTGCTCGAGGCATATCAAGGTGCAGGATGTGGAAACTGACTGACTAACAAGACTCAGGGGAATTTGCTGTCGAGTGCACAATGCATGCAGATCGCTACACAGACAAATTATATGAAGTAAGAAGGAAATTTGACCTTTTACCCCTGGCATAATTGATTCATCTGTTTTCTCCTGCTCATCTCACGTCCCACCTGACTCTTAAGGTAAGTATGAAGCCTGGCCTCTCCGTCTACATTCTCCCTCTTTCTCTCCCTTTCTGGAGGAAGTCAGATCCTTTCAAAATAAATGACAGTTCAGGATAATAGCCTACGGTTGCGATGGAAACCAGAAAGCAGATCTTTGCACTCCTCTGTTTTCTCTCTCCTTTCTGTCTCTCGCTCTGCTGGAAAAATGACAGTCGAGTCTGAACTCCATGGCCTCGCCTCCCCCCTCTCTCTCTCTGTAGTTTTCTCACCCTTTCTCTACTCTTCTTCTCCTCCCTCTGTAATCCTGCTCTGTAATCCTGCTTTTTTTCTTTTTCTACTCTATTTTTTATCTCTCTCTCTTTTCTTTCCTTCCCTTCTTTTTCCCTCTGTACTACTTCGGCCCCCTCGCTGCTTCTCCTCAAAGCTTAGTCTCCGCTCGCTGAGCTGCCGAAAAAGCGCTACGCACGCGGAAAGCAGGGTCACGTCGAGTTTATGCTTGTGTCTGTGCGTTGTTTGCTGCCGTCGTGTGAGAGGAGCAAAGCTTGGTTGAAATTCGAGTGATTTTATGACAATTGGTGAAGGCGAAGGAATGAAAAATGGCCCCCTACCCGCTCCCCAAAACCTCCCCCAAAGCCTCCAGCTGCCGATGCCTTTGTCGTGCCGACGCTCCTTCTGCCGGTTCCTCCATCCAGAAAAGCCGTGTCACTTTTAAGTTTCAGGGGGAACTTTGAGTGTTCTTTCCAGCAGCACATAATGTATCATCAAAGCTGGGATTAAAAGGTTTTTTTCTCTTCTTCTTCTTCTTCATCACCGCTGCTTTGGCTGCAGGAAGATTTAAGCTTATTAGCTTAAAGAGCAAGGGAAGGCAGCTTCAACTGATGTATGGCAGACTTCAAAGATGGTTTAATCTGTCAGTACACATGCCCCGTACGGCCTAGTTAGACCGGGAAGCCATGTTTCTTCCAAACGACTTCCTCTGGCTCATTCCGTTTCTTTTTTTTGGTCTGTTTGTCGTAGTGTCTAGACAGGTGGTGGCTCTCCCTGCAGGTTAACACTGTCCCTCCTCAGGCTCACATGTTTAAGAGCAGCTGTGAATGATGGAAGTATAACATGTTTGACGTATGCTGCTGTTTTGTAAGATGTACCCAATCTTCTCAGCTTGTTGCATAAGTGGCACTGATCTCTTGTGGTGTATGTGGGAATTTCTGAAGGAGAATTAAATCAAAATCATACCGTCTTATCCTTGGTAGATTTACAGGTTCTTTCATCAACAAAGAACAAATCAGTCTTTCCTACAGCAACAATATAATGCCCTCACCTTAAAATACTTGTTTCAAAATCATTACATAGCAGAAACATCTGATATCCTGTCTATAGCACTATGTAAGTTTGATAGCAACCCATTGACAGGTGTGATATCAAGACTCAAATTTAATCTTAGCTACAGGAAAACAGCTAGCCAAGAAAATAGGTAGTTTACCTGTCTCTCTACTGTGTTCTACAGTGGCTGAAGCTAATAGAAAGAGGACAGTGATGAATAAGGGAAGGAAACAAAAGACAGTAAAGTAGAGAAGTGTAACCACATGGTGAAGTGAAACAAGCGTCACAGTGAATGAAAACAAGCCCCAAACCAGCAAACTCTAGCAATAAGAACATAGTCAGATACAGATATAAATATAGATAAATATGGTACCAAGGGGCCTAATCATATATAGATAAATATATAGATAAATAAATAGATGGACAGATTGATGTATAAATTGACTGATAGATAGATGAGAAGTATGAATGCTAAATTGTCACTTGCTTATTTATGTCTCTTTTCAAAGTTTCTCAATTTTAGTCAGCCACAGATTATGGCAGGAATTATGGTAACAGACGAATACACAGACATATTCAACATGCTAATAGTTTGCTAATAAGGGGCAGCTGGCACCAGAAAAGCTATATTTTTCCATGTAAAATTAATAATACTGTGTCCTATCAGGCTATATAGTTAATCAATTTCCCCAAACCTCTTCACCTGCCAGCTCCAGCACCCTCTGTATATCAACATCAGAAGTTATGAAGCAGCTGTATTTGCATCCACATCATTTTTATCCCTTATTTCTTTCCAACATGAATTTTATTTTAAAGTTTAACTGTGGTTGAAAAAGACTGTTGCACCTGAAACAGAAGTCAGTTTTAATTTGATCTCGTCACCTTGGACAGCAAAGCCGTTCCTTCCTGAATTTGGTCCTGATCACTAATCAGAGCAGCAATATCTGTAAGGCCTCAGTCAATATGGATTAACAATTAAAATTCAGTCAGTTCTTGTTAATACTCTGTTCTGATTCATCTTCTCAGCAGGATACTTTACCACTTCCATTACAGATTATAAATTTACCCTGGGGATTAACAAAGTTGATGATGGAGTCATCTGCTTTGCAAGAAAGTGGCATGTTTGACTTTCTGCACAAGTGAATGAGATAATTAATTTGTTCTTTTAGATAATCTTCTGTTATGTGTGAAGTCTGTTAACATCTTATAGTTTGACTCAGTTTTCTGGAGAACCACAATGGCAGAACTATATAAAAATTGAATGTAATTAGGCATTAAGTATTCAATGAAGACTAACAAACTGTGAATGCAATAAAATCAGAATCAGAATTGTTTTTATCGCCGAGTATGCGACACATGCAAGGAATTTGACACCAACAGTTGTTTTCTCTAGTACAAAGGAAGTAAAAAATAAATTAAATAAAAATAGAGAATAAATTAAATAAAATTGAAATTAAACATAAATGGAAATAACTCTTAACAAATGCAGTGTATATACAAAATGTACATCAGGAACATATACAAACATCTTGGAATATTTACATAAAATATGTACATAAAAGGTATGAAATTGATCTGCTCTCATGTTAATACACAGAGCACACATATTAACCCTTTGCATGCAAAAATTATGGTTTATTATCACAAAATTAATCTAAATTGAAAAAGCATAAACTTAAGGTATTGTTCCTTGCAATAGAAATGAAATTTTGGTCTGTTGCATTATTATGTTCCAAATTCTCAATGATGGCATTGTACAGTGCTTTTCTTAACAAATAATGTGTTTAAGACTACTTGAAGATTCTGATCTTGATGCAAATATTTCTTCATTACCATCTATGAATTGATTAAAACCATTTAACTTACAACCTTATAATACTGGACATTTTTATCCCTAAATTAAATCAGTTTTCAAGTTTAAAATTATGACTGAGAATTTCTTGTTTTTTCAATGAAAAATTTTTGATTTATTCAAAAGTGACAGTTTGAGCCATGCGGCTCTTCCTCAGACTTTAGGAAGAGCCGCATGGCTCGAAACGTCACTTTTGAATAAATCAAAAAGTTGCAAAGGAGCTTTTTTAGTATGCAGATCATTTTGTACCTTTTCATGTAGTTTTTTTTGGGATCCAGCACCCTACATAGGATGTGCGTATCTACTATATCCTTCTACATTCAATGAAAAATATCATCAAATCTTTTTTTTTTTCGTGCCTAATTAATGACAAACAACTCAAAAGAAATATGTAAGTACTTTTCGCCTTAATCTCACAAATAATAAACTTTAATAAATTAACCGCTGTTTTACACAGTTGTGAGAGATAAATTCCACAGTTCCTAAAGGCTTTGATTGAAAGGTTGCATGTGCTGGTATGTTTTGAACGTTAACTTTTTGGGTGTTTTAAATTTCAATAAATAAAATAAAAAATTTAGTCACTGGAGAGGATCAGATGTAGGTCTTTTTCCCTCCCCTTTGGAAACACCCAGATCTGGGGGGGAGGGGGGGAGACTATAGGAGGCTATGATAAGAAGCTCTGCACTGATTGGTGGCCCAAATGATGTCTGATGGGAGGGGGGGGGGGGCGGGTTTACAGGTCACAGAATGGACTTTCAAAACATTCATGACGTCTTCCTGTGACAGGCAGAAAACATTCATGTAAGATAATGCTGTACAGCTGTTACATGATAAAGCCCAGAAAGTGAAAAACAGAGCATTTCAAGAGGCATTTTCTTTAAAGAAGCAAAGCACACTTCTCCATGAACTGAGAGTTTAGAAAAAGGTGTTATGTTTTTTTGCTCCCCAAACCTGTTTAACAACATTAAAAGCAAAGAAAATTGAATTTGCAGCTGGGACTAAAAAAAGACATTGATTCTAACATTGCCACAAACACACCATTTTTGTAGCAGAGTTTTTTTTTTTTTTTACATAATAATATATATTTTTAACCCTTTAAAGACAACAAAAGACATTACTTTCCATGCTTGAAGTTTTTGTTAGGTTATTTATCAAAAAAAAACAAAAAAAAAAACAATTTAGGTTCCAACCTAAAAAAAAATAATTAACAGAATGAATCAATGTAATTTTCGTTTTTCCATTTTTAATTGATAATCAAAATCAAAAAATGAAAAAGGGACTGTTTTTTTTTATTTGTTTTCTAATATGAAACAAAAAAAAACAAAAATGACTTCCTATTCATCATTTGGATTAGAGGCTTAGATTAAGAGGACAAAATGGAAAAATAAGCCACAAGATCGAATTTGATTTTAATGTCTAATTTGTTAACCTTACGTGTAATGGAAGTTGTAGACCAAATTGGGTGGCCAACCACTGCAGAACAAGAAGAAGAAAATCTGGAAGCTGCTGTTGGGTCACATTAAGAGTAAAAACAAAATGGAAGTGCAGGAGAAACAATCTAATCTTACTGCTGTAAAACAAGAAAAAGAAGACCTGGAACGTCCAGGCTGGTTGTTACTGTTACCAGACCGTAACTTTTAGTTCCTTTTCCTGTTTCACAGCAGATGTTGTCCAAATTGATGCATTACAACTTTCAGGTCAAGTAAACCCACCCATTCTATACTAGGGCCCATTTTTCCATTTTGTATTTTCAGTCTGAGCCTGTAATCCAAATTACAAAAAAACAAGGATTTTTTTTAAATTCAGAAACAAATAACAAAATAACCAGTTACTCAGTTTTTTTTCCTTTTTTTTTTTTTAATTTTCAATTAAAAAGAACGAAAGATACAAAGATTAAAAAATGATTTCTTGAAATTTTAAATAATTGATTTTGTAAATTCTTTTCACCTAAGTGCCAGATTAATCTAAACTTACCAGTTATGCAGATTTATCTGGTTAGAACGAACCCTTAAAATAAAAAAACAGCATCTTTTGCATGTTTTTTACACAGTGCCTTTTTCATAAAGATGCTTTCATTACATGGCAGTTTAAATGAAATATCCAGTCAGACCTATTCAGTATTTCAGTGCTTCGTAACAGGAGACAAAGCATCTTTGTTGTTCATGACTGGCATATTTTATGGTTCATTAAAGAGTCCACATGAATGAAAAATTAATATTTTCTGTTTCCTGATATGATTTATCCTACTGTTTAAAACTCCATAATGTCCATAATAATAATTTTCGTTACCTCAAATAAAGCCCAGCAAATCCATTTCTATTCTTGCATCGTGCTGCATCTCAAGTGAATATTATGTATTTAACATGAAGTGTGACATCAGGATTTCATGCATCTGTCAGAGTGTGTGTGTGTGTGGGTGTGTGGGTGTGTGTGTGTGTGTGTGTCACATGTCTGCATAGAGCTGTTAACTGTTCTGAAAATAGATCTTCCTCGTCTTCATCTTCACTTCGTTTTCTTCCAGGATGAGGATGAATTTGTCTCCCAGCTCTGTATTATTGTCCATTTATCTTGTACTTTGCAGCTCTTGTTGTTCATTGAAGCTGCTTAAATCTACTTTACAGTGAAATTTGGTGCCATTTTATTCATCCAATATCCCAACAATTTGCACATTTAGACTGTCAAAACAACATATTAACAAGACAACTCTCTGACCAACTTTAAATGTTTAGAAGTGGACAAAGTATTTGATGTATAAATCACAGGAGCTGTATGGATGACATTTGCTGAATGCCGTCATTACCAGCGTCTGAAGAAAACAGTACAAGGTGTGTTTTATTTTATCCTGTTTTAAAGACATAATGGATACGATACAATACTTTCTTGAAGATCTCTCACTGGCCACTAAATTAGGCACACTTTTTAGCTGCTTATTGATGCAAATAGGTATTTAGACAATCACATTACAGCAACTCAATGCATTTAGACGTGAACACATGGCCAAGCCAACCTGCCAAAGTTTAAAGCGAGTGTTGGAGTGGAGAAGAAAGGCGATTTAAGTGACAATGAAAGTGGCACGATTGCCTGATTTAAGATTCAACTGATCTATGCAGCCATCTTTATAGGTTTACAGAGAATGGTCTGAAAAAGGGAAAATATCCAACAGCAGTTACCTTGGTGAAAATGCCTTGTTGCTGCTAGAGATCGTGGGAGAATGATCATGTTAAAAAAAAGCAAAAACCCTGTTAGTAACAATTCCTTACAACCAAGGTATGTGGAGGACCATTCCTGAAATGGCAACACATCTAATCTTGAAGATGACTGGCTTCAGCAGCAAAAGATCACACCAGGTGCTGCCCCTTTCAGTTAAGAACAGGAAACTGAGGCTACAATTCTCAATGGCCCTCCAAAGTTGGACAAAAAAAATCATTCACTTTGGCCCCTTCAGTATCACCTGACCGTGGTTCAAACCCTGCAGCCTATAGCAGTGTTGGCTTCTTCAGCAAGTTAACGGTAAAGTTCACTGAACTCCAGTGGCCTCCACAGTCACCAGATCTCAATCCAATAGAGCACCTTTTAGGATATGTTGGAACAGGAGATTCTCATCTATGATGGGCAGTAGACAAATCTGCAGTATCTGTGTGAAGCCATAATTTTAATGTGGGCCAGAATCTCAGAGGAATGTTTCAAACACTTTGTTGAATCTTTGCCATGAAGAATAATGTGAAGGCAAAAGGGGGTCCAGGCCAGTACTATTAAAGTGTACCTCATAAAGTGGCCAGTGAGTATATATCAAGACTTTACAAATAGTGCAAATATAACAAGAAGAAAAAGAAAAAAATTAAAGGTTTGTACTGCTCTCATTATGAGTAAAAAAAACCTTCTGCCACAAAAAAGTTATTATTCTGCACACATTATAACAAACATTAAACTGAGCCTGAGGAAAATCTTCCTGACATATTAATTAGTTTACAGCAGGTCGGAGGTTAAAGAAAATTATACAGCAAGCTGCTAAGCAGCTGTTTTCAAAAATAAATCTCATTTGGAGGCTCTTAGAACTCGTTTGACCTTCAAGCTAATCATCTGGTGACTTCCAGTAATTTATCAGGATGACAAAATCTCTTATGGAGACATTAGTCACTGCTGCATTTATGAAATTACGATATAAAAGTGGGTTAGAACGGGGATTTTATAGGTGGAATATTTTGTCAGTTTTTTTTTTTTTTTTTTTAAATAAAAGTCACAGCTTTTATTTTAAATGATCATATCCAAACTACAAGGCTGACACCTTGCAGCGAACTAACATTGTTTAACTGATTCTGTCATTCACCTGCAGACTCTGATGACTCAGATCTTTCTGGCAGTTAAACATTAAAGAGTGATGTGGCTTTTTATACAGTTTACACTTGAAGACCACTTAATTAGGTACACCCTGCTGGGGTGTACCTTGTTCCCTCCTTTTACCTTAGGAACTGCCTTAAATCTTCATGGCATAGATTCAACAGGCTACTGAAACACTCAGATTTTGGTCCATATTGACCTGGAAGCATCACACAGTTGCTGCAGATTTGTCTATGATGAGAATTTCTCATTTCACCTCATCCCAAAGGTGCTCTACTACATTTACATCTAGTGACTGTGGAGGCCATTGGAGTACAGGGAACTTCTTGTCATGTTCAAGAAACCAGTTTGAGATAATTTGAGCTTTGTGACATGGGGCATTATCCTGCCTGAAAGAGCCATCAGAAGATGAGTATACTGTGGTAACAAAGGGTTGAACATGGTCATCAACAATATCAGGCAGGCTGAAGTATTTAAATGATCCTTAATTGGAACCAAGTGGCCCAAAATGTGCCAAGAAAATATCCCCCACACCATTACACTATACCAGCCTGAAACACTGACACAAGGCAGGATGGATCTATGCTTTCATGATGCACCAAATTCTGACTCTACCATCTGAATGTCGCAGCAGAAATCCAGACTCACCAGACCAGGCAACATTTTCCAATCTTCTATTTTCCAGTTTCGGTGAGTCTGTGTAATTGTTGCCACAGTTTCCTGATCTTAGTTGTAATGAGTGGCACCTGGTGTGGTTATCTTGTCAGAGTATGAACCCAATAAACTAACAAAAAACAAAAGGTGAAGGACCCAAATGCAGATTAACAAAAAGCTTTATTTTAAAACTAACAAAAAGGGATCAAAAATCAAAAACCAGTCCTTAACCAGAATGTCCAAACATAAAACAAAACTCAAAACAAAGTAAAGGAAAGCAGACTCAAACAAAGAAAAAACACTGGAGACTAAACTCATAAAGGCAACACAAAGTCTCTTCCAAAATGTTAAACAAAAAGCAGAAACTACCAACAAAACAGGATAAACACTGGAGGATCACTGGAGAAAACTCTGGAGGAACATTTAGGCACTGATGACCAAACACAGACAAAGGGGAACACAAGGACTACACTGGGGAAACATCAAGCACAGGTGAGACAATCACACAGGTGGAGGGAATCACAATCAGAGGCACACAGAAGGGAGGGCAGGAACACACCACAAGGAACAACAGGACTTCAAAATAAAAACAGGAAACACAAGTCAAGACACAAAACCTGAACACAAAATGGGTAACTTAACTAAGAACGAGAACAGAATCAAGACAACAAAAAGGAAACACAAGAGGTCTAAACCAGGAACATAATACAAAATAAAACAGAACATATCTGCTGCTTTAGTCCACCTCTGTAAAGTCCAGAGATGGTTGTGTGTGAAAATCCCAGTAGCTCGGCAGTTTCTGAAATACTCAGACCAGCTCTGGCACCAACAACATGCCACATGCAAATTTATATTAACACCTTTCTCCAGTCTGATGCCATGTCTGACTGATTAGCTGCTTGATCAACTGCTTGTTGACCCCTGGTCAACAAGCAGTTGACCAGGGGTAATAGAGTGACTGATGAGTGTATATACATGTGTAGCAATTAAAATTGGTATTTCATAAAATTGAGAATCATATCGAGTAAAATGTAGTGACATTAAAGCAGTGAAAGTGTTCCTCTGTATGTGACCTCCAGCACAGAAACACTTAACATAAAGACTTCCTGAAACATCTTCATGCATTTGTTATCACAGCTGGTCATCACATTACCCTCTAGATCCATCATAATGTGAGTCTCTGCAGTGAACTGTGTGTAGTTTATCTGCAGTCAACATCACATCCCTTAAAAGCTATTGGAGGATTCTTCCAGCAGAGGTGAAACTCAGACAGAGGTGTGCAGAAAAGGTAGCATATGGTGTCTGTCAAGGTGTGAGGACGAATTTAGCTCCTCAACACATCAGATGCTGTGATGGGGTTAGACGTGTAGAAAGAACCGTGCAGGGAGTTAGTACTGAAAGTACAGGTAAAGACTTTAGGTAAAGACCTAAAGTTCCTGTTATCTGTTGGCATTATCTGCAGAAGAGGCTCAGGTGGAGGAACAAAGAGACTCATTCGGATTTTACTTGCTTTGTTCTTCGAAAAGTTCCTAAGAAATTCCTATAACTGCGGTAGTAAAATTAAATTATAAAACGCTGATTTAATGCCATGACAATCTGTGATATCAGCTGTGGAGAGTGAATAAGCACTATAAAAAGATTGTTTGTGGACAAAGCACTGTTGAAATAAATGATGTGCACCACAGTGTAATCAAGATTACACAAGATTATATTTAAAAAGCTAATTCTGATGAGGAAAGTACGTGAGTAAAGAGGCACGTTGGTCATATGTCATTCTTTGTTTGATTTTGTAGAAAACTATACTCAAACTAAAATAAAATACCACCCGTGTATATACGTAAGCCTCCTTTGTCTCTGAATAAAAAGGAAATCTTGCTGAATTAAACTATGTATATCTGACACTAACCATTTTGCAGTTAAGATTAAAGATTTGAATAAATTAAAACGTAATCCTTTTTGAATCATGTGTACAGAAATATTTATTTGATTATGCAACTGCAATAAAAAATAATAAAAATAAAAAAGGGCAATGCCAATAATCTGACCTCATCATATCACCAGTGAATTGTGCATCAGGCTGCAGGTAGACTGGAGCCTAACCCAGCTGTCACTGGGAGAGAGGCTTTTCAGCCAGCTACTCACAGTACTGACATACAGAGACAGACAACCATTGACACAGTCACATCCATAAGGCAATTTAAAGTCACCCATTGACCCTTTGTCAAGCTCCGCCCTTTCCAGGAAGTGATCATCTCTCAAGCTCCACCCTCCTTAGTTATTGTCACCAGGTTAAACAAATGTTTAAGCTGGCCTCACTTCCATTTGGAACAATTGAAAATTACTCACTTTTCCGCAGGACTTCTGACATTTAAGGGCGTTCCAGATGATATTCATCGACTGGAACATCAGAATTTCTGACTTTTGGCGTAAAGGGAATGCACTGTTTGCTTAAATGATGACGACTCTAGATTGCCCTCAGGTGTATATGTGTGTGTGAACGATCGTCTGTCTCTTCATGACAGCCCTGTGATCAGCTGCAGGGTGTGCCAAACCTCTTACCCATGACAGCTGGAATAGACTCCAGCCCCTTGCGACCTCAAAAGGGATAAGGGCATACTTATACTGATAATCTGGAAGCAATTGCAACGTCCAAATTTCCCCTGTGGATTTCAAAGTGTATTCCTCATTCTGATTCTCAGCATGTCAACACTTGCAGGGGCTATTTGGGCTTCACTGTTGTACAGTACATCAGGAGAGGAAGAAGATACACTGTCCATCTTTATATACAGTCGGTGATCATCACTGAAATATTTTCTTAGCTGCCACAATAACCTTTTCTTTGAGTAATTAGGTCCAGTACTTATAAATGTTCAGTTATGGTCCAGTGAATTTTGTCATGGTTGTATGATCTCACATCACAAAGGATGGTTACATGTTGGCAGTTAAGGAGTGGTTGTGTGGACATGTGTATGTGCGCAAAAAAGTATGTACAGATCTGAGGCTGGGAATGCTGAATGCTGTGTGTGGCAATTGGCCTTCTTTGATGTCGCCCTCTCCCTTGTCCCATTTCAAAAGAATCCCCAAAGAAGAAAAGTGTGTGTGCTGGAGGGGAAGGAAAAAGGTAGGGCGGGGAGGAAGAAGCCGAGGAGGTGGGGGGGACGAGGACCAGTGAAGTGTGAAGAGTGTGCAACTTTCTCCCACTGTCTTTCATTGCTCTCTCACTAAGAATGCTATTATGTCTGTGGAAAGTGGGAGATCGAGCAGCCTCTCTCCCTCTCTCTCTTTTTGGTTTCTTAATATAGGAAGCTGGTTCCCACAGGCTGAACAATACGTTAGCCAAGCGGAGCAGCATTGTCTGAGGGGAGGATTTGGTGGAACTGAAACTATACAACCATACAGGAGCTGCTTATGGCAGCAGGGGACATAGTAGCTGTTCTGTACAGTCTGAGGCCATGTCTATAAGGCTTTCACACGAGCAACACCAACAATACATCTTTAAGATGAAAGAGCAATAACTGAACTCCAAAACATCCAGATAATGCTCAAATGTGCTACTCTGGATGGTCTACGATTCCAAAGAGTGTTTATTGGAGGTGACAGACTGGCCTTTTTTGTGAATTCTTGGTTAGATAATTTGTTGGAAAATGAAGTACAGGACAGCTCTACCGTTACTTATTGAATGTTTTCTGCCACACACCTTCTTTAGTTGCTGTAAGCATTCAATTCTTCAACACAGACACTCACAGGTGGCATCATTACTACTGCTAATCCAGATGCAGCCAAGGCAATTTAACAAGAGTAAAATGCAAATAACACATAAATAAAAAAAAAAACGAACCCCTCAAAAATGTTTGGAACATGATTTCATTTGATTTTTTTCTCTCCTTTGTTAATATCAACTCATATTCTATTTTATATTGTATAACAAGGTACAACTTTTAAGAATTGTGCATTTGTGAAATGAGCAACACAGCAAAACATATGAGTAGATATTGAGCTAAGTCTAGGCTAAAAGTTTTGCAATTTAAAATTTAAAGAAAAGTTTTAAACTAAAAGAAATAAGATCTGAGGGTGATAAAAAAAATTTGAAGGTGAAAAAAGAAATCTGACACTAAAAAAATGAGATTGGAATTTGAAAGCATTAATTGCAACTGAAAAAAATGACACATCACATGTTAAAATTCATTTCAGAGAAAACTATGAAAATGAAACACTCTGTTAAAATAATTACAGGGCTTAATCAAAAGTATTTAAACTTAAAAAAAAATCCCTTACACTTATTTTTAATTCAGTTCAGTGATTTTTTTTTTTAAATTCCAGAACACATATTGAAATTTCAGTTTCATATTTTTTTCAAATTTTTTTATTTTCAAATAACAACACTTTTACCCTGAATTTAGCTCCATAGATAGTACCTAAGAAAAAGTGCCAAAATCCCCTGCATTATTCTATTATTGGTATTCACCCGCCTGATAGGCACCTTATTTACAGCACTTGTGTGCATGGGTCCTAGAACTTTGTTGAGTGTCAGTGTGCTTCAAGCATCAACATGTCAGGTTTGGCCCTCCAGGATAAGGCCTGTGTAATAGGGTAACTGGATGCTGGTGTTCCAGTACACAGAGTGGTAGTATTGTTTGGTGTCAGTCCTGGGACCATCTCCAAACTTAGGACCAAATTCTGTGAGACTGGTAAAGTCAAAGACAGAGAACATATACAACTCGAAGAGGGTCCCCCAGTAAAACAACACCCCAAGAAACTGGCCTCTCACCTTTGCTTCACTGAGAAACTGTAGGCTTTCTTCCATGGAAGAGGGATTTTGGCTTTTTTTTTCTGCATTATTGACACATTTAGCTGTGTTGCTCATTCCACAAAAGCACTTTCCTTACAAGTTGTACCTTGAAAATGTAGGAAACTGTCCTATCTCACTAACAAATCCTTTATGCATCCATATTTAAATCACCACCAAAATGTAATCATGTGTCTCTTGACCAATGAATCTGAAAATGTAGTCAAAATTCAGTTAATGTTTAAACACATTTAAGGGCAAATAAAACGTGGAAAAGCAAAATACAGTCTCTTTAAGAATTTGCTGCAAGTTAACTAAAAGATGAATGGTCTTTCTTAGGACAACCCAAAGACTGAAAACATCAAGAGATACAACTTGGGGTGTCTATTTTATGGAAAAACTGGATACAAGGCCAAGTAGGTCTCTCCTCCTGCTGGATAATTTGATGTTATATGGTGTTGCCAGCATTTGCTTTTAGTTTGTTTGTTTGTTAGTTTGTGAACAGGTTAACTCAAAAAGCAATGAACTTATTTTAATGACATTTTCAGGGAATGTTGGTCATGGCACAAAGGAGAGGTAATGAGATTTTGGTGGTGATCCAAATCTATTTTTCAAGGATTTCTGAAGATTGCAAGATAAGGCAGTTTTTCTACATTTTTGATAATAACTTGTTTGACAGTGTTGGACATTCCTTGTGAAGGTTTTTGCTCTTTGAGCACTTCTGTTTTGTATGTTTGTTAGTTTGTTAAGAGGACAACTCAAAAAGTTATCATGAATTTGATGACACTTTCAGGGAATGTTGGTCATGGCCAAAGTAAGAATTTACTACTTTTTGGTGGTTATTCAAATCCAGATGTGGATTCAGAATTTTTTAAGGATTTGTTAACATACAAGATGGGGTATTTTCCCTCAGACTTGTCAATAACATAAATAAATACAAAAAATAAATCCTTCTCTACAGATTTCGCTGACATTTTCTAGGAATGTTGGTCATGGCACAAGGGAAAAGTGATTAGATTTTGGCAGTGATTTGAATCCAAATGTGGATCAAGGAATTTTTCCAAGGTTTTCTGAACAGTGCAAGATTAGGCAGTTTTTGACATTTTTGACAATAACTCACTCGGCAATGAAGGAATGCATCAGAGGAGTTTTTTGCTTTTGGAGCACTTCTAGTCAGTTTGTTAGTCTGTCAGCAAGATAAGTCAAAAAGTTATGAGCACAATTTGATAACAGTTATTTTCAGTCAATGCCTGTCATGGCTCAAGAATGAATTGATAAGAATTTGGTGATGATCCCAATCCGAAAGTGGATCCAAGATATTTTTAAAGGATTTTTTATAAGTGTGCGATAGGGCATATTATCACATTTTTGAAAACAACTCACTTGACAATAATGGCAATGCCTTGGCAGAGGTTTTGTCTCAGAGCACTTCTAGCTTGCTCAGATATAAAAATGTGTTGGTTCCCTTTTTAAGACTTATCCCCAAAAGAGCTTTAATTAGCTACCAAATGTGCTGTTTGTGTCTTCTCATTCTTATTATATTGTTGAGCATTTCACCACAGAATAAAGTCAAGGCCTTTCAAAAGAGTCTGAATGTTGGTTCAAGTTTCTTTGGATGCATGTGTCAGCGTATTTTGTCAATAAAGTTGGCTGTGGAAAGGGTCAGTGAGTTCATATACAGTTCATGATGAGCAGCTGGTGGTCTGCACTGAGAGCTCTTTACAGGAACCTTTGTAAGGAAACACAATTTTCATCCCCCTCTCGCCTCCCCCCTCTCTCCCTTTTTTCACACTCTGGCTCACAACAGTCGGATCAGAGGCGAGGCAGGGTCAGCCAGTAATAATCCAGCGGCTGATACATACAGAGGAACAGCAGAGGAGGAAATTACAGATGCTATCAGCCAAGTTCAAGAACATGCTTTTTTCTCCTCCCCTCCCTCCCTCTCTCTCACCCTCTCTCCCCTTTTCCTGTGATTCTTTTTTCATCTCTTTCTTCTTCTTCGCACTGCTGCGCAAATGGCAGTCTGCAAGGTATGCAGCTCTCCATTCAGAACAGTCAGCACGGGGTCCCTCACTTCAAATTGGCCCCGCTGTTTGTGGGATTTGAGCGTTCCCTCCCTTTTTAAGCTTGATGCTGCTCCCTCCAGCCTCGCCTCCACCCGCTCCACTCAGCGGACGAGGGGGACTTAACATACTGACTTACACATATGACCCGATTTTTTTAGACTATTATGGCCTGAGTTTTGAAGTGAAGTGGTTAAAAGTTGGTTTGTTTCACATTTTGAAGTTATTTCTAAATATTATAGAGTTGTTTTGCGGGTAAGATCCAGCACAAACTTGATCAGGTTAAGTTATAAGGAGATTCTTCTCAAACTGTGCATTCTCTGTTGATTCACAAAATCTGGTGTACATGAAACACTTTCACTACTTGGTATTTTGATTTTAAAGTTGGCCACATCCCATATCCTTCTACATCCTTCCATCTTCTATACTGTTCACCCCATTCTGGACCACAGGGGGAGCCTATCCCAGCTGTCATTAAGCAAGAGGCAGGATTAAACAACCCACACCTTCACGAAGGGGATATTTGACATCACCAATTAAACTGATGAGCATATTTTTGGTCTGCTGGAGGAAACCAGAGAACCCAGAGAAAATGCAAGCAAGCGCCAGGAGAACATGGAAATTCCAACTCCAAGTAATAATGCAAGTTTAATCAGTGCAAATTTGTTTATGTGTGTGTTTGTAGCATTGCTATTTGATGCATTGAACCAGAGTTGGTTCAAAGCTAATTCACAGTCTGGTTCATTTGGCTTGGTATGGCATGCAATTACAGGTATATCCACTGTCAGATGAGGAGAAAAGGTGCCCAAATAACCAACCCGTGCCATCCCACTTTTTGGCACCCCTTGAAAGGAGAGGAAAAGTCAGAGTGTGCAAGACAGACCCTACAAGGTGGAGCTAAAAGTGCTGCAGTCTGTTGATTAGTCACAAAAACCGTCAATCCTCATAGGACAGGAGGTAAAAAGAAGGCTTATACTTCACCATGTTCAAATAAGTCATGGATTTAGAGCAATTTGCCCTCTGCTGTTGCTGTAAAGAATGTCCGCACGAAGCAATAATCCACAGAATACTGGAGTGCTGGAAGTCCACTTACATTTAAGTAGTCTAAAGTGCAGTCATTATCTAAACATGAAGATGGGAACATACCAGCTTTGCACCTGACCAAACTTCATTTTCAGATAAGCACGCCCCTAGGTGCAAACCAGATTGCGTGTTCATTTGCAGGATGAATAATATGAGTGCTGGCTCTAAAAATGATTTGCGTCTCTGGTGGAAAACTGGAACGACACATGCGCTGCATGCTAGCACAGGCATTAGATCGGGTCCAAGAAATCACAGCAACTTCTCTGATCAAATATGGGCTAGGAAGAACAAATATGAAGGACATTCTATGTCCATTATTGGCTGTCCTTGCAAACATCCTGTTTTGTGGTAAATACACTTTTTTTGTTTGTTTGTTTTTTGTTAAATCTAGCTGTAGCGTTCCCTTGCCTCCAGGCACAGTTCTGTTTTTGTCTGCCCCCATGTTTGTGAGCTGCCAAAAATTGCATCATCTGGTTGGTGACAACTCTCTGATCTATTCAGTCCTCAAAGCCTTGAAGCAGGCCATCCCTTTTTGTGGTTTTGGGGGCAAAATGGACCAAAATTCAGGTCTAAAATAATCTATTGTGCAGACAGTCTTACTCACAAAAACTGAATACGATTAACCGTGGGTTTGTAAAAAAAAAAAAAAAAAGAAATCAAATTGAAATAAAAACAGAGAGCATTTCCATCCCAATAAATCCTAAACACTCAAGTCTAAACCCTCATCCTAATAATTATTTTCCAGCTCAGCCTTGTTCTTCCTTCAAACTTTTGCTCGCACATTGCTGTATTTCTTTGTGCGTTAGCACCACCTGTGGATTATTAATAATGTGTGAACAATTTGCAAGAATTTGAATGGATTCAGCAGCCTTTACAAGAAAAAAATCATCTTGAATTCCCTCTAAAAATCCCCCTAACAGTTAAGGAAATACCCTTAAAAGTTAATGAGGAGGATAACCTTATATCTGTGCAGATATATGTACTGAAGAAATAAAATTTTACACTCCAAGAAACACACATTTTTCTTATTCACACAATTCCTGAGGAGTTTTTCTTCCTCCTTCAGAGGGGGGGGCGGCACTCCTGTGGCCCTGCAGCTGCACGTGGAGCTTCCTCCTCAGCCCTCGAGGGGCAAATAAAACCCTATTATACGTCTGAGGGAGGGCTGCATTCAGGCTGTCATGCAGACGCTTAGATGAAACGTAGCGCTGCCTCACAATCACAAGCGGCTGCAGAATGAATGAGCACGCCCATTCGAAATCTCGCTCTCTGGACCAGGTGGCTCCCGGCAGTTTTTACGGACGGCTGAATCGACAAACTTACACAGCGAAGGGTGAACTGTGGAATAACTAAATGTTGTTATTGTGATTTAACCTGAGAACTCTTGGTCAATCATGTGCAAAGACAAGTGTCAGGCTAATTATCGGCCCGTCTAAAAGGCCCGTGCAGCGTGTTCATCATCATTGTGGAACCATGACAACTTTTCCTTTAAGAATTAGCTCAGGCTTCTTCTAATGAATGACTAATGGCCGTATTATTCTATGTGACACTGTAATTATTCATAGGGGAAATGCTTGAGCATCTATAATGCACAATAGTGGCATATTGAGAGGCTTTGTCCTGGCTTTGTCTTTCTTTTCCTGTAAAATTCTGTAAATTTCAGAATTTTCTGTAATTTTTCTATCCATCACAAAGACCTTATGTAGTAATATTAGTGTTACATGCTCCTCAAGTATTGCAGCAATCACTGGCAGCTGTATGTTCTATTTGTCACATCATGCTTTAAAGCTCCCTAAAGACCTGTGGGTTTACATTTATGTTGGTGCCTTCTGTTGGCAAAAAGACAAATACTTTGTCCTTAAGTGTATAAAGTTGTGTTGTTTGATGAACAGCTTCTTTTAACAGTCAAACATGCCCCTAATCTTCTCCATCAAGGCTGCAAGGCCACGCTGGGAGACAGCACATGCTGGAGAGCTTGGAAACGAAAAGGTATGCTTTCTCTAAGGCTTCACTTTGATTCATTTTAATTACTTGATTTTAATTAATTGACAAATGCTCTCATAATGAACTGGGGTTTTGTGCCTTGTTGTAACCTTGTGGTGCAGATAAATCTGCTTAATTAAATGTCTGTAACCAGGCAGGTTCAGCTTGCTAGGCTCCAATCTACAACAATTGTGAGTGGCCCAAAGTGGGACGACCCAATCAGAGTCCTTTAGAGCAGAAAGAGGTGGGAGCTATAGTGAGGCATAAGCAGGAAGCTACACAATTAAGAACACTACAAACTTCTCTGCAGAAAAGACAGTTTAGCTCCACTTCTGACATAGTTTATTTTACAAAGTGGCTCACATTCTGTCCTTCACACCACAGCAGTAACGCCCAACTAGTACATTGTGTGATTGGCCCATAATGAATGTGATTGACAGAACGGTTGTCCAATCCAGGAATGCTTTTGAAAGGTTCTGCCAACTTCCAAACACTTTCCATGAGCTCAAAAATTGAACAGTCCATCTGGTGTGTCAGGTTTCAAGCAAGTTTGTGTACAACTTGCTAATACATTTCATACTGCATACATTTTACACATGCTGGCATGTAATCAAGTCAGAGCTTTCAGACTGCCAACACGAGCCCCGCATCTCCAAAAAATCCAAAATCTCAACACTAGTAGGCTTGCTTTTTTTTTCTGTGAGCCACACACATTCTCTGCCAATGCATACAGGAAAATGAAAAATTGAAATCCAGTTTACCTTAATGAAGTTGGTGCATGTCCACAGCAGTACAATATCACAGATATATGCTGTCCAATTACTTTTCCTGTCTGTGCCTCTCAAATTTTCTTTCTCTGTCTTGTTAGTTAATGGGGCTTGGTCCCAATAAAAGTGCCGTTCTCTATTTGAGGAAGTACGGTATTAGCAAAAATGTGAAACTGCCCAATCCAGCAATGTTTACAAACCTTAAAAAAATTTCTTGATCCGCTTTCAGATTTGTATCAACACCAGATCTTGGGACTTTTAGTTATCCTGTTAACAAACCATTAAACAAACAAAAAACACTAGCAAAAGCAAGCAAAAATATAAGCTCCTTGTCGGAGTTAAAAACTGACAACATGCAATGTGGTCCAGTGGAAACCACACCAAAAATTTGACCAAGACAATGTGAAAAATACTAAATCTAAATGACATCAGTTATTATGGGTTATAGAGACCATATTTTTAACCCAAAAAGTAGTAGTTGCCACATTGAAATACCACCTGTGCCTCTTGAAAAGTACAATCTGCCTTAAAAGGATGTGAAGACATTACAGTGCACAGGCCAGGTGGGAAGGGGACCACCAGTGAGGAAGGGGGTTGCATCTGGTTCCCAGGCCATCAGTTGTCCACCGCTGGTTCAAATGTTCCCTTTCCTTTTTTATTTTACAAGTAAGGTGGCTGTTTAGAACTGGAATAACTAAGCCTCAGTCCGTATGTGTGTGTGTGTTTTCAGAATGTGTGTGTGTCTTGTTCTGCCACGAGCCCGGCATTTCCCTCACAACTAAATCATAAAGGGCCTCATATTACAGACTATTTATACCAAATTGCGTGGAACCACATAAACAGTTTTTGCCGCTGGTGTTCTGTAGCCTTCTTTTTCTTTTTTTTTTTTATCTCGCCTGCCCGACTAAATGTGCCTTTTCAGGCCGCCCACATGGAGATAAGCACAATCACAGGGCACTTATCAGTCACTACAGACACCGAGGAGACCCACAGGGACTTTATCCAAACAAACACTCGTCTACCTCACTCCACTGCATGTTCAACTGCAGGGATTTACAACGTATACACAGAGCCTGCTCTCGGTCACTACTGATCATTTCTTCATGGAAAATTTCCCTTTTGGATGATTGTTATTCTATTAAAATACTTTCTAGAAGTGGGTTATGTTCTTTAACAAATTCAGTTATGATCACACAATATTTTTTCATGTGAGCTCTGGCTAAGGAAGCAAGAGAACAGCATTTTAATCAACATTTAAATGACACTAACACATTAAATAGCAATTACATAATTTGGTGTAACACATGAAAACAGCACATACATTAGCACCTTACAGGAATACATACATCAATAATTGACAAGCAGGGACAGATCTGGCTAGAAAATAATTTAGTACAAGCTCATATGACTGCTGTTTATTTGTATCTGTCCAATACATTCAATGTTCAAATTAACATTGCTGATTAGGCACTGAAAATGAGGTGGTAAAGTTTGTGGGGAGGCACTGCTGCCGACCACTGCATTAGGTCAAAATAAGGTTCAAGCAAATCAGGGGTTCCTAAACTTTTCAGCCCATTACCCCTTAAAATGACAGCTGCTGGGACTGGGGACCCCCTTAGGTATCATTATTATTAGGTATTACATTATTCTTGTTTCTCTGTAAATTCACTTAATGATTATAGTTATATTTGAAGTTCAAGCCATGCTATTTTAATGGTTTACAATAATGGGTAAGATGTGCCATCCTTGAAATCCTTGAAAAATTATTGTTATTGTTATTTTTAATGCATCTCGCAGCATCCATTTTAAGCCCTTCTCACAGCACAGTTAAGCTTCATCATCATCACACCTGAAGACCTTCACTGTTATTCTGCAAAGGCATAGTATTTGTGTCATTTCACTGTGCAATACAGCTTTTGATGAGGGAAGAAGACAACCACATCCACTTGCTCTTGTCCCCCTTCGAGTCCCCACCTCTCTCCAGCATCATGACTTTCAAACTACCTCTGGGGACGGACCAAATGGGGGTCAACTTCTTCCCTCCGTTCCATCTCCACAACATTCAGAGGGGAGGAAAAGCATCACAGGGGCAACAATATTAAACGGTCAGTTTGGGGTTTTTTAAGTGGGGTTGTTTAAGGCCAATAGTAAATATGACCGCCACAAAAGAAACTTGCGAGCTTTGTCCCTTAGAGAAGATACTTGTGAGTATATAGTGCCACCATAAACCTCGTAATTAACCCACTTTAGGTTATAACTACTCAAAAAGCAACACTGGCTGAACTAGAGGTGACAGTAAGATCCTTTATTGCGTTAAACTTTTCCTCAACAAGGCCCAAAAAGAAAACCTGACATATCTCCCCTTAAATTTGGATAATAAGATGTCAAAAATAATCTTTTATTGTTAATACAAATCAGATTCTTTGAAGGAATTAGAGGTATGATTGTTATATTGTTTCTGTTAAATCTTTCAGATGCAACAGTCAGTTTTCCCTGTTTCTGTAAGATACAGAGTTGTAGGTGAAATGTATCAGAATAACCAGTGAATACTTGTTGCATAAGAAAAGCTGTTTTAAATGGCCAGAATTTTGTGTCCAGCTCAGCCCAGCTCATTAAATAAGGCATTAGTGTGCATTTGAATTTTAATGCACAAAAATCTGATTAAAAAAAAACTATATTTGTTCCCTTTGTTTAATTCATTTCTTATAAATGTAAATTAAAGTGTTTTGTAATTGTAATAATCTGTTAATGCAGTCTTCTCTGTACCTGAAGTTATCCATCCTTGTTTAATCTCCCAAAATGAAACAGAAGCATCACACACAAAAATGTAAATATGATCCATTTACGTTTTTCTCTTACAAAATGTATTCCAGCAGTGAATTATACATTTGCCACCTTGACCCTGAGTATCTAAGATCTTGTGCCTGTCCTCAGGTGTGTGGTCTGACAGTCTGGCTGAATCCTTAAGTGTGTGTTTGGAGGATTAGAAAATAAAACTGTCTTCATCCCTTAAAATCAGTTAAGATTTGATAATCCTCTAGTGCAGGGATGGACTTGGTTACAATGAGGGCCACAGTAATGTCATGTGCATCCCTGGAGGGCTAAATATAAGACAAAACAAGACAGTCAAACGACGTGTGATTTTGTTGCAAATAGGGATGTATAACTTTCCTCAGAATCTATGATGTAAACATTTATAAAAAACTCAAAAGCAAAAAGGAATACTAAATTTAGTGGCATAGGCAGATCATAAGTTAGATGAAGGTACAGTACTTTGCCATTTCATTCAATTGTATACTTGTCATGAAAGAACATTTAACTTTTCCTTAATGCTTTCATTAATGTCTCATTAAAAATCTTTGCCGAGGCAAGAGGAACAAAAAAACAGTTAGTTAGGAATATTATATCAGTGTCTCATTTTTCCATGGTTCAGTGCATTTTGCCTTGGAATGGTGTCTCAGCGGCAAATTAAGCTAAAATGCTTCATGTCGCATTTGATATCTTTAGGTCAACCATCTTCTAAAAAATTTAACATTGACATTGGTAGTTGCTCATCTCTGCTTTAGTGTGTGGTAAGCATTAAGTGGATGATTCCTTATTGCTGAGTTGTCTGGTTGTTTTCTGAAAATAGATCATGCTTTTCGTTTTAAACCAGGGATGGGAATATGTGGCCTGGGAGCCATATATTGTCCTCCTCAACAACTGTGGTCCACAAGTCAATTTTAGAGATGGGAATGTGAAGAAAACCATTCATGTCTGCCATGAACTTGAAAAATAAGATTTCTGAAATAATCCTTAACTGACACTTTGTCAAGCTCTGCTCTTTCCAGGAAGTAATCCTCTGTTAAGCCCCACCCTCCTTATTTACTGTTACCAGGTTAGACAAAATCTGTTGTTGCTAACCTCACTCCCAATTGAAACAATTGAAATTACTCACTTTTCATATTAAATTGATTCTTTTTCAGATTTTGCTCTAAAGAATAAATAAAGACTAAACTACAGTGGGAGGTATAAAGACAAATTTAGATCTTAATGAATCTTTCAAAAACAATTAAAAACATAACTACATTATTTGCACGTTCTTCCCATGCATGCGTGGGTTCTCTCCAGGCACTCCAGCTTCCTCCCACAGACCAAAAACATGCTCATTAGGTTAATTGGCGACCAATTCAGGGTGTACTCCGCCTCTCTTCCGTTGACAGCTGGGATAGGCTCCAGCCCCCCTGCAACCCCGAAAGGGATAAGCGGTATAGAAAATGAATGAATGAATGAACCACATTAATTTATACTCTGACTTCACAGAAAGTGTTTGAGTAGCCTGACACCTTTAATCAGGGATTATCTGATTCTGATTGGCTGGTCAGTCAACCAATCAGAAAGTTTACAAAGGTTCAACTGTTAATACGTATCAAACTCTTTGGAGATTTTGTTTTATTGTGTTGTTATTATGTATGAAAATTGTTTTTATCCTGTGTATACACTTTAAACTGTAGGTTTAAATACCTCAGATTAATTTCGTTCTCTCAAATTTTATTTCGATAAAATGATAAATGTTTTGCCGTTTTTCATTTTTCAACTGTTATCCAGGTATTAGTATGAGCCCTCTGAGATGCTGATTTGTGTTCACATTGTCTGCAGTCAAGTCTGCCTGGCAACAGCCTCCAACACCACAGCCTACCTGTAGCTCCTGCTGTACTGCTATCATGTGTGTTTCTGCCTTGTGGGAAATAATTTGTATGCAAAGGTTTTATGTTAGAGCATAAGTGAGTGTGTTTGTGTGTATGTGTGAATAAACAATTCATTATGTTGTCGCCTGTGGTGAACATAATTGAGTATGGAGGCATTTGTCTCTTTAAGCTCACACAAACACCTCTAAACCCGCTACCTGTAGATTTAATGTATGTTTAATGCTCTCTCTCTGAATGTTTACACTATGGATAATTAATTTAGATTTCTCAAACAAGTTACAACTGACTATTTGATTTTTCATTTGCTTCAGTTTACAAACAGAGAAAAAAAAAACACATTTTAATAGTACATTTTCTGCCTAGGGGCGGCACGGTGGCGCAGCAGGTAGTGCACGTGCCTCACAGCAAGAAGGTCCCCGGTTCGATTCCCGGGTCCGGCAGGGCCTTTCTGTGTGAAGTTTGCATGTTCTTCCCGTGCATGCGTGGGTTCTCTCCGGGCACTCCGGCTTCCTCCCACAGACCAAAAAACATGCTCATTAGGTTAATTGGTCACTCTAAATTGCCCTTAGGTATGGGTGTGAGCATGAGTGGTTGTCTGTCTCTACATGTTGCCCTGCAATCGACTGGCGACCGGTTCAGGGTGTACCCCGCCTCTCGCCCAATGACAGCTGGGATAGGCTCCAGCCCCCCGCAACCCCGAAAGGGATAGTCGGTATAGAAAATGAATGAATGAATTTTCTGCCTAATCTGCTAATACAAAACTTGCAAATTCATCAGTGGACACTAGAGGCTGGCTTCATGAATAAGTGAGTCCCCATAAAGTCTCATATTTAAGTATACATTTTTTTAACAGAATGAAATGTCTTTTAAAAGACACATTTTTAGCCGTTTAAGCCCATTTTCCTCTGCAGATAAATAACAGGGATTAATTCAAAATACCTTTGAACATGTTCATTAAATGTGCTTTATCTAGATGAACCTTAAACTGAATGCTCATTTTTCAACCCATGAAAGAATTAGCTTAGTTCACTCTAGGGGCAGTCAATGATTCCTAATGGTGCGTTCACGCCGGACACGACTTGGACGACCTGGGCAACCACTCTCCATGCAAAGTCAATTTACAGCCGCAGGAAGATAATTGTGAGTGTGCGCTCGCTGATATACATATATATATGATTAATTTTACCTATTAATGGTTTGATTTAGGTTTAAACTTGATGGAAAGTGCTAACTTTGCCCCAAAAATAAATAAATATATAAAGTGAACTTGCTTATTTTTTAACGACTCAGCACAATTTTAACATGATGAAATTTTAACATGGACCAGCTCATTTTTGGGATAGTGAACTGAACTGTTAGGTAGCTCATTATGAACTTAAAGTCGCACAACACTAACCTGACACACCAGATCGACTGTTTTATATATTTTACTACACCATTTGGACAACAGCCCAGAGAAAGTGTTTCAGAATGGGCAGAACATTTCAAAAGCATATCAGCAGGGGATTAGACGATCATTCCATCAATCACACTCATTACATAACAATAACTGAATAATTTCAGTGTTGATATTTTATTCATATAATAAAGAAATACAGTTCAGGTCTAATAAATCTGCTACAGAAGCTGTTAGCATCTATGTTAATCTCTGTATGAGCAGTAACTTCCGTTACAGATGTGGTTCCGTTATCTCACTTCTAGCTCCCCCGCCATCCTGCTTTGGAGGATGCTGATTGGGTTGTCCCGCTTTGGGCCTTTCACGATCATTCTGCAAGATTATTACATGCTTAATTCCTAGACCATATAAATTGAAAAAGATAATCATTGATGAAATGAAAAATAACTTCTTGTTTCCATCCTTGATATTTTTGTCCCTATGTCTAAACATGCTTATTTCTGTTACAAATATAGCTGTTAAACAGCAGTATGGGATCTCATGGGAGTTCCTTGACCTTTGCGGGTAGCCTCATGTGGACACTCGAGGAACTACAGTTTCTTTTGCACTTGTGCATCAGCTCCAATTTTTAGATCACAGGGATTCCCCTTGGTCACAAAGAAATATTCAATGAAAGGAAACATTTCATAGAAATAAAAAAAGATGATTATATTCATCAGTCAGTCATGGTTGTCAGTGATTGAAATGGCAAACACGAACACAGAGTGATGGTTTCATGAAGGCACATGATCTCACACCCACGCACACACTGGGGACAGCTTGGTGAATGCAGCTGGTTGTGTCAGCCAGCAGAAGTTTAGGTATGATTCTGTTATCTGTTTAAACAGATCTCCAGGGGGAAATATTTAAAGGCATAAAACTGCAGTTCTTTCTCGTCTCCCTCCCTGTGTGTGAGTGTGTGTCTTATAGAGCTTGGTGACACTGCAGATGCAGTGAGTTGATAGCATCTGAAGGCCATTAGCAAGGAGAGAACACACTCTGGAACTTGACAGACAATAAAAACACAGATTCGCTGCAAAATTCAAGGAATCCTCAAGCCCACATTAGCAAGTCAGTTTTAAGGCAGAAGTAATCATGTTTGCCATCAGGTACAAAAAGATCTGGACAAATTTTTAGTAGACAACACAATCAGCTCTTTTTCGGCTCTGTCGCTGGTCCGCTGACCCACAAGACAGCCCCCTGTCAAAGCATCAGTTGTTGGTCTATCCCTGGTTGGACAAATTTTTCCCAAGGACAAGTTTTTTCTATGTGTCACCTTGAAATTATGGCTTTAATACCACTACTTGACATGGTTAAAAGTTGTGTTTGGGATTTTTGCGAGAGTGCAGATTAGTGCATCTGGCAACTGCCTGATACTGATCCCACTGTGGACTGTGGAGACAGGAAAGGTTGATCTGTTTGCTCTGCAGTGTACGGTGTGGACAGAATGATGAGCAGATAGGCCATGTGGAATTTGGGAAAGGTTTATTTTGCTGAGGGTGGATTTTCCCCCCTCTTGCTTCTAATGTTCCCCTTTCTGATGGTAGATTTTCATCTCTGGTGGGGATGCGTTTTATCCCTGTTTCTGCTCTAACTGCTGAAGGTCCTATGTCTAACAATTTAGAGTACCCTTCGCAAAATGTGACCATTTAGCAGGTGTTTATGATGCTGATCAAATTGGTATGCATAGATAATATTGACATTTCACTGACAGAGGTGGAAAACAATACACATTCATACTTGCAACCAGTGGCTAATACTAAAGTGAATTGGTCACAGAGCAAAATGTAAGGGTCAAGCCCATAAAGCAAAACGAGATAACTTAGTTGGGAGATGAGTATAAATCACCGTCACCGTCACTTACAGAATAATCCCTAGCACAAATCTTGGGCGTAGGGAGAGCCTCAACTGGCTTTCCACATTCTGCCTGAGTCTTGTTGGAGTTCGTGTTGATCCAGAGGGCGTTGTTAAAGACGAATGTGTCAACAGTGCAGACTGTTCTGCATTGGCAATTGATAACATGAACAAATCCTTTTCCATTTGACAACTATGTCTTATTATACTCCATTTATCTTAAGTTTTCATTATTATAATTATTTGCCTTGTTTATCAGTGTTGCTTTTATTGACCTCTTTAGGCAGTATTTAGCCTGTCATGTCTGGAGCTCAGTGTCACTACCACTCATTCAGCCTCTTCTATGGTCCACAACAGTCATATTGTCCCACAAGGGCCTACACATGAAAAGCTTAATAAAACCTTTATCCTGGAGCAACAATATGAATACTGAACATGTCAAATTGTTGATATTCTGTTTTTTTCTCGTCAGTGGAAGTGCCCCCAACCCTGCTCTATTTTTAACAAACAGACCCCAAATTGAGGTGTTACACAGCATGGTCCTATATCATTTAGGAAATAAAATTTCAACCAACCACACAATGAAAACTAGAGCTACTAAGTGGCGGTTGTATGCCTCCATGAGGTAGGTGTACATTGCCAGAAAGTGAAAGTGAGTGCAGTAAAGTGAGGTGAGTCACTTGGCCTTTGACCTGAGGGATGACACTCTGGTTAAATCTACAGAGAACACTCATGTATACTCAAGGCACATTATCCATCCTCTTTATATGCTCCACCTGGCTTTACACTGAGAATCTGCATCATCAAAGCGGCTAAACATAGACCTACACACCTCAAACCACTGTGCACCATGCACTTTTAGACAACACACTTCATGTCAAAATAGGACCCATAGACACACAGACAACTCATTAACATCCTGCTTTGGCTTTTGCTGAGACATAAAGACTACCACAGCTTCTTGACCCACCATTGTCCTGTCACTATGACTATTTTTTACCTTACTGAGGCATATAACCATAGCAGATCTAATTTGTTAGCATGTAACAACACTTTTGTAGTGTAGTACTGTAGGAGTAGTTGTGATAGACCATGAACCTGCTGCATGTTAGTGCCAAAGGAGAGCATTTATACCTGGTTCTTGGCAGAACAAAAGAGAAAGTACACCACTGCTGCACTAACAAGCCCTGTGTTTGCAGCCCAGTCACTAAGAGGTGATATTATGAGTCATAGGTCCACTGAGCGAGCTGTTTTTGACAAGTTGGCAGAGGGATCATGTTGCCATAACAGTTAAGTCAGCCCTCAGATGTCTCAAACAAACCTATTTCCTCTCCATCCCGCCCTCTGAGACCTCTTTCGGGTTCACCTGTCCGGACTTAAATGACCTGGTCCAAACCAGGCCAGGCCAGCGGGGGATTTACTCCGTCAGGTACATTCCAGCCTCTTGGCCGGTCTTGTGTTTATTTCCAAGGAGCGCTCTCTTTCCCAGGTCTCTCTTGGCCTCACAGCGAAGGCTCTTGGCCGAGGTCCACGCTGCACAAAGGGAACGGGCATTCCTGCTGTCTGCCTTTAATCCAGTGTGTCAGCTCGTGTTAATGTTGCAGCGTGAAATCTGAGGGCGCAAAGCGGCGTGGAATATCTACAAGGAAAAAACCCACCCTAAGAATTCCTCTGGAAAAGGCCACCGATCGTCAAGCCGGCTGGACAGAAGTCTGCTGGTGGTAAAGTTTATGGGTGGTGAAGACTGACACTTCAAGTTGATTTTCTGTGTGTACTTGTGTGTATTTGTGTGTTTGCAAGCCTGCCAGGCAGGTGGTATGAAGGTAACATTTGGGGAGCTAACACCCAGGGAGGATGCTGGTGTAATCAAAAGGAAAAGCAAGGAGAAAGAGGAGCCCACGGACTAATGTGAGACTAAATCAGCATTTCCGCTCCTCCTCAGGACCCCCGCCGCTCGCTCTGACACACAATGGAGGAATGACACGCTTCTGTGGATGGTTAATTATCTTAGACACACACACTGACACCCACTTCCACACATACACACACAATACGTGCATGCAGCAAATGCAGATGAACATATGCCACAATGCACACACACGTACACCAAATCTTTCACACCCATTTCCACCCAAATCCGGCTTTATTCACCCAAACTCATTGTCTGTAAATTTTGCTGCAAACCATATCTTTTCATCCAGAGTGGAACCGTTTATTCTTCTAACTTGCTCTATTATCTGCTAATGCATCTATTAAAGAAAAAAGGGCTTTGTCTGCTTTACAATAAATATTAAAACTCACTCCAAACATCAAAAGAAGAAACTTAAGGTGCCAAACTTCTCTCCTACAGGTGATCTCTCTGCACATGAAGGCACCACCCAGGACGTCCTGACATTCTGCCAGCTCCAGTGCAGTCCTACCATGAAGAGCTTTACTCAGATTTGGATTTTATCTCTTCATAAAGCAGCTCTCTATCCTGTGTGTACTCTCTGATCTGCAGCTGTACGAATACAGATTCTCTCTTACTTTGTTTCTGTGTGTTCACTGCCTTAAAGAAACAAGAGGTGAAACTTCTCCAAAGTAGATCAATTCTCATGTTTTATGTTTCATTTGTTCTTGCTTCAGGTTTGTTTTTGTCTTTGGCAAATAGTGAGTATTTTTATCAGCTCATAGACATGATTGGATTTGATGAAAGAACAGTCACGATCTTGCAAAATAGCTGGATTTGCTGTCGTGTCTGTCGTCAGGTGAATCTATTTTGCACAGCTTTAAACTTAAAGGGATAGTTCTTGATGCTTTTGCGAGGACTTTCAAACATAATACAAGTACAAGACAGGAATGATGCGGTACCTGTACAGTAGGTACATGGCAATACCCTAAACCAGGGATGGGCAATGTTGCTTACCACAAGTGCCACAGTGATTTTGTTTTCATTGCCAGAGGGCAAAATTACTGCAAATTAAGGGATACTCTGAACTTAAATGATTTCAACTTCTTATAACACAACAAACAGGACAAATTTAAAACCTCTGTGAAACGCAAATCCATCCAAACTTAAATACAACAAGTAAAACTTATTTTTATGGGCTGAATTGTAAATTCAAGCCACTTTGACTACCTTTTTTAATGCAAATAAAAGAATTTACTGGTTAGTTAAGCATTTTTAGACTCTTTTTAGGGGGGCTGAAGCACCCTTTAAATTAATCTTGGTACCCCTAAAGTAATAATAATAAGTCAGACATGACCCACTGGATTGTCTGAATATGACAACATTCTTAAAATTTCTTAGTTTTAGACTTAAACCATCAAAACACATTTTTTAAAATGAAAACTCTATAACAAGATGTAGATGAAAAGTCCATCTCCTTTTTCAATTAACAGCAGAAAAACACAAGGGTTGCAAGAGAAGAAAAAAAAATGCCAAAAAACTCAGATACTGCCACCTGTAAAAGTTGTATGTATCTTCAAGAACCTGCTGTATCACTGTAGCATTGCATCATGTGTGATACAATGCGAAAAAAGAAGAAAAAAAAACAAGAAAGACTGCTACTCCCAAATGATAATTACAATTCAAGCAGCTAAGACATTTTGTCAAAGTGAGACAAAACAACATTACATTTAACACAGTGCGAAATAGAGTTAAACTGTGTTCACTGTGTTCAGATCCCCTGTCCGCTGAAATCATTATCACGCTCACATTTTCTCTTTGTATTTGTAGATATAAGTCCTGAGAGCGCCGCAAACACCCCCTTTTACTGTGAAGAGACCCATGATGAATGAGGAGAGAGGAGGGATGACAGCATGCATGAGTGATAAGATTTGTGATGAAGGGGTTAAACTTCTTTGGCACTGTCTAAATCATTTATCTTTGGAAAATATAACTTTAAACCTGTTTCATATCATATTTTCAGCACTAGGTTTTGTCTGAAGTTGCTTCGAGAACAAATAACAACAAAGATAAAAATACCATACATTAAATTTAAACTTCGACATTTTTGCACATTTTCAGTCATTAATTAATAAAACAGTTTTGGCTGATAAATATTTGTGTCAGTAATACCTCAAAAAGGAGGTTATGTTTTTCTGGTTTTTGCCTGTCTGTTTGTGGGCAAGTGCAACCTAATAAATACCTTGGTTGAGGTTTTGTGCTTTCTGAGCACTTCTAGCTATTAAAAAAAATAAGGGAAGAAAAAATCTCTGTAATAACTTACAATTCCAAGTTGAGACCTAAGATTCACCAGTAGATGTTTTGAAAAAAACGTGATTGGCTAATCTTTGTTAATATTGGCTGGATGATTTTTGTTTGAAACAAATGTGTTCAATTTATAAACGTATGCTTGTTATTCTTTAAATTATTCACATTGTTTTCCCAGTTGGGTTGGATAAATAGTTCTAGTCAGTGTGTGAATAATTTTGTTAATTCACATAAATGAAAACAGTAAATGAGTTGTTTCATTGTGTAATTCAGATGTCCTTACTATAGGATACACTAAAGCATTGCTCCATGATATCTGTTTTTACAGATTTGTTGAACAAACACTTAAACAGCTGTTAAAGAAACCGGAAACATATTGGTAAGAGAAAACGTGGGGGTGAATGTCACAGTGGGTCACAATGTGTGATGACAAAAATGTAGATTTGGGTGCTCTTCAAGGATTTAAGGATGGAGGTCTAGTTGAAAGTGCATAAGAAATCTGAGGAGCTCCAATGTGGTTAAAATCCTTTATTTTTGCAGAGATAGGTCAAGACCACGCTTTGACTCATCAGAGTCTTAATCAGGCATGATTATATCATATTGGCTGATCTCACAAACAGGTGAAGGGTACTGAAATGCTTCTCCCATGTGAAATGAGGAACCATTAAGGACCAAAATTGATAAAATCTTAGGAATACCCAACCATAGAACCAACGTCATACCTAAACAAAGGGGCTTGCAAGTGGGAAAAGTAAGCTGTTGAAAAGTGTTGAAGACAGCCTGAAATCACCCTACACTTTGATTTTGTTTTACATTAAACTCTTTAAATTACATGGAAACCCGAATTATAGCCCTAGCCTCTGTGTTGCTTTGTTCTGAACAGGAGCAGAGCTGATCTTCATCACTGTGGCTGATCTTAGGTCTACTGCCGTGCACCTCACACAACCCTACTTTCAAAATCCCAAACTATCCCTTTAAAATCAACAATAAGGGAATTTTAAGCCCAGTGCTCCACACATTCAGCCTCCTGATGTTTGAACAAAATGTCTGTGTCTTTGTCTCTAAAATGTTCTTTGTCATCTCTCTCACTTAAAGACGGAGGAAATAAACCAGAACTGAGAGGAAGAATAAACGGGGGCGGGGGGTTAATGTGTGAGACTTGCAGGTGTTGCAGACAGCCTGGCAGAGCGCAGACTAATTAAAATCGTTATTTACAGAAACAGAGCGAGCAGACTGAGCACCACCGTCTGTTTTCTGATGACACTGTAGTTTGTGAAGGCCAGGAGAAGGAAAAAAAAATCTCCAGGAGATGTGGGGCGAGGTTCTCATTATCACATCAGTGTCATCTTTCTCTGTTTTCAACCAAAAGCCCGATCACACCCCGAAGAGACAGATGGACCAGCTCACACTCACACACCCCATCCTTGTCTCTACATGGCTTTACAGGCCTGTAGAGTGTCACACACTGCCTAACTGTGGACATCTGAACCCGACTTGTCCAACAGGTCGAGTGTCTGGCGGTGAGGCTTCACATCCCAGCACAAATGTTTTATCTGAAGTGTAACCATGACCTCATTCCTGACCGCTGAGTCACCCATTCTCTTTTTAAATGTATTTTAATGATTCAGGCGCTCAAGCGAGGCAAGCTTTGTTTACATGGACCACTAATATTGGAAGTAATGGCCTGATTAGAAGACAGTGCTTCATTTAAACAATTCTTAAGGCCCAGTTTGAGATAAACTCCTTTCTAATCAAGAGGGATGGTGGATGTAGTTATTTTACATTTGCGTTAATTACCCATATAACACTTTAACAAATAATCTGATTGTCTCTCCCTGGTCGGAGTGAATGCCCTCCCACTGCCCATGCTCAAACCAAGTGATGTGGTGAGTTTAAAAACTGGAGAAGGCTGACAAGTTTCTTGCTGAGGCCTGTGTTCAGGAAAATGCTTCAAGGCTGCTTGATGCCCATTTTCCACTGCAATTTTTATTAAAAATCATACATTCAGAGTATTTCACCCAACCAAAGCACAGATCAGAGTAGTAGAAGACCATCGCTTCAAGCCTTCCACAAGAGGACAGGTTTAGTCTCTGCCTGATCTAAAATCCCAATTTTTGGGATATTTGACCTATTTGACCTCTGCCAAGGCATTTCTGCCATTTCATTGTCGGGCGAGCTGTTGTCAAAAGTGTGGGAAACTGCACTTTTAAAAACTTCTTGGAAAAAGTCCTGGATCTGCATCAGGGGTGAAAGTAAGATAAGATTCTTGCAGGAACTGTGCAACTCAAACATTTTTTTTTGATAAAGCCTGCTCTTTATGTTGTCTGCAAAAAAAAAAAAAAAAAAAAAAAACAGCACCACTGGACATTGGATTAACGTTACGCTACAGCAAGTGACTGCCAAAAATACATCATGATACATGATACTACTATCACGGTAAGTGAGTACCGTAGCCTACAAATTTTAGTGTTCATCCAGCGCACTAAAACCTAGTTCAACACATCGCAGAACGCATGTTCTGGAGAGGATTTTTATGTATTCATCAATTTTACATTTATTTCAGTAAAATTCACTTGAAAAAAGAAAGGGCTCGCATATGCAGGGGTGAAAGTTTTTTCCGAGGCGCTCTGGTGCGTTCCGGTGCATTCTGGTAGAAGAGGTCTGTATATTTCTTACCGGCACGGCGTTCCGGTGCGTTCCAGCTTACTTTCACCTCTGATCTGCATGCAGATTGATTCACCACCAAAATCGAATCGACTGGTCCTTGGCAGATTTCTGAACTATCCTGAAAATTTAGTCAAATTCCATTCTTATGTTTCTGAGTTATCCTGTAAACAAACAAACAACAGCAAAAACATAATCTTGGTGAAAGTAATTACTCATTATGCTGTTCCATAGTTAATAGCTTGTGTGGGATGATCCCCTATGGCCAATGCGAAGGTTGGCATCATGCTGGCTGCCTTGTCAAAAAGCCAACATGAATTAAATCTAATTAAACTTGCATTTTTTTTCTTCATAATAAACATCATGAATAAACCTAACATCCACAATTTTTAGGCTTAGATTTTATCAATAGGAGTAGAAAGATTTATCAAGCTTTTTTGGTACTACAATATGGCATTTTGACCTGGGAGCAGCTTCGACACTTCAAACTTGACATCATGCTGTAACCTCTTGTTTCCACCCAATCAAATGACCTGATCAAGTTGGTGCCCAAAGCCATGGTTTTAATGTATGTATGTATGATTGTAATTAAAACATGACCATAAATGATTGGCTGACATAGACTTTGAGCCTTGGTAACCGGATGTGCTTAAAGCTGACTGACTTCCATGTTTTGGACGCATTCATGCACCACGTTATAGTTTCCACAGTCTTTGGTTTCCTTGCTCTAACACATGACAGGATACTTGATGAACTCAATAAAAACTGTGATACCTAAGTCCAGTGTAACACACTGAATGTCTGAATGATGGAGTGTTAAATAAACAGCTCTTTGGCTTGATCACCAGGTTAATGCAACCAGTTACGTTTGCTGTGGCAAAGAGCCAGATACCAGGAGAAAGCTGTAACTCTGCCAGCAAAGAGCTTCCTCTTGCTTTGAGGACTCTAGCTCAAATGATCTTTTACAAATGTATTATCATTTCCTTTCTTTGTCATCATTAGCACTCAGGTGTCTGGTGCATCCTTTATGCTAACAGAGCTAATGTGTTACTTTGACCTGACGGCATGGAGTGGAACAAGATCTGATCTTTTCATGGAGGACCCAACAGAAACCTGTTTTACAGAAAAAAAACAGCAGAATATGAGCATGAAATGAGGCCAAACTCAGAGAAAAGTTATTCCCAAAAGTAAAACACTTATATTCAGTGAGGGTCCCTGCAGTCTTTTGTCATGCAGCTTCAAGAGCAACTGGTCTAATTTGCTTTAAGGTTTAATCCAGCCTCTATCCCTTTGTGTCCTGCAGGTCGAGGGAAAGGTTTTGAAAGGCCACGTCTGTTCTTTAAGTCTCTGCTATCTGGGCCTCTCATCTACACGCTGGATGCCGACTCCAATGCAACCTGCTCTAAACAAAAAAAAGCAGAGGAGGAGGTAGAGAGAGAGAAGGAGAGGCAGACAGCACAAAGCTGGGAGTGGAGAGAAACTGAACACAGTGTCTGTTGTGTGTATGAAGGCAGGACTTGGCACAAACACTAGCCGGCCTGTAAGAGTATCCTGTGCTGCTCCCTGCCCCATGCCTGCCTCCTCAATACTGTCTTTGTCCTCCCACTGTGCACAGTGACACTGAGAATCTACACACAGCAACACCTGGCCCCTGCAACGCTGTGTGTCTCCTCTGCTTTAACACAAGGGGAGGCACGACTGGAGAGGACAATGTAGGACAACTGTAACTGTACGGAAAGGTAGAGTCAAGAGAGTACAGGGGCGAAACCTAAATATGAAACGACAGCTTACAAAATCTTAACATCTGCTCATATTCATGACAATCAACAACTACGAATAATGTGTGGCTGTTTTTATACTTAAATGAGATTTATGAATGCCAGACAGCCAAAATACGAACCCAGTTCCAATGAAGATGGGATGTTGTGTAAAACACAAATAAAAACATAATACAATGATTTGTAGTTTGTAGCTTTTTGTGGCTGCAATCATGTTACATTGGTATAATGCTAATGGCAGCTAAAGGCACACAAACACAGTGGATTGGCTGTGTGTAAGAGAATGTGCACAACTACGACGTCTGTGTAGATTCTCATTCATCCAGGTCATGGTCATCTTGAAGATTCAAAAACAAGGCAACTGGACTGTGTTGAGTTTGTTGGGAGGAATTCACTTCTCATCCAAGAAGCTTCTTCAGTTCCAAATGGCTGGTGATGGAAGCAGATATTTTTCTTGCTAGAGGAGAAAACAACAGTTTTTTGTTGTTTTCTCCTCTAGCAAGATAAATATCTGCTTCCATCACCAGCCATTTGGAACTGAAGAAGCTTCTTGGATGAGAAGTGAAACGTCTTCCCAAGAAACTCAACACAGTCCAGTTGCCTTGTTTTTGAATCTTCAACACAACTACGACTACAACCATATAGAGTTAGGGGGAGTGAAGTTGCTTTCACTGCAGTCTTACCCAAGTTACAAACACCAGCTTTAATGCTCAATATGTTTGTGTTTTTTGATTTTTTTTCTTTTGCAAATATTCACTCATTTCAAATTTGATTCCTGCAACAAACTCCAAAAATGTTGGGACAGAAGCAACTACAGACTGGGAAAGTTTAGAAAGGCTCAAAAACCTGTTAGGAACATTCCACAAGTGAGCAGGTTAATTGAAAACAGGAGAATGTCGTTATTGGTAAAAGGAGCATCCCCAAATGGCTCATTTCTTCACAAGCAAAGATGGGGAGAGTTTCACTGGTTTTTGAACAAATGGGTGAACAAACAGTCCAACAATTTAAAAACAATGTTCAGTAGCAAGGAATTTGGGGTTTTCCTCATTTACAGTCCATAAAATCATCGAAAGATTCAGAGAATCCAGAGAAACCCCTACACATAAGCAGCAAGCCCAAAAACCATCAGTGAATGCGTATGACATTCGATCATTTAGGCAGCACTGCATCAAAAACCAACATCTATCTGTAAAGGATATTACCATGTAGGCTCAGGAACACTTTAGAAAACCATTTTCGGTTAACAAAGTGCACATTAAAACTCTACCAAAGCCATATATAAAAAACACTCCCAGAAAGGCCTCTGGCATCTCTGATCCCAATGTCCTAACTTCACTGGAAATGGGGTTTGTATTATCTGCCAATTAATAAACATAGATTCAACAATGGGTTTCTTGGTGCTTTCGGACTTGTTGATGCTTTTCCTACACCTGTAACTCTCAGGCAATGGTCTGTTGTAACACTGTAATGGTAATCAACTCTTTACACATATCAAGTTTCCAAACTGAAGGCCTTGTTTCCAGGGGGCCTCTGCTCCCTGTCTTGTTATCCCTGGGCAGCCATCTTGTGTCAGCTTCAGAAAGGGGGGTTACTGAATGGAGGAGAAACAGGTTCTTACCATCACAACAGAGACATGATCAGAAAGGTGGAGGGAAAGAGGAGCTGCAGCAAAGTGAGAGAGAGAGAGAGAGTGAGAGGGACTGTGAGGGGGGAGAAATGGAGAGTCGGTGGCAGGCGGCGTTTTTCTTTTAGCAACCTGATCTGAGCAGAGAGCGGAGCGGGGCGAGATAAAAGGAGAAAGGAGCGTTGTCCGAGCCCGGCTACAGGAAAAGGACGATTATAGCAGAGCCTGGTATCAGGTATGCAGGCCAGCCATCCCAGCCAATCACACAGCGGGTACATTAGACCAGACGGCAGCTTGACTCCACTGCACTAAACCCACCAACTGCCCCGCCCGAGAACTCCCCTCCCAGCACTCCGAATGTCTTCCTCTCTCTTTCTCCCTTGATGTTACACTCCTGTCTCTCTGTTTCTCATCCTCACCCCTTTTTATCCTGACGCTCCTCTGCTGCTCACAGCTCCATGTGGATACATTTCTGTGACTTCGTCTCAGACCACTCTGCACTGGAAAATCAAAAAGCCTTTCATAAACCAAAAGGTACTAGTTCACTCATTAAAGTGATAAAAGATTTTTATTTAGTTTAAACTCAAACACCAGACCATTATCTTTAAAGTTACACCCATAAATGTCTTTGTTATTGCACATGGACAACCTGATATAGGTGTAGTACAACAAGGAGTCCACCCTTTGGATTTGTGTGGTTGAATTTGGTCATCAAAAGTCTGTTTTTAACTGATCCATAATCTAATTTGTTAGAAACAAAAGTTTTTAAGACTTGAAATGACTTTTTATCAGTGAGAGGACTTGATCATTTTTCTATCAGTCCTTAAATCTACATTATGGTGCTCTTTAACAATAAGTGTTGGGCAGGTTACTCAAAAATGGTAATACAATAGAATATAATTACAATACAATTTTACTTATCAAATATACCTTGATCAACATATTGCCAATCAAAACTGGCCAATATTTGTTAAAATACGTGACTAGTTGATTGTTTAAAAAAAAAACACACACAAGGCATTTGTTCCATAATGAACAGATAAAGTGTCCAATGAGGAGACCCTAAACCTCACTTAAATACTGAAACACCACCAAAGAGTTCAAAAATCGACCCCCTCGTGGCCCTTAATTGCCACAACATTACCATTTTCAACCGACCCAGGCTCTGTTCATGCCAACTCCAGGTAGTGACATTGCAGACGCTATCTACCCTGCTGCAAAGTCTCTCACCAGCCCCCAAACTCAACTAACGGACTGATGAGCAGCAAGGGCCTGATCATCTCTGGGGTCTTCAGATGGGGAACCCCTGTCTAAGGTATTTAATCCAGTTAGCCCCCATGACAGCTCTAAGAGGATAGCCAGTGAACTCAGAGAAGATCCAAATCAGTTTTATCTGCCAGGTAGGTTAGACATACAAGGAGTTGGCTGAAGTCAACTTAAGTTGACTGTCATCTCCACAGTCTCGAGCCATTGAGGTTTTGACTACACCAGAGGACCAGCTGTTCCACCACCTGCCTATATGAAGACTCGTCACTATTCTGGATAAGTCAGATGATGGCTGTGTCATCTGCAAACTCCAGAAGTTTCATTGATGGGTCCCCTGAGGTGCAGTCATTTGTGTAGAGGGAGATGAGCGGTGGGGAGAGAACATACCCTTGGGGAGCGCCAGTGTTGATGGTCTGGATGCTGGATGTCGTGTTATCCAGCATCACCTTCTGTCTCCCATCAGTCAGGAAGTTTGTAATCCGCTAAGGTGGAGGCTGGCCCGGTAAGAGAGCCACCTCTCTCTGTACTCTCACCACCCACCGTGCCAATATAAACGCCTACTTTACCTTACCTCCCCTACAACATGGCCATGAGAGTCCAACAACATTGTCAACCTCGACAGAACTAAGCTATGTACTTGCTAGCTCCAGGTAGTGACATGCTGAAGGATACTTGTTTTATTGTGCTATAAGAGCTTTTTGTACTTCTCTGTTCAAGCAATCAGTCAATCAATCAAACTTAACTTGTAAAACACTTTTTATACAAACTAATGTAGCAAAAAATGGTGTACATCAAAGAACACATAAGGAAAAGTGATGAAAGCTAAGTAAAAATAATGAAACCCCTCGCCCCCTTCTCAACACACAGTCTACACACATATACCTACAATCCTGCACACACACGTCATTAAGAAGGAACTAGAAGCAAAGGAGGCTGAGGAAAACCCTATCTTAATTTAAAAACCAGGAAGCACAGGAGCTAAGATTAAAATGTAAAAAAAGAAAAGTTAAAAAAATAAGAAAATCCATAACAGATACGTGGTTAAAGTAAAGATCAATTAGAAAAAGACTAAAAAAGTAAGTTCTGAGTTTGCTTTTGTTGAACAAACAATCAACCTGTTGGTATGACAAACATGATCAATATCAGTATTGGTAAATCTCAATAACAGATGATTGATTATCAGTATCATCCACAAACAGTCTGAATGGGACATTTCTATTTCTTTTTACTCATTACTCCTTATAAAGTAATAGCATGACTTATCCTATTACCTTATATCAAAAGTAACTAATTACTTTATTTTTAAGAGAGTAAATACTTTTCCCTTTCCAGAAAAGATCAAGCCCCCAGAGACCATGGTATTTAGTACATTTCATTTTAAAAAAAAGGATCAACTACATTTTCATAATCTTTTTTTTTTATTTATTTCTATTATTTCAGGAAAGCTAGGGTATCTATCAGGCACATTTGTGTTAATCTTGAACACGTTTTGTTAAGCTTGATACGAAAATCGCAAATTTTTTGTGTGTCCATTACGAGTTTGTGCCCTTTTATCAAAGTGATGAAAACGCTGACAGCCTTACTTAAGAATGCAACAGTCACTGAGGTATATCTTCTCTCTTAAACTGGTATTACTGCTTACTGTATATCTGCTTTGTAGATCTCTGGTAGGTGGCCGTCTCAAGTCATATGCTATCTAATCCTGTCACAGCACATTAAGAGTGTACCTCTCTGAGAGCCACACAGCACCTATTCAACTGTCAGTGGGAAAAGCCAACAGAAGGCTTCCGTCTGTTTCCTTTCATCTAGATCCTATAAGCTTTAAAACTAATCACACCAACTCAAGCATGATGCATCTGTGGAGGCTCTTCCCAGAGAACCTTGTGAAGTGGTGTGAGAACAAAAGAGGAGGGGGCGACGGTGGAGGTATGTGTATGACACAGCAACTTCATAAAATGTCTAAGGAATGACTCAGCATTTGTTAAAGACAAACAAGAAGTAAAGGTGATCACTGTGAAACTGGTGTGGGAGCTTTCTTTACTCAAAAATAGAGTTGCTAATTCGCTTCCCCCTCTTGTGAGGAGACAAATTGTGGACTTATAGCCTGCAAAGTTAACATCTTACATTAATTTAAAATGTAACTTATTTTTGTTTGTCGTGAGAGCAGATCATTCTTTGGGATTTGGTAACATACAGTACTACTCGACTTAAGCAGAGCCCTTATTGCAAGATAGTCAACCTGATTTTTGGCCAAAATCCCTCCTTCTAGCCAGTCATCTGTTGGTCCTTAAGATTAGCTCACTTAAGTATTCAGAGGTGTGAGTTGTGTTAAGAGTTATTTTATCCTCCCTGAACATTTTAAGGCCCGTTCAGACCAAAATTTGCAGCAAGCACAAGCTGAAACTTGCAACTGCATACAGATCGTTCTGCAAAATTCTGAAGCCAGTGAACTCACACCAGTGCAATCAGGAGAGACAATGAGCCTTTTCATAGCTATGACTACTTATACTTCAGTTTCCCCTGTCCCTTGTCAGGTGACTGGAGCTCCAGTCACCTTAGGACCCTCTTCCCCATGTGGGCCCAGTCCGTTCTAATTAGTTGACGAGTCTAGTCTGTGGTAATTTGTCAGGTCAGGATATTTTAGGGCCATTTTCCAGCAGCTCTGCAATGAATTGTAGGATGTCACAGTGGTAGACAGTCCAGTATATACAAAACAGAACACCCTTTACCAGTCAGTCTGGGCAACAGCTCATAGAAGATGGTTGGGGAGGGCATAACCTCTCAAAAACATATCTAGAAGGTGATTGATTCTGTGATTATGCCAATCAAATTCATTAAGGGCCGATCAGAGGACGTAACAGGGAGGCACAACTTCTGCTGCGTAAAGTACAAAACGTGAGCCAATTCAAACAACAAATTTGCACCAAAACATGGCTGAAAAGAAGAGAAAACATCCTTCCATGGGAAATAATGTTTATGTTGAGCTTTGCAAGATGGATCTGCCTGATTACAGACATTGAGTTAGGCTATGGGGTCACCCTTCAAAGCACTAACTGGGGCTGTTTTCAGGAGATTATGGAGAAGTCCTTGTTCTATGGATTTTGTTATCTTGCATACAGAAACACACATAATGGCATATAAAGCTTGAAAAAGCATAATATGAGTTCTTTAACTATCTTAGCCAACAGTTTTCCTGGACTTACATATGGTTTATAACTACGGCCTTTTTTCCAGTTTAGATACAGTGATCCACTTTCTGAAACCCATTACACAAGGATTCTTTTGATTCATTGAACGTGTTGAGCAGCTGGTATGATAAAAAAAAAAAAAAAAAATGCAAGACACGATATACTCCTGACTTACCATGAGCCAATGCCAAAACATTCAAAAATGAAGGTATTCATTGTCAGAATTACATTTATTTTGGTGTTTGTAATGTGATCCCTTGTATCTGAACAATAATTTTATTTGTGAATAACTGTTAACCAAACAAGATGACATTCAATTTTGTGCAACTGGTGCAAAACTGGAGAAGGGAGACTTGACATGATGGATAAAAAAAAAATCTCTTTGTAAGGAGAGTAACACAAACTTTAATGTGCATCAGGGTATTTGAAAGTGTTGTTTCTACTACACATCATCAAATTTTTGTTGTACATCTGCTAAAAAAAAGATCACCACAGGGTTTCTACAAAGAGCCGTCTTGCACTGCAGTTTGAAACAGAGCTATCAAACTGCATGTCTCTCACTTTTAAAACCAGAGATCCTCAATTTAAAAAGAAGCATAAATTAAAAAAAATTAAAAAAAAACATCACCCCTGAACAGAGAGCACACAGTTTTATTATGTAACTGGACCAAAGCTGTTTTTTAAACCAGACTGTAAAGATGTTTGTTTAGGCCACAAAGACTGTCCATGTCCTGCACACTGTCATAACGCCTCCAAGGTCCCTGCAGCCAGTTTCAAGTGGACTCTTAGGAGCTACAGCTTTTATGCACTCCTATTTCAGCCCCAAAGATTGCCTTTTGCACGGTATCCAAAGTTGCTTTCTTAAAGGTATAGTTTCTCACCCACCATGTTAAGGACTGTGCCAAGTCTCTAAAATTGGTCTGAGGACCGAGGACTGTTGTTTGTGGACCAATGAGCAAAGATAGAACAGACAGTAAGTTTACTGATAGACACGCCCCTGCACTGGATATGCTGCACTGATTGGACGATACAGTGAAGAGGAGACTTCACAACAATGGAGGAGTTTGATGATGGAGAGAAAACAGACCTCAAAACAACAATAATAAAAAAAATATATTTACATGTATCACATCAGGATTTAATATTTGTTTTTAAATTCCATATCAAAATAAAGTGTTGATTTTAAAACTTAATGAAATCATAATTAACTTCACCTAAGTCTGTCTTTCACCATGGTCAGCTATTTCTCCTGTTTAATTCTATTATGAACAATATAAAGTCAGAGATTGGGGGTTTAGAGAACACATGTTTAATATCTTAAACATGAAAATAAACTTTTATTTAAATATAATCATCAAACTGAAGCAAAGGGTTTGATAACCGTTATCATTTTAGAATTTAAAGAAACATAAACTAAACTGATGATGTAATTACGTGTGACAAACTGGATAAAGTGCATGTGACCTATTTGTTATTGGTCCTATAACAAATAAAATGGACCAAAAAAAATCAAAGCATCAATAAATAATTTAGTTTTGAAACAATGCACCAGTACAATTTTTTTTTTTATCAGTCTGCAGGCTGTTCTTGTCTACCAGGTGTTCCTTTTTCGTATTGAGCACTGCTGTCACTTTATGAAGTTTTGTCTTGTCCTGTCCTTGGATGTCTACTGTGTGTGTAAAGGGATGGTGACTCGCCTACTATAAACCAAATTATACCTACAGGTATAAATAAAGTCACCTTACCTTTATTCTTCACTCTCAGGAGTTCATAATCAGGTCAAATGAAGAGACAAAACATGTTGCCAATGTGCCATGCTATTTGCGAAACAAAAAACTAGTCTGAGTACTTCTTATAGGTAACTTTGTGACATGTTGCCTCCAACTAATCCTTTTTGTTGATAAATGCACACAATTCTATTTCTAAAATATCTTAATTATTCACTTTGTAGGCTGGAAGCTATATGTCTTTGAATTCTATTGATGGTCAGTTTAATTTGATAATGTCATATTTATGGTACAAGTTTCTAATAATCCATCAAATTTTGTATCAAATTTTGTATTTTAAATCAAAACTTCAGTGTTTAAAATAATCATAAATACCTCCATGTCAGTATGCATCAAATACTTTGGAGATGGCATTTTTCATAACAATGCAAAACTCACCCACAGAGTGTTCGTTAGTGTGTGTGGGTGTGTGTTTGTGTTTGTGTGGGGGTGTGTGTGTGGGTGTGTGTGTGTGTGAGTGCACACGTGTGCGTGTGTGTGTGTGTGTGGTGTGGGGGGGGGGGGGGGGGGGGGGGGGGGGGCGGGGGGGGGGCTATGTGCCCATTTCTGGTGTGTGCGTGCAGAAATGTGCGCAGCGTGTGTGTTCGCGTCTGCCTGTCTGACCGTGTTGTGTTCCAGTAATGACATCGGAAGCTGGCAGGCCTTCATGTCTCCCAGGCTGCATTCAGAGCGAGCGAACAGGCGGGGAGCTTCCCCCAGACCGGCATGTTGGGGAAAAACGGACTGATCCTCTGAATTGTCAAACAGAGGAAACGGCAGAATGGGCAGGAGAGGGAGATAAGGGAGGAGAGAGAGATGGTGAAGGAGGGGGAAAAAATACGAGTGCAGCCAGAAATTGATACGTACAAGAAAAAAAGAAGGCACGAAGGCCAACGTAGACGCACACTGAGGGAGCTGAGGACAAATTGGGGCTTCGGTGGGGGCAAAATTTTGTGGCTTAAGGGAGCCTGAGGAGGGGTGAGAAAGCAAGCGACAAGTGAATGGAGGCTGAGGAGTGATGGGGGAGAAAAAAGAAGAAGCCCAGAGGACATGGAGGCGAGGAGCAGAATAGGTTTGGCTGACGTTCAGGCATGTGTAGGACCGGGGGGCTGACATGGGAGTGTTGTAAATGAGGCAGAGGGGAGACAGAGAGGCTGGGGGGGACACAGAGGGGACAGTTTGGGTGAGAGTGAGGGGGTAGATTTGGCCGGTGTGACTGGGAGATGATGGAGATCTTGCCCAGACCAGCTAAACAGTCTGTTATGTTTTCATTAACCACAGGAGATTGTCAGTGAGGCGGGGCGGTGGGCACACACGGAGTCTAAAATTAAATGCATGAGGGTTCATCACTGGGGAGAACTTCCCTCATTACACAGACACAATGAGCACTCACACGGACCCCGCCATTGTTCTGGAGCTGCACAGACAGGTCACACTACCCTGGAAAGCATGCACGGTACACCAGGAACAAAAGAATCCAAATTCCAACAGGGAAATATCAATGGAGGGAAATATTTGAAGAATTTTCGTGTTCATTGACTAATTTTTTTTTTTTTTTCTGTAAAAGAGGTGACAGCAGACACGCTGATAAACCAACTAGAACTGCTGCCAGGCAATATTTGCCTCCTCGGGTATGCTAGTGCCATGTTATGAAAGTGCAGTGTGGTTCAGGGAGAAGAACTGGGGTGTTTATGGGCCCAAAGTGACCTTTGACTTCCATAAGGTAATCAGTTTACCTTTCAGTCCAATTGCAGATTCATGCAGAATTAAAATAAAGCATCACAATGCTGTCTACAACTATTGTACTCACATGACTGAGGTCCCAATGACTCTGACCTTTGACCTCCACAATGGACATTTTTGCAAGACTAAAGAAACTGTCTTTAAGTGTGCTTCAGATATATTTTCAAGCAAGGGATGAACTTGAGGCCCTTGACCTGCTAAATCGGAGTACCGTAAATTCTGGGCTATTGAGCGCACCTGAATGTTAGCCGCACCCACTAGATCTAAAAAAAAAAAAAAAAAGGTGCACATCTAGGCCACACTTGTCTTCTAAGCCGCAGGTGTCAAGTGAGCGGAGCTGATCGAGAGCGCAAGGGGAAGGACTTTGGCCAGAGCAATGAGCCTTTTTTTTCTAACAAGCTGGAGCGTCACCTTATTTTTTGCTCCTTCCCGCTCCAATTTCGCTCCTGTACCACTCACACCATGCATCAGAAGGGTTGAAATTTGAGTGAAAGGTGGAGGGATAATGAGCAGAGCAGCGTGCATCCCCTCTGAGCGAACAGCTCTGCGCACGAGAGGGACATTTCATCGCTCCACTCCTCTCACATGCTCTGGCACTGTCCACGTTGTAACACAAGATATTTACACACATATATGTTACACAGAAAGATTTTTTAACTCTAAATTCAATCTGATGTGGCGAGGCTGAATGAAATGTAAAAAAAAAATTAAATTAGCCGCATCATTGTTTAAGCCGCAGAGTTCAAAGCGTGGGAAAAAAGTAGCGGCTTGTAGTTCGGAAATTACGGTAGTTCATCTCTTGAGTCAGGGTAAACAATATTGCAAAGTTTAGTGACAATCCCTTACAACATTCTTGAGATATTGTGCTTGCAAATGTGCGACTGGCCTGATAATGTCTTGTTGCAGGATTACTCTTTGTGCTGTGTAGAAGGTTGAGATGGAAGACCAACAGAAGCAGGTTTATTTTCACAGACAGTCTGTGCAAAATAAAATAATTTCAGTAATACAGCTTCTGTGACTGAGTTCCAAAAGGTACATGTACACCTTTCCTCAGCATGGCCTCTAGCTCTCTGAATTTATGAATCAATAAACTCAATACAACTATACAACTTAATGTAAAAACATTTTAAAAAATGGGATTATTGCTGGATTAAGACAGGAAGTTGTGCAAAACTGTGCGGTGTGCAATGGTCAGCAGTCAGTATTATTACTGGCTACATACTGAAATACCTCATGTCAAGCTCCATCTTACCCAGGACTTAGTATCTGAAAAGTATGCACACACTTGCTCATAGTGGAAGATCGGACTGGATTTTTACTGCTCCATACAGAAACATCACAGACGCACAACTGTGAACAATGGAAGCCTCTGCAGGCAAACAACACAAGCAGTGTGCCTTTTTTTATTGCAAGAAAAGGTCAGCGTTCATATGCTATACATAGTGATTCCTTTAGCCTGCACGATGAAAATGAGTGTTATGTGGAGAGTTCATTTATCATGAGCAGGCGAAGTCAAAGGAACAAAGGCATGCACAATGGATATTTACTGAAAGTTTCTGAAGGCCTAGGAGGCAACATATTAAGGTGGCTCCCTATCATTATGTAATATAGTCACAAAAAATGTAGTTATAAAACACGATTACTCGCTGATTTTAAAACATGCACTACATGCTTTCATTGAACATGCAGAATATTTTGATACCATAATTTTTAACAATAAAGAATAGACAATACATAGAAAAATAAAAAAATACCTCCAAATAATGCTACTACTACTAATAATAATGGAAAAAGAAAAAAAGATCAGCATTTCATGTGGCACAGTAGTCTTTTAATCTTGATTACTCAGTTTTCATAACTGTGGACGGCAGTAATTGTAACTGAGATTAAAGATTGATTAATTGCACAGCTCTAGTAGTAGTAAATACCTTGAGATAGTGCCAATCCTTGCAGGAGTTAACCCTGAGTCCCTAGAATAAAATGAGCTACAAAAATCACACATATCACCAAAACAGAGAAAGTAAATTTGGGAAGTGACTATATATTAGTATAGACACAATAATAATATAGTTAAACATGTAGCCAAGGAATAAAGAAATAATAAAAATTTCCATCACATGAGAAAATGGACTGCGCTGTTTTTGTTGCATGTTCTCTTCTTTGCTTCTTTAAATTATGCAGAATTGTTGGCCCCGTCTGCAGCAACGTATAACCCTAGCTTCTGTGCCAGTTCTTTAAAACAGAGGCAGAGCTTATCTCCATCACTGTGGCTAATATCTTTACTGTTGATATGTACCTCATAAACCCCCACTTCAAAAACCTTGGCCTATCCCTTTAACCTTTCATTAACAGCTGTGGCACTAATCTTTACTTTAACCCATGTTTTGGGATCAGACCCTCAACAAAAGTGTTCATGCTACATTTGCATTCAATCCTGTGGTTCCTTCTCACCCTGAAAGAGAAGAGTTCAAACGAGTATCTGAAAATTAAACCTGAATCAAATAAAGTGTATGCTTGAAACATACTTTATAGAATTAAGATCACCAGCCTCTCACTGTTTAATGTCTCATTGAGCCTCGGTATGCTTAAAGTTTCTTAGGAGCGATTATGATCAAAGATGTTTCCTGGTTCTTAATGGAACGATGCAGCTGAAGAAAAGATCAAACGGGTCGCGTTCTGGCACTCTGTCAGCGTCTAAATTAGCGTTTACAGTAAGTCCTGTCAGCAGCCAGGAGAAAATCCATTCTCATCCTCTTCTAAAGACAAGAAGGTAGGACTGGAGTTTAGTAATGCTGCTTTTCCTGTGGTGTAAAGCATTTTGTCATGTGCACATGCATGAGGACACTTTCTCCAAAGCAAACGACAATAGGAAAGCATGTAAAGGGATTACAGTATTATCAGCTGAGACACATCTATCAGTATAACAGAACATGCCTGAAGATTATCCGTCTGAAGTCTTCAAACAAACACGGAGATCAAAATGGGAGAGTGAAAGGAGGTTAAAGGAGACAGATGTTTGTGCTGTGAGTGAAGGTTTTGAAAGAAGATGAAGGTTTTGTCACATTTCAGAGGAACTGGAGAAACGTCTCATACCAGGTCTTCATCAGATGCATCCAAAGCTGTTGTACTGAAATGTTTCAGTCGCTCTGTTTCATGTCCTTGATATCTTAAGCTAAGACAGTGCAAAGTCAAGAGGCAAACCTACACTGTGATACAATACAGCCATTGTGCAAAGAACTAAGCCTGATATTAAAATTAAGCCCACGTTAAGTGCTCTTTAAGCTGGAAGCACACTAGAAGATTTTTATATCTTGACTGATTTTACAAACATGGGAGACAACAAACATTACAACTGTTTAGACAGATCTTCAACAGACTGTTAGACCACACACCTGAGGACAGACATTAGATCTCACAGACACTCTTGGAGATGGAGCAGTAAAAGGGTACCAAAGTATAATATAACCTTAGACCACATATTAGAAAAGAAAATAATTACAGCTGGATTGTACAACTCCTTTTTTGTTTTATACTGCTATTTCTTAAACATGTGGATAAATTATACCTTCACATATTTGGGGGGTGGTGGCTTAGTCTGGTATGATGCTCTACCATTAATCAGAAGGTTGGAGCCTAGCTCTGGCTGTCACATGTCGATGTGTCCTTGGGCAAGACACTTAACCCCAAGTTGCTCCCACTGCTGCATTAGTGGCATCCACTAGCTAACACAGGGGATGTGTAAGCTAGAAAGCAAGAACCCTCAATAACGTCTACAAGTCTCTATAGGTATGGTTGCACATCACTCTGATCAATATTCTGTCCCTTCCTAAATACTACTTTGACTTTATTCATAGATCATAATACATTCAAACTGCTCCAAGCACAACAATACGCTGATTTTACCTCCCTTATTTGCAGTGTCCTCTCTCCTAACTCAGACTGGAAGTAGTTGCCCACATGATATGTTGTCAGGCAATTTTGGCTTACAAGAAGTCTAGTGTAAGGTTTTTTTCTTGGAATTGGACGAATAATCTTCCTTAGATTTGAGTTTTTGCGATGTGTCCCTTAGTTTCAAAACTAAAAAGTTATCCTGTCATGAAACCTAGCAATAACCCTCCACATACTTCAAAATACTTAAATCTGCTCTTTTTACAGTAGACAGGAACCCCAAATATTAAGAACTTAAAAATTCAAGAGGAGGCAATGAAACAAATTTAAAAAATGTATTTTTATGTTCATTTTATTTGAAGTAGCTGTAAATCAAACCCCTTCTCAAAAAACTACCCTCGATTCAGCCACATTAGCTAACTACAGGCCTATATAAAACCTTCAAATTCCTTCAGAGATCCTTAAGAAAGTAGTGGTTAATCAGTTTTATGACTACCTTCAAAACACTTGCTTGTTTGAGGACTTTCAGTTAGGATTTAGAGCTCACCATAGCACAGAGACTGCTCTAGTTAAAGTAACAAATGATTTACTCTCAGCTCCAGATAGTGGACTTCTCTCTGTACTTGTCTTGCTGGATCGCAGTGCAGCTTTTGGATTATTGTAATTCTCTTTTATCAGGCTGTAACAGTAAGTCGCTTAAGACGCTTCTGCTGGTTTATAATACTGCAGCACACGCACTGACTAAAACTAGAGAGATCACATTACTCATTAGCTTCTCTGAATTGGCTTCCCATAAAATCTAGAATAGAATTCAAGATTCTTCTTCTCACTTACAAAGCTCTCAATGGGCAAGCACCAATTTATCTTAAAGAGCTTGTAGTGCCGTACAACCCCTCTATAACATTACGCTCTCAAAATGCTGTCCTGCTTGTGGTACCATCAGTCTCTACAACTTAAAAGTAGTATGGGACGTAAAGCCTTCAATTATCAGGCTTCTCTGCTTTGAAATTATATACCAACCACGGTTTGAGAGGCAGACACCCTCTCTACCTTTGAGCCTAGACTTAAAACAATCTTTTTCGATAAAGCCTTCAGTTATGGCTGGCTCAGGCCTGGACCAGCTCATAGTTAAGCTGCAATAGGCTTAGACTGCCAGGGGATTTGGCACACTAAGCTACTCCCTCTCTGTCTCTCTAACATTCTCTCTCTGTCTTCTCTGTCTTCTCTGTTTATATCTCTTTTCCTCTTCTTTTTTACTCTTGCACTCGTCTCTGGTTCTTGTCTTGGAGGCAGCCTGGGATCGTTGGAGTGGACAGCCTGCTGCTGTGGACCTACAAAGCTTTAGTAACTACAATTACAAATATTTGGCCTTTCCTTAAGCCCCATTCCATTATTATTACAGTTTCTGGCATTAACTTCAGAAAGATCAACAAAAACACTTGGTAGTTTCTGCAAACAGCACACATATATTAGTATGGCCATGACAAACAATCATGAATGACCTGCTGCCTGCTTGACTCGAAGTGCTTCATCCTACATCAACCATCAACAGAGATGACATCATTTAGCATAAACTCATACTTTCAAACCAGTTAAACCCAATGTAATGGCGGTTCAACTAATAATATTAAATATTATCTCTGTCCAGGGTTGTTATTGATTATATCTCTGTAATAAATACCTTCCTTGAGGACACTTTTGAAAACCAGGTGCCGCATATCAAGGGGCTAACTGAATAAATCTATTTTCAGCACAGACAAATATGATGAGGATAGATATATGGTCTGGGCGTCCATGAGTTTGGGTTTGTTGCTATCATAAATTCTTATTTTTAGTCCCTTTGTCTCTGCCTGGATGGATACATCTCTGGTTGTTTGTCTCAGTATATAGGTGTATGTGTGTGTATATATATCTCATATATGTGTATCTATAAAATGAAAAGTACAAAGTTCCTTGAGATAACACTTGTTATGAATTGGCACCAGACAAATAAAGATTGATTTATATTGTTTATTTATAGAGGGGCAGTGCACAAATAAATGTAGTTGCACCAGAGATAGTTAAAATCTCATTAGCATCTGTTGTCTGTTGGGCATGCAAACAGAGCTAGAAGATATAAAATTCCAAAGTATCTTAGAAGTTAAATTGGTATGAAACTAACACTTCATAAAACACCCAAATGAATCATTCAATAAAAGTCGGAGACTTGTGTTTGCATAAATTCTGTGACAGAACATGATTGAAACACTAACAAATTTAAAGTAATTTAAGAGCTCAAATATGTCATTTTTACAGCACTTTTACATTTAGTAACTTTTTTATTCAAACATCAATGCTTTTCTTTCCCGATCTATGGGATAAATGTGATTATTTCTGCAAACACGAGCACCTCCATCATTAAAACACACTCTCTGCCAAACGTTTGAATTTTTAATTTCATTCATCTCCTGAAATCTGATGACTTCCAAACGTCTGTTTTTTTCTGTAAACATTAATCCTGACACAGTGTGAAATAATTTATGAATCACAGGACGGACGTGTAGACCCACCACATCCACTCAGCCTCATATTCATCCTTTCTAAATCCCATCATCTAAATCATGCCACTTCCTCTAAACCCATTGTTTGTTTAATTCTTCCTGCGACATCCATCCTACACAGCACAACATCAGCCTGATCAATCACCATGCGGCCCCACACTGCTGCCATTGTCAGCGCCCCTCCCCGAGTCGACCCAAACACACTGACACCCTCTGTTTGCATCCTTTCTCCAGGGCCTTGAACGGGTCCCTATAGTCCACTCTTTGTCCGCCCCGCCCGTATTGATGGAATCTGAAAGTAAGCAGATTTGCAACGGATATTAACAGTAGGCTGGCAGAACAATGGCAAGGAGAAGCACAGCACAAGGTTGAGAACAAATGCGTCCTTCTTGTCCGGCTGGGGCCTTGTTCTCCGAGAATAGAGAAGTGGGGGGGGAGGTTAAGATGCATGAGAGGGGAGGGAATAAGAATATATGCACATGTAGCAAAATAAAAGATAATATACTCATGGTGTCTTAGGAGCGGAAAAGCAAGGAACATTCATTATCCGGCATATTGCGCTTGTCTTCGATTATTCTCAGTATATCAAAAAAAAAAAAAGAAAATCAAATCTTTTTAAAGTGGTATAAAAGCAATATCACACTGCACAACATATTTACTGTGATCATATACTTTTGCAACCTTAAGGGACTTTGGTATTTTAAGTTGTCACGTCTTTTGTGAAGGCAGGCCCTGCCCTGTCTCAAAGGAAACCCTTTAGCTGTATTTCAAGAAAAGTCCTGTAAGATCAGCTTTATGTCCACATCTATTCATATAATGTGGTTGTTGTAATAAATTTCACAAAATAAATATTTTAACAGGAAAGAGTCAGATTACTTGTCTTACCATTCACCCCTTCATTTTCAAGTTTTGTACCAGAATATTGCGAGGGCATGCCACTTTATGAGGTACACCTTGCTAGTTCGAGGTTAGACCCCTTTTGCCTTCAGAATTGTCTTAATGCTTCATGGCATATACATTCTAAGGCTGTGTTCACACCAAACATGAAAAAAAAATTGTCACACCTATACGCAATTAAACTTTGAGATAAAACCTTTCATGACTTGAAAGAGACAATAGAAGGAGGTGGGCCTGTCTCCCAGCCATAACGTGAGTTTCAGCGCTCTCGATTCATGATCAACCGTAGTGTATTTTTCTACCATCACTGTCTTCCTCCTGTTCTCAAAAACTAGATGCTAAATATCCCAGAAAAGTCAGAAATAGAAAGGGATAAATTTGATGATCCATAACATCCTTTGGAGCTGCACATGGAGAGTTTCACTACGATGTCCGGGTGACATGATATCTCCTATAGCTGAACCTACCCACTTTACTCGTGTTTTTCCCCAGGATCCCAGTCCCTCCAGGAAAGTGTGATTTTGCGATTGCAACAATTGATGCAATTTAAGGCAATCCTTGTGAATTCAGCAAGGCCCTGCAACTTTGTCACACTTCAGTCTAACTTATTTGGTTGTGCGGCACAAACAGCACACATTAATGGCTGAAATCACAGCTAAAGTCTGTGAAAATCAGCTACCTGAGGTCTTAAGGGGCTGCTCTATTTGTATTACATGCAGATGTGGTGCAACACAGAGTGACATTCATCACTTCACAAACTTCCTTGTACCTTAAAACACGTTCAGCGGATCACTGCTGCATGTGGATGCAGGCACGCATGTGTGTACAGGGGTGAGCACGCGACTGGCGACCATAGAATAATGAGATGGTTTTATAGTTGTGTGTGTGTGTGTGTTTGTAGTTTACACATGAAATCAGATGGTGACTCTTAGCAGCAGTGCCAGTCTCTGTGGACGGAACTGATATGGGAAAGAAAAATCTGTGCTGTCATACCTCAGTTAAACATGATTCCCTGTCTAAATCTTTGTAATCTCCGTCCATCAGTAAACCTTCTCTATTCTGCAGCTGCCTGAAAGAAAACCAACAATCCTGCAAATGCATTCAGTTGAACAAGCAGTGGTGAACCTTACCACTCTGGTTGGGGTGGCCCAACCCCTGACTGAAGCCAAAAAAATGCCTATATACTGCCTACCCTGGTCAGAGTGCTGCAGCGGGGTCAGCCGTCACTGGAGCAAAGGACCTATATAAAACTTACTCCCTGGATATTACAAAGGTGGGTTGCTCTTGTATTTTTTGTTTGCAGACATGATCTCAGTTTTATCAATCTGCATCACAAGGTAACTTGTGATCCGTCCTGCTCTTCCATTCTCCATCCCTCTTTCTACTTGTGACTCCATCTACAAAAGTTCTTCCTCTGTGTGCTCCAGTTCGCAACATATCCTCTCATACCCACGACTTACAGCACGTAGAGAGAGTCAAAATCACTCATTTTTAGTTTTAGTGGTTCGTATTTGATGTTTCTTCTGACTACAAGACCAGCTGATGGTGGAGGGATACATAACCCCTTCATCTTAACATACTAAAGTTTTAAACATAAGGGCTCTGTCAAGGAAAAGTTAAATACTGTAGCGTATTGAAGAAGAAATATTTTTTTTTATTAGCTTTGACCTATAAGTGAATGAGCTTTCTGGTGGCACCATGTACTGCTACGTACTGGCTAGTATCCGCCTTGGAAATCTACCCCCTGGGACAAAGCTCACAACCTATTTTATTGAAAATCAAATTCACTAGTGCCATGGGCCTCTAGCAACACCACTAAAAATAAAAAAAGAACAAAAAGAAAAAAAAAACAACTAGCCCTTTAAAACTGATTATTATTGTTTGGCTTTAAAGTAAGCCTGAGAGATGTAATCTCTGTTTTACATAGTTTCTGTCCTTGTATATCTATTTATCCATCAATTTAATTATTTATTTTAATTCTCTTGAATTTTAGCTTTTTGTATGTCCCCATGTGTTTTATATGTCTTTTGTACTTTTCTTTTATTGTTTGGTTTTATCTCTGCTTGATTTTATTTTATTATATTTTATTACTGATTGTGGTCACTGTGCAGCCCTTTGGTAAACGTCATTGTTTTTAAAATTCTGCTGTATAAATAAAGTGGATTGGATTTTAGTGACTGAGTGGCAAGTTTGGGGGAGATTTACTTTTTAAAATGTTACTGTTTTTTCAGGTTAGCATTATAGAGAAAACACCTCCACACAGTGCTACTATCCCCTGGTTTCACTTTTCAACCGAATGAAAATGTTTGACATGCTCCAAAAAAGTTCTCCATACTAATAGTAAAAAGTTTTCTGAAACTGCATTATTAAAAAATATCAATATTGCAGGTTGTTGCCTATTAAAAAAATTATATTTCTTTCTTTTCTTTTTCAAATCTAACCAAAGGTTGAAAATCTAGTACAGATACAATCATTTAAAGGTAAGTATTAAATAATTGTAATCGTTAAATGAGCTTTGAAAAAAAAAAAAAAAAAAGCCATATTGTTATTCCTCTGATTAATCCTTTTATTCTAGGGTGCACATTCTTGCACACACACACAATCTCACACCCACAAATAAAAGACACCAACATGAGCTCATATTGACAGACAGATTCTCAGGGAAGGCCGAGCATGCTGACAGAGATGAAAAGAGGATATAACACACACACACACACACACACACACAAACATCAAACACTTCCTGCTCCTCCAAACAAGACGCTGGGGAGTCTGCGCAGTACGTCATCATCTCCAGCTACAGTATCCTCCACTCCTCACTGCCAATAACGGAGCTCTCACGCCTCCCTCGACATCTCCATCCCTCCATCCTCTGACAGCGAGGTGGGGGGTGTTATTGGTTGAAGCTGCAGGGGGTCTCTTCTCACACACAGAAACCGCTCCAACCTTCAGTAATGCAGCACCTCTGTGGTGTCAAAGGGAAGCTGCCCTGACATGTATTTATGTCTTTACTCTGTGGATGAAAGCAGCCGCAAGAAACTCTCACTCCAAGCTGTTTGTGGTGTTTTACATGCACAATATTCCATTAGAGTTTGTTCCTCTTGCCTTTTGAATCAACATGTGACAGATTTTTTTTAAAGTGTGATAGAACTGAGTTATAACAGAAACTTTGCTTTATCTTTGTTTTCAATCCAAAAAGAAAAGGAAAATATTTATTGAGCATCAGTTCTCTGGGCTACAACACCTCTTTGACACTAGAGGTCTGAGGAGAATGGCTGAAGTGGTTAAAGATGATGGAAAGCCAACAGTAACTCAAAAAAAAAACACTCAAAACAACCAAGACATACAGAAGACCTTTTCTGAACATGCATTATCTTGAAGCAGATGGGCTCCAGCAGAAGAAGACCACAGCGGGTGCCACTCCTGTCAGCTAAGAACGTGAAACTGAGGCTACAATTCACGCAGCCTCACCAACATAGGATAGAAAAACTAGAAAACGCTGCCTGGTCTGATAAGTAATGAGTTCTGCTTCCACTTTCAGATGGTAGGGTCAGGAAGTGGGGTAAACAATATGAAAGTATTCACCCAGCCTGCTGTGTATCAGTGGTTCAGGCTGGTGGTGGTGTTATGGTGTGGGGCTTTGGTTCCCAGTCTGGGGTCTATGCACCTGTGCAACTGTGATGCTGTCACATCAGTATGGACCACCTTGTTGAATATAACAAGTTAAGGCAGTGCTAAAGGCAAAAGGTGGTCCAAATCAGTGCTAGCAAAGTGTAATAAACTGGACAGTGAGTGTATATTTCAACTTTATTTTCAACATGTCCATATTTTTATCATACAGCACCATAAACACACTTATATCACTTTTTTTCTCATTGCTGTCCCCTATACATACAGAAATTTATTTTTGAATTCTTTAAAATGTTTTCATTTTTCTTTTGGCTTATTTGTGCACTGCTGCTCAGATGTGTACAGTTTTAATTTGCTGCATCAGTACAGTGCCTAGTGGCTGAAATATAACAGATCATTTGTTAAATAAAACGGTAAAAGCAGTATTTAAAGTTAACTACAACAAAATAGAAAACAACACAAAGATTAGAAAAAAAAAAAAAAAGAAGCTTTTTTTTAAATCTTAAGGTGGACCTTGGAATCCTACAGTCCAGGAATGGACAGCTTTGTTTTATTCAGGTTCAGAGGGCAACATTGTCAACAGTAAAGGATATTATACAATACTATACAATGAACTAGTCAAAATAAGATTAGATCTTTTCTTTCAAACATGCAAGGTAAGGAAAAAAAAATAAAATGCACATGTAGTTTACACGTCCAAAAAGGAGAAGAAGTACTCACTTATTTAAGCCCACCCCTTCTCTAAGAATTTATGCTACTTGTTCAGCTCCCTTGTGAATTTTAAACCATAATCATAGATAGTCTGAACACATCCAAACCAGTCTTTGCCAATTGTTTTGGCATTAAAAAAAAAAAAAAAAAAAACTCAAATTATACCCAGAGTGTCCTCAGTTATACTAAAACACAACATAAGATTTCATGCATGTCCTTTAAGCTTTCATTCATGGTCCAAAAGACCCATTAAATGGAAATAAGACAGGAACCACTATCTGAATGCAAAAATATACGCAATGGAAAAGTAGCAAAAGAATACACAACAACAGAACTGATTATCAGAAATCACACAAATAATGGTCAAACCCCTTTTTCTTCCTGTATCTGGTGAAAATCATACACTTGTAGCTTTTTTTTTTAACTGGGCTATGTTTGGACATTAATCACCTGCAATTAAAACTACCAGTAATTGGACAAAAAATAAATAAATAAATAGCATTTATCAGAATTAACATTTTTATGCTAGCAATCAAATTGCAGAGTTCATTAATGAATGCAACACAGAATTGAAGCCAATAAAATGTACTTTTCAATGCAATAAACTAGTGTATAGTGCTTTTATAAGTTAATCTTTTTTTTTTTTTTAACTTTAAACCAGCTTACAATCTAAAACAGATCTTTTTTAAAAAAAAAAAAAAAACCAAAAGAGTCCTTGCAAAAAAAGCAATCATAAAAATCATGGGTCATTGATGGTTACTTAAATTCATTAAACTGATTTTTTCCACTACATATATTCATTAATCTTCACAAAAGATCGTTACGACCATTATAGCAAATGGTAACCTTCTTTTGTGAGGAATAAAATAAAATAAGTTATTGAATGCAATTTTAAGACAAATTTCTATTTGTTTAAAGTTGTAAAGCGTTTTGACGTTGTAAGCAGCAAATAAGAAATATAAATCCCATGCCAGATCTTTTTCATCACTATGGCAGCAGTTTTTGGAAATTTTAAATGGACTGCACCCGGTAGGAGGCTGGTTATGGGGCCACTGTGCCACCAGTTCTCCACTACTGCTTTAGATTATTAGGAATTAGGAATTAGAATAGGATTATGTGTTGCATTTGTTGATAATAGCAAGACAGTGGATAGAGTTGACTGAGGGGGGCATGAAATCTGGGCTGAATGCTTGAGTTAAGAACCTTATTACATTGTTAGTGTGCAGACTTAAACAACTCATCTATAACCCCAATTGTGTTGAAATTTTGGATTATTATTTTAAAAAAAATCAAATTGTCTTCTTTTCTTGCCTGTGGAGTTGCAGTAGAGCTTCGTTGGTCAATGAGAGAAGAGAACACTTCATAGCCTGTTTGTCTCTTGTAGAATAATCTCCCTCCCTCTTGTATGAAGCTACAAAATAATAGAAATCAAAGATGAAATTAATTAATCACTAAAGACCACAAATTTGAATACAGAAAAGGGCTGTAATATCTCTTTTTGTGAATATCTCATTCATCCCATTGTTATGATAATTAGAGGACTATTCCCTCTGTCAAAACAACTTTAATGACATCTCAAAGACAAAAAAAATAATGTAAATGTGTCTTCATGCTGTTAGTGAGCCCTCTTCTCCACACAGCCAATCAGGCTTGTTGCTAGGAGAGATTCAACCTTGTGTCACTTCTATTGGCTGAGAAGTTCGTCCAATAAAAGCCCCCCAGCAGCAGGACTGTGATTGCCGTCCAGACTCAATTAAAACAGAGTCGCTGTGGCTGAAGTGGGCCACCAAATACCTGTTAGAAAGGTCAGCGGGGAGAATGTTGGAGGAGAGGGGAGAGGGGTTCAGCTGTGAGCACGTGTCTGTGTGAATTTACATGCAAATTGGGGATCATGTGGAACAACTAACCCATCAGTTTAGGCAGGAATTATGAAAGATAATAAAACTGTGCAATGGGTTTTTATTCATCAAAATTTCATTTTAAGATAATTCATCATGAGGAAATAACTGAGTCACAAATTTAAGAGTTGGAAGAACATCATCTGTCTGCAGGGTGGATAAGATTATTGTTTCAGTGTCACTTATTTGCCCTTTTTAAAATGACGAGCAGGTAAATTTGATGAATACATATGGTATATGTGCTTCACAAACTTATTAGACCAACACCCAATGCAAGGTTTATGCCGCAGCCGCCCTAAATTAACAGCATTGGTAATTAAAAAAATCATTTTTTATGTTTCTGTAATGATTAATGCACCAGTATATTGAAGCTCCTTAACTAAAATGATATTTTTAATGCTAAAATATATTAATTATTGTTATCCATGATTTTTCAAATTTACTGATTTAAAAAAAAAAGAAAAGAAAAAATAATAAAGCACATAATTATTTCTAGATTAAGGTGTCAAATTATAGTTATATGCCTGCATTCCTGAACAGAAAAATTAGTTTGCAGGTTGAATGTTGTTCTTGATTAATTGGATGAGCCAGCTCGTATTTGGATATGAAAAGGTCAATTCAGTTAGGAATGAGGAACGTAATTCACCTTTTCATATCCATATGTTATTGTCCAAATTGTAATTGGACATAACAATAACCAGTTTTTGAAAGATATCTGAAGTTTTCCTGTTTTCTCATTTTTATGACAGGTGGTTGAATACATTTGTTAAGCACCAAATGTTTATACTATTATAACATGTAACATACAGCAATGCTCAGCCTGTTTGCTGACCCATTAAGCCATTTTGGACACCTGTCTATGTATGCAGTTGTGATGCATGCAATGGTTTTAAAATGATTGACTTAATAAAGGCCTGCCCTTAAGTTAAATTATCATCTTTGCTACATTTGTCACCTCAAAGCCTATATTTGAGTTATGGCTATTAAATAATGAGACTGCCTTCTGAGGATAAAACCGCATAGTTCACAGTCACACTGAGCATTACATATTAAAAACTGTATGTTCATACACAGCTGCTCTAAGTTTACAATAAGTGATGTCTTTAGTTCACTGAAAATGAAGTGAAGATGTCAGAACAAAGTAACATCAGAAAATGGTTAACTTCAAAGTTGAGCGATACATCAACTTGAATTTTTATTTTGCAAAATTAAACAAACATCTGTTCAGCAACAAACAAATCTTTTGGGGAACAATGCATGTCTCGTGCATGTGTTTGAATGGCACAGTAGACTGTGTGAAGGCTGAGAGGATGACAGAGAAAGGAAGATCCTGGATGAACTTCTGAAAATATTCAACAGAATTGAACAAATGTTGAAAATGATCAACAACTCAGGAAAAGAATGACAGCAGCAATGGCCTCCACTGACAAAGAGACAGTTCTGCTAATTCTGCAGTGTGTGTCGAAGTCCAAAATTTCTGACTCTAAAGGGGGAAAAAAGCAAATAGATGGAGACATTTTAGAGCAAAATGAACAAATCAAAAATTTTAATAAGCATGATCACATGTGATCCTTAGACAAAGCATCAGTCAATCCATTAGAAAAGACGCTATCGTCACCAAGGATGAAGAAAGCACCACAGAGCAAGTCCAAATTCAAGGCCATGTTGATTGTTTTCTTTGACATTAAGGGTATCATTTTAGAGTAGTGGGTTCCAGAAAGATCAACAGTGAATCTATAATTGTACCAACAGGTTCTAGAAAAACTGTGAGGAAAAGTCCAAAGACAGAGACCACAACTGTGAAAAGAAAAATGGTTTCACTCGTCATCAGGACAATGCACCAGCTTATACGCTCTCTGTAAAGCAGTTTATGGCCAAAAGAAAAAAACAAACTACAGAGCTTCATCACTCTCCCTACTCACCTGATCAAGCACCATGTGACTTACCTAAGATCAAATCTGTGCTCAGAGGAACACGTTTTGAGTCTGAGTCAGAGTTAAAAAAAAGAACGTCAGAGGTTCTGAGACAACCTGCTGCACGACTTTGGTCAACAGAAGACCTGAATGCAACACTGTGTTGATGCTGAAGAGGAGGAGATTAAAGGAGAGGACATTGAATAATAATTATGTTCAATAAAATTGAATTACAGTATTACTCTATTATTTTAATAGCCATACCTTATAAACGCATGTCATATAAATCAATTTAAGACTTTTTAAGACACCTGTAAGCTCTAAACTGAGAAATGTTATGTTATTTTTTGGCACAGTTGTATAATGTTAAACAATACAAATGTGGATTGCAGGGTTGCCCTAAACAGAACTTCAAAATGAGGCCCTCTGCCCAACCTGCCTACCTGACAACATAAATTTTGTCTCATTGAATGGTGAATGGCAGTTTTTTTAACGGGAAATATTTTTTGAAAAATATTAAAAAAAATACAATGTTTTGAAATAAAAATTGAACACTAAATTTACTCATTCTATGGAGTCAAACTTTAAAAAGTTGTGAAAATGATGGTCATTTCTGAGATATTAAAAAAAATTTTTGTTAAAACTAATTGTGATTGAAAACACGAGTATGTAAATATTCAGAATTAAATTGAGATGTAGACCTGTGTTTTTCTGTGCTTGCATTGACTCTTTTTGTTTATTCAACCTTTATTAAGCCAGGTTAGTCCAATTGACAATGGTCACTGAAATATCTTGAAACTGACAAAAGTAGTGATACATAAAAATTTACTGAAAATTAACTAATGAAAATCAGACATTGCTTTTGAATTGTGGTTTAATAGAATAATCTTAAAAAACAAACTAATGAAACTGGCCTCAACAAAAATGATGGTACTCTTACCTAAATATTTTGTTGCATAACCTTTTGAGGCAATCACGTGATTTCTGTAACTCTCAATGAAACTTCTGCACCTGTCGACAGGTATTTTGGCCCACTCCCGTGAGCGAAATGCTCCAGCTGTCTCAGGTTTGAAGGGTGTCTTCTCCAGACTGCATGTTTCAGCTCCTTCCACAAATGTTCAATAGCATTTAGATCAGGGCTCGTAGAAGGCCACTTCAGAACAGTCCAATGTTTTGTTCTTAGCCATTCTTGGGTGTTTTAAGCTGTGTGTTTTGGGTCATTATCCATGACCTGAGGCTGAGACCAAGCTTTCTGACACTGGGCAGCACATTTCTCTCCAGAATGCCTTGATAGTCTTGAGATTTCATTGTACCCTGCACAGATTCAAGACACCCTGTCCCAGATGCAACAAAGCAGCACCAGAACATAACTGAGCCTCCTCCATGTTTCATAGTAGGTACAGTGTTCTTTTCTTTGTATGCTTCATTTTTGCGTCTGTGAACATAGAGCTTTTTAATGATTTGCTTTCAACAGTGGTGTCCTCCATTAAGTCCACTTTGGCTCAAGCAGCGACAGATGGTGTGATCTGATTCTGATGTACCTTGACCTTGGAGTTCACCTCTAATCTCTTTAGAAGTTGTTCTGGGCTCTTTGGTTACCATTCGTATTATCCGTCTCTTCAATTTGTCATCAATTTTCCTCGTGCAGCCACATCCAGGGAGGTTGGCTACTGTCCCGTGGACCTTAAACTTCTGAATAATGTGTGCAACTGTAGTCACAGGAACATCAAGCTGCTTGGAGATGGTCTTATAGCCTTTACCTTTAACATGCTTGTCTATAATTTTCTTTCTAATCTCCTGAGACAACTCTCTCTTTAGCTTTCTGTGGTCCATGTTCAGTGTGGTACACACCACAATACCAAACAGCACGGTGACTACTTTTCAGTCTTTAAATAGGCAGACTGACTGATTACAAGTTTGAAGACACCTGTGATGCTAATTACAGGACACACCTTAGTTTAACATGACTCTATGGTCAAATCATTTTCAATCTTTTCTAGGGGTACCATCATTTTTGTCCAGGCCAGTTTCATTATTTTATTTTTTTAAATTATTCTGTTGAACCACAATTCAAAAGCAATGTCTGATTTTCATTAGTTAATTTTCAGTAATTTTTATTTATTATTACTATTGTCAGTTTCAAGTTATTTCAGTCACTACTGTGGGCTTTTCTATCCTTAACGGTAGGGTACCAACATTATTGTCCACGTCTGTACTAAGTGTTTACACCAATGTAAGTTCCACATTAGATAAAAACTTCTCTGGCACAAATGGCTAATTAACTAGCCATGGTGGGCAGTAAGTACTTTTTTAGGTAATTAATAAAGGACAGGATTACCATATCCGAAAAAAATTAGACACGTCACACCATGGCTTCAGGAACATTTGTTCCAGAAGAGGCAAAACAGGCATCATTTGCATTGTCCATATAACAATTTATGTCGTTTGCTCCACTACTTCACCATGAATATCCCATCTTCTCCTTCACCTTCAATGTATTTCCGTCTCGCGACAAAATGAAATGGTGTGAACACAACTTTTAACTCCAGATCCTTCTGGTTTTGTTTTGTTTGTTTTTTTAAACAATTTATGACCTTGACATAAAAGAAAAAAAAAGATAAAAATTGTTTGTTCAATAATTATGACCAGTGATCACGGTGAATTGATTTTTGCTCCAACATGTTAAACATTCAAACCTCTTTTTAGATTGTATTCATTACTTTTTTTCAAACAGGAAACATCTCTGCTGAGGAGAGTTTTTGACAAAAGCTTAAAACATTTGAACCTTACTTGAATGCAACAAACTTTCCCTCTTATAACTTTGATAGATAATCTTTCAGCAACTTAAGTATGGGTGAAGTAATCAAAAAGGATCAATGGACCCTCTCAACTAAAAATAAATCGTTTAACTTTCTGTCTGCGCACTTGCAGGGATAAATCTGTGTTGCAATACCTATCAAGCTGCCGAAACTTTTAAGTCTCCCAAATCTCTGAGCTGAAAGGCAGCCACAGATCCCTTAGGAGCCTCCTGCTTCAGTCTGAAAGGACAAAAAGGTCATAGCAGTGATGTCTCCTGCACACAGAGGGAGTCTGAAGACTTCCTAAAGTAGCAGTCTAACTATGAGACTATCAGGGGGATAATTTATCAAACAATAATAATCACCCCTTACAGTTATGAGGCCAAATAAAGACCAGATTTATGGGAAACCACCGATAAAGCAGATTTTAAGTGCTAGAAATCCTTGACATTTTTTGACAATTTTCTGATCATTTTTCAATTTTACGATAATTTAAAGAATATTTTACAGATGACACATTCCCGGCTGCATTCTGGATCATCTGTAGAGGTTTAAAGGTGTATGCAGGGAGGTCTGCTTGTTGGGAGTCAGGTCAGGTCAGGTTTGGGTGCACATGCCGGATTGGCACTTCGCCATTCATCATTCCTGACAACTCCTCTGCACCACCAGCAACATTAACTCTACTTCAGTCATAGATATTTACATGCATTAAGTGTAAGGTTGCAAAGGTGCAAACCATATGCCCTGGGTGTCTGGAGACAAGGGATGCAAACCCTTTAAGTGCATTATAAACTGGCATCGGTGCCCCAGGAAATCAGCTTGCATCTCCCCAGCTCCCAAACCATCCTCCAAACATGTTTGAGTTAGGACTTGAACTAGCCAGGCCCTTACTGACTAAGCTACACTGCAACTGTAGGCGTAAAGAAATTACGAAAGCTGGTACCAGAAGCTGTGCTGCCTGTTCTTACAGGTAAGGTCTGATCCTCCTGATGTTATAGAGGGCATATAGACAGGACTGAGCAATCGAGGCTATGTGAATCTTAAAGGTCAACTGATCATCAATCATGACACTCAGGTGTCAAAGGTATCAATGGATTTTGACAACCTTTTCGGGGAATTGTGATCATGGCACAAAAAAGAACTTGATAGATTTTGGTGATGATCCCAATCCAGATCCAGGATTTTTTTAAAGAATTTGCTAGCATTGTAGGATAGGACAGTTTGAGATATTTTGGCTAACAACTGAGGTGATAATGTCAGAAAAGCTGACATTAAAGTTTGAATCCAGAACAAGATCCAGATCCAATGCTTTTGAAACAAGTTTCTTGTTACAAATTTTTTTGTCATAATCATTTAAAAATTTGGTACAAACTTCTCAAGATGAAGCTCTTTGACACAAGTTACAGTTCCTCTCATGTGACATAAGGTATGCAATCTGCTATTGACTAAACATTAAGATCCGAATCAGGTTTCAACATTAGGGGAGAATGTCAGATGCCCCACAACTCTACATAATATAAAATAAGAGTTTAATGCAGTTTTCAACTGAATTGATTTAATCATTTGACGACATTGCCTATAGCAGATTTGAGTTTGATGATCCATTTTTATATCCAGGAATTATGTGTCTGTCTGTTTGTATGCAGCGTAACTCAAAAAAATCACTACAGATTTTCATGAAATTTTCTGGATATGATGGTTTTGGTATGAAGAAGAACTGATTAGATTTTGGTTGTTATTCAGATCTGGATGTGTGTATCCGGGAATTTAAAAAAAATGTTAACATTGTTCGATAGGGCAGTTTTTAACATTTTTTGCTAATAAATGCCTTGAAAGATACTGTATTTGTTCCATGCATCTGCATCCGAGTTCAGATCACCACCAATATCATTCACTTCTCTTTTGTGCCTTCATAAACTTGCCCTGAAAATGTCATCAAAATCCATTGAGAATTTATTGAGATACTTATGAAAATGTGGAAAACAGCCTTGGTTCACAATGTCAACAAATCCCTTAAGAAATTCCTGGATCCGCATCCAGAATCAAATCACTACCAAAATGCTATCACTTCTTCCTTGTTCCATGACCAACATTTTCCGTAAATGCCATTAAAATCTGTTTTCAACTTTTCAAGTTAGCTTTCAAACAGCCTAACAGAAAAAAAACTCAGGCAAAAACATAACCTTGGCAAACATAAGAAAGACTCTGACCCTCACACGCGGCAACTCAAGATTTCTTTTGACCTGTGTTTTCATGCCATGAAAAGAAATATCCCACTCAACCTTCAGTAACACAACAACAAATAATTTTAACAGAAAATGTTTTCTGTTTTATGTATCGACCAAGTGTGAATTGATCCAGTTAAATGCTGCTTTTGTCCTTTAAAGTAATGTTAATGTCATCAACAGATTGTGATGCTAACATTTGAACGCCCTACTCTGTTTTCTTTGTCTCTTGTTGGACTGTTTGTCTTTCTCTGTCTCTCTCTCACTCAGTGTCTACCTGCTGATTACAAACAGTCACGAACCTCCTGACCAACTCTTAACCTTCGAAGAGGGATAGAGAGATAGGTACTTTGTTGTTGTTGTTGTTTCAGTGTGATTGTGTGTGTGAACATGTGTGTATATATATATGTGTGTGTGTGTGTGCGTGTGTGTTAAAGCCTGACCTCCTCCAACATTCTACGAGTGATTGCAGTAGACAACCATCAGCTGCCGTTGAGTTAAGCTTTACCTTCTATCTGTCTAAATGTGTCTACAAGATGATATATGTTATGTTCACACTGAGCAACATCTTTTTTTTTTTTGCAAATATTCACTCATTATGAATTAAATGGCTGTAACATGTTCCAAAAAAGCTGGGACAGGAGAAAAATGTTGAGGAATGCTAAAAAAAAAAAAAAAAAAAAATCATCATCTGTTTGGAACATTTCACAGGTGACCAAGTTAGTCGAAAACAGGTGAGTGTAATAACTGGGTATGAAAGGAGCGTCCCCAAAAGGCTCAGGTTGTTCACAAGCAAGGACAGGGTGATGTTGAGTACTTTGTGTACAACTGTGTGAGCAAATAGTCTAACAGTTGAAGAACAATGTTGCTCAATTTACAATTGCAAGGATGCCTGAACACTGAATGCCCATGACCTTCAATCACTGATGTTAAAAACCAACACATTAGTAAATGGTATTACCATGTGGTCTCAGGGACACTTCAGAAGATAATTTTCGGTTGACACAGTTTGTTGCTTCATCTACAAGTGTAGGTTAAACTATCGTGCAAAGCTAAAGTTATATATCAACAACACCCAGGAACACAGCTGGAATGCTGGAAATAATGAACGTCTTGTCCTCTGGGCTGAAGAGTAGAAGGGCCATCCAGATAAGTTCAAAAGCCAGCATTTGTGATGGTATGGGGGTTTGGAAGTGCCCATGGCATAGGTAACTTGTACAATGATGCAATCAATGCTCAATGGTACCTACAGGTTTTGGAGCAACATATGCTGCAATCCAGGTGATGTCCCATGTTATTTTAGCATGACAATGCCAAGACACATTCTGCACGTGTCACAGCAGCGTGGCTTTGTGGGGTGTGGGTAACTGTGCTGGCCTGCCTGCAGTCCAGACCTGTCTCCCATTGAAAATGTGTGGCATATTATAAAGTTCTATAAATGACAATGGAGGCCTCCTACCGTTGAGCAACCTAAGTCTTACATCAAGCAAGAATTCAGGTTCCCTCATGCTTATGAGTGTTGTTAAAATAAAAGATGATGTAACACAATGGTAAGCTGTCCCAGTTTTTTGGAAAGTGTTGCAGGCATCAAATTCAGAATGAGTGGATATCTGCAAATAACAAAGAAGTTTATCAGTTTGAACATTACATATGTTGTCTTTGTAGTGTATTCAATTGAAAATAGGTCAAAAAAGACTTGCAAATTTGTAGTCGGATTTAATTTACATTATACACAGCATCTAAAATTCACTAGGATGATGACTCACGGTTACAAGAAAAAATATTGTTTCTTTTTTTATTCTATCTTGAAACCTTTTTGTAAATTCTGCTCCTCTGAAGCATAAACGCTGATCTGCAGATGACAAAATGACACAGATTCAGCAGTCCTTCTGAAATCCATCTGTGATGAAAGGTAACCTGATATGACATAGCTACAGCAGGGCCTCTGCTGCCCCCTGGTGGCTCTAAATAATACACACACACACGCAAACACACATTCACACACACATAGAGCGCTGTTTAGTCTGACTCTAAGCTGCTTTTGTTCAGAGTGACTCCTTGTTCCTCGGCAACCTGAGGCCGCCCTGAGGGGCCTGAACACAGCCTGGTGTAGGTCTGAACCTCTGCTGTTGAAAATAATCAGGCCAATAAAGTGCAACGATAAAAAAAAAAATCATCTCTATTTCCTTGAGTGTCCACTTGAGGCTGTCTGCAAAAGTGCCAGAGTTCACATAGAAACGCTATGTTTAAATGCCCATTTTTACAGCAGAAATGTACAAGTCTACAGCCTGGTATCATTCTGAGCAGCTGTAACGGTAGACTTCATGATGTGAGGTGCCCAAACACCAGTTTTTTTTTTTTTAACTTGTACAACAAACGAGCTAATTGGGGAAAAACATGAAAGCTCAAAATTTTACTAAAAACCTCACTCATAGAAGAAAGGAAAGTTATGGAATTTATGACTGGGTAAAAGTGACCTTTTGCAGTGGAGATAAATTCAGTAAATAACTAGGGATGCCCCAACCAGGTTTTTCTGGGCTGATACCAATCACGGATCACCTGTTTGTGAGATCAGCGGATATGTCGTTTTTCATGTTTTGTTTTAACACCTGATTGAGTTTTTGCTCAACAAAGCAGTACAAAAAGACTTCAATGAGCAAATACAGTATTCTATAGTACAGACATCTGAGTTACACAACAGAATGACTCATTTAATATTATATTGATTTTTTCATGTGAATAAACAAAGTTATAGTCAGATTGACTGAAACTAGTAACCTGATCCAACAAGCAAACAGTGCACATAGTTTAATAAATCTGCAGCAATAACTTTATCTTGTGTTACTGAAACTTTATCAATTCAGTTACACAATCTTACCAATGTAAATATTCATACTGCTAAGAAAATAAATTTTTTCCTTACTCAACATTATTTATTCAAGCTTTAGCCAAAATCTAAATCTCCAACTCTGTAATTTACATTTAAACACATCATGTTTTTAGCTTCTTCAAATACTCATTTTGCCGAGTCAACCTGAACACTGATTAGCTTTATCCTGCTGGTTTGGTGAGAATTCCAGCACAGACTTCAATAATAGATTAATATTTTTGACTAAAAAGACTGAAAAGCAGTACGTGATCATTACAGTGACAAAAGGCATTAATTTCAAACCAACTGATCATGTTTTTTTAACAAAAATCGAAAGATACTACTCAGTTTATCTGGGCACCTATATAAATATCTGAAGAAGCAAAATAGAAAATGCAACAAACAAATGCAAAACTCTAGTTCACCTTTTTGTAAGGTTTTACTGATTAAGGGGTAGTGCGAAAGCCTTGAGTAAAGAACCAAATGCTAGTCTGCTTGATAAACAGGGACTGGGGTGGTGTTCACAATGCTTTTTGTTAAAAACAGTTAAACACTTTTAAATGTCACTTCTCTCTCACTGACCAAACAAGATCAAGAGGGGACAGGGCTTCAGATATTCCTGCTGTTCCTCTGAAATTATTTCCTGGTCTTTAGCTGCTATTAGTGCCAGGACATGCTTCCTAGACTTTGTGTTCATACTTTTTTGGGATGATATTTCCATAAAGAAAGAAAGAAAGAAGGCTACCTCACAGGTTCCTGAGTAGTGGAAGTTCACTTTTGTGATCAAGCAACACTGATGTTTTGGCCAACTCTTGCAGATGGATAGAGAACATTGAGCCAGGTCGAGCTAAATCAGGCTATGCAGAACTAAGTTTTGTCAGTTGCACAGCACTGATATCCATCAGGAATGTCAATAAATTTTAGGAATGCTTTAAAATGACCAAAGTTTGATCCAACACATTAGTAAACGTCAGCCAGAGTCACTTCCCTTTGCTACTAAACATTGGGGCCTGCCTACACTTGGTTCAGAGCATACATTAATGGACCCCAGAGTCGTAGCATCCCATTGACTGCCAGATTGTAGTTCTAGCACAGTGATCTCATCTCGTCGAATGTTCAGACAATGTTTGACAACTTTACACATAGTATCCCTAACTGAGATGAACTTACATCAACTTAGCGAAATGAAGATCAACTTTGCATACCTGTTTTTGAACTTTCACTGATGATAGTAAACACTTACAGTAACTGGCACTTGCATACTCGCTGCATAAGCTCAATACTCTATAAAAGAATGGCTGGAGTCTGAGAAGATGGAGAGCTTCTAGAGGATTCAGCAAGAGTATGAATTGGAAGTCACCTTGCATGAACAGCCGTGTTACATCTGCGTTGGTGAAAGTTTAAAACCCGGTATTATATTTAAGTGGAACATCAGGAATATCATACCCCACCAGCGCAATGTTCCTCTCTTCAGCAAAATTGAGCCCAGGTAATGTCACCAAAGTATAGATAATTTCTCAGCATTGGCCAGCGCCAGCTACTATTCACTGATGTGTGAATGAGGCTTAAATGCTGGTGAGAACCGCTGAGAATCTAAAGGTTGTCACTTGGAGGGAAACCAGCACAAAACTGGTGGCTGTGGACACAGACCCCACTGTAAGTTTAGATTGGATTAAAGGGTTAATTTGGGTTTTTTAAGTAAGGTTGCTCCAGACCCATGGCACTAGTATATATGATTGCCAATAAAGGACCTGCAAGCTTTGTCCCAGAGGGTAGATATCTGGGGGCGAAAGCTAGCCTATACATAGCAGTACACGGTGTCACAGAAAGGCTCGTAAAGATCCCATTTATGGGTTATAACTACCCAAAGAAGTACATTCGCTTGACAAAACGTTACAGTAAGATACTTCACAGGGGATTTTATTTTCCTCAACTCATACGTCCATTTATTGACAGTCATGTTTACTAGTGCCATGGGCCTTGAGCAACCCCACTTCAAAAAACCCAAACTATGCCTTTAATAGTAGCACCCTCTATTGGGGCCCCTACAGATTGAGTAGTAAAAAAAAAACTTGTTTGCAGCTATGTTTCTGCCATGATCCTGCTTTTTGTATTAGTTAAGTTACCCATTTTGTGTTCACATTTGTGTCTTGTCTTTTACTTCCTGTTTTATTTCAAAAATTCACCTGTCTTTCCTTGTTTCCATAGGTTTTGTTTGTCTGTCTGGCTCTGTCACACCTGATCCCTGATTGTTCCTTCCCAGCTGTGTCTAATCACCCCCAATCACCTCATGTATTTAAACCTCATGTCTTCCCATGTCTTGTTGCCAGTTCGTTGGACTCTCTAGTCTTCATCCCAGCACTCATTCTTGTCACATCTTGCTGGTAATACCTCTATTGTCTTAGATCTAGTCTTTAGCCTCACGTCTCTGATACCTTTGCCTTTCTCTGATTGCTATTCTTTGTACCGAACTTTGCCTGTTTACCCAATAAACCAACTGCCATTGTCAAACCTGTGAAGAATGGAGCATTTGTGTCTTTATTGTGCCTCATTCCTTGACAGTTTCACTCTGGAAAACTGATTCGTGCTAAGCTCTGTTGATATACCCTAAATGTGTTTGTTTTTCTTATGCAAAACATGGCTCACCTCTCTATTATGCTTTGTAAAAATAATAGTTTCAAAAACACTTTCCATGGTGGGGCTTGTTTTTGTTGACCTAATAATTAGTTTCTGTGTTTTTTGTTTTTAAGCTTTTAACCACATGAGTGTCCTTTGGAGACCTAATATAATTTTGTTTTTATCAGAATAAACAGTGTACCCTAAGTGAAAGATTGTACCAGGTTCATCGCACAAACACAATCAAGAGTGCACAACCGCAACATCTGCTCTGAGCTTCTATTCAAAACAAGGTGACTCATCTTTACCTACAGGAAAAAAAGTTCATCGATCGACAGTGACGGACCTTTGTGCTTTGTAATATTCTGAAAATAAAGTCATCACAGTACGAGTCTTTTCAGTACGCTGCATGTAAACAGCCATCTCTTTGTTCTAAAACCAAGACTGAATAGGAAATCTTGTTTTTCGAGCCAGAAACTCACAGTCATTGCTGAGTCACTGTTGTTTAATAACCCTCTTAGTCCTCGTTGTCTCATTTACAGTAAAACACTGACTCTAATTGATCAATATTGGAAAAAACACTATGTGTCATGTGAAAGAGGTTTTTTTAATAACAGACCACCAGGAAAAGGTCAGCTGAGTCAGACCTTCCCCTAAAGTCTATTGAGTATTTCATCTTCTTTGAGCTCATTGTTTTGGTTTCATCTGTATGTTGTGTGCTTTGGTGCAGTCTGAGCAGCAGGTTTATAGTAAAAAGCTGCACTAACCTTACTCTAGCCTTGGTTTGAGCACCAAAAGGAAAGCCTAAAATTGGACAAACACATTCAACTGCTTGTTAAATTAAATAGCTGATCAGCCAATCATATGGCAGCAACTCAGTGCATTAAAGGATAAGTTCGTTTTTTTGACACCTGGACCTTATTTTTAGGATTAAATACGCTCGTAGACTCACCCAGACAATTTTGGCGGAGCTCGGAGCCGTTTTCGAGCAATTTAGATCCATTCGACGGCATTTTTCCTCATGCCGTAGTAGCAGACGGGGCCAGAAATCGAAGCCCCTAAATTAGACATTATCTGCTGCGAAACTCACTCATTTCAGCTACATTTTATAAATGAATGGCCAGTGTTATCACCATGTCAGCTCAACTTTGTTGCACAAGGACGGGTAACTTTTGGTGACGTCATAGACAAGAACATGAGTAGAGCCGCTGTTGTTGCTAGGCTACATGGCTACACGGCTACTTTTGTGCAACATGGCGGAATATTTATCCGATGTAGAAGTGTCTGACGACGACTTTGAGTATAATGGATGCCCGTATCGTTTTGAGCCAGAATATACCGACGAGGAGCTATTTGAAAGGAGGATGCAGAGGGAAAGAGCCGAACAGCTGGCCAGAGAACAAGCAACCACTGCACGTCCACAAATGGGGGCTAACTGGTGGTGTTGTTGTGGACATTGCACGGCAAACACAACAGAGGAAGAGTGCCTTTGCTGCTCAGAGTGGGACTTGAGACCAGAGGAAACACGTATTGATGCCCCCCAAAATACGATTTCTGGCCCCGTCTGCTACTACGGCATGAGAGAAAAACGCAGTCGGATATATCTAAATTTCTTGAAAACGGCTTCGAGCTCCGCCAAAATTGTCTGGGTGAGTCTACGAGCGTATTTAATCTCAAAAATAAGGTCCAGGTGTCAAAAAACCGAACTTATCCTTTAGAGCAGGTGAACATGATTGACACAACCTGCTGAAGTTCCAACTGAGAATCAGAATAAAGACAGCTGATTTAAGGGACTTCAAATGTGACATGTTTGCTGATAACAGAGGGGCTGGTTTGAGTTTTTCAGAAGCTGCTGATCTACTAGGATTTTCATTTCTCAGCTATCTCTAGGGGTTACTGAGGATGATCAGAAAAAGAGATAATATCCAGTGAGCTGCAGTTCTCTAGGCCAAAATGCCTTGTTGCTGCCAGAGCTCAGAGGAGAATGGTCTAAGTGATCAGATGATAGAAAGGCAACCATAGCTCATGATCACTCATTACAACCATGGTGTGCACAAGGCTTGTGTTAACAAAGCCTGTGGCTTTGACCCGACCTGTCTCCCATTAGAGATTTTTTGCATTACAAAGCGCAAAATATGACACAGGAGACCGCAGACTGTGGAGCAACTGAAGTCGTACATCAAGCAAGAACTGGAAGTTCCCCTACGCTCATTGAGTGTTGTTAAAAGTAAACGTGATGTAACACACTGGTAAACATGCCCCAGTCCCAGCTGCCCAAAAAGGAAAGTGTTGCAGGGATCAAATTCAAAATGAGTGAAGATCTGAAAAAAACAAAACAGTTAAGTACTGACCATTTCTGAACAGACAACAGATCAAATCTTGAAGCAGATCAGCCACAGCAGCAGAAGACCACACCAGGTGCCACTCCTCTCAGCTGCGTGGTAGTTGAGTGTGGTTGAGCTCAGCTGCAGGGGAGAGAGGTGTGGGGGCTGGTTCATGGAAGCAGTGCCAGGTCAATAGAGGCAGGTCTTGGCTGTTCTGTGATTGCTCTCATTTCTCCCAGCAGGAGCATGCTGGACCTGGCGTTTACGCACTGATGCTTTGGTAGTAAGGAGGTGCTCCTTGTTGCAGAAGCCTTGCCGTTGGACCTCTGAACACTGAGCTGAATACTGTAGAGCACCAGGCATGCTGGATCAGAACAGTCTCATTTATGTTTCATTTACAGGTGTGAGTAAATACAGCATTCGATTTAGCTAATTACTCAAAGTAAACGGTGTGTGTGTGTGTGTGTGTGTGTATGTTGTGCTGAGCAAACCAGGTAACACCATCATATGTTTTTAGAAGATTCTAAAAATGTGGCCTGGTCTGATGAGTCTGGATATCTGCTGCTACATTCAGATGGTCGGGTCAGAACATCATGAAAGCATGGATCCGTCCTGCCTTGTATCAGTAGTCTAGGTGGTGGTGGTGTAATGGCATGGGGGATATTTTCTTGGCACACCTTGACCCCCTTAGTATCACCTGACCGTGGTTCAAACCCCACAGCCTACCTGAGTATTGCTGCCGACCATGTCCATCCTGTTATGACCACAGTGTACTGATCTGATGGCTACCTCCAGCAGGGTAACGTCAATGTCTCAAAGCTCAAATCTTTTCAAACTGGTTGCATGAACATTACAGTGCTCTCCAGTGGCCTCAACAGTAATATCTCATTCCATAGAGCACCCTTAGTATGAGGTGGAACAGGACATTGTCATCATGGATGTGCAGCTGACAAATCTGCAGCAACTGTGTGATATCATTTAAATATGGAGCAAAATCTCTGAGTGATGTTTTCAGAACCTTGTTGAAGATGTCCCAGAAGATTACGCAGTTCTGAAGGCAAAAGGGGGCCAACCCTACGCTGATCTTACCAACACATTAATACATAAAGCATTTAACATTTGAACAATTCGTGAAGAGATTCGCCATCTGTGACCAGCTTGGAGTCATCGTCTTTTTATATTCCTCAACTAGACAGCACTCAGGGAGCTCAAACCTCCACCAAGGTAGCTCACATATTGCAGTTACACCTATAAGCAATAGTTTCATGATGAATTAACCCAAATAATCTGATTCCTTGACCCTCCAAACCTACCCCAGCACTTGGAAACGTCAATGGTGGTTAAGTGGACCACCACCAAAATCTAATCATTTTTAAGTCCGGCCATTACCAACATCTACTGAAAATTTCAACAAAATCTGTTTTTTTTTATTATTTTTGCATAACTTTGCTAACAAAAAGACAAACGTGGGCAAAAACATAACCTCCTTAGCAGAGGTAATAAGATAAAAATTTCTCAGTCCCATTGCAAACCACCATTCAAGCACAAAAGAGGAGACTAAGTTTGGTTTTTATCAACTTTATTTCAGTATAAGTGGTTTTTTAAAACACCTCACACTGTTTCTCCAAACATCACATTGTTCCTGCAACCTCTGAGACAAGCAAGCAAGACAAGAACATCTCCAAACAAGTTCAATATGATCAAACTCTGTGCCCAACAGCGTTTTGAAGCAAACTATTTGACCATAAGAGTCGACATTAAGACAAGTGGGGAGCAAAAACATAACGAAAAAAAAGTTCATTGAAGAACCAATGATAAAACTCTGCACACGTGTAAAACCTGACTAAAAGAGAGACTGACGGCTGGCTTACAGCAGCCGATGCAGAAAGGTGCAGTGATCCGACAAAATCAACCAAATGCCCCAAAAGTGACCTGTTCAGCCTCCTCAGCAGAGTGTGCAGGCTGAGTGTGTGTGTATTTGTGTACTGTTATACTAACAGAGCTGCAAAGTCTTTTCACATTCAATTTGAAGACAGTTTATTGGTTATTATAGTTTTTTTTTTGGAGGGGGAGGGCATATTTAATCCACATCAGTTTATCTGATACTAATATTTATTATTTTTGTCTTTTTAGGGTTTTTCCCAGTAGGTTTACAGCAAACTGAATCAAAATATAACTTTAGGCTTTGGGAAATTGTACTAAAGAATGGAAAAAATTCTTTTCATGCAGCAGAGGCAGCATTAAATTAATTGTGTAAAAAAACTGGCACATCTGTTGATGGTGGAAATACTAGTTGAATCTCCAGAATCAGCTTAAATGTATATTTTAAGTTTTTAGGGTTTAATTGAACGACAAATTAAAAAAAAAAAAAAAAAAAAAAAAAAAACACGACTTCGAATAAAATTGTTTTTTCAAGATCAGCAACATGTTTTTTGTTGAAATTAAATAGATTAATCAATTGATAATTAATTGCAAATTAATTATCAATTGATAAAAAAATCAAAACCTTTTTGCATTTGAAGTAAACAACAAACTGATGCAGAAGAGGAAACTCTAGTTTCAGCTCATTCAAACATTCTGAAATGTGTTGATTTTCTGTTTTTTTGTAGTAAATGATCCCAAATGAAGATCATTTGGAGGATTGTTGTTTAGTTTGACAAGAGTTTGAAAAAAAATGAAATTATAGGCTTTTTCGATATTGTATAGACAATTAGAAAATTATTATTACTATTGCGTTACAATTTGGGGATAAAACAATCAAATGTTGAGAAAATAATTGTCTCATCTGAGCAGCATGGATATATAAGGTTTCAGCTTTACAACCACTCCTCAATTTGGAGACTTACTGAAAAAGTTCTTCATGAATAAGATCCTAAATTTTAACTATTTTGGGGTTTTAAACTGTTTTAAAACCTATTATTTTTTATAAACAAACATTAAATATTGGTCTTAGGAACTTGAATTAAAGATTGGAATATATTTTTCACATTTTTGTGCAAAATAACTGATCCATTTTGAAAATATTGGCACATCCACTGCTGGTAGAAATGTTTGTTGCAGCTCTGCAAACATTTAATCACATCTAAACCTAATGCATCTTAATAAGGCATTGTGGTAAAAACAGAAAATTAAAATCCCCACAGAGCAAAAACATAATCAATGCCACAAAATGTTTTTAAGGCAAGAAAACACAACAAAGTACAAAATGAGAAGCTGTGTGAAATCAACGTCTGAACCTCAAAACTGTACAGACACGAGAAAAGAATCTGGTAAAGGAAACTGATTCAAAAAAGAAAAAAGTGTGTGACATAAACTGTGTTACTCTGGGCGAGTAAAAAGTGGGTTTGGGTTGTAACAGCTGAAATTTATCTGCAGAAGCCAGCCCACAGAGAAACAACAAAAACAGGGCAAAAAGAGCAGAAAGAGTGCAATGATTCACAGGTGGTAATGTTAGCATCATGAGCTGGGACAGTACCGTAAAAAGTACAGATATAAAATACATTCATGGAGACAACTTTAACAAACAAAAACAAAGATCAAGGTCAATAGAGAGCAGGACACCATCAGGTAGAATGGCACAGGCTGACAGGCATGACATATATATTAGGAGTTTGATGAGGGCAAAGAGATGAACCATTGAAAGCCTAATTTCCTAAAAGATGGTTTAAATGTGAAGATTCTGTGCATAAAATAGATCATCTAGTTTATTATTTCTTCCCTTGTAATAAGAAAACTAAACTAACCATAGATTTAAATACATAAAAGACCAAATTTGTTTTATTTTGATTCAATTCAACAAACATGGGGTAAAGTAGTCATCCTGTTTAGAGGACATAATATTTTAACTAAATATGCAACTAATTAATGAGCAAAAGGCCAAACAATCATGCTTTTTTGGCTTGTCTTTGTTTTATGTGAGTAAAAACTGAATCTTAAGTTTTTTTTACCATCTTTGAATCTGAATTTGGGGGGAAAATACTGACAACTTCAAAAACAGTTTTCTGCCTAAAGTCCCATTAACACATAAATGTATATTAGCCAACGCTGACCAAGACTGAGATATCAAAATTTCGGGGAAACTACGTTCTGGGGGTCAATTTTTAGTTCAACGCAGGTCTATGTATCTAAAGCAGAGAGAGACATTGTGCTGGTGGAGTATGACATTTCCCGATGGCCCCCTAACCCCTGAGATCAGTTACGGCCATGACTGTTACTCAATAACATAAAATGCCGCTAAAATCCTGATTTCGTATAACTGATTGTGATATATGGTGTGACTATTTTTGTCTTTTAAATCAAAATTTATTTCATTTCACAACTGTTTTTAAGCCTTTAACTTGAAATTCTGTTTTGTCTTTAGCTACAATTAACGTCCTGTTTGTTTTGATGGAGATCAAGGGATTTAGTGTATCAAAAATTATAACACTTGCTTTATCACAGGGAGAAGAACCAGTGATGCACCGACTGTAAAAATCAGGGCTGATGACAATCCTGATGGTTACAATATCAATCAAGCCAATTCCGATTAAAGTGTTTGTCAAATGTCTTATTTGAGTGTAATTCTCCCACAGTTCCAACATTTCTCTCATCTTGAAAGATAAAAACAGATCCGACCAGCTGATTTCTGTTGACCCCACAGTCATTTACCAACTGCTAATGTTTGTAAAAAGGGCCAGCACAGATGTTAAAGTGATGCATTTGTGCATCTCAACTTGCAATGAATGGAAAAGTCTATTAAGTAGTTATTGAGCTGTAAAAAGTGACATTTTTGATAAAAAAGGCGGATTGTTTTGGGCATGTTCACTGACCTGTTTGCAAGGTTTTACAAAGAGCAATAAGACATTCAAAGGAATGGTGATTTCCTGATTTGCCATCACCATGGCTGCAGGGGGGTGTTGGCTGGGCCACAGTGGGGAAAGAAAGCATAAATTTAATGATTTACTAAAATAAATGCATCAATTATGGACCTTAATGGCATGCTGACTGACACATTAATGCTGATAGCCCTGGTATCGCATGTTTTGTTGCATTTTTGTTTGACTCCTCTCTGCGTCTGCTGGTCATTCCACCCACATCTGATCCTGTACCTGTTTTTTTTCTCCAATTATTATTATTGTTCTATAGTTTTTGTATCTCTTCAGACGTGAATGAAGGGTACAGCCTGAGCCATTACCCTGATGGTGCTGCTGGACAGTTCCCTGAGAACCCACTTCATCTACGACTACAACTATGGCAAAACGCTGGGGCCAAAAATGTGTGGTCCTGAACATTTAGAAAAAAACAACAGAACGACATGGTGCAGCATTACAAGGAGAGGACATATTAAAAGCCAATATTTACAGATATTTCTGATGGGAGTACTTCCCACCTAAAATCCCATGATTACTCTTCTATCATGGTACTTGTTTTTTTTCTTTTTTACATACAGACATATAACAGTGTGCTGGTGGTGAGAAAACAAACGTGTATCGATGAAAACACTACACTGGTCGAACCAGTCACTGAGCTGTTTGGTGTCAAAGACTTTTACTAGTTTTGAACTGGTGATCATTCAAAAGACAAACACTTTTAAAGATGTGACTGACTTAAATTATCCACAGTCAAAGGGGAGCTCTGGTATTTCCAAACTGGGCCCTTATTTTATACATATTTCAAGGTGTATATGAGTAATGGGTTCAAAAAGTTGTTGCTAAGCTATCTTCAATGGCTGAATAATAACATTTCATCTTAAATATATGACAACATAATACGGATGATCCTATTTGATAAAATTTGTCAAAGAAGCAAAAAGAAAATGACTCAGCGCACACTTCTGAAACAATTCAAACACCTTTGTTTTCAGGGCATTATGTGGTAGTACATAAAATCACATGCTAACATGTTTTGGGATCATGTGCTCATCAATTAACTAAAACATCAACTTTCTTATGCTATAACAAGTTATTTTTGCCGAGATCTACTTGACTTTGTGGTAAAAATAAAGGCACTATAGTTGTTCCATGCAAGTGCCTTGGAGTTTTTTTCTTTCTTGTTTGTACTAAATAATCAAGAAAAATCATTCTATGATGCACCCCATAATAATTGTTTATTTTGGTGCCCGCCTCCTGCTTTAAATGTGTCTGCTTTAGCCAGGAGTGACATCAAAGAGGGCTAAGACTCAGCGCCCTTTGAGGCTAAACCAAAAATCTTTTAGCTCAGTCTCAGTTGCCATCTTTGCGTTTGAACTTGTTTTTCCAGGCAGCAAGGCTTTAGATAGATGCCCATGTGGAAGTGCCAAAAAACTGTAGTACCCTGAGTGTCCACTTGGGGCCAGCTGCAGAAAAATTACACCTAACCGATTGTATGCAGGGCAAAGACGTTTTTGTAGGGCATTAATAAACATGTTTACAGCCTGGTTCAAAAAACATCTTTGGTCTAAAACTGTATTATATCCATGTGCTCTCACTGTGGGCGGCTGATTTTTTTTTATCCCAAACTTTTTTCTTTTATGGAGGATTTATTGAGGATTTCTGGTTTTGAAAATTAAGGGTTATACGGCCTGAAGTATTGCCTTAACACAAGCTTTCTGTCTGTGGGTACATGGAGCTAAAGTTCGGTTGAGAGAGCAGAATGGCAGCGTCCATTAGAGGGCATCAACAGCATTCCAATGGCTCCCAAGACATGGCTTCGTCTGATTCGTTTACAGTCTACAGTTTTATCTCGTTCTTCTCATTCTAACAAAAGACAGCATTCTTTTAAGTAGATGTTAAGGATCCAAGCCTGAATTATACTTCTACAGAGCTCATCTCAGAGATTAAACCCTAGTTGGAGCCAATAGTAGATTGATTCTGTCATATGCTCCACTGTGTCTGTACAAAATTGACAGAAACGCCATACATATAATCAAAAGAGCAGTACTTCCCCTGAACACTGACTGTGAGAGCTGAGAGTGAGCCTGATGCTATCATTTAACAGCATTAACAAGCTAATGTTAGCTTATTTGCCCTTACCTACGGTATGCTAATGAAGACTTTCTACTTCCCCACTTCCCAAACAGCATAATTATTGATGCAAACACATCAAAAGCACATAAAGCTGCAATGCCCACAAAGATATTGGTGTGTGGGGAATGATTCTCCAGTTTTATGGTATTTCAACATCACATTAGTAAATTAAGTTCTGGCAAATGCAGATTTTAGTGATAAAAATGGTTTGTCAGGTGCTGTGGAAGTGTCCAAAGGACCTTGTAATTACAGTTTAAATGAATTTATTTATTATCTGATGTTATGGGACATGAACATGTCTTTCATCTACGCTCAAAAACCACTTGATTACTGCATTTCCCAGAGGCAGAAAAAAAACCAAACAAACCCTGGCAGCCGTGCTGGTCCATACAAAATTGGCACCTAACCTTGTCAGGATTCTTCCCAAAATGTGGTGATGCATTTTAAGATTTATCCATCCTTCCATTATCGCATAGGCTGGAGCCTATCCCATTGGGCAAGAGGCAGGGTACACCGTAAATCAGTTTCCAATCGCAGGGCCACAAAGAGAGACAACCATTCAGTCTCACACTCATACCTAAGGGCAATTTGGAGTCACCAATCAACCTACTGAGCATGTTTTTCGTCTGTGGGTGGAAGAAAGACTGCCTGGAGAGAACCCACACAGACACAGGAAGAGCATGCAAACCTCACACAGAAAGGCCCTGCTCGGCCCGGGGGATCGAACCGGCAACCTTCTTGCCGTGAGGCACATGCACTCCCTGCTGCGCCACCATATTTTGAGATTTATCATAGACAAAAACAACTACTTTCAATTGACGCTTCTTCAGCGGCAAATAAACTAAATTAAATCTTTTTAAAAAACTGTGTACCTGTCAGTTGTTTTGACCCTAAAACCATCAAATATATCCCAGGAAGAAAGAAATATCTCAGAACTCCCCTTTAACAAACCAAAGTTCTCCTTACTGGACACCAACATACTGCTATAGTACACACAGTACTATGAGCAGCGATATATCTCATACTCCTCCATTTTCTTTTGTACATATAGTATACAGCATTTGTCTATTATCTTTTTTGTTGTGAAAGAGTGTGTTTTTTGCATTCTATATTACAGTCTCTGGATGCTGATTTTGGCTTTAAGCGATGAACCGCTCCGATGGATCGTGAGTTTGCATTACAAACAGGGTCGCTCTCAACAAACTCAAATCCTTCACAGTTTCTTCAGTGTCCGCCTCTTCCTCACAGTCCTCAGTGACCCCATATATATATTTATATATTTGACATTATAAAAAATAAGTTATTGCGCATCCAAAAAAAGTGCATCATATATTTGAAAAATATTTCTTTCTCTCTTTACTCTTAACCATTTTTCTTCATATTTCCTGCTAATCGGGAACTGGTTCCTATCGACAGATTTCTGGGATTGCGGCAAAGTTTTTCATCTGTTTGCTCTTCGTACCACGCCATTGACGGGTAAAATGGGGGAGGAAAAAGAGAAAGGGAGAAGGAAAGAGAGAAATAGGAGGGATATGGTGCTACGCTATGACCATAGGAACGTCATCTGAGAAACCGCTGATCATCGGAGCATCTTCATCATCATCACCTGGAAAAGAAAGATGTTTATGTAAAAAATCTAAGTTCCAGAGAGAACACACACAGCTACAGAAATCTTTGAATTATCTCACCTAGTTCATCCCCAGAGGAGAAGATGGCTGAGCCCAGGCGGGAGTTGTAATGTGAATTTGCGAAGGCAGTGAAGTTGTTCTGCAACCTGCGATGCCGGAGGTAGAGCGCCACCAAGCCACCGCACACTCCGAGAAGCAGCAGGAAGAGGACTGGGACCACCACTGCTGCCATGTCTCCTGATGTGCCAGCAGCACGGGAACTGTCACTGGCCCCTAAATAGATGGAGAGGTAATGATTGCAAGGAAATTATTTTTTATCCTTGTGCTTCAAGAAATTGTCTAAATCTTACACTGCATTATGTTTTCTTTGCATTTTACATTGATATCAGTAAATGATCAAATATCAAACAAAAAAATATATATGCAGGGTGTCTATTAGCCTGTGTGATAATGATTCATTTTCATCAATTGTTTTGAAAACAAAATAACAAGCAGCCAATAAACAGCTAATAAACTACTGATCAACAGCCCATTATCACTAGTTGATACTCCTGATACACATGTGATCAGCTGAAATATTTCAATCACCTGTGGTTAATACTCCATTCAGTCCCTTAGAGTTTGAAAGCAAACTGTGGTTGTTTTGTCATCCTCTTATAAAATTAATGATAGATTATCCAAAGTTTTGTTTTCAGTCCTGTTAGTTAGAAATACTAATTCAATGTTTAAATAAGGGATGCTCAATATTGGATATTTGCTGATATCCAAGATGCCAGAACAGTATGTCTGAACTCATTATAGCTGATATTGGTTGAAAGTAAGCATTCTTCCACTTGTTTCTTACTCTGTGATGTTGCGATATTGTGTTTTTGTTAGAAAGAGATGTGAATAACAAGAACATTTCACTCTCTAAAAATGATATTGTAGGTTTCTTAATTCAGACATTCAGCGAAAACAAAGTGAAGCATTACGGTACTTTCTTACATCATGTTGAAATTTCAGCCAATATAATTGATATACATGTCCAGTGTCTTGGGCTGATATATCGGCTGTAAATTTTAGAAGAAATTCTAATATCTGCAGATATTGATATTTATCTTTTTTAAGCTATTATCTTTGTGTTTTTACCCAGTTTATCCTATTTTGTTAAATAGCTCAAACTGCTCAGGACACAAGCCGGGATTATACCTCTACAGAGCCTCATCTGTAGAAGAAAGCCCAGATAGTAGAAAATAGCAGGTTAATTCTGTCATACGCTTCCCTTTGTCTGTAGGTAACTGACAGTAATGCTATACAAACTTTTACTAAACGTTACATGAAATATTAGGCAAACCTGATCAAAATAGTTCTACCTTTTAAATAGCAATGGTTCCCCTGAACACTGGCGTTAAGTGGGAACTGGTAGACACCTGATACTATTACAAAATAATAATGACAAACGAATGTTAAGGCCTTAACAGTCCATATCTCGAGAACACTCATGACGACGTCCTTCATTTCCAAACAGCAGAATTATTGATGCAAACACATCAAAAGCACAGACGGCTGCTACACCTCTGTGGACTTTTATCTTAATAGTGGTGTGTGGGGAATAATTCTCCGATTTTATGTACACCACCATCAACGCAGTGAAGTTCTGGCAGGAACTTGGCTGTTTATTGATTAAAGTGGTGTCAGGTGATGTGAAAGGTTCCAAAGTGTCTACAACTTACATTATATATATATATTTTTCTCTTGTCTACTGTTGTCATGGTGTGTAAACATGCCTTGTTTTTAAGAGATTAAAAATGTAAAAAAAAAAAAACCTGTGCCACAAATCCACAGAGTGGTTAATAGTATATTAACTCTGTTCTAAAGACTCCAGGTTTTTAAGGGGCAAAAATAGTGTACAGGTACCTTGTAGTAAGATTTAGTGGTACAAAAAGCACAACTGCACCAACATGGTACTGAGGCATTGTGATTGTACCCGCACCACCTTCAAACAAAGAGAACATGCACATCCTGTCTGAGGAACAATCTGTTCCTATACTGACTAATATTCTGGCACTTTCATTTACAATGACCACTCTGGATTCTTGCAGTGTGTTTACTGTAGAACCTCACGTTGTATTGACAGCTTCTTACCTGCGGCCAGCTGGTTATAAAGCAGCAGTGCAGGTTCTCCACACAGCTGGCCACTTAGCAGACAGCATGCCTGAACTGAGAAAGTGTAGTTGTGTCCAAGCAGCAGGCTGTTGATTCTGAAATAAGTTTCTGTGGTGTTTCCAAGATACAACGTCTGATTGGTCACACTGTCGTAAACGTGTACTTCGTACCCCTGAAAACACAAAGAGCCAGTGGTGGATTAGAGAAAACAAAGCTGAGGAAAATTCAGGAAATATACAGATGCTTCTTTCAGTCTGTTATTTTGTAATACTGCTTGGAAAATGATTGGATTTTACTGTTTCAAAATATAATTACACATCAGAAAAAAAATCAAATTTGGAGCATGTCATGGTTCAGACACATCCTAGTCCAGTCTTATGTGATTACGAAAAACAGAGCTAAAATTTCCCCCTGGCTGGAACCATACCACAAGCTGATATGTCTCATATGTACTTAGTTCAAGCTTTTAGTCATTAGTGACTGACCACCAGACTTTAAGCATTTTTATGAAATTAACTTTCAAGTCTTGAATGCATGCATTTGGAGGAGAGCAGTTCCTCAGCCCTAAGAGTAAAGTTAAAGGAAAGGAAGGTGAAAGTCCCTTCAAGAAAAAAATAGAGTTGAAAACAATATGAACTCTGTCAGGGATCTTGGTAAGAACTGTCTCACCCTGCTCTCATTGAATCCCTTTTCTTTGACAGCCAGACTCTTCCAGAACAGAAACACATGATCTTTCTCAGTCAGAATCTTCAGCGCCTCAGGAGCAGGAAGAGGAACTGAAGCAGAGAAAGAGAGTTGAAAACATGAATTACAACAAGATTTCATCTAAAGTCTTTCTTTCATTTCACAAGGGAGTAATTTTAGTTTATCTGACAATGGACAAACTTAACGACATGTTTCATTTGCACTCAACTGAAGTGTAAAGCTCAATTACTACAATATTGCACAATGAAGGAACAAAAAGTCCTGTGCAAACCACAACTTTGAATTTGTAAGCATGATTATTATGGTATCTACTTTACATACTTCAAGGCCTCCTTCTCCTTCTGCTCTGATTAGTTGACTGGTCTACTTTCTACTGCCCTACTTGGTCATGTTGACTTGACTCATTTGTTTTTCTCCGCTCTGCACCGGGTTTGCCAGACTAGACAATGGGCTTAAACTGCCAATGAAATAACTGCAGTCCTTATGCCGTGGACTTTTTGACTTATGGATATATAATACTAGAAAAAGCAGAATAGGGGCTCTTTAAAAATATCTCAATGAACCTCATTACTTGTGTTTGATTTGCATGATTCTTAAAAACTGAAATAGACAGCTTTTATTGTAGCACTTTTCCCCGGTCACACACTGCAAATGTGTTACACATTGTAAAAAAGAGATCAGGATTGTCCCTTTTGCAACAACAGAACATCGTATTTGCAGTGGCTATTTTACCAATCAGGATCAGAAATGTCCAAGATAAACATTGACACTCAGTCCCTCTAGTGACAGCAATGGGCCTCAAGGTTTATGGACATGAGCTCACAACTCACGCATCTGCACCAGCAGGTTACTTGAGATCTGTCCTGCTCCTCAGTTTCCACAACAGTATTTCCATCCATATTTCTACCTGTGACTCCATTTGCCAAAGTTCTTCCTCTGTGTACTCCGGTTCATAAAGGTACCCTGTCGTTGCCATGACTAACAGCATGTCGTCACCCATATTAGGTTCAGTTTTAGCGAAGCTAGTGTGTGTTGTTAGCTGATGAGAGCAGTGTTGTTAGCTGATGAGAGCAACTTGCTGACAGAAGGATACGTAGCCCAAACATTAGCATCATGAAATAGATCCAAACATAGGGGTTTTGTCGAGGATAAACTACAGTTGAAAAATCTCACTATATTGTCCAGTTGGGCCAGCATAGGTTTTTATGTAGTTTTACCTTTACAGTGGGGTGATAACAAGGACTTTCAGTAGGATCATTGACTCTTATGTATCGGCTAGCATCAGTACCAAGCTATCTTCCCTCAGGGGAGGGTTAGCAAGCTGCTTTTTTGAAAATTATATTTACTTATGCTTGGGCTTCAACAACCCAACTTCAAAAAATCTGAACTACTCCTTTAAGTCCATTTACCAAGTCCATTAAACTCTTCATAGATGATGCTATGATTGTACCTGTGCTGAGAGTAAAGCTGGCCTCTTTGCTCATGTTTCTCAGGCGGACAGAGACGCTGTATCGTCCTCCAGGCTCCAAACCTTTCAGTGTGTACTCCACCGTGTTGCTCTGTGTGGTCAGCTTGTAGTCCCGCTCTGACTTTCGGATCACGTCCCGCACATGGATTGCATACGTCTGCAGATGAACGAAAAGGACACAGGACAAAAACACAATTTAAAAAAAAAAAAAAAAGAATTTCAACATGAGTCATATTGAACATATCAGAACACGTTTATGGCCATTCATAGAAATTATAACATTTCAATCAATCAAGCATGACACGACGTACCAGTGGCGTGTTGGGAGAGTCATACGGCGGCTGCCACTTCAGTGTGGCCTGTGTTTTGTCAACTCTGACTCGATGTAGGTTTCTGGGGGGCAGCCTCTCGTTGGGGATCATTTTCACCACGGCGTAGTCAGAGGGAGGACCCAGGAAAGGAGAGACAACACGCACCTACAAGAAGAGAGTAAGCACTATGAAAGTAAGGGGGTATGGAATAAAAGTGATAATATGAGACCGTAATCACTTATTAACAAGTAGATATTGGCTTGTACTGATAACATGGTATTTCTTTATTATGATAACTATAATATAAAAAAAAAAGATAATAATGACATCGTTTAAAACCAATAATAGAGTCATAATTTTGGTCAAATTAATTCAACTAATATTTTTGTCTGTTTTGATTGTTTTTCTGCCGCTTTGTTTAATCAATTCAAATAAAGGTTTTGTCTGTTTTGATTGCTTATCTGCCTTTTTGTATTGGTGTCAAAAGGCGCGATGACAAAAGTCTTCTTGTGTCCTGAGCTCATGCATGTGGCTAAATCAAAGTTTCCCTTTTCTGAAGTGTGAAAACCTGGTCACCGTGATCTAGACTGAACGTTACCAAAAATCAATGTATTCGTAAATTTCTCAATTATCAGTCTCCGCGCTCATGCCAACATAAATCTGTTTGACAGCATTGCACCTCCAGTTTCACACATTTATGTTCCTCAAATCTGACATTTTTTAGCAGCTGTGGTGGCATCGTAGAACTCCCCCTCCACATGGTTCCAATTTTCATCCAAATTCAGAAACTTTCACATTGAATAATTAACACCTTCTTCTTTTTAAAAAGTAACTTCTCAAAACCATTTGTACATGGGATTTTCACACTTCTACTGGAAATGGTTCAAATTTTTGGTGTGCAAACCTAAAGGGACTGTCAAAAAGTTCTAACTGGTTCCAGTTGAGACGTTGAAGAGTTTAAGCATTGCCTTAGAGGACTGTCCTCATTCAAAACTGGATTATTTGGCTGCACAAAAACGTGGGTAAAAACTTAAAGTCTCATACTGAGAGAGGTGCAGCTGCTGGTATCTAAAGGGACAAGTGCTTTGTAATCAAAAAGGCAGGTTATACAATATCTTTTATACATTTCAAAGAAATTGTAAACTATCAGTGAGTGAATGTGAGAGTGAATGGGTAGATGTGAATTGTGTAAAGCTGTGTAAAGCTGCCCGAAAAGCGCTATATAACCTCACGTCCATTTACCATTTTTACCAAAGTTCCTAATAATGGGGCAGCTGAAGGACTGGGATGGTGCCAGAAGGAGTCCAAAATTGTGGACAAGAGTTTTTAGCACCTCCTGGTTCCCAATCCCAAAACTATTTAGGACTCAGTATACCAGTTCCCAAAAAATGTGTGAACTTTCGCAACCTGAGCTTTAAATGTTTAATGGGAAAAACCAAAATGAATTTGATGTTGCCTGCTTTTGAAACGTAAACCTTTGTCGTGTGTTTAAAACCATGGTTGCTAACTGAATGCGAATAAGAACTACAAAAATGTCTGGAGATCCAACGGCAAGCCTTTCTGATCATCTTACAGTAAGCAATAATATATACACTACTGTCACAGCCACAGCCATAAGCACCAACTGGAAACCGTCATTGGGTTATTAGGCATCTTTCACTGGCAGAGCGTAGCGGTCGTGAGTGAGAACAGGAGCCGTTCTTGTTTCTGTTTTGCAAGCCAGAAGAAGAGCTTTAAATCTGATATTAGCTGCCACTGGAGGCTAATGGAGAGAGATTACTAGCGGAGTGACATTTGCTGTTTTGGGCTGATTAAAGACCAGACGTGCTGCTGCGTTCTGGATCATCTGCAGACATTTGAATGCACATGCAGGGAGGCCTGCTAGTAGGGAGTTGCAGTAGTCGATGTGCAAAGTCACCAGAGCCTGAACCAGAAGCTGTGTTGCCTGTTTCGTCAGGTAGGGTCTGATCCTCCTGATGTTATAGAGAGCACATCAACAGGAACGAGCAATCAAGGCCTGATGACACCCAGATTTCTGGCTGTTTGTGGCCATAAGACTGATGGATCCAAGCAGGTTATTGGTCTGTGGTGGAATGGAAGGGCTGACTTGCAGGACAATAAGCACAGTCTTTGACAGTTTTAGCTGAATGTCACCTTCCTGCATCCATGTAAAGATACCAGCAAGGCATGATGAGATCTGAGCTGAGAGCAGCTGTATCATTAGGTGGGAAAGATAGGATGAGCTGAGTGTTGTTAGCATAGCAGTGGTAGGAGGAGCCATGGGAGAGAATAATTGTACCAGGGCATAATGAGAAGAACAGGGAACCAAGCACTGACCCCTGAGGCATCCCTGTCGATAGGATAAATGAATCCAACACTCCTTCCTGCGATGATAGCCTAAGGATCTTCCCTGGGGTCTTAATTACTGTAATTACATTAATGAATATTTTGTTGTACTGACGCAAAATAGAACTCAGCTCTGAAGGAGGATTTGAAAATCTTGATTCCAAATCAAATGAATCTGCAACCCCCACGTATCTCTGAGCTAAACAGGCTTTAATAGTAATAATAATAAATGTGAGGCCTGTTTTGAGCTTGTAAACATTTGTGATGAAAATAATTTCAATGGATGAAGACTTACCAGGAACAAGTATTGTTCATCACTGTCCACTTTGACAGTCAGACTCAGAGAGGAAGTGCTGAGCTGACGGGGACTGCGGTATAGATCCAGGAAGGAGGTCGCATAAAACACACCATACACCTTCACACACACACATAAATCACAAATGAAGGTCAGCAAAACATACAAGAAAGCATCTTTGATTACTGTTTACTATCTTTAACTTTTAAAAGTTTCCAAATAATTATAGTTTGGAAAATATGATACTGTGTGGATAAAGCAAAAGTGTCAATTTACCAATACTTATACATTAAAAACAGAGCCTATACTAAGTTTATAAAGTTCATATGTATATTTACATATGTATACCAAGTGCATGGAAAAAGGACAATTAATTCCATGTCTCACAAAAGCAAAAAAAGCTATCAAAAAACTAACATCAGGATTTGCTAGCATAATCATTTAACTTTTATACAGTGCATTGGTCTCTTAAATTTTGTGATGTGTGACTGCACAACAACTGCTTCGGCAAAACATGGCAAAACTGTTTTTGTCCAAGTTTTGAGTTTGTGTAATTGGATTTTTGCATTATATTCTTTGACATTTGCAAAGGTGTTGGCAACCAATAAATGAAAACAACACAAAACAACACAAACAAATACCAAAAATGCCCTCTGAAGGGTGAATTTTGATTAAGGAACCTCCAAGAAAAAGGCAGTTACTTCAGATTAACTGCAACGTCACGATTTGAAAAGAGCTCCCTGAGTCGAACTTGCGCAGTCAATCTTCGATGTGCAAGGGCACCACTGTGCACCCACCAGAGCCTCCTGAAAATGCCCCGTCTATGCCTTTGAAAAATGGCTTCAAGCGCTAGACCGAGCAGATCATTAATCATCTCCAGATACCTGTCGGCAGTCATATTCTCTTCACTCTTCACAATGAAGAGCGTAAGCATGAGTGGTTGCTTTGTTGAGAAAACTGTCAAAAGTCATCTTTCTACACAAACTTAAAATTTGGACGAAAGAACTTCTGTCATGTTTGATTGCTGAGCAAATACGAATGACCAAAGTAGTTAAAATATTTTGCCATCATGCCCGAACATTTGTTTAAACATGTCTTTTCCTGATTTTGAGTGATTTGGGATTGACTCTGGGTTTGTGCAAAATAAAAACTTGAATAAACTCAGTTAGTTTGTTTTGCTAAACTAATTTCTGTGCAGTCATCTGTGATCGAATGTGAAGGACCAAAGTAAAATGATTATGGTATCATTTCTTTATACCAGTTTTATATACCTTTATCATTGAATCTGGGTGTTTTTTTCTCACACTGTCCTCGGGGCAATCGTATCAGTAATTGTGCTGCACATGTCAGGACAACGACACATCGAGACATTGTTCCACTGCACTCATGCTTTGTTTCAACACTGATCTTTAAAGTTAGGTTTGACAAATTAAAGGATTACAAAGAATCCATACTTGCTTAAGCTTTAGCTATCAAGAAAAAAATCAATTAAAAATTAATTTGAGAATAAATTTAAACAGTCAATTTGCAACAATCATGCTGAGGGTACTGTAGTTGTATCTTACTGCTTGACTAGATTGCATGAGAACAATGTACAAGCGTGTAAAATGTTCAAATATTGAGTTATTAACCATAACTTGACAGCATCAAATACATTTTCTCACTCACTAGGATAAGTTTGGACGCTATATGTTTATTGAGGAAAATGTTATTCAACAATGTACAGTTTATTGTGCAGCATCAGATTTACCTGTGTGGGGGGTCCGTTCATGTTCCAGCTGCAGTCCACATCAGTCTGGTTGAGGGCCCGAGCCTTAAAAAGAGGCCTCTCTGGCTGGGTGCCGCTGGTCTGATGATGGGACAGAGCAGTGGGACTGTCTCCGATACTCGTGTGAGCCCACACAGCTGCCTCATACACTGTCCCTGCAGTCAGGTTTGTGACTAAAAAACAGACATAATTGTTAAGTTGAAGATAAAGAAGGTGCACTGGGGTAATCAAGCATGAGACAAAGATCACCTCTGAGGATCCTCTCTTTAACCGTGTAGTTCTTGCTCTCTTTGACATGGGAGTCAAACTGCCAGGACAGAATCACCATGTACTGCTTCACCTGAAAAAGAAAGATGCATCAGTATCAGCTTCCACAATTTACCTGAGCAACATCTGAAAACTGTTCTCCAGAGACAAGCTTTGTATTATAACCCACAATCTAGTTTTATACCGTGTGAGCCTATTTGCTTTGTTCAGAGTCAGATGATAAAATGAGACATGGTCCCATTTTTAAATGGTTGCATTTATAAAATAGCAAAACCGTGCAACCTACATAAATACAAAAGTACCGTTTTTTATATCTCATTAATGCATTAATTATAAATATAGTGAAGAGATATTTGATAGAATGACAACCACAGATTTTTCTTCTTTGAGAGCTTTTGAAAAGATTTTTTCACAAGAATATACTTTTGAATTAACTTATTTTATATTTAAGCTCGTCCCAGTTTAAAACTGAGGTTTTCTTTCTGACAGTGATGTATTACAGCTCTGACTTGTTAAACTGGGTTTTTAATGTGGATGTTATACAAGCCCTGACAACAAATGAGAGAAAATCTAATCACACACGATGAAACCACTGTGACATTTTTTACTCGTCCTTGGTTTTTGTCATGTAGACTTCTCTAGATCGCTGGTTGAGACCTGCAAAGCTTCAGCTGACACAATTACTAATACTGTATTTGGCCTTTTGAGACCCATTCATATCATTACAGTTCCTAACATTAACTTCAGAAGGATTATTGTATTACAAATCATGGCAGTTCCTGCAAATATCACAAAATTAATACTATAGCCATGATTATCAACATGGACCCCCTGCTGCTGTGGACCCACCTGACTCCAACAGCTTCATCCTATCTCAACAAACATCAGAAACAACATTTAATATCATTCTCATTTTACATCTATTAACCCTATTTCTTCAGCAGCTTTACTAAAAATTGCAATGTTAATCAACATCAGCCCTCTCCACTTAAATGAATGATCTCTCCGCCCATGGATGTCATTGCAGATACTAACACAACTACCTTTAAAACCATGTAGAGAGGAGGACCTCTTGAAAATGAGATCCTGCATCAAAAGGGGAAGGGGACCTGGGAACCATCAGTTTATCACTATCATGAATTCTCATTTTAGTCCCTTTGAAACTGGCCATCTCTCTGGCCATTCACACCCACAGCATGGCTTCATTGGATGGCTGCTCAGAATAAGACTAGTTCTGATCAAGATTTCCTGCCTGCTTAACAGAGGTTTTTTGCTGCAGTAACTTCTGTTAAATGTGTCAAAGTGCTTTACTCATGGTGGATTGATTCGTGAAAAGGCCAGTGATAGTTCAACACATCTGTCAACGGTCCTTCAATGATGTATTTCGTGATGTTTTGGTCGAGGAACATGTTTGCTGATCTCTTTTGTCTTTTATCACTATCATTCTTTTTTGAGGGACTCTTCATTTGGTGCTTATTTCTCATACACATGCAAAAGCCTATTATTAATTTGTATGCAATGGTTTATTTTTAATATGCACAGACAACAACAAAAACAAAGCCGCATTAGGGCTGAATTTTCAGATTTGAAGGGTACAAAAACGAGCGAATAAAGCTGTCATTAGTAGTTACTTTATAAATATCAATATACATTAAATTTAGATTCAATGAACAATATTTGATCTAATGAGTTTTGTATAGAAAGTAAACCAGGTCAACTACTGACTGATTGATTGTCCTTATCTGATTGTCATGAACACATCAAGGGTTAGCTAAAGATTGTTATTAATGGGCGGCCCTAAGAATACCTGGATGGGCTTCAGTTTTTCTGTCTTTCATCTAATGAATCATCTTATTTTCATTTTCAGATCGTGTTGTTTTTGGACATACCCTGACTCACTATCTTATGAAAATGTAATAAGACAGTTTATCCACTTCCTGAAATATCTTGTGCAGTAAAATTAACTTTTGAACCCATTTCAACTTATTCACTTTGACAGCAACACAAGAAGAGTTAAATCAGCTTGCTTTAAAAGCTAAAATATTTTCCTTTTAAAATGCAAAATAATTGAAAATCTCTTTTTACCTAAGCGAGGATGCTCTTTATATTAATCACTTAAAGTAGCTGCCCTGCATTTTTTCAAAATCTGTATTTTATTGAGGAAAAAAAAAATCAACATTAAGTAACATTTAGCTTTATTTCCCCAGTTTATTCATATATCATTATTTTCATGACTGCAATTGAGTGGGCCATCTGTCTATGCGGGTGGCCTTTACACAACCAGGCCCCTCCATAGATCTGACCCTGTTCATAAGAGACCAAAACTGCAGCTGCAGTGGGTTAACAGTTCATTACAGACCAACACTGGAGGTGCCCGATAGTAGAAACCTCAGCCAAGACATTTCCAACATTGTCAGGAAAGTTATTGTCAAAAATGTTGAAAATTGCCCAAAGAAATCTTTCAAAAATATCCTGGATCTGTATCTGGATTGAGATCACCACTTAAAACTAATCACTGCTTCCTTGTGCCATGACCAACATTCTCTGAAAATTCATCTGTTCCTAACTTTTTCATTTATCCTATTCTCAAACTAACAAGCTAATACATGCCAGAGAAAGCATAACCTCCTTGGTGGAGGTAATAAAGAATATTCAAAGTAAAGGAGAACATTTCTCCTTTTGTTGTTCTTTCTAAAAATGTGGAAGCCTGATGGATGGCATCTTACCTCATATTGAGAGTTAAAGCCGAATGAAAAGCTCAGAGCGTCTGTGCTGATGGTTTCGGCAGTCACAGAGGGAAGAGGAAGAGCTGCAGAGGAGAGATAAATGTGAAATAAAGCAGCATGAACAAAGCAATGAAATATACATGAGGTATTTCAATTTTACTCTGCTGTAAATTTAACAACTGAGGACTCCCTCCATGAGCCTCAAATTAAAAAAACCTGCTTGAATTCTCAATAAAACAGGAGACTTAGGTGTGAATAAGATCCAGCTGAGTCTTATTTATCAAATTACAGAGCTGTAAGTACTTTTTGGTGTTTTCCTTCAAATAAAAACCTAATCCTTAACACCCTTTATATGCTGTTTGACAGAAAGTTCAATATCCTGATCCTTTTAAATTTAGTTCTTGTGCTCTATCAAAACCATATGCTGTTGCTCTAGAATTAATAAATGGTAAAAAGAGATTTGTTTGGAGTATAGTTCAAAAAGCAAAAAATGATATCAGAAATACTTGATTTAGTCCAGCAGGTGGCAGTGTTGTATTAGTCAACTAACTAGTGTGTGTTAGTGTGTTTGGAGAAACTTGTTACCTTTCTTTGGTGTGATGGATTTCACTTCGCTCCAGTTTCCAACCCCTCGACTCGTCACTGCTGCAACCTGTGAAACATCACCGTAGCAACAATAAAGACACAGTGATACATTTACAAATTCAACATTTCGCCCTGTACCAGGATCAACTCTTGCTTATTAAATATTCCACAACTGCCCACAAGTACATCTAAGATCATTTTATTTTTATGCTACGTATCTTAAAAACAATACAAACCAGTATAAATTAAAGTTGACATTATTGGCCAGTTTATTAGGTACACTTGTGTAGCTGCTCCTAAATGCAAGTAGCCAATCAGCAAATCACATGGAAGCAATTTAATGCAGTTGGGTATGTAGTAAAGACGACCTGCTGAAGTTCAAACTTAATGGAGAAATAAGATTTAAGTGACTTTGAATGTGGCATGGTTGTTGGTGCCAGACAGACTGGTCTGAGTACTTTAGAAGCTGATTATGCACAACCTTCTCTAAGGTGTACAAAGAATGGTAAAAAAAGAGAAAGCAGCAGTTCTCTGGGCCAAAATGCCTTGTTGATGCCAGAGGTCAGAGAAGAAGGGCCACATTGGTTTGAGTAAACAGTAAATCAAACTAGAAGTGCTCCCAAACCTCCACCAAAGCTTTCTGGCACTGTTGGCTGAGTTGTTTGCACTTCTCCCTTGTGCCATGACCAACATTCCCTGATAATATCATCCAAATCCATTCAGAAATATTGAAGTTATCTTTCTCACAAATGGACCAACAAACAAACAAAGGCAAAAACACAACCTCCTTGGCAGAAGAAATAACCGCCTGTTACCACCGAGGTATGCAGAAGACCATTTCTGAATGGTCAACACAGTGAGTCTTAAGGAAGATGGGCAGTAGAGGACCACACCCAGTTCCACTCCTGTCAGCTAAGAACAGCAAACTGAGGCTATAATTCACAAAAGCTCACCAAATTTGGACAAAAGAAGATTAGAAAAATGTTGTCTAGTCTGATGAGTCTGGGTTTCTTCTGCCTCACTCAGACGGTGGTGTCAGATATTGGTGGAAACAACATGAAAGCATGGACCCATCCGGTCTTAAGTCACCGGTTCAGACTGGAGGTGATGGGGGTGTAATGGTGTGAGTTATATTTTCTTGGCACACTTCGGGCCCCTTAGTACAGACTGATCATTGTATAAACCCCTCAGCTTACCCGAGTATTGCTGCTGACCACGTCCATCCCTTCATGTACCCACCTCTGATGGCTACTTCCAGCAGGATTATACTCCATGTCACAAACCTTAAATCCTCTCAAGGTGGTTTCTTGAACATGATGAGTTCATTATACTCTAATGGCCTCCAAAGTCAATGGTTCTCACTCTAGTAGAGCACCTTTAGGATGTGGTGGAATGGGAAAGTCTCAAAATGGATGTCCAGCTGACAAATCTGAGGCAACTATGTGATGCTATCTTGTCGATATGGACCAAAATCTGTGAGGACTGTTTTCAGCACCTTGTTGAATCTATGTTACGAGAAGATAAGGCAGTTCTGAAGGCAAAGGGGGTCCAACCTGGTACTACCAAGATATACCTAATAACGTGGCCAGTGCGTGTATATTAGTTATTTCAGTTAATATTGTTTTAAATCTTGAATAAGTAAACAGGATTATACAAAAATAAGGATGTGGAAAGGGCTATCAATAAGGCAACTGACAAAAAAACATAAAAATTCTCAATTCTGCGTGTTTTTTTTTCTTACCCTGAATCTGTACAGCATGTCCGGCTGCAGATCCTTGACTTCAGTGCTGGTGTCAGTGCATCTTTGTGACGTCCATTCAAGACCTTCTTGCTCACTGTATTCAACCTAACACACACAGACGCAAATATCCAAGTTGATAAGAGGGCAAATTATTCAAACTCAGTCTCTGCACTAGTAAGGTTGTTGGGTTGAGTATCCATGTTGTTTGGAAAGGCACAAGGACATTTTTAAAACTGTTTTTGAAACAGTGAGAGAGCCCACACATGGAGACAGATAATGTCAGATTTATCAGTTTTGTTTTTTTTTTTAACTAATAAATGAGTTGGACCTCCATTTGATGTCTGTCTAACTTTATGCTTTGCCTTTACTATCATTGCCATGGCTGTGCTTCAGCCAGCTTGCTCCCTGATTGGCTTTGCTCTGGTCCATGTGACACAGGGTCAACAGTTAACATGATCACTTGTGAAATAATAACACCAGGTCTTGTCCAAAATGTCTGCAGCATTTGTATCAAGAGTGTTTAATTCAGCATCATGGAGAGGGAGTGACAGGAAGTCTGTGTTGGCATGTAAATAGTCAGGTTATCAACACTAACAATGCCTGCTGTGGCACATGTAAATTACAGAGATTATGTTGTATAGAGTGATACTAATAGTCTTAGTATCAGCACTTCTCCTGGACCTGGTCCTGGTGGGTACAACCGTCACTGCAAACACAATACTCTATTCCTGCAGAGGGGAAAACCCTTGATGATCATTAACAAAACAACAAGCCAAAGTTGGCGAAGGCCCACGTCAAGTGATGGAAATCAGTACTATGACCATTTCTTTAGCGTGTTTTTACAAACTGGAATGTCCCATCTTCTAAATATTCAGAAGACGTAGATTTTTATCAGTTTATGCTCCAGTGACCGCTGACTGACCCTGCTGCAGCACTCTGACCTGAACAGCTGATGAGTGTCAAGCAGTGAGAGGCTGGAGGAAGGATACATAGCCCATGTGTTTCATCACAAGTAGTTCCAAACATAGGGCTTTGTCAAGAAAAGGTGAAGCTTTACTCTAGCATCTAGCATTCCCAAAATTTGCGAAAAATCCCACAAGTTAACATTGGGCCGTATTTCAAAAAAATCATACTTCTGACATCACTTGATGGATTCGCTTCAAAATTTACACGACAATATATATATATATATTTTACAACCCTATTATCAAGGTAAATTTCATCTGGCTCTGATCCAGATTGATGTCATTAAAAAAAAACATTGAAGTTTATAATGGCAAATCCCATTTATTTCTCCTTGGCTGCTGCATTTTCGGAATTGTAGTTTATTTGTAAACTCACATCAACATTTTTCAAGCCTATGTCACTACATTACCCAGCTTCCCTTGCAATGCCAGTGGAGGACTTCTCCATATGGACAGACACGAGCCGTCATAACAGAGTGTGTGGTGATCCAGAATTGTGTATTGGCAGAGGTCTGCGCTCTCTGAGTGCTTTTCTAGTTGGTAATTATTTTCACTTGTGCCATGGGCCTCGAGCAAGCCCACTTCCAAAACCCCAAGCTATCCCTTTAACTGGTGTATTTTGGTGTATAGTTTTGTCAATCAAGAGGTGAAGGCAGTTTGTTCACTCTTTATTTAGTCAGAGGTTTTGTAAAAAAGACTTACAATGTACTCTCTGATGAGGCCGTGTCCTTTATCAGGGGGGCTCCATGAAACTTGCACTTTCCCGTCCTCTACGTTATCACAGGATAGCTGCAGGTTTCTTGGTGGGTCTGGTACTGCAGGACAAAAGGACACACTCAGTGGTGAAACAGTTCATGGTTTGTGTGGGAGAATTCACCAAAATCAATACAACTCGAAATCATCTGAGTCTTTTTAGTCCTCTTGTTCTCTCATGAGTGTAGATACGAAAAGAAGGTAGGGATAGAAGTTTACCCGTCTCATGAGAAGGAAGTATAAATGAAAAAGTGAACTCAGTCTGCGCTGATACGTACATCCCTCTGGAGTCCTGACGGTGATCATCTCATTGGTCTTGTGCAGTTTGCTCAGACACTGAGTGAGCACTTTGACCTGGTAGGTGGTGTCAGGTTTGAGAACTGTCAGCTGGTAGCTCGTCTTGTTGCTGTGAGTGTCCATGGTGGTCCACTGCTGGGTGCCCACCAGCCTTAAAAAAAATACTCAAAGTCAGGGTGATAGATGAAGGGAGGAGAAACTTTCAGTGATACTGATGCTATTATCTAATCTGCTTAAAAACATGCTCTTTATCGATATCGTTTCTTTTCTTACATTTAGTGGAAAGTGGAGAAGACCACATATTCTGATAAGGAAATAAACATTGTACTTTTCATGTTCTTTCCTGTGGCATTCATAGTTTAAATGATGTATCACAGGCATTTTAAACAAGCATATAATCCATAATCCATCTGAAATTCAGGCCAAACAACTAAACCCACAGGCTAAATAGCAAAATGCCAGCTGACCACTGATCTAAAGGAATAAGAGGTGACACTCTGATTGGTTTGATCGATATTACTCCCAAAATACAGCGATGTATACTCTAGGCACATAATCGATCTCGAATCGGTGATCAGAATCTTAGAAATGTCAAATGTGTAAGTTTATAACTGCTGTGAAAGAGAGTACAGCAAGGGCTGGGGGTCACAACCTCACTCAGGTTCATTTATCTGTCTACTTCAAAGTCGCATGAAACATTCCCCAAAAAACACACAAATTATGTTTTATATGATAAATATCTTTTTTTTATGTTTCTTTTTATAAAAACAAGTGGTAACATGTATTTAATATGGAGTCTAAAGGGTTAAAGTCAGGAAAATGATTGTATATTTAGTTCTTTTGAGCAGAGCTGAAGTGGCTTAAGAGCTTTATGCAGAAAAAAATTAACTTTTTTTTTTAATTTGTTGATTTAACAGGTTTTGTGTGTGTACATTTTTAGTTCGAGAGTCCTCAGCAGGTGCAATATTGTAAATCTGGCACCACATAAAAAATACTTATGCAATAAAATCAATGTTCCTACTTTTTGATATATCAAAGACTCCAATCATCAGCAATTCCCCACTCCAATTATTCATTATGTTAAAAACATCCCATTTTTTGTCTTTTCTTTAAAAAAAACAAGTGGAAATATTTTTTCAAACTGGCATTTAAATGCTAAAAATCCTGATGATTAAATTTTGGCTAGTTTTGAGCAGAACTGAAGTGGTTTGAGAGGTTTAAGCAGAAATAATATTTCTGTATGATGGTTTTGTAGCAGTTTTTTATCATGTGCATTTTTGGCACGAGGGTCCCCAGAGGTAGTAAATAAGAGGGATGCACAAGGGTTAAAGTGCGTCCAAGTGTATTTTCTCATTTCTGTTCTACTTTAGAACATCAAAAATTCTGAGTTTTTTGTGCTTTAAAATTGCAGGCCTTCTTCTAATTTGATTGGTGTGTAAGGTGTAGAAACATTTTTAGTGTTTAATGATGTTTAACAGTGTTAGAAGGTAATCTATATTTAAAATATAATGGGACAGGAAGAACAATGACAGGTTAGATAAAGTTAAACAAGACCACAGATCTGTCCATTTATTAAATTATGAGATCACAAATAAGTTATTCTTCTAAGATTTTTTTCTCTGGGCCTTGTCTTTTTAGTCATTCATGAAGGCAGAGTGTGTATGTGTCTCAGGAGCTGCTGATAAGCACACACACACACAGGCCCCTGTTTTCATGAAGAGAAATTAGTAGGTGCCTTAACTTTCTGGCTGATTCGTGCTGTATTGCAATAAGCAAGCGTTCCCTGGCCAGAACATCTCTGAGATTCGGCCTTCAGATCTCTGAGCAGTACTCGCCCATGAAGCCAGAGATCTGAATGCATCCATGTGAAGGTTGCATGTCCTCAATGAACCCAATTAGTAGGGACTTCTCATGGCCCTTGTCTATTTGTCTCTGCACTTCAGTCTCAGACACAAAGTGGATGTGTATTTGTGTATGTTTTTGAGACATATCTCTCCCTGTACAGTACAGCGAAAAATTTGCTCTGTATAGTCCCTCCCTGTGCAGTACAGTGAACAAACAGCTCTGTATCAATTGCAGCGACTTCAAAGTTGCACATCGTGGAGCATCATCAACTGGAATTATCCAATCATGCCATAACACGATTGAAACCTTCCAATCAGAAAATATTTTATAGAGTGATGGACCCTGTGCAACTATGTAACGCCCACAAAATATACCATAAAAATGCTCTCGTCTTTGTTCTTTGGAGTTGACTCTGCAGACTCAACTCACCCGTCCGTTTGTTGACCGAATAAAGACCGCTGGCTGCAAGTTGGTTGGACTCTTCTCCTGATTTTGACTTTGCATCTTTTTCTACAACAAAGCTTTTGTCTCCTGCACATCGCTATAGGATTAGACTTAGAGCAGCAACGTGTTTAAGTATAGAGGCCCAGTTCCTGGCAAAATCCTCCAGAAAATTGGACACAACAAAGGCCTACGCTCATGTTTGTGCTACAGTGATTTGATTAAAATGTCTTGACTCTACTTAAAACATAGGGTTGTATTACAGGATCCTCAAGACAATCATTTAGTCATTGAGTTCTGAAAAATGTTGAACCAGGTCAAATACAGCACCAGGTTTTCAGGTTTTGATCCCAGGAGTGTCACACAGAAGTTTTTGAATAACCTTTAGGTGGAACCGCTTATGCTAGGAGCAACTTTAAATCAATGTATCATCAAAAAGATCACGCTGAAGTAGCAGGATGTTTAACCTGTAGTAAACGAGAAAGTAACAGGAGTCCAGGGGAAGATTTTTGGGGCGAGACCAGGTCAGTGTGATAGCACCCAGGAAGTCTCGAGTCCACTGGAGGTTTTGGACTTTATAGGCCAGGGAGTCCACTGAAGAAAAAAGAAAAGGATAACACTTATGGTTAAAGATACGCCTGAAATAAATGTGGCAGTACTGCACTGCTTCTCAAATAATTAGGTTTAACAATTATTCGTTCTTGTTTTTTTCCAGACTTTGGGACCTACGTGTGCAGTTGTCCTCATCACTGTGGTCAGAACAATCCAGGAAACCATCACACCTCTCACTGTCCAGCACACAGGCCTCTCCATCAGAGCAGAGGGTCCCGTTTGCACAAAGTAGAGGACCACGAGTGGCTGCAGAGAGATGAAGAGGTTGAATAGTAGTCACGTTGTTGAATAAATGCATCCAAATCTGCCAAATGTCAATGTGACAGACTGTGTCTAAGTGTGTGACGTAACATCCTCAGAAACTCACGGCAGTGTGCTTCATCAGAGCCGTCCCGACAGTGGATCTGACCGTCACAGCGCTGCCAGTCGGGGATGCAGAGGGAGGGTCTGCGACACTGAAACTGACCCCGGCTGCACCGACCAGGAGCGGGCTGGGGAGGAGGGGGCTGGGTAGGGGCTGGAGCTTGAGTGGCAGAGCTGTTACCTGAAGACAAAGAAGTATGGAAATATAGTCAGTGCAGCAAAAACAGTGATCAGTTCAGTAAATACTGATTGTTTTTCTTTTTAGATGTAGATTCTTCAGTAGGGTTCACCAAACTTTTCAGCTGAAGGTCCCCTTCAGTGCTGAAAGCTAGATCTACTCTCCAAAAGTCCTGTGAAGCCTAAACTAACAGATACTTTGAGTGATAATCTTTTAATTTAACCCTCATTGCAGACAGTAGATACATTATTTAATCCAACTATGTGATGAAGAGGAGTACAAATACAGAATCAGTGAATTTAAAGTAATTTTTTTTTAGAATGTATGCAGCCTTACACAAAACACATGGGGTGGGGGAGACTGGGGCCCAGGGAGTGGTCATTGGTGGTTCAGGTCTGGCCACTTGGTATGGTTTGGGGAATATGGGGGGCTTTTGATCCATGGGGACACTGGGGACTGCACTGGCATGTATCGGCTTGGGTGCGGGTTGATGTGCTTTTCAGAGTGTGTTTGGTGCCTGGGCCTGGATTGGGCCTGGTCTTGAGTTTCATCAGCTTTCTTAAAATTCTTTCCATCCATGAGCACAGTTGGTCTGAGGGACACCAGAAGTGCTGATGCTCTCTCTTCTTGGGTTCCATGTTTTTGTTTATTCTGCTCTTTGTGTATGTATGTAATGGTTCTTTGATTTCAAATGTACTTTTTGTGAGTTACAATAGTTCCCTCTGTACTTAAACTCTTGTGCGTTGTCTTCTGTATGTTCTTGTCTGTCAAAGCACTTTTTAAACCTATGTTTTTAAAAGTGCAATGCAAATAAAGTTGTTATTTATTATTATTATTATTATTATTATTATTATTATAAAACAAAACTCATGACTCTGAGGAGTTGAAGACTAAAATAATGTAAGCAGAAACCATATTTTAAACTGTCTGAATATCTTGGTTAGATTGAAAACTAATGGAGTGAAGGTAAGTCTGTTAGATCTAATTCATCTTGCAAAACAGCAAGATTCACCAGATCTATGTATGTCATGAATAAGCGAAACAGCCCACCTTGTGTGCCAGATAATGACCTAACACACCTAGTCTTAAATATCTACCAGAAATGTCTAAAAGAGCTACCTGAATGTCAAAATCTACAGGTTGGTGACCCATGCTTGACAGTATGGTCAATAAACCCCCAAATTAAAAACAACATGCAAAAATAAGCTAACATAAGATGGACGTCTACCTGTGGGACATCCAAGCTCATCGCTGCCTTCAGGACAGTCAGCATAACCATCACACACCCAGGTGTTGATGATACAAGCTCCAGAGCCACAGCGGAAACGGTTTGGAGCACATGTGGAGGGACCGGGGGCCACAGTGTGAGGAGTTACACCACCTGAAGAGATGGAGACTGAAGTTTAATGACTGGAGATGGATGCAGGCAAAATAAAAAAAAAAATAATCAAACACTGAAAGGCATGAAAAGAGGAAGCTCATACATATCTCCCTTTACCATTTTCTTTCTGTTTCTCTAACCAATTAACTTTAAGTAAATAAAAAAAATACTCTTAAGAATGTTGGGTATAAAGACCTGTGCAGCTTTTTCTCTTGCCGTTAAATGTTTCCTAAAGCAAACTTGACAAAATAAAATGAAGATTTGCACAGATTTTAACATTAAAAAATATACACTATCTAAAATCCTTCTTTTTAATGACTTTTCAGGTATTCAAGCCATAGATAATTCAATAAGGACACAGGGAAAAAGAAGAATAGGGATACAAACTGGTCCACTACTCTTTGTTTATGATGTGTTGAGTTGACAGGGTTCATACAGCTAGTCCAAAATAAAATTAAATAAAATTTCAACCACTTTTAAGATGCATTTTAAACATTCCAAGTACCCTATGAGAAGGGTAAATGAAAAAAAAAAAAATCATAAATTTCTCAATATTCAGGATCACAGCCTCATCATATATAAAGAAATGACATTATCCTTTACAGATAGCTATTCGTGTTTTGTAAGCATCATCCACAGGAGGAGGACAAATTATAGGAAAAAACAACAAAAATTGCATCCATCAAAATTTCTCACCTGAACGTAGACTTTATGTTTGAGTCTGTAAATATGAAATTATGTTCATCACAAAAAAGCTAACTTTCTATAGATTCTTTACCTAACACTAAAGATGAACTGGTTGAAATTATGTTAGATTTCCAAAGTTAATGTGGTTACTGCATCATTTAAAAAGCCACTTTTTCCTGTGATTATTCTTTTGGTTACTTTATAAAGATTTGTATTTTTTCATTTGCAGTATATTATCAATCTCCCCTTATTAAAAGCCATTTATAAAAATAAATTTATTTCTTTGTCATTAACTCACTGCACTTTAAACATCATAAATGAAAATGCCGCTGAAAATCCAAGCACTTTTAAGCACCCTGTCCCAAACTCAAACACTTTACAAACCGTGACAATGCAACAATATAATTATAACACTTTGAAGGATTTCAAGCACTCGTATGAACCCTGTGTTGAGCTTCAACAGACCTGATCATTATTTAATCTGATGCCATTTAAAGTATCATACTGATAGAAGTTTATGCTGCTTTAAAACAGAGCAACTGTCTTAGAAAACAACAGGTTACCTGTACACTGAGCCTCATCAGACCAGTCCCCACAGTCATTCTCCCCGTCACACTTCCACCATGTTGGAATACAGCGTCCGTTTTTACACTCGTACTGGAAATACCGGGAACAGCCGGGGACCTCAGTGGGAGCAGCTGCAAAATATTCAAGATCTGGTTACACTGATGAACAAAATCATATAAATATATTAAACAATATCACCTTAATGGTTCATTAATTAACACTTTGTGCTAAAAGTTTGCACGCCATCTCTTCCCCCTCACCACAGTTGGCTTCATCGGAGTAATCTCCACAGTCGTCCATGCCGTCACATTTCCACTCCAGGCTCACACACACTCCGTTAGCACACTGGAAGGTGTAGGCGTCACATACTTTGCCAAACTCAGATGGCGTGGCTGACAGAAAAAAAACGGAATTTCAGAGGGTTGCACAAAATTATGTCTTAATATAGTCCAAGAAAACAGTAACAACTCCTGCTGTAGGCTGTCCTGAGATTTCATGACAGCACACGTGAAAGCAGTTCATGAACATTTAGACTATCATCGCATGTATTTCAGTACAAATGAGAGTATTAGACATTTTCTTCAAAGCAGAGAGGCATTAGTGTTGTGTGTTGGGCACTCAAGCTATAATTATGATAAAATTATACAATATACAAGCAGAATGACACGTTAAGGAAGGACATGATGAATGAAAACGTGCAGTGTCAAATGAAATTCCATGGCAAATGGCTCAGACAGCAATGTTTAAGGCACAAGTTCTTAAAATTAATTAAGTGTTTAAAAACAAAATGTATAAAAACAGAAAGTATAAAAACAGACAGTAAACAGAGAAAAAATATATAAGCTATCAAAGTATAAAAGTAAACAGAGAAACCTGAGAAAAGTGACAGAGTGCTTAGAACTAGAAAAGCACTCCGAGAGCGGCTCAGTTCCACCCATAAATTGTGATTTCCATCCAATGTTATAGTCCTATATTTATTTTATACGCACATTGTGGAATGACAAATATCAATCTGCAAGAAGTGTGATTATTGTTGATACAAATATCATCCAACAACATTTGAAACCTCATTTTGTATCTGGACAAAGACAGAGACTCTGCTTTTAGGTAAACATTTGTGTTCCATAATTGAAAACTTTTATTAAATATTGTCCATGAGCTGTATCATAGGTAGGCAGGTTATTGGTCTGTCATTATGAATAATATTTAACTTGAGAGGTGAAAATAAGGTACAACACTGATCAATAAAAGTTTTTTTGCTTTATGTCTGACTTTATTTGTGGTATTCAGTGGGAGTTAGTTGAAAGTATTTCTGAAAAAATAACTTTGTTCTAAGATTTTTTTAGTTTCTGAGTATTTTCCCTCCATAAAATGTTTAAGTGCCAACTCAACATCAACTTAAAAAGGTTGAAGGTAACAAGAAATTGAGTATTTGAGGCAGGGTTAAAGGAAAAGAAATATGACTGATAAAATACAGCAATAAGTCAGAAATATCTTAGAATCCCTCACCACATCCAGCATACTCCGTGTCCTCATCTGATCCGTCCTCACAGTGTTTGATCCCGTCACAAACCAGAGACTGAAACAGACACTGGGCTCGATTCTTACACACAAACTCCATGTAGCGAGTACACAGGGGATCTGTGGGTCAAATTAACAACAAAATAGACACAGGAAATATAATAACCACAAATATGTTGTGTGTACTCTCTATTGGTGTTTTAACACATCCAAAAGTCCTGAAATTCTCAAAGAGAACTTCATGTGTGAATCCAAACAAGTACACTTTTCACATTCACTAAATCCTGAATTATACCTGCTAATCCTTTTGTACAGTTAGTGTTAGCAGATGTGGATGCAGCAGGAAGCAAAACTCACCATAAGTAAGCAATTATTAGGGGCAATATCAGTATCTTTGAGAATGCTTTGAGGCTGTTTTACACTCATCTTGCCACACTGAGGAGTTTATTCTTATCTTTTGTTGATACCAAAGTGGTTCAAACAACACATGGGATTGATAGAAGAGCAAAAGAATATAGCTATGATCCTGTCACTTTGTCCAACATATTGGATTTAGGGGTCTGTTATAATAACAAAATACAATAATAATATCTTTTTCATATTTAATGCTATATCAGCCTTGTTTCTGATGTTTCTGCTCAACAAGCTGAATCCCTTACCACAGTTGTGCTCATCCGCCCCGTCTGGACACTCCTGGATGCCGTTGCAGTGAGCAGTGGCAGGAAGGCAGGTGTGATTAGAGCAGAGAAAACCATTGCACCGAGTTCCCTCTGAAAAAAAGAAAATACCAATGAGTGAAGCTCCACATTTTCATGACACTGGGTGCAGTCACATGTCTAACAGTGACTCTGGTGTCTTTGTGTGTGGTCTTACCACAGTGCTGTGGATCTTCGTCTGAGTTGTCCTGACAGTCGTCATCACCGTCACACACCCAGCGCTGTGGGATACAGTGACCTGTGTGACACTGGAAGCTGCTGGCCTCACATGTATGGTGACCCACTGGGGAAGAACAAATAGAGATAGTGAACTGTGAGATGCCGTGGAGAAATGCAAACAGTTCAAATCAATGCTTTGAACCCACTTTAGCTGATATCGAAATTATGACCTTCACACAATCTCGGTTTGTATTAGATTTAGCATGATCGGATATCCATAACAAGTCAAGCTATCATATTTCAGGAGCTGCAAGCCTATCCTACAATTTATGCATGTGATCATTTAAGTCGTGCAGGGCTTTTAATGACTATCTTTTATCTCAAAAACCATGGCTGTGTGTTTTTAATATCCCACAAAAATTTCATCACACAGTTTTAACACCTAGATCATTTGGGAGAGTTATTGGGCATTCTGTGTTTGTCATTGTTCATTTGACATTATGAAGTAATCAATCGATCCCCGGCACAAACACACCTGAAATAGGTAGTTTGATTGCAGTGACGACACAATTGATCAAGCAACAAACAGGGTGAAGAGTTAACTCTTCAGTAGTACAGGCAGTAGGAGTAATAATATTGCATAATAGCTACCAGGCAACCACCAATTCTTCCTTTTAAAGCTGCTCTCTACTTTCCTGTCTGGCTGACAGTTTCTCTGTAGACATTTCTACAGGTGTTATGGTGTAATAAGTTACCATGCTACCTGATGTCTCTATGGTCTGCTAAAGACACCATTGAGCACTAAAAGCTCCTCTTCATTTTTTTTTAAATGATTTTTTGGCCATTTTTGTGCCTTTATTGATAGGAGAGAGTGTGACAGTGGGTAGGCTTGTGAAAGGGGGCGAGACAGAGTAGGGGAGGACACTCTGCAAACTGGCCACAGGTTGGATTTGAACCTGGGCTGGCAGAGACATATATATGGGTTGTGCCTGGTTGCTTACCACCCTACCAAACCAGCACCCCAAAAGCTCCTCTTCTTTGTGCACTGGCTTTGTTAACATTTATATCATAAGGGATGTCACACACTGATAAAAAGGTTCAGCCATAATATCTCACATTGGACCATTAATCTCTGATAACAACTAGTGAGTCGATTAATCTGCCAGTTTTCTTCTCCTAATGCACAGTGCAGCTTGTATTTAAAGCAATGCTGGCTGTGATGTAATGACATAACGCCAGCGCTGGCCTTTCAGCCTGCACACAGCCCGCTTCATACTAACATGTGAACATTTGTAGCGTTGTTTTCAGCTGAATCAGAACAAAGCCACAGAGTTATAGGTGCGAAAATCAACTCAGACGATGTATCAGGCAGTTAAAAAAGCAAAGTGTGTACCTGTACAGTTCGCCTCATCAGACCAGTCTCTGCAGTCGTTGTCTCCATCACAGCGCCACGCTTCACGGATACAAACACCGCGAGCACACGTGAACTCTCCTGGACCACACTGGTGGGACTCTATGAAACACAGAAACAACAAAGTTGGTATTTGCAAACACGGTCAAGAGTTACTGTTGACCTTTGGGTAGGATGTGGCATTACAGGATGGGAAATATGAAGCAAAATCTCCTTTAGGGCTGCGTAGTATTAGACTCCAACTGATATCTGAAATCCACATATTTCTGTGTGATTCTTTTATGTTTGTTGTAATTGCACAAAAAGTGATAATCGATCAAAATCAATGTTGCTGCTAATCGTTGACATACCTCAGACTGATCATCCCAGCACAAAAAATCCACTTCACATTCTTTAAAAAGAAAATGTGTATTTTTATGATAAATAAATCAAAAAATACATAATTATGTTTTTTGAAGGAAGATGTGATTATTTTAAAGGAGGGCCTGAGGGTTAATCTACATATTTTAATCATTTATATATTTAATAAGAGCAAGAAAAGATGAGAGGTGTGCCAAGAGGACAGAGTGTGGAGCAGACGGAGTAGTGCCACTTTGGACATCATTTTAAAAACTATTGACATTAAACAGACTGTTTTCGTCTTCATCTTCATCATCTTTTTTACACCTTTTGTTGTGTAGTTGTTCTTAGTTTTGACAAAAATGTACATATTTTTGCAGTAAAAGGACCATACGGCCTACTTCATGCGGGCATCAGTGTACATGTGTGCTTAAATGTCAATGATGATGTGGATCGTGGAGTAAAGTTTGATAATTAAGTTTACAATCTGGTTTTAGTTCACAAGTTATAAGTTTGTCGCTATTTTCCCCTGCCTCCGGAAGCTTTGTATGCATGTGTCAGTGTCAGATGACACTGTGCATCCCTTGTCTCTGTATCTTTTGAATGAGGACATACAAAATATATCTAAATGTTCTTACTTCAGATGGTTTTTACAAAACAAAAATGATAAACTTTGTTATGATTCTAATAAAATTATTTCCAAGTCTGATACCAACACGATTAACTGTTTTTATTTCACAAAAAATACAGAACACTCCTCAAACTGTGTTAGCTGTACCAAAATCTTCTACACTCCAAAATAACACATGGTTCAGAGGGATCAATTTAACATCATATGATTTATGGGTGGTAGCAAAAGTGCAGCATCTTGATGATTTCCTGTCATATTTTCAATCAAAAAAGAAAAAGAGCATGGTCGAACTTGAACAAATATTTAAAGAAGATGTTGGAACAGGTGAGACTCTGCCTCTTCTACCCACTTTGTCATTAAAAAAGTGCTTTAGGACTTTTAACTAAAGATTAATCCCTGTTGATCCAAACAGATACATTTCAACTAAATATGTCAGATTTTATAAGAGTTACAGATTATTTTCCATTCCTTGTCTTTTGCATCCAAAAGGAAATTTCCTAAACCGTCTCTTTCTAGGGTTGTGTAGATGAAAAGCAACATCTCACCACAGTGCTCCTCATCACTGTTGTCTCCACAGTCATCTTCATGGTCACATTTAAAAGCCAGAGGGATGCAAGAGCCTGAAGCCATGCAGCGGAACTGGTTTGAAGGGTCACAGGTTGTAGTGGCTGAAAATGGAGCACACACAGACAAGGGAAAATAAATATGCATTGTTCTCTGTGTGAAAGTTGTTTTTGAATTCACTGTAAATTAAAATGTTAAATATATCGGACAGTCCATCTGGTGTGTCAGGTTATAACACCAGTGAAATTCAATAAAACAGGTAGGAGGAAAAAGATAAGAAAGAAGACTTTTATCTGTCCTTATTTATAGGTCATCAAATTTTAACAGGATGCCAGATTTTCCTTTTCAAGAATACAACTCAACATGTTTATTTTTTTACTGAGAGAAAGAAAGTGTTGCATTCCAGAGTCATCCAAGTGAATTATTTGAAATCTTGATAAAACAACCGAAACTAAGTAATCTCAAGTAAATGGAGTCGATAGAACAAAATAAAGGATGTACGCCCTCTTCCCTGTTCCATGATTTGAAAAAAGAGCAAAAATAATATTAGCCCAAAGAGAGAGATTTGGAAGATGATCCATCAACATGAGGAAACAGATATGTGTAAACACTCACGGCACTCCTGCTCATCACTCATGTCTCCACAGTCGTTGTCACTGTCACATTTCCAGATGCTGCTGATGCAGCGGCCGTTGGAGCAGCGGTACTGGTTGGGCAGACAGCTGTGCTCTGCGAGGAGGAAAGGGAGTAAAATATTAACCTAACACCTCTCCTGAAACTGACATCTCATTTCCAACAAGATCACTCATTTTGGTTTTTAACTCTCACCTGTCTTTACGCATGTTTTGTTCTGAAGCTGGTATCCAGTGGGACACTGACACTGCAGCTCTCCGTTGGGCATGGTTAAAGTGGGGGCTCCGTCTGGGCAGACGCAAGTGTGTCGATGGCCCGGCTGAGGCAGACATAACAGACTGCAGGGCTGGTCGGCGCAGGCGTTGTGACCTGGTGGACCGGGGATCCAGAGGTCAAAGTAACATCAACGGAAAAAACTTCATTCATACGTACCAAAGCAATTTAATCCAATTTAATTTCAAGTTAGCTATATGCTGTTGTATAATTTAACATCAGTCTTCTCTACTGTATAATCATTACAGGTGTCAATGTTAATTTTAGAACCACCATAACTACCCTTAACGAGAATCCGCATCTCAAGGGACTAACTTGGATAAATTTATATTCAGCAGATACAAATATGATGGGGACAGATTAATAATTGGCCCATGAATCTGTCACTACCTTCAATTCTTACTTTGGCCACTGCCCACACCCCCAGCACAGCTTTAGTGGTGGCTGTTTAACATGAGACTGAGGTTTTTTCTTGCCACTGTTACTGTACGCCCTCATGGTGGATTCATGTTGGATTTGGATGTAAGTATATGGATATACGTGTATAGGTATATTTAATATATGTGTACATGCATATATGTGTATCTATAAAATGAAGAGTTTGTCTTCAGCCTGCTCTACTGTAAAGTGCCTTGAGATACCAATTGTGGATTGGTACTATACAAATAAAGACTGACTGATTGATTGATGCTGCACTCCATTCCTCACCTCTGTTCTTCCCTTTATAGAAGATTTTGAGGTCCATGACTCCGGTCAGTCTGCCAACAATCAGCTCGTTGCTCTGTGATCCAGTTTTTGGAGCCTTAAAGATTCCCATCCTGGACCAATCATCCCAGTACAGGTCATTCTGTCAAAATCAACATGTCAAAATTGTCAAAATACTTTTTTAAAATCTAAAACGACGTCTTTTCTGTTAAGGGCGAAGCACACTACAAGTTAATCAAGCAAATTTTAGGCCTGATTAATGATAGTTTAAAATATTACCTTACCAGATTTTCCTAAGGTGTTGGGTGTGCTGTCAAACCATTTTCTCTGAATTTTTTACTTTTTCTGTTATTCTCAAAGTGTTCTCCAAGATTGACAAAGAAAAAAATAGTTTTCCAGAATTTATAGATCCTCTTATATGTGTATACAGAGGTTAAAGCAGGTACCTATCATTTAAATGATATTTTTGAGGCCCCAGTGACCTGGAAAGTCAGCTAAATGAAGAATGAAGCAAACCTCTCCCCTCTAGGTTGCACAGTAGCATGCCATCTTCAACACTTGTTCTTTTTTCTTTGAGTATTTTTTAGTAAAAATAGTCCAAAAACCATGCTGTCTATCTTATACTTCTCTCCATATGCTGCAGGAGCAAACAATTTTATCTTTCATAATCTGTCATTATCATTTTAAACAAGTTTAAGGATTTTCGCCTCCCAAAGTCTAGATCAGGCCATTCGCATTTTGTACATAAAGGTCAAAGTAAATCTCACTTTGAAGACAGCAATGGCGTAAGGGTGAGGCAGCCCCTCTATCAGTACAGTCCTCTGGCCGCCCATGAAGTCAGCCCTCTCGATACGGTCGCTGTATGCTTCGGTCCAGTACAGCCAGTGGTCATCGGCTGTGATCCCGTTAGGCCAGCGGACACCTTCAGACACGATGCGGGACACGTTGGATCCATCCATGTAGCCCCGGTAAACACCAGCTGCTCGGTCGCCCCAGTCAGTCCAGAACATCAGGCTATAGGACAACAAATTTGAGAAGATTTGACATAAAATTAGATCAAATCTGCACTTTATTGAGCAGAAAAATCATTAACAAAGATGGATAGACAGATTATTCAATTTCAGAAATGCTATTTTTTCTGTTTAACCTAAATCAAGTTGTTGTCATTTCTTAAAAATACCTAGGAAATACAAAACCCAACAATCTTAAGTCTTTACAGTGTTTGGAGTTTGCTAGACAAAAAGTGAATCCTGTAACGTAACTATACCCTTTTTCGTCTTACGATTTAACTTTTAAACAACAAATGACTAAAACTCAGTGAAGTCTAAAATAATATAAATAAAACTATGAAAAAATATGAGTACTTTATTGTTTGTCTACAGCAGTGGTTCTCAAACACTGTTCGTCATGCCCCCCCAAAAGATTAAAAGTTAAAAAAAAGTACTTTAAAGTGTAAAGTTACTTTTTTTTTTTTTTAAATACATCAGAATCAGAATCAGAATTGGTGTTTATTACCAAGTACATTTGCACATATAAGAAATTTGACTTGGTAACTTGGTGCAAGAGCAATCAACAAATACTTAGAATAAAATAAAAATGAGTCAGGAGGAATAAAATTAAATTAAAACTAGAAAAGCACTCAGAGTGCACAAACCTCTGCCAAGCAGCTTCAGTCCACCCCTAACACAATCTCCAAATGACAAAGTATCCCTCAAGAGAAATTCATGGATCCAAATGCCAATCTGGCACACTACAAAAATGATTCGGATCAATCCCAAAATCTAATCATTTGTTCCTTATCCCATTCCACACATTTCCTGAAAATTTCATCCAAATCCGTCCATAACTTTTCGAGTTGTTTTGAACACAAACAGACAAACAAACAAACCAACGCCGGCAAAAACATAACCTCGTGGGCAGAGGTAAAAATAGGTAGAAAATAGTGCATCTTGACTTAGGTATATATCAACAATATACAAAATATACAATAGGTGCAAAAAAGAACAAAAAACAACCCAACAATATGAACAAACTGTGCGGTGAAGGAGCTGTACAGATGGGCATTTTAACAGTATAAATATAGATATACATGTAGATACAGTGTGCATGTGTATAAAATAAAAATTTGGCTGCATTACAGTCTGTTTCATGTGGGGGGTGAGGTAGGGCTGGGGTGCTGTTCAGGATGCTGACAGCAGAGGGGAAGAAACTGTTCAGGTGGTGTGAGGTTTTACTTCAATGAACCGCAGCCTCTTGAGGGATCAGCTACGACTTTACCCGCATGCCTCTAGGTCCTGGAGGTGTACACGTCGCAAAGAGATGGAAGGTTGCAGCTGATCACCTTCTCTGCGGAGCGAATGATAGGCTGAAGCCTGCTCTTTTCCAGACGGTGACGGAGGAGGTGAAGATGGACTTGATGATGGCTCTGTAAAAGTGCACCATCATCTTCTTTGGCAGGTTAAATTTCTTCAGCTACCTCAGGAAGTACACTGATGTGCTTTTTTGATGAGGGAGCTGATGTTCAGCCAGTGCAGATGATTCTGCTATCAGAGATGTGCTTTCCCAGCTTCACCTGCTACTTCCTATCAGACAGGAAGTCTTTGATTCACCTGAAGGTGGAGTCAGGCATGTTAACCCGGGAGAGCTTGTTCTGTAGCAGATCTTGGATTATAGTGTTGAACGCAGAGCTGAAATCCACGAACAGGACCCTGACATAGGCCACTACTGTGTCCAGATGCTCCAGGATGAAGTGAAGGGCCAGGTTAACAGCATCATCCACAGACCTCTAGGCTCTGTAGGGAAAACTGCAGGGGGTCCAGGAGAGGGTCTGTGATGGATTTTAGGTGGGACAGCACAATGCGCTCAAAAGACTTCATCACCACAGAGGTCAGGGGGACAGGTCTGTAGTCATTCAGTCCGGTGGTCCTTGTTTTTTTAAGAACTGGGATGATGGTGGAGGTCTTGAGGAAAGCAGGTACATGACATGTCTCCAGTGAGGTCTTAAAAATGTCTGTAAAGACTGGAGACAGCTGATCAGCACAGTGCTTCAAGATGGAGGGACCAAGTCTGGTCTAGCAGCAAACATCTGAATACCAATGTCAATTCAGTAAGTATTAGTTTGAAAACTGAAATCAGTAGATTTTATTTGCTCTTGTTAAACCCTCACTCAAAATATAATTAATATTCTAACCCGCATTCTTAGGCTGGGTGATAAGGCCAAAACATAAACTCTCTGATTTCCCCCCCAAAAAATACAATTTCTGATTTTAATCGATTTTTTCCTCTAAAAAAAAAATGCAAATGACACAGAAAAATAACTTAGAACACGTTTTGCTTCAGTTTGATCAAATATCTCACAAAGCTACACTGAATTTTCTTCAATGAGTGCAGGCTGTAACTTTCTAATCAAAGGTCCATGTTTTAACATAGGCAAGCTCATCTACATCAGCACTGAAAGCATCATATATATATATATATATATATATATATATATATATATATATATATATATATATATATATATATATATATATATATATATATATATATATATATATATGTATATATTTAACTCCCGAAACAAGGACTTTCAATTAATCACTTAAATCAATATACTGGACAGCTATTCTACCTTAAAAAGTTAAAAATAACTAACTAGCAACTCATATACCTACTTCTTTCAAGACTCAAATAAAAAATTCCAACAAATTAAAATATTCCACATTACCCCCCAAATAAAAAAGAAAAAGAAAAAAAACTATTTACTCTGCCTAAATCGATTTTACATAAATCCCATCACTGCCAAGGCAAATGTAGAATTTTGGACTAGCACATGGGGTGGCCAATTTAAAACTCCAGGGAGCCCATGCCCCAATTATGCCATGACTCTGCCCAGCCTCGGGGTCATGCCCCATTATTTAACAGAAGACTGGTCTACAGGTTTACTCATTGTTATGAAGTTGATTTCAGCTATGTCACAGGCTTCTAGATTTATCGATACAAAAACTTAAAGTGACTTATTGTTGACATAAAGTTGACCCTGATCCTTGAGACTGTTAACTCACAGAGTTTAGTAAGTGCATGCGCCTTATCACTCAATAACGGAAAGTTCTTTAGATGTTATTTTTTATTCCATAAACATTAGTCTTTTTTAAATGAAGAGTCTTAAGTGTACTCTTTTGATTATTTTATAATTTAAATAATTTCCCGTTCTTAGATAAAGTATACTTCAGCAGAAGAGTTAGCAGGTGCTCTGAGGCTGAATTGAACTTGATTTCCTGACCAAACAAAAGAGGAATAATGGAAAACCAAGGCAGGAAGATAAATATAAATTAAACAGAGCAATAACCCTGTTACACTCATCTTCAACAAAAGCATTTCAAGAAGTGAAAATAACTCTGTTTTGGTGCATGTGAGTCTGAGTTTCAGACTTGTCTGGTCATCACTTCCCCAGAAGTCTGTTCTTAGGTTTGAGTTTGATGTTTCTGTGAGTTGAGGTAAACAGGGGGGTTAACCATACAGCGGTGGAGACTGAAGCCTTAATCAACGTTTCTGGCCACAATGATGAAACTGATTTCAATTCAGTAATAATGTTCACTCTTTTGTTTTAAGAAATCTGCATTATGTAGTTTTCATGCCTCTGAGCCAACACTAGATGAAGTTAGAGACAATCCAGTTTAGATTTTCTGTCTTTCTGCTCCATTAATTTAAACATGATATCTTGAGAATGCTTGGGGAATTTTCTTCAAGCTTGCACAAATTTCCATCTTGACCCAAGATTAAACTTTTAAAATCTTGGAGATGATAGGTTTTAAGGCGGTACTGATTAGATTCTGGAGGTCAAATGGTCATTGTATTGTATGTATTGTGATTTTGATCAATTGATCAGCCCTGCTTCACACTATTAAAAAAAAAACACCTCAGCCTTCGTTCTTGTCTTTCTATGAATCCCAAAGATGTGACTCAACATCTAAGATGTGAGCATTATTTAATAATCAGAAGATTTGAGATTGAGCCTTAAATGTTGGGTATGGGATGCTACACTCTGCCCGTCACTCTCTGTTTAAGTGTGTTACCTCTCTCCAGGAAGAAGAACCAGAGCTCTTGGGTGCTCCAGGATGGATGAGTTGAGTAGGGTGTGACGCAGATCGCCGTCAGGGTTAGACACCTTAAGACATAAGAACACTCATAAACGCTCTAAGCTCCATAGCTGTATTTACTCACTTTGACTTGGACAATTTCTATCAAGCACAGATAACTGTGGACTGATGTGTAGGCCAACTTTTCCAGATGTATGGGAAACCACTGTGCCCAACAAGTTAAGTCAAGCCACGCAGAACTAAGTTTGTACGAGCACTAATGTTCATCTGATGTGTAGAAAAAAACTGAAGCATGCTTTAAGATTTTTTGACATTTGATCCAACAGGCTTGTAAGTGCCGGCAAGAGTTGACCTATGTTTACCTTCACTACCCTCACTTACAGCTGCATTCATCTCTCTTGGCAGACTTTGGGGCTTTCCTGCCTGTACTCAACATACACACACTGTGTTGGGTTCAGCTGCTCCCTTCTCAGGACTGAACTCCTGTTGTATGACTTGAGGCTCGCTTACGGGGACGGCCACCTTCTGTCCTCGAGTCATGGTGTCAGAATACTGAGACCAGCTGCAGCTGCATGTGGTGGAGTGGCACATACGCCCACTTTATATGGCATTAGTTGACTGAGGTCACAATAGGTTTACAACGTTCAGTAGCGCCAAACTATGTTTGGCCAAAGTTCCCCTAATTTGGATGTACTACCCATGCATTACATGTAAATAAACAAAATCCCTCTGCAATTAGTCAGGGGGATGTCCGGAAACGTCATACTTCGACAGTGCGGCATTTCTCGATCAAAACTGACCCCGGGAATGTGCTGTCACCAAAATTTAGGTGATTTCTCAACGTTGGTCAAAGTCAGCTACTAAACATCGATATGTTAATGCCTCATTAACAGCATTTCAGATATTTAAGTTGAAAAGCTGGATCTCATCAGAATTTCACAACTAATAAAAAACTTGGAAATATAAAGGTGAAGGCTGTTAAAAGTAAAAGTTTTCTGGCTAGCTATTAAATCAACAATAAATCAACTTACTGCCAGACAAGACTACCAAGGGTTTAACGGCAATAAAAAGAAAAATGTATTATAAAGTCTAAGGATAACTAGGATCGTTTTTTGAATAGCTTTTAAACCTTTTGCTTTAGGAGGAGTGGGCGTATCTGAAGTTAAATGTCATCTAATTTCTTCATCTATTCCAAGTTGTTTTTTCATTAAAGATATACAAACAGTTTTACGCAAACCTCAATTTTCTGAGCTCCAGCATCCACCCAGTACAGCAGTCTGCTGATGGGGTCAAAGGTCAGAGCTTCCACATTCTGTAGATCCTTCCTGACAATGACCTCCTGACCTGAGCTGCCGTTCAGGCAAAGACGCTGCAGGAGAAAGGACAAAAACAAATGTATATCAAAAATGAAAATTAATGTCAGTCCATACAAACTAATAAGAGCTCCTGGCCCACACATATCTCCTGCAGGTGAAGTTTCTCGCTCACCTGGATGGTGTCCAGAGAGATGTCAGCCCAGTACAGACAGTTTCTGTCATAGTCAAAGTCCAGAGCCACGGCCTCCCTGAGACCAGACAGAGGCAGAGCCTGGTCTGCTCCAGTCGCCAGGTCGTATCGATGAATTGAGTTCCTCACAGCGTACAGGATGAACTCATTACTCTCTGTAAGAAAATGCACAACATGACTGATGAAGACATCACCACACAGGATTTCATCAGAACAGATGGCAGCCATGTATGAAACCATAACTTACATAAAAGTTCCACTGTAACTTCTCTGTCGTTCAAATTTATAAAAAACAACAGCACTGGTGATGTTCTAGAGCAACCAGAGCATAAAGCTATACAGGCAGTGATTGTATTTTCTGTCACTAGCATAAACTGAACACAGGAAGTCCAGACAGTGTAGCCTCACCTCCCTTAGGGGGAGTTGGATAGTTTGGCCATTTCTGTTGACTTCACTGATACTCTATTCATAATTTTGCAGATCAAGTTCCTTTAAAATCTGGAAAAGGATATCGAATTGTTCAAACACATATATCTATAGTAATGATCGCATGAGCACAATATTTTGGATAAAAGGCTAACTAGGTGTTGCTCTTCCAGATCAATCTAAAAAAATCAATCAATTTAAGCTATATTAAACAAAAAAAAGTTTGGAAACCTTACTTTGGTCCATAACTTCTCCCCTTCAACAACACTAAATGGTATTGTATTTCAAGTCTTTGGAAAGCCTAATTCGTCACCTTTACGAAGAGGCAAAACTTTTAAGGATAGTGCTTCCCTGAAATTAGCAACACAGCTAAACGTGTGGGCAGCAGCCAAAATAATGTGCCAAAATCCTCTTAAAGCTAGTGTTGTGGTACGCAGAGTGCAAGCATTATTTGGTGTCAGCCCTGATACCATTTCCAAACATAGGGCCAAGTTCTGTGAGACTGTTGAAGTCAAAGACAGACTGGTGTCCCAGGAAGACAACACCCCAAGAAGAACGGTTTCTTACCCCAGCTTCTTTGAGGAACTGTGGGCGTTTGCCTCCGGGGGGGGGGGGGGGTTGGCACATTTTTGAGCGCTACTCCCACGCTGTGTTGCTCATTCTGCAACTGCACAATGCTGACAAGTTGTATCTCGTTGTAAAGATGACTAATCAGATTTCTAACCACATAACATAAAATATCAAATGGCATTATCAAAGTGGAAAAATTATTGACCAAAGTAATGCCTCAAACCTTTTTTTTAGAAGCACATTTTCATCAAGTTTAATACATTTATTCAGTTATATTACATTACAAAGTACAAGTGCTTTGATTCTAGATGTGATATAAATGCAGATGTGGATCCATGATGTTTTCTAAAGAATACATTTTCCATGTTTCTGCTAATTACTTTGCATACAAAGTCAGAAATGCTTTGATGGAAGTTTTTGAGGCACTTCTAGTTTCATTTATAATGTTCATACACACTCAAAGGTGATTATCTGACTAAATGCGCTTGAGGTCGAGGTTTACCTCCCACCGGACATGGCAGCATTTCTCCATCCAGCCTGGATTCCACATCTCCACCACTGCAGCTGTCGCCTGGTACTTTCCTGTACCTGTAAGAGCAGCAGAAAGATTCTAGTTGGACACTAGATGGAGCTCTCACACAACATAATTTCTCCAGCAAGGTCAGAAACAATGTCTCTCAAGAAGAACAATGAGCGGTTTGCATTCTGGGGAATTCTACAGTTATATTATTAATCAAGATGGCTGGTGGGTTCTGTTTGTTAAGTACAAGGACATTGAAAGGAAGTCATGTGCTTTGCTAAAAATATAATAAAACAAAGTCCGAAGAATTAAAGAAAAACAAGGACTTGAAGGTTTGTGGGACATGAAAATTAAGGTTTTTCCATGCAGTCAAGGTTTTATTCTCAAAATGTATAACTAACCTTGCATCACTTTTAATATTTATTTATTTATCTCAAACTTAAAAAAAAATCATAATGACAAAATCAAATTAAGCAACTATATTGCCATATTAATGTAAAACAGTATTCAGTCATTCTTTTTTTCTTAAAACCAAATGTCTACCCTCTCTTTTCCACTGTACAACTGCAAGACTTTTCCTGTCAGTGAAAACGTCTATGAATAGATTGTTCCTCAATTTAACATTTTTTGACTTTAACTGTAGTTCCTGTAAATCTTCCTACAAAGATCAGTCATTTTTTACAACATCTAACACTGTGCTAGATTTTTAAATGGTCTAAAAGCTATATAGCAAACAGTTTGAGATAAATGTATAGTGGATACATGAGACTTTTCCGAACACATTTGGCCATACACCAATCTGCAAACTCCTGTATTAAAAAAAAAGCCAAGACAAATTCAAACTGCAAAGAAACTACACTTTTTAGTTACTATTTGAGGATAAAATGTCCCTTTTTACTGCAGGAATAAACACAGCTACAGTCTAGTTAATATAACAATAGTCAGTTTGTGTCTTTGTAAAAATACAGGTCACACTTTATAATGCATTATACACAAACATAAACATGTGTATAAAACACAATAAAGCATTTGCACTTGTAATGCTGTACAATCAAACTTACAAGCACTTGTGAAACGTATGTTTTTAAACAATAATGCTTTGCAGATTTTTTTGAGCATCTGAAAATTTAGATAACCTCAGATTTGGTTTAACTGATCATTTTTACAGCAAGACTGTTTTAAGTTGTCTCTTATATAATCAGTCTTATCCCTATCTTTTATTAACAATTTCAGCAGTGTCAAATGTTGTTTTACCTCTAAAATGCTGCAAGATTAGAATTCCTTCTTTGAAGATCCTTTTTTTTAATATAAAAGTTAACAAAAAGGTATGCTGTCTTAAATTTGATCTACTGAGGGTTTCAAATATTGACCATCAAAGTTTAAAGTAATTCTTTCTTCCACTTCACTTAAATCAGACAATAACTACTTATGATGATACACAGTAGCTTGTAATGAATCACACCTAGTTATAAGTCTGGGTTTAATTGAACATAATGACCACTTACAATGGCTTTTAATGTTATCATGCATAATAATAGTGTTTATAGTGTGTTATTGGCCAATTTTACTGTATTTAAAGAATGAAAATCTTAGTAAACTAAGGCAGCAAGTGAACATTTTGTCCTCCAAGTTGATGTTAGAAGCAGGAAAAATGTGGCCGTAAGGATTTGAGTGAGTTTGACTGTGGTGGTAAGATGACTGGGTCAGAGCGTCTCCTAAACTGCAGCTCTTGTGGGGTGTTCATGGTCTGCAGTGGTCAGCATCTTTCAAAAGCGGTTCAAGGAAGGAACAATGGTGAACCAACAACAGGGTCATGGGCAGCCGGAGCTCATCAATGCATGTGGGGAGCAAAGGCTGGCCCGTGTGGTCTGATCCAAAAGATGAGATGCTGTTGCTCAAATTGTTGAAGAAGCTACGACTGCTTCTTACAGAAAGGTGTCAGAATACACAGAGTACTGCAGTTTGTTGCATATGGGGCTGTACAGGGGACCAACACAATATTAGGCGGGTGGCCTGATCGATGTATATACACTGCTATCATAATGACCTATGATTATTGTTACAAACAAATGATCACAAATGCTTATAACTATGGTGATGCAGCATCATAAGTTTATCATAAACATAGGTTCATAATGGATTGTAAAGAGGGCCTTTATAGAAAATGATACCGAAATACATCATTTAGAATAACAAGTGGCATGGCTGATATGATCATGAGTATTTATCAAGAGACAAAAGATCTGCCTTAGCTTTGCCTCTTTTAGTGCTTTTCTATTTGATACTGGCCTAACTTAGCTCTGCTCTACTGTTTGTGGTCCTGGAAGATTTCCATTCGGAACTCACACCTTGTTGGAACTTACTCAACTTCAGCCCTTCAATAACCAAACAGCTGAAGTCAGACTCTTTTAGTGTTTTCTATAGTCAGGGCATGCATTAAGCTGTCCATAAAGAGGTGTCTATTGCTTGAAAACATCCATCAAAAGTGGACAATAAATGAATAAAACTCAGAATGAAATCAATGCTGCAAATATAAATATTATGTTATGTTATGAAACCACATGGAAGATCCCAGGCTTGGGGAGCTAATATCCTAGTGCTGTGTCAGCATGCTTGATGTTAAGAGGCTGTTGTGTCTGTTGTGGGTGGCCCAAGTTCAAGTATGACCTGTATCACCTTCCCTTACTCTCTCTCTTTCCATTTTCCAAATCTATCCACTGCCCTATCTTCACCAAAATAGATGCAGAAATGCCCCCAAAAACTATCCTGGGTAAGAAAAGAATCCCAAGCTGCACATCTCTCTGCTGTAAGGACAGACAGCAGCAGCTCACCCTTTGCTGCGGCGGTACGTTGTGCCAACAGGACACGGCACCGGAGGAGCGTAGAGGTCACCTACGAACTCGGGGTCAGGCACACACACCTGCAGAGACAAATCCTCACTCAGCTTGAAGCCGTAGTCACTGAAAAGGAGAATAAAAGAGAAAAGGGAGGAGGGGTAACGGGGGAGAAGGAAAGAAAAACAATCCAGTTAACTTCTATCCTGTGATTAACAGCAGCACATGACATGCATCTTAAAACAGAGTCATTAGGGGCTGATGGAGGTTCCAGGAGCATTTAAAATGTGCAGCTAAGACTGAAACTGATGAAATGGTCTGTCGGAGGTGGATTTAATTAAAAGTCAGACACATATAGGCATCGACCCCCTCAAACGAGCAAAGTTCTACTCACACTTGAGCCAATAGAGGACGATATCTTAATTAGTCATTCAGTGTCATTTCAAAATGCCTGGTTTGCATGCAGGCATTTCATTGAGACCTTTAATATTGAAAAAAACGCGCAGAGGTTGTCTTCAGTATCCATGATTGCCTACTCTTCTATGAGGCTTGGAAATATGGACCAAATGTCATACTTCAATATGTTCTAGCTTAAAAATGACATCAATAATAAAGCTCAATATTTCTTTTCTGGAATAAAAATGATGATAACGATACCAGAATTAAAAATCTCCACATCATTAAGAACTTTTGAACAATACTGATACCTGTTTGTTATCTAGGAAACAAAAATAGAGGTCCTAGACACCCAATATTGTTTTTTTGTTGCTGTTTGTAATTATCAAAAATAAAACATACTCCTGCATGGAAACAAAACTATATAAAAGCATCTGCAACATCAAGTTTTTTATATTTCAAAATAAACGCATTCATAAACTCTTAATATCAAGTGCCAAATGGCCAGTTCTGATGCTAGCTAAAGTAAAAGTAAGTAAAAACAGACAAACTCCTGAAGCTAACACTACTTTAACTGAAAGAAAAAAAATACTGTCAACACTTTATCATGCTGAGGTTGTAATTTTCTTTACGGTGCACAGTATTAACCTGACACACCAGATGGACCATTAAGTACATTTCACTAGTCCTTCCGGACAACAGCTATAAGAAAGTGCTTGGGAAAGGGCAGAATGTTTAAATAGCATATCCAGCAGGTGATTGGATGATTGCTCCATCAATCACATTTGTTATAGGGCAGTCAGATAATGCAGTAGGCAGGCGCTACTGCTGCTGGTGTTAAGTAGTGCAAATTCTCGCCAAAACGTGTTGGAAGTGAAGCAAAGATATCCTTTTAACAAACGCTTCCAGTGTTATTTGTTTTTCATCTAATACGAAAGTCAGTTCAGATCTGACAAAACTGCTATTGGAGCTGTTAGCATCTATGCTAACCTCCGTACAAACAGTCACTTCCTGCTGTCGTCTCGCTCATAGCTCCCACCTCTTCCTGCTCTAACGGACTCTGATTGGGCCGTGTTGCTTCGGGCCGAGCACAATCTTTGTAGATAAGGACTTGGCGAGACGGATCTCTCTGAATACAGACATTGAAACAGGATGATACAGCTGCACTGCAAGGTTAGAATGTTATTGGATTTTCTCAGTTTTTTGCTTTCAATGTGAAAGTATATTTGTTTAAGGAACACATGTTAAAATAGAAAAACCACCCTACACTCCTGAAAAATGAATCTCTTGCTTTCTAAATGTACCTTTGCAGTGATGATATGATGACGCATTATGGTACAGTTGGGTATTTTGCTAATACTACATCCATTATATGGGACAGATATGGCCAATATGTGTGCCTGATACATCGGCGGTAAATACCGCAGAAAATATCATAATTGGTCCATACCAGTATTGTACCGATAATACTGTGCATCCCTACTTTTCTAGAGAGAATAATTTAAGGAATAACCACATCAAAAAAACAAGACAATAAAAAAAACATATTCATCCATAAAGTTCTGATGCATCTCTGTGTGTCTCTAACCATTCATAGTCCTGTCGTGTGCAGGAGCAGTTGGAGATGTCGACGGGTCGGTCGAAGTCCTCTCCATTGAAACACGTAGCGTGAGGAGCTCTTCTCTTAAAAGTTACCTCTCTGCCCAGCAGACATTCGTTTCCGTGCTCATCTGATGGAGACCAGCGCTTATAGTCAGCCTCTGAACATGGCACACCTGAAGAAAAAAAAAAAAAGAGGTAAGAAAAGATTAAAATCTAGCACTGACCACCAACCTTCAGTATACTGCAACACATTTTTGCAGGAAAATCAACAGAGGAGCCTAGATTTTTTTAAAAAATGGCTCTAAGTTGACTATGATAAGTGATAGATAACACTATGAAGTGTTTCTAATGGTAACAGTCATATACAATATTAGAAATTTCCCCTTATTATTTAAAGAATGGTTCCTGAGGGTCTATTTGTGACTTGGCCTTGGTTTATTCTTCTTTACAAAAACACTGCAATCGCAATAATTTCAGCTCGATTTGAATTCAGTTGTTTAAGAATCACCATACTTATGACAAGTTTTTCTCCTTTATACTTGAAAATTAACTTGAAAAAGAAAAAACTGAACTCAAGTGCAGCAGACATTTTTCTGCCTCCACAGGATTATTTTAAGGTCAAGAATTTTGCTTAGATTTTGCTGCAGGGGTGTGACTGGCTGAAAAAGTAGTACTGATACATGCTAGCTGTCCCCAGGAGCCTAAGGTTCTCCTAAGCTCTGCCTCTTTGTCTGCTTTTAACCCTTTAATGCCTGAAAACACAAATTATAGCCAGAAAAGTCAAATTTTTTGGAGCTGAAATGTTTAGTTCACTTTCTACTGAAATCCTAAAAAACAAAATTTCCATGAAATTTCCCATGTATATTTTTTGTATCTCATTTGATACATTTAGTGTTTTTAGCAACTGATAATCAGGATAATGAGGACATTTTTATCATTTATCTGATTGTATTCAGATGTTTTTATAGTAATTTGTTGATCATATTGATTAGATAGCGGTATCATAAAAGTATGTATCAAATATGATACAACAAGCTTCAAGGGTTAATAGAATGGGGAGTGCATTTTTGACGTGGTATCCAGAACTTGAAAACACCTCTTCAGAAAAGGGTGACATCATTGAAACTACGTCCTTGTTTTGCATAGTCTATGGTTCAAACTTATTCACATCAGTTTGGAGATTGTTATTCCTAAGAGCTCTCTTTCCTCTACTTTTTGACCTACCCAGGACGTCAGAGGTGTTGACCTGCAGGATGAGCCAGCTGTGCCTCTGGTCGGCGTACGAGCCGAAGATGGTGAAGATGGTGCTTTTCTCTCCGGGTTCTGTCAGCAGCTGGTACACATAGACTTCTCTCTCTGAGAACTGAAAGTCTGTCCACGTCTCACCCTCATTAGTACTGAACCTAAGGACAGAGACAGGATTTTATCTTTTGTTGCACAAAGCAACAATTAATTCTCATCTGATACTTGTGTATTTTTGTCAGCTTTTAAAAGTTCTTTGCATCTGCTCACTGCCAAGTGTAACTGATTACATTTGACACTGCAAGGACAGCAGATCTGCTCATTTGGACTTACTTGAGGTGTGTGGTGGCTCCTCCCTGTGCGATGGCCATCAGGATGCCTCCATGGTCTCCCCATGTGTAGAAGTGAGGACCAGCTAGGGCCTGGACAAAACAATGTATGAGGTGTCATCAGCAAAAAAACACAAGTCTTTTAGTCATTTTAATCTTCATACAGTCCTTAAAACAGCAGATTTAAGGCCTTTAATTAGTGAAATAGGAGTCAGAAAAAGGATGTCTGATGGTCAACTTAAGACCAGAAAAACAAAGTATCATTACATGCAAATAAATGTTTACAGAGTCAACATCATACAAAATCCATCTGTTTGTTTTATTTTCAGCTTATCTTGGAGAACCTGTGAGGCAAAAACACCCTGTCTTTGTAGAGAGAGCATAAAGGTCCATACAACCAGGACACAAGTACAAGATACCCTAAATTCATTTTGTCATGTTAAACTGTTTTATATAATGAATTGCTCCTGACTCAGCTTTACAGTCTGTGTTTTTCTTGTCATCTGTGTCAGATTTTGGACTGACCTCCTTCCAGCGGGCCCCGGCGCTGCTGGATACATACACATTGGGCTTGTTGGCCAAGTTCTTGCCTACAGATCCTGCAATCAGAGGAAAGAAAATACATTTAAAACACACATTACAGAGTTTTTCCCTCAGGCTTACAGGGAGAATGCAACCACTGCTTCAACTTTGATTCAAGGAAAATCTGACAGCAAGAACTGAAACCTAAGTGTTCAGTTACATGTGACCTTTGTTCTGCTGTTTTAAGTAATAGTCTGAAACCATATGGTGAGATATAAGATGGCAGGGCATTAAGAAGAATCTGCTGAGGGATTCAACAACATACGTGTTTAAAACATGCAAAAGAAAAAACTAACCTCTGTATTTTATCATGTTTTTGGTGAGGTCAAGTGTTTGTCAATGTTTTGCTTGGAACTTCAAGTTGCTTAAACATGGGTAATTATGTATTCAAAGTTGTGTAACTTTTAAAAGATCTTAAGATATAGTTCCGTAAGCATGACAGTGTTGAGAAATGTTTTAGATGATATTGGATGTTGCAAGGCTCTTGAGAAACTGGGGAAAGTTTTGCAAATCATCCAGTGAGGGAACACTAAAATGTGTACTAATGTTACAAGAACACGTCCAGCAGATGTTCAGATGTTTTGCTGGATAAATGCACATTTTTGTCATACTGAAAGTAAAGTCAGGCTGCATCCTGATGCAGCAGGTAGTGCAAGTGCCACGCAGCCTTAGGTATAAGTGTGAGCGTGAATGGCTGTCTGTCATTCTATGTGGCCCTGCGATCAACTGCCGACCAATTCAGGGTGTACCCTGCCTCTCGCCCAACGTCAGGTAGGATAGGCTCTAGCCTCCACGACCCTGAAAGGATAAGCAGCATAGATAATGGAAGAATGAATGAATGTATATTTTCTCTGAAACAATGGGGGCCGTACATCAATACATACTGCAAATTTGCCTGCCAATAAAGTGGTAAGTACTACGTCCATGGCAGATGTGGTCAAGTATGCGGAAACCCTATGGCTAGGCAATCATTTTAGCCATATAGCAATAAACTACTCTTTTTTGCAGAAAGGACATGAGAAATGTATGCAACAATGTTACTGTTATGACTCCATTAAACTTATAATGATATTAATATAACTTTGATACCCCAGCAACAATGGCAGAAGTCCTCAAAGAGACAATATTTTGTCTTAAATTAGATTCATAGGCCCCACAAAGAAAGGGAAAGAAAGGGAGGAATCCAAATGCTGAAGTCTTTTGTCTTGTTCATAGAAGTATTCTGTCATGCAGAGGAGGCATGTAAAACACACTGAATGGCCTGTGCACCTCCAAAAAGCTCAGTGTGGGATTTTTAACACCCAAAAAAGGCCATTTTTTTGTATCTTCATATCAGTAATTGCAGACAAACATAGACAAAATAGTACCAATACTTATATTTTCAACCAAAGGAGAGAAAGCATGGTCTAAACTGCACATTCACATTGGCTAAAGTGTCCTGGTATGTCTCTGAAATTTTAGCAGTTTCATGCAGTTTATCCACATCTCTCTTTGTGTTTAAAGGTTTTCAAGATTTTTTTTTGGCAAGAATCTGGCAATACAATCCATATTACTATACAAGGGTGATGATACAATGTACCAGGGACCATTAACAGAAGGCCCTTGGGCCACATTAGGCCCTCAAAGCTCCCCAACCAGCCCTGAGAACGTTGTCAAATTCAGTTACTGTCAGCACAAAATATTGGCATTTTAAAGGGTATCTTTCTCTTTTGTTCAACCCCTACAGCTATTGAAGTCACCCTCAAAACAACTTTTGGAGGAAGTTCATAGTTTTAAGAACATATAAGCAACAATTTGCATTCCTCCTTCAATTCATGAGGAAGAACTGATGAATTGGATTAGCAGCAGGGTCTTTCTCAGGAGAATACAGAGCCCCTCATATTTCTGCATTCATCAATCATAATAATCCAATCTTTCATGGTGCATAAGTCTGAGAAGCATAGGTTAATATGACATAAACATGGTTGTTGTGTCTCTGCTGAGGCTTCCTGAATGACCCAGAAATGAATTACACTTCAGCTCTGTGTAAAACAGGTTAATGACTGTCATTAAATGTTATCAGAGAGGCAGACGGAGGCTCAAGGCAGTAAAACCAAATGTTCCTGTGAAGATTGTCCTTCTATGAAAGAGGAAAACAACACATGTAGTCTTGTTAAATATTGTTACATTGAGCACAGAATCACCGTCGAACCCATCAAATCTCCTGCATGAAAACAGTTTACACACACTTCTTTTCCACCAATTATAATTTTACAACTAGGCTAAGCTTACAACTAAGCTTTGAAACTTGACAGATATCCACATTTTTATGGATGGTTGCCATTTTTTAAAGTTTCAAATAGGCTTTTGAATGATTTTATCCTAAAAAGCATACCAACAGATAGGCCTGTGCTAAAAAATCAATACCTCAATAAGTCATCACATACTTCTCTCTAACACTTTTTGGTAATATGACTCATAGTTCAGTACAAACTGTGGCAGAAAAAGCCAAACAACATGATCTGGTCCTAGATGATTTTGTTTTTACAAAAGAACAAAAATTGTCAGGACTTGTCCACTATTTATGTGTATCCAAATACTTAGATTACAGTGGCCTCTGATTGGGATATGTAACTTATCTTGAGGTTGCTGGTAACACCTAGGCCTACAACAAGATGTAAGAAATTGCACAGCATAAACCAGGAGGCTATGATGCATCTTTGCATGGAACTAAAATTAGATTAACAGTGTCTAAGTACTGTTCACACCTTAACTGTGTGGGAGAGTTTGTCTCAGGTCATTTGAATACCCATAAACATAGCGATCAAACCCTGTTTCAGAACAAAATAAACCACACCGAGATTCCTTGAAAGAGGTGGTCTTGGCTCAGCTCGCTTCAAATGGACCCCTGGTGCAGGTCATTTGAATACCCATAAACACAGCGATCAAACCCTGTTTCAGAACAAAAGAACCACACCAAGATCCCTTGAAAGATGTGGTCTTGGCTCGGCTCGCTTCTAATCGACCCCTGGTGCAGGTCATCTGCAGTATGGACACAATCGATCCAGCGATCGGAATATACTGGCTGAATTAACTCATCACTCTGTTGAAGTAGTATAAGCAGCAGCTAACAGCAGTTTAACAGCCACCAGGCAACTTCGATCTCAACTGGTAAAACAAAAAACTACAGATTCTGATAATGTTTTGGATACCATAGGGTTACTTTCTGTGCCGAGGCACAACATGCCATAAAATCAGCAACAGGTTAACATTACACACCATCTCATCAGCTGCTCTTCCCAGGACTCAACAACATCCACTGATTCAAAAACTTGTTCTATGCTCCAGAAGCTAGAGCAGGTCGTTGAAGCAGGAAAATGTATCCTCTTAATCTAAACTGTTTAAAGCTGTCCTCTACTTTTCTGCATCACTGACAGTTTCTCTGCATCACTTCTAAAAGTGTTATGGTGTAAAAAGTTACCATGTTATCTTGTGGCCTTCTGTAGACACAGGTGAGCATTAAAAAGCCCCTTTTCTTTTGCACTGAGTTTGTTTATATTTAAGTTGAAAGTTGAAGAAAACATTGATAAATATATTCATCCGTAAAAGTTCATGAGACATTTGACCTACTCTCCTAAACCATCACTTGTTTTGTTGGTGGCTTAGTCTGCCAGCTTCCTCCCCATCATGCAGAGCACGAATTGTAGACACAGCAATGCTTACATATACAGTGGGAAAGGCAGGCCAGAATGTCAAAATGTAAGATCAGCTTCAGAAAACTACAGTGAATATGAAATATTCCGAATGAAATATACAAACTAGAATCATCTTTTTCTACTGAAGAGAAACAAAAAGAGTGAGCTCTAAGCATGAAAAACCCCTAAAGCACATCAATGAGATAAATTCCCAGCATGTAGCTGTAACTATGACAAACATAATTACAACCTGGCTTTGCTCAAAAATAGAGGAATTACTATGAAAAATTGTTCAATTAGCTAGAACGTATAGCACAGCTTTTCTTACTTCACTTAATCAGTCTTTTGATGACTGAGCTCACCAGCATCTTCTTTGACTACTATATTTACAAATTTCATGCTCAAACCCCAATTCCAAAGAAGTTAGGATATTGTGTAAAATGTAAATAAAAACAGAAAACAATCATCTGCAAATCTTTTTTGACCTATATTCAATCGAATTTGCATTACTTTATTTATTTTTGTACATTATTTGTGTATATATTTGATTGGTAGGATTGTTTATTTTTGTTTGTTTATTTTTCCTGAGCTAAGAATTTTTAGCATTTTTAACATTTTAGTGCAATTTCGTTCACTGGCTGCTCTGTTTGCCTTTCAATTGCCCCACAAGGACAAATAAAGTTTTTTGAATTGAACTGAATTTAATCGAATACACTACAAAGGCAAGATATTTAATGTTCTGAGTGATAAACTTTATTTGCAAACATTCACTCGTTTGAATTTGATACCTGCAACGTATTTTTAAAAAACAAGGACAGGTACATGTTTACCACTGTTTAACATCACCTTTTCTTTAAACAACACCAAAATGTTTAAAGAAACATTTTGGTGTAACAACTTGTTACATTTTGGGTCAGTTATTACATTATGGGGCAGGTATTCAAATTCAAATTCATACATTCAAATTTACCACTATGTGTATTATTTTAATGTCTCCATAACTGACCTCTTAATATCTTGTGTGTTATCTTCTCACCTTCCTCACTTTAAGGGAACAGGAGACTATAAATGACTTGGGAAACAGCAATCATACATAAATACCATAGACCATATAAAGATATATAAACTAAAGGTCCAAAGTGTAGAACAGGCCCATTCTTTCAGTGTTGTTGAAATTAAAGCAGTTCAAGTCCAGTGAATGAGCTGAAATTGAACATAGGTAACAGGTTACCTCACCAGAGGTTAAGGAAAAAGTTTAGGTCTTTTTTTTAAGTGTATATATGTAGGATGGGGCATTTTTGTGTGATACCACACTATACATTGAAGCAATAAGCCCTTTAATCCATAAATCATTGACTCACTCTATGATGTAATAAAATTATTACACTATTAGGAGAAAAATATTTTACCTGCCCCATAATGTAATAAATGACCCAAATGTAACAAGTTGTTACATTTGAGGCAAAAAGTTATTACGTTTTGGGCTCAGCATCATGTTGCATTATTGACCAGTTATTACATTTTGGGTTTTATAACATTTTTTTGTTCAATTTCTGGCTTAACACTTTTGTTACATTATTGACCTACTATTAAATTTCCGGTTTTATTACATTTTTTTTAATAACATTTTGGGTCATTGTTACATATCAGGTTCTAACATGCCCACACACTTGTTCACTGAGTGCTGAACCTCATCACATCATTGGTTATGAATGACTGAGCCTTTTGGGGATGCTCATTTATATCCAATCATGACACTCAACTATTTCCTATTAATCTGTTAACCTGCTGAATGCTCCAAATAGGTGTTTTAAAGCATTCCCTAACTTGCCCCATCTTTTGTTGCCCCGTCCCTGCTTTAAATGGCACATGTTGCAGCCATCAAATTCAAAATGAGTAAATGTTTGCAAAAAACAATAACATCCATCAGTTTGAACATCAAATATCTTAAATTGTACATAACTTCATTGGCATTGGGGATTGTACGTCATTCAACACAACTTTATAATTACCCAACAATACCCTTTGTGGGCTGTAGGTTTTTAATGCTCACACACCTGCCTATTTCTTTTATTTGAGTGACATATAATGTTGAATTTGACCCATAATGGCTGCCCGACACTGTCATGGTCATTCATAGGACTTGTTAATAAACATGTGAGAAATGTCAGACAGTGTGATTAAATTTAATGTGACATCTTGGAGAACCGTGAGGAGGAATATATGAGCAGTTAATTCAGCCTAGTGTTTATGTAAACATGTCTGGGCAGTGTGTGAAGTGTGTGTATGTGTGTGTTTGGCTGTATTTATGAGTGTATGTCTGACCCGTTGAGTGCCCGCTGGGTGCAGCAGCAGTAATTAGCCCATCTGTTTGAAAGCGATAACGATACGAATGGCGCTGGCGATTCACATCCCTCCCTCTACTCTCTCTTTCTATCTCCAGCTCTCCCATTTCCTCCCTCTCTCTCTCTCTCTCTCCATGCCCATTATCTAATAAGAATTTAATTAGAGAGACTCTTTGGGTGCAGGGGAAGCAGCCTCCTCAACACTGAAGAGTATCAACAAATCAATGCTTTTCATCGGCTGTACACAGACGAGGGGGTTTAAACTGGAGGAAGAAACTCAGCCCCCGACACAGTGCAGAGAAAGTGTTTCCACTTCATTATAAGAACATAAATACATGCTGGGAAAACTGTTTTTACTTTATTAGGGATGCAATGGATACACACATTTCACATTCCTTATTGGGTGCTTTTTAAGGTGCAACAGAGTGTAACTTCAGACGTTCAAAAAGAGCATAGTCACTGCTTCTTATTTTCTTTGCTGCAGAGCAGAGGTGTCAAACTAAGGCCTGGGGCCAAATGCAGCTTGCAAGCCACAACATACTCCAAAACTCAAAGTAAATCATAGCCCGGATTATGACCTTAATTTTTGCTTTCTTGATGACTAAACACAAATGGATCATGGTATCTTATATCACAAATTACACCTGCTTTCTTTTCTATTTGCTCCGTATCAAGATTAACAAAGCATATTGTGCTAGTTATCTTTCATCATCTGTGAACAACAACACTTCTACAGTGTTTGGCTGTGTTATGCAGTTTGGTCTTATTCTGACGTCCAACTATGAAGATGAACTTGCAGGGGACCCAGAGATATGACTGGCCAGTAGGGTTGCTCAATAATGGTAGAAATCATAATTGCAGCTATATTGACCAATATTGAGATTATAAATATAAAAGACAATTATTCACAGATTTTATGTCACATAAACTTAAAGACCCTTAATACAATCGTTCCGACTAAGGTTGCGTGATAATGGATTTTGCCAATATCTGATATGCTGATATTTTAAACTCGTTATTGCTGACACAAATATTGAAACTAAAATGAGTCAAGAACACAAAACCTTGACTTAAGTAAAATTTACCTGTTCCTATCATGGTAACAGTCCATTTGTATGAGAAAAAGGTGTGAAACAAGAACAACAACATTTTATTCTTCAATAAATGATACTTCTGATTTATAAAAGTGAACACAGGGTGATAATGAGGTGAATCAAAATCAAAGTCAAAGTACCTCTATTGTCCCCCTGGGAGAAATTTGTCTTGGATAGAGGGATCTGCTGCACAGACAACACATTCAGCACACTCTACTCGTACGTCCAGAATTAGCAAAAGAAACTCACAGTTAAAAAAAATAAATACCCTCCTCCTCCATTTGATACATGTGTTCATTTTGCCAGTATTACAGCCAGTAATTGGGGTATTTATGGTCCATTTGTATCACAAAATACAGGCTGTAAATATCAGCACATTTTTTGATATCTGCTAATACCAATAATCAGCTTTTTGGGCAATTATCTGCCAATATTAATATTGGTCCAATAATATCATGCATCCCTAGTTCTGACCTTAAAGGGTCAAATATGCATGCACATACCAGAAATTAATGATAGATGTAAAAAGACAGAAAAAATGCAGCATGTCATGTGGCGCTTTGATTTTATCGGGATTATTCAGTTTTCATACTTGTGGGGGAAGTAATTGAAACCAAAATTGAAATTCGATTAATTGCCCAGCTCTACCTGCCAGTCCTAAAACACTCAACTGAAATGCCCTAAAGGTGAGGTATAATGCGGCCTGGTCATACTTGTGATTTTTATGAGTGACAATCAGTGAAAATGTTTAGAAACACCTGTTACATACCTTTTTAAAACCTACTTTAAACCTTCAGTAACTTCATTAGCTGGAGGCAAAACAGAGCAAAACTGGAGGCAAACACTGATCACCACCACAAGCTTGTAAAAAGAACAGGAGTCCTTACAATGTTGTCCCGATGTGCTGGATGTGTGGGGCCTATACCAACTATCTCTGTCTGAGTGAGAGGCTAGGAACACCCTTGACTGTTCACTATACAATCACAGGGCTGGAACAGAGAGAAAACTAGCAGACACTTGAAGCTGATTTATACATCTGTGTGGAAGCTTCATACATGCCCCAAAATGAGACTTTATATCAAAACAATGTGGACCACAAGTCCTTTGATTGGTCCACTCCACAGCATCCAGCAACAAGACAAAACATTTGACAAGGTCATATTTTGTTCATATATTTGATTTTAATGCTTTCAGTAACTCTGTTCCTTTACGGTCTACGCTCTATGCTGAGTCTGTCAGCCTGAGCCAATAGGTTCTAACTGTCGATGACAAAATGGTAGGACATAACAGTCGTAGGTCAGGGGAGCAAGCTATTTGGCTACTAGAGCTGTGAATGGGAAGAGAGGGAGAAGTCCTGATGCACAGATGTTTTGTCTTGTGAACAGAAGTACTCTTTCATGCAAAGGGGGCTTATCAAACATACTAATGGGAATATAGAGCTCTAAAACGCAGAATATGGACTCTTTAAAGCTGCAGGGAAGATCATAAACCCTGACTTCTCCATGTTGTAAAACAAGCATGAGTCAAATTACTAAGTAAATACATCTTTCTCATTCCTTAATTTTATTGCGATATTCAGTTCTTTTCATGGCAGCATGTGCCCAAATGTTGATCATGCTGTCTAAGTTACATATGTTGTCATTTGATTTCAAGAAGACCAGACGTCACTCCATCATTGAAAGCTCTATTCACAAAGGATGCTACCTTTAGCGTTCATAACTGCATTATCAGAGTAGAAGAAGAAAAGTGGTGAAAAGCATAACAAAAACCTCTGATAAAACTGTCCACAAGAAAAATCTGCTTTAACCCAACACAAGAATCTGTTTAGTTTTTGACTGAAGCATACTGAATACTTTTAATGTTTATCAGACTGTTTGTCTTTGTGGTGTGTTCCCATGACCCATAAAATCACTATAAAACACTTGTTTGTTTTAAAACATCAAGCAGACGTTTTCGTACCTCCTCTGCAGATTTAAACCGCATTTCCTGTATCTTGGACTATTCAGGAAGTGACAATTTACTGAGAAAGACATAAAGGAAGCTGAGCTCATTACCACAGAGGAACACTTGTAGGTCTGTAGTGCTTGTTTCCGGTGTAAGGCGAAACTTATCTGCCTTTATCAGAACAAAAGGAAGTTACTGGAGTTCGCCTGGCTTCAGCTCAGACGGTGAAATAATCCCCCAACAGATGGCACCCAAATTCCCTTCATCTGCCATGACTAAGACAAATTCAAACAGTCAAATTCCTGCCAAAATGTTGAAATTTAAAAATAAAGAGGACTTTTCTGTTTGTGTCAGAGATTTAGTGGAGACACAGGGAACAGTAGGAGTGAGATGAAACTGGCTGATGATGGTTAAAAATGAAATTAAAGGTACAAAAGTTGAAAGACGCCATCTGTGATGCAAAGCTCTGGTAGCTCATTTATTTATTTGGTCTAAAAATACCTTTTGTGCTTGTGGTTTCGTTCACATTCAAAATTAAAATTAAGTTAAAGGAAGTTCAAACGTGAGTCGGAGTTTGCCCTCTCTGCAAATCATTCAAGATGACAGAATTATTGGGTGGTTTTTTAAGTTTCGGAAGTATGACAGTGCATAAGCAGACACTCAATGCAGGTAATACACATTAATTTCTGTTTCTGGAGTATGTCTTACTGGTTTATTGGCCCACATTTACTAAAAAGACAGCAGACAGAAAGACTTATGAAGTGATGAGGTTGGTCAAGCGACTCTTTTTTGATCCTCTGAGGCATCTCTGTTTGCACCCAGCTCTGTGGTTTTACTGCTCTAAGTCAGAAATCCCCAACCACTGGCCCACAGACCTATGACAGAACAAAGGTCATTTTGTTCGAGGCTGTAGATAAACAATTACTTTTCATTACAAATTTTTGAATTACAGAAACCAAAGGGTGTTTAATTTTGATAGCATGAGCAGACCCTTGCTGTCTATGTAGCTGGACTGTGCAGACTGAACACAAAGGCTCTCTGTCCCTGTCAAAGCTGTGATGAATGAAAAGTATAACCTGAGATAAACTCACCACCAAACCTCGTGCTCATGCACCCTTCCACCTTTGATCTGTAGTTGTAAAAATATTTGGGCACTTGGGCTTTAGAATACTGGATAATACTTTACTCATAATTCTTGGATAAATGCTCCTTCTTTCATGTTTAACAGGGTTACCAGTATGTGGTTTAGATGGTCATTAAAGACATTTAAGATGAGTAATTTTAGAATTATGCCAAAGAATAAAATGAGAAAACACATCAGTTTAGAGTCTCTATTTGAGCATTCACTTCTCGATCTGTGACACCGCTGTGTCAATGACAAGTGTGATCAGTACTTCTGCTCCTAACCTGAAGACTGCATGCAACGTGGTCTCCATATTTTTATAAAAAGGGGGAAGCTTTTCATATAAGCTATTTGTGAAGTACAATTATGTTTTCTGTCTAGGATTTTAAAGGGAATGCAGAAAAACATTTAACCCACACTTTGGTTAATGCCTTGGTTTTTGTGGCCAAAGTTTGCCCGATTGGTGTGCTTATTTAAAAAAAATCAGCACTATTTTTAGACATTTAAGGCTAATTTTCCTTGAACAGCATGGAACCATTGCAGAGAACAGGCTTTTTTTTTCACTCCTTAAGCAATTTCTTTATCTTTAAGCAAAAAGGAAAAACATTACAAAATGTCCAAAAACATACTTCACACAATTTATAATATAAATAGATTTTCACACTTTCAGTTGCTGCTTACCCCATGCTTATCTATTTTGTAATCCTGCAAAATCAAAAAACAAACAAACAAACGGACCTCCTAACAAGCGTAGTTAAGTTTTAAGACAGCTTCACCTGTGGCCATGATGAGTCCTGGTGCAGAGTCTTTGGATAAAATCGGCATCCTCCGCAGCTGGATGTTGAACAGCTGGCTCCAGCGCTGAGCGAGGTGCAGAGAGCAACCCTTGCTGAGCTGAACAGAGAGAGGAGGGAGAATCAAGACATTATTGAAGTTACTTCAGTCCTTCTATTTCTGACATACGGGCAAGTTAATTCATGAGTCAAAGTCAACATGTAGGCAGAGAAAGAAATATTACAAAAAGAAATTACAGAAAGATGTTTTTTAATGAGGGCAGATTCTGAAACTACTAAAACATGACCATGCAAAGAGATCAGATCACTACTTGAATCATGACTAACATTGAAAGTAAGGAGTAACAATGACGTATCTATTTTCCACCGCCTGCTAACAGATGTTAATGATGAGTGTATGCATACCTGACAGTCCACGGTTCCTCCCAGGCTGTCTGCTGCAGGCGGCTGCAGCAGCTCCCACGTCCCGCCTTTGTCAAACGTGATGACAGACCTCATGTTGTCTTCGCTGACCGAGCCATTGATGAGCGTGGCAATGAAGACTCCTCGCAGACCCTCCACACGATGAAGATCTGCAAAAGGCTCATTGGCAAAGTACCTGAAACACACAGGGGATATTTCATTACCATCAGGTACAATAGTTGCTAAAAAAAAGTATGAAGCTATGAATCTGTTGAATAGTTTGAGAAAAAAAAAAATTTGTTTGGTCTAAAAAAAAGCAGAAATTAAACAATAAAACACTGAATACAGTTATCTTTCACTAAAAGGGACATTAAAGTCAAAATATTAAAAGTACAAGGATAATAACAAGCCATATAACGAGTCATATACATACTTAGAAATGTTTTTTTTTCTTAGATCTTTATTCAGTTTTCTACATTGCTACTATGAAATTGAAGCTGCTGTGAAATGTTTATTTCCCCAACTAAGAAATATTTAAATGAATATCAAAATTTGTCCAAATATTAATAAAAAAACAAATAAATTTAAATTGATTCTAAAGCACCAAATTTTTACAAGAAGACGGGACCGGCAATCTTAACAACCTTTGTTGAAAATACATTAAATGATTAATAAGTAATGTAGAACTAGGTATAAGGGATTTGAGCTGGCATCATTCAGTGACATTGAAGTCCTACATTTGTGAGCCTAGAGGTGCTATTTAGTCCATTCTTGCTCAATGAAAAGGGCAATTTCAGGTAAACAACCAACCTCCTGCTCTAAAATGAGAGAAAGGGAGCTTTTTATATCGTTATAGCCTATTTTTGTAGCCTAAGTACCTTTTCTTTTATCTTTAAGGCCATTTTATAAATATTACTGGATATAGGGCCACCATCTCTCAATTTGAAGAGCTTTGGGTGAAAACAAGCCACAATAATTGTGTAGGGCTAAGCAATTTTTGTGGCTTGTTTTCATCTAAAACTCTTTAATTTACCTGGAGATAGTGGCTCCATGTGCAGAAATATATAGCTCTTGCTTCTATTCCAACTCTTTCTGTACATGCGCAGACTTGATCTCTGTCACTGTGGCTAATGTTCAGGCTAATGTCATGCACCATGTACAGCTCCACCTTAAAAATCCCAAACTATCCCTTTAAGTCTCCCCTGTACAGAGGTAGAAATTATGGACAAGATAAAAGCTTATTTGATGGAGTGACAATCATTTATCATACAAGGACAATAGTTTAACTTTTGAACTCCAATAAGTTGTATAAATACCATCAATAATAAGATGTAATATGCAAATGACTATGCTGATTTATTTGTGCAAAGAGATTGCAAAAATCTCTTATGTTCTTCCTTACTTTCAGACAAATTCAGGCAAGTTATAATCATAAGCATTCTGAAATAACAACTAAGAGAGGCGGCTCCTTCACCACAAAAAAGAGGTGAAGACAATGTTAAACTTCATGACTCAAAATGGTGCAAAACATCTGCATCACTGCAAATAAAAAACTTGTTTTAACAGAACTTCAACATGGAGCCTTGTGTCACATAAACAGCTGGGGGATAATTTCATTAGAAGAGGACAAAGTGTCACAGAAATCAAAATCATATTTTGCAGACAAACACCTGCGTCAACGCTGTGACTGCTCCAGACAAAACAATACATCACAGTGATGTGATTATAGAAAAGATAAAGCAAGAAAAACAATAGATACAGCACGGAGAGGTCAAACCACGGATGTCTGTTATTAGATAAAGACGTATCAGTGGGCAATTATCAGATTTTTGAAACAAAATGTCTGTTGCATAACAATGCATAACACGATCAAGTCAGCTGTAAAGGTTTAAATGTCACTTCTGTCTGTTACATACATCTTTATACAATTACCAAGCCAAAGTGTTACATCTGGTGGTACATACTCAACTATATATGACCAATATTTGTATAATATTGCTCATTTTTATCATTCTTTACTACTGACTTTATCTTTCATTTGTTGCAGTGTTTTAGTTTTCTGCTTTAAAGGGATAGTTCGGGATTTCTGAGGTGGGGCTGTATGAAGAACATGGCATTAGCTTGAACATTACAGTGATCAGCTCTGTTCTAATTGAACCTGTTTTCATTTTAAGCTCTTTAAAGTACATAGAGATGGCAGCCTCATTTGCAATGTATAGCTCTAACTTCCATGCCAACCCCTGTAAAGACGGAGATGATCTCCAACACTGTTGTGGGATATATCAAGATTTTTTTTAATTTCTAAATATTTTCAAAAAATATTTAAGTTCACACAATACTGTTTATATCTATATAGTTCATGAAACATTGAAATAGCATTGCTCCACCACCAGGAAAGCTAATGCTGAGAATGTCAAAACAAGTGGCAACAAAAGCTTTAGCACCATAGCTATCAGATAAATCTTGGTGCTTCAGCCAGGACATGTTGGCAGGTGGTGACCAGCTTTCATGGGGTGTCTCGACCCTGATGACCAGTCACTGCCCACGTTCTCCTGGTCCCCCATGTTAACTCCTCCCTCTTTTTCCAGTGTCAACTAGAGGCTCTCTTGGCTGCCTCCCCCAACCTGTGGAAAGCTGTCTTCCTCTGCCTTCCTGCTATTCCCAGAGCTTTGCAAATCCTCCACACGGACTGTGCCAGGCAGCCACTACAACTGACCTCGGATGGGAATAGCCAGGCCTGCCATCCTTTGTCTCTACATTGTTGGACCAGGTCTTGGTACTTGGTGGCTTTTCTCTCCAAGGTCTCTATGCATCTGTCTTCTAACTGGACCGTCAGTTCGATCAGGATGATCTTCTTTGGCTCCTCAGATCTTATGACCACGTCTGGCCTCAGGGAGGTTTGGATGACCTGGGGAAAGAGTAGTCTCCTTCCTAGGTCTACCCCCCATGATGGTGCAGTCTGTAGGGGGGCCTTCTTAATCTTCTTGGAGGATGGTGGTTTCTCCCTCTCCCTGATGAACCTGATGAATGGTGTTGGTCTCACATGGACTTGATCTTGATCTCTCTCCTGCTCCAAGATGTCAGCCAGTACACTAAGGACCTCATCATGGTGACATCGAAATCTTCCTTGGCCAAGAGCTGTCTTGCTCCATTTATCTCCACACAACCTGCACAACAGGTCCTCCCTCATTCCCCATCTGTGAGGGTTGGTTGGTGTTGGGAGGTTATCATTCACGGTGTGGATCAGGAAAGAGATGCGATGAGGCTCCAGTCTCAAGAGTTCAGGCCAGGTGATCTTGCACTTCGGCTGGTCCTTGTGATCCAAGCTTTATGATCAATGTTTTCCAGATTTCACCATAAACCTCACAAAGAGCAATATGATGACTAGGCAAAATAATGAGCTGCAACCCCAAACCTTAAGCTTTAGTAGCCCACTGCATCAAAACAATCTTACTTTAATCTTTATTAACCTGTTTTTTTTTTAATATTTATCTGAAAAAAATTATATCTATATTGAAAAAACTATTCAGCTAAAACATATGGAGATATAGATTTTGGTCCATATCGCTCAACCTTAGTTCAGGTCGATGCACTGTACTTTATACAACCCCACTTCAAAAATCCTGAACTATCCCTATAATACTCTTTATTTTCAGCACCACTTGAAAATAAAAATCCATCTCCTTTGAAATCAGTGTTTTAAAAACAAACTGATTTTTTGCTGCTTTTGTAATTGGGCATAGGATTGTGTGAAGTCCTGACAACAGTGTATTTATGTATGTTACCTGATGAGTGTGTTGCTGCCGGAGCCTTCAGGACTGTAGTACAACACATTCTCCAGTGACAGAGAGAAGGACAGGCCCTGAGTGTCTGAGATATAGAGGTGTGTGACGTTGTTTTGGTGGTTCACACACACAAACACCTGGTCCTCTGAAGCATCTGCTATGTAGTACTCCTGTTTGGATGAAAAAAGAGGAAGAGAGTAAGTGTCATCTTTTCTTGCAGTACAATAAGACTTGGTACGATTGTGAAACACTGGATACTATAGCCCCAACAGGGCCTCCTTTTGTGCAGTTAGGTGTAGGTGGTTCCTCTAGCAAAACCAAGAAGTCGATTGTTCAAATATTTTTAGAAAACAGAAGCATGCTGTTCAGATGCAGCTTGCTGGTTTCAAGTTTGAAGTACAAAATGAAACAAATGAAACAAAATGACTCCAACTTTACTTTTATGTGACTCAAAAAAGAATTATTTTGACTGCTTAAAACGGACACAAAACAGAATATAAAGCAAATAACATTATAGCAAACACAGATTCAGAGGGAAAACTGAATGAAAATTATGTATAGGTGGTGATTTGCACACAAGGCATGTAAGAAAATTCCAACTACAGTTCTTCACTGGATGCATATTGTTGATGCATTGTGTGCACACATAGCTTGTTATCTTATTTCCCAAAATTCATGCTGATCCATTTCATGGCTACAATTGATGATGGTCTTATTCAGATGCTGTATAACACTGGCCTTATCGTCACAGGTTGTAAATGATTCCATAATTACCCTTCTTACAGGGGTTTAAGGCTTAAAATATAATATTAGAGTTTCTACAATAGGTGTACCACAGGGATACGTTTTGAGTCCTGCCTTGTTTTAAACCCAAATCAATAATATTGTATTTTATGTAACTAACTGTAATTTCCATCTGTATGCAGATAACACTATTTTTTCTGTTTTGCTGACTTTGTATGCCTTGCTGTTGAGAAAATTTTACTTTCTGTCGATTTGCTTCATGCTACACTAAATGGCAAAGTCCACACAAAGAAAAAATAACTACATCAGCTGTTGGATCAAGTTCAGTTCTGCCCTTTCCTCTGAAATGGACTTGTTCTCAAAAATTTAGGAATAATACAAGCTTTACTTTCCAAATTCCAAGACCACAACATAAGTAATGACCATATTTTATCAAAATTAGGCTTCCATTTACCCTGCATTTCTCGACTGTTGCTGCAGTATGTGTTAAAGACACTCACTGTGATTGGATGTCTTGTCATGAACTGGGCAGCTTTCATTGGCTGACGGTTGTAGGAGACCCAGAGCTGAACAGATGAAGGTTCATGGCTGCCAAAAAGTTTCTGGAGAGGACACAGAGACAGAGAGAAAGAGACATCAGGGCTCAGCCAGCTGCTTGTTTATGACAAAAAGCATTTTACAGGCAGCCATTTACAAAACAGATACCCCAACTTAGAAATAATACATAGGCTTCATGAAATCCCTCAAAACAAACAATACTAATCTAACATTGTCTTCAAAAAGGACTTTTCAGGAGCTCAGACGTAAAGAAAAATAACAATCTGGCATGATAGTGGAAAAAATGGAAACCTCTGATGTAATGTATGCTTTAAACTGGGTTTCAGCAGCAGAAAAGGTATTAATGGATGCAGGTGAGCTTTGTTTTTAAGGTGTAAGAGGGCAATTTTGTGAGCTGGGTGACATGCTCATCCACGGAGAAGTCACTGCAAACATTATTCCAAGTTTGTGGATATGACAGGAAGGAGAAAGGGTGGATTTGTCCATTTTGAGGCTGAAATTAACCTTATGATGCAGAGAAACACTAGTAATAATGAGGCAGACATCTGGACAGGGCTGTCCCCTCATCAGTGAGGCTAAGGACAACAGATTTCAGTAACATTGACTCTCTTAATGATGCTTTTCTGTCCTGATACCCCAGCTGTACTGAGCCCTACAACTGAGTCAGAAAACATTAAAAGAGCAGACTTAAAAGGACTCCCAGTGGAGTACAATAATCTGTGTGAGTGAGAGAGTGTGTGCGAGAGAGAATATGGGAAAGAGGGACTCTGAGGACACGTCTTCATTGTCATTAGAAATGCATTTGAAAGCCGAGTGCTGGAGGGGGATGAGCTCTGATCTTTTATGAATTACAAGCGTGTGTAGACGGATATGGCAGTATATTGAACACATCTCATGTTCATGCGTGTGTATGACAGATCAGTGAAAAAATAGACTCAGTTTCTGGTCAGATTCCTCTTGATGCTCTCTGGAAGAGTGACTCAGATTTCTCTTCAAACCCTGACGTTTTTAACTTCCCGTCATGTGCATGAGTGCTGACATTGAAATGATTCATACACTGGATAATAAAGGATGTTTTGCTTTTCATCCTCAATCACTTGAAACAGTAACACGAACATTGAATTGATTTATTTAATTGATAACTGATTCAAGCAGCATTCATGTCTGTAACTGATTATGGAATTATGCATGCCACTTCATCCTCACTGAAAACATTGGTCTCTGTGTATCATGCTGCTTTATGTTATGTCTCTGGTCTGGGTTTTCGTACACATCATTGTGTCTTGTATGAAAGAGTTTGCTGGTTCTCTTTTTCTAACAGAGGCTGGAACATTGCCACACCTTCCTCTATAGCGCCATACTACATGAACTGCCCTCTTATTTATGTTCTCTACTGAAGTCAGTGGCTGTGGCCTTCGGTCTCATGGATTCATCATGTATGTTGTTCCTCATACTCACTCTGTCTTTGGAAAAAGAGGTTTTAGTGTTTTTGCTCCATCATCTTGGTTGGTCTGACTTGCAGAGTTACCTTAAAGTAGAGCGTTGTATTAGTTTAGAGACTTTTAAAAACAGAATTAAGGATCATATGACCATAGCATTGCATTAGTTTTATGCCTTAAGGCTGATTTGATGTTTGAAGCAATCTTTGTGCGTTATAATCTATTGCTTGTTATTTGTGTGAAACTTTTGAGCTCCTGTCTTAGCCAGGACTCTCTTGCAAATGAAATTTTAGTATCTCAGTAGGGAAATCCCTGGTAAAACAAAGGTTAAATAGAAAGAAATAGCTTTTTGAAACAGTAATATACAAGCAGAGCTGTCACAAACACAATTTATCAGTAGGTTTGGGTACGATCAGTTCCAATCTAGAACTGCTTCTAAATTTCCAAGACTCCTGGATTTGTAAGGCCCATGAGTTTTGGTGCTGCATTTTGATTCCCAACAGTTGCATAAATCTTTTAGATGAGGATACTGCCATCCTCGATTAGACTGTTAGACTGTGAAGAACTAGAACGTGTCTGCAATCCGCCAAAACAGAAAAATGATAGTACCGTCTATAGGGCTCATTGTATCTTCTACAGTTCTAGGCTCACCCTCACGCCTTACAGCGGCGCAGGATTCATTCTGAAAACTACATTCCTTGGAGTTGTTTGAGCATTACTCTGTTCTATTTGATTGTATCATAACAGAGAGCATTTGCCACCCAGGCTGAGTTGATCCTCAGCCTAAAAACCACATTTCACTTCAGGGGTTTGAGATTTTAGTGAGGGTCATATTGAGAAAACAGGAGGAATGTGTGGCTTTGTTACTGTTACAGCTGCAGTGAAATCTGTGGTCTCTGTGGAAAAAAATAAAATCACTTTGCCACTTACATGTGAAAATAGATGGGAGACATTTTCCACTCGAATCATAAAACAAACTGACCTGAAAACCCTAATAATATGATGTAAAAGTTTGAGCTCCAAATTCAAACTTTTTTCTATAGCCAAACCTGTCAACTTGCGCTTTTTTATCATTAAAAACAAGGAGATCTTTAAAATCTGTGTTTTTCTGTCCTTTTTCTCTGTTTTTTCTTTTTGCTGAACTTCCATTAGTCCCTCTCTCTATGCTCTCTCCCTTTGTCTCAGTGTCATATCTGCTTTGCTTTCACCTCACAGCACACAGTCGATCGTGAGCACCACGCTAGATAAATCAATAGACAGAATAGTAAAGGCTGAAACGCTCTGCTGGAGACGAGGGATGCTCAGGCTCTCAAGGATGGAAACAAATCCTTCCAAGGGACACACACATGTCTGCACATACACACAAACACAGAGAATTTGTAAAAGCCAGCACAAGTGCATTAGGATAGAAGTTGCTGATTGCTGTAGTTTTTTTACAGTGAAAGTAGAAGCATCAAATTTGGCTCTATCCAAGTGTGAAGGGATTTAAATTTTACAAGGACTGCTAAAATGTTTTTTTTTGTGTGTGCAGATACCAATATCTCCATAAGTAAGATGGGTCGATGCGTATACCAATAATATTTAGTGTTTTGTCAGTGGCTGATATACAGGTCAGTCCTCTTAGCTTTGTAGTGCTCAGAGACGTCATGTATAACCTGATAAAAGGAGCAGCAAAGTCACCTTTATTTTTTAGCTATATTTTTGGCATTTGCGCCTAAATTGCGCCCCCGTGGACAGTTTATAGTGCTGGAAACCAGGCAGAGAGAGAGTGAGGAAATGGCGTGGGTAAAGAAGTCACAGGCTTGGACTGACCCTTGGCCGCCTGTTCTGAGGATAATAACCCCTCTACTTGGGGCGTGCCTGCATAACATATGGCAGTGGTCTTCAAATGGTGTGGCAGGACACAATGGTGTGCCTTGGGACTAGCTTCAATAAGATTTTATACCAATGCCATAATCAATTCTGCTCATCTATCAATTCTTTATCAATTCCTTTGGATTTTCTGCATTGAAAATATTCAACCTGCACAGGTTTTCAGGGGAATCAACATGCATGTTGTTACTGGCTAGGGGTGTAAAAGAATATCGATAGAACAATATATTCTTAAGTTTTGTGGTGCCATATCATGATATTTTACTGTTGAATTATTTAGAGAAGTTCAAGACATTTGTTTTGTATTTCAGTTCAGCCTCCAGCCACTAGTTTGCAGCAGACATTCAGTCATATTACTGTCCCTCTCTCTGTTACATATTATTATTTCTGTCACCCGGGCAGACAATACAGTTTTAAATTGTTGCAAGTACCAGGCTTTATATAAACAACACTGATTTGAAACTATTTTGTGTGCTTTCAATATTATAGGTTTTTAATGCCACTGAAAAAAAAAAGACTTCACATTTTGAGAAAATGGAGGTGAGGCAATATCACCGAAACATCTGTATTTTGGTTCTACACTGTTGATGGCAAATTTAAAATCAAAGACCAGGATGTGTGTCGATTATGTGCAAAGCAGCTGGCTTACTCCTCATCTATGACAAATCTGCAGGCTCATTTGATAGCTTTTCACTCAAGTGTGACGGTGGACGAGGAGGCATCGCAAGTGTTCAGCCCCATGTGACTGTGTCTTCTGAGGCAGGCTCCTTGCTAGAGGCACGAAAAAAGGTATTACGGATAAAATTGCAAGATTGATATGATGGGATATGCAGCCCATTGGTGTGGTTTTGGGAGAGAGTTTTCAGGATTTAATGATGGAACTGGAGTCACAGGATACACCACTCTGAGCCATACCACAATTTCTAACCACATGAGCCCGAAGGGACTTGAGGTGAAAGGACTTAACACAGCCCTCACCAGACTGAAGAAAACTGCAGCTAATTTCAGGAGGTTATCATCCAACAGCTGCCTCCAGGAGGACCTGTTCACACAGCTTCGAGTGCTCTGCAGCATTCTAAACTGTTGTGTTGCAGATCTTTGGTCTAAATTGGGCTTTTGTCTTAAAAGCAGAGTTTCTACCCAAGTGTATGTGTAAAACGTCACTAAATCTTTATAAATACGCAACTTAATAATTTGTAAAGTTATTCATGTTCTAATCCATGCTAGTATGAGGCATTAGGGTTAAAAATAATGTATAATGAAACTGAAAAATGCACAAAAAAGGGACTCCATGCTTGGTGTTGCTGGGTGGCAGATCTTGTAGCCCAAAAGTACAGTAATAAGGTGATTTTATCTACAGGAATGGATACGATTTCAGGACAAAACGCACCTCTTACTACAGGCAGAACAGTCTGCACCCCAAAATGCCGTTAAGTGGCATAACTATACCTTTGGTGTGCAGACAGCTATGCGTCATGAAAGTCTTCAGTGGTTTTGCACTGTTGGTTTAATTGTTTGAGTGTGAATGCATGTTTTTCTAAGCCCACATGCTATCAATAAGCAGTAATAGCCCTTCATGTCAGATTCTTTTCTTTCTGTTGCAAAGACTCAAATTTTCCTGTTATCAATAACTATCGCCAACTTTAGTACTTCCTCAAAGCTAATCCACTAACAACTTTATTACATTGTTTTAAGGTTTGGCAGAAATTGTATAGTTTGGTTCTCTATGCCCAAATTGAAAATGTCAATAAAACCGAAGAAAACCCCACTAATAGAAGTTTTAATAAGACTTGTACTTGATGAAAAGATTCAACGGTGTATTCAGTTGTAGTTAAAGCTTCTAAACCTCTTTGTGAGCTATCAGAGAACTAGAATTTGTGGGCTAATATGTGCTCATTGATGAATCTTCAGTACCAGCTTCTCCTATGAATATAATCTTTTTATTTAATTAATTAAAGTCACAGAATAAAGAATGGCTGTACAACGCAGCTCAGTTTCTATCTTTAACTTCAATTTATATTTTTTAAAGCCTCCCACTCGCAAATGCCTCCCTCAAGATCTCCATGTGAAACTCCCTGATGGATTTTCTCTGATTTTTCATTCTTACCATCTCTTTTTATCTCTCTCTCTCTGGAGGGAATCACAGTTGAAGCACTGAACATGGTGGTCTGAATTCCAGAGTAAAATAATGAAGATGCTCTGTTCTCTGTGACCTTGAGTCGAGCAACATCACAAAATAAACTTACAGCTGAGACAGTGATGAGGGTTGAGAGGGGGTGGAAATGGAAGAGAGAAAAACCGTGAAGCTGTGAAATTAGAGACAATAAAAGACATTCAACAAGCAGAAAAAATGGTTTATTCAGAGAGAGGAAAACAAGTTTTTGTGTTTATTTTTTATTTTTGGCAAAAATCTTATTGATGTTTAAAATTCTGGCATGGTGAATAACTGTGTTTCTTAAAGTCTGATTTATAAACATGCTTCCAACATTCTTTGTCATTAATTTTGTTTATTTTTTTAGACAAATATTTTTCAAATAGCTGTTCAATAATGAACAGAATTTCAAGAACATAAAAATTAAACAAAAAAACTTTACACGGTTGTTAAAGTAGTTATTTTCTGTTATGTGAATAAATTCTTTGCAGCCCTGGGATCAAAAATCTGATTCTAGATCTGTCGTAAGCTTCAATATCTATGAAACCATTGAATGGTAGATTTTATAGTATCATATAGACATCCCGACAGGATACATCTCTGCGTCAGCTTTTTCAGTCCTTATCCCAATGTGATTTTGAAATAAGAACATCTTCCAGTGCTGAGTCCCACTCTGATAATTATATTCACCTCGAAAATACAGCCACACACTGTTTTTCTGTGTTTCTTCTATTAATTGTCTGTCAACCACATTTGGGATACTTAAAGACAAGAGTAGAAGTTGAAGTTTTACCTTTATATGGTGGCATGAGGTATTTACCCTCTTGAAAAGATGCTTAGGTCTAAAAATATTTATTGTGTCATGTGATTTTGTGATGACTCATTAAAGAGTGCTGTATTTAAGGTCGGTGAACCGTCTTGTCTTCAGAGGACACCTCTCCAGGTCTCCTCTCCATGCTGCATATTTCTGAGACAAAGTGTGTCTCTTGTTCTCTTCTTTGTCTTTTTGGTCAATTTTCCATACTTAGGAGGGAATAAACTCACACCATTGTGGGTTTTTCCTTCTTTAATGGAAGGATACCAACAATTTTGTCCATGTGTGCACGTAAAGAGAGAGAGAGACAGAGAGAGAATAGAGAGACAGAAAGAGAGAGGGGTGGGGTATAGAGAATAGAGGTGGATCAGGGTACTTAGCATGTGAAACCTAGTTTTTTTTTAGAGCATTCATGACTGTGAACATACTCAAGCAGTCATTATTTAACAGCTACATCCCTTCTTTCAGACCCAGCAGACTCCCCTAAAATGGGCAATTTAACCTTTTACAACAAAGAGTTTTAGTTTCACCAATGTCTTGAACTTGTATTAACATTCAATCCTCTACTGAGCTGTAGCAGCACCTAAAGTTGTGGAAAAATACTAGTTGCTCAAGTAAATCTAAAGCCAATATCTCACCCATGCCATTTGGTGTTTTACTAAACACATACAGCATGTTATTAAAGATTTACATGAACCTTAATATTTCCTCCTTACACATGAGCCTGCACAGTAAGAGCTCTACGCCTACACTGTAAACAGCTGTAAGGTGCCATCTGTTTATGACTGACCCTGAGGAACATTGCATGGTAACTCACTGCTTTTTCTGAAAGATGACATTTGAATATAACCAGAGGTTCATGCACTGACACAGAAACAGGCTGGAAATGCCACAGGTCGAATCCTGTGAGGGCAGAGGGTCTTCTGGTGCACAGTTCAAGCCTTTCAGGCATTTATGTGCTTCACATTTTCTATAGTGAGACTCCGCTGTCTGCTCTACGCCAGCCCTGTGTCACAGGGATCAGCTCTTACATATTTATGACTACCGGCCACACACCTCAGGCAGCGTTGTTATTCAAATAGGCTTTCTTGCAGCATGAAGGCAACATATTTTTCTTTAACACTACTGTTCAACTGGATCCAGGGTGCTTGTGTAGATGATTGTTGTGTTTCAGTCTTAAGGCAGATACACTGAGGGCTTTGAAAAGCGAAAATGGTGACTGTTTTTTTTTATATAAATCAGTATACTTTCAAACAAGATGTTGGGGAAGACAATATTGTCTTTATCAGTCTTTATCACTATTTTGATTTTAATATTATAAAAGCTGCAGCCCTTAGTTGCAAATTAAGTAGAAATTGTTAATATAAAGCACCATGAAGAGTTAGACACTTAGTGACCACAGGATTATAACAATTCAGAAGACTTAATAGACCATGTTCATTTCCATCTATTATCTTCTATACCAGCTGTCCCTTTTGGGGTTGCAGGGGGACTGCATCCACCCATCCATCCATTTATCCTTCTGCTTATCCAGGGCCGAGTTGAGGGGGCAGCAGATCAAGGTGTTCAACCCCAATGTCCCATATCTACTTACCCAGCAACGTTTGCACCAGAGCACCAAAACAATGCAAATGTAGCGTGTTGCCGCTATACAGCTGCTGTTGTTGTGTTTGCAAGCCTACATTATGTTACAGGGAAATTTAACTTATTCAGACCAGTTATTTGTGTTGCAATTGTGACGACTGCGATTATATGCCAGGAGACAGGTAATTATCAGAGACTATTTGATTCTTAACCATGAATGAAATGTACAGCGATAACTGTTATCAAGCTTTAACTATACTCGTGTTACACCACTTTAAATTGCTGTTAACTGTAAGACAAAGGGACTAATAAGGTGTAATCAGTTCTTGCTTTGGCACCAGTCTGGCCAAGCACAGTGTTGTTGCATCAGCACTATGTATGCCCCCTGGTCAGCAGATACACAAAATAATGAGTATGCCTTTGAGTGGAGGTTCAGAGAACCAAAATTAAAATAAATGGATGTGAAATATTAAAGTTAGCCAAGTACACAGTTGAGGACTGCTAGAGATTGTCAAAAACCTCCACTGTTAAAACAGCTTCTACATTTTATATTCAGAGCACCACTGATCCAGTTGGTGTGGCAGTTAGTGCACGTGTATCACAGCAAGAAGGTTGCTGGTTTAATTCCTGAGTTGGTCAGGAATTAAACCTGACTAACCTGTGCATGCATGGGTTCTCTCTGGGCACTCTGGCTTCCTCCCAAAGACCAAAAACATGCTCATTGGGTCGACTGGTGACTCCAGATTGCCCCTAGGTAAGAGTGTGAGCGTAAACGGTTGTCTTTATGTCTATGTGGCCCTGTGATTGGCTGGCAACCAGTTCAGGGTGTATCCCACCTCTCGCTCAATGTCAGCTGAGATAGGCTCCAGCACCTGAGACCTTGAAAGGGATAAGCAGTATTGATAATGGATGGATGGGACTGATTTATCTGTTTTCTCAATCCTGTCTCTTTAAGGCCCTTTCACCAAATGTTCCCAGTCTGTTCTGATTGGTCCACTAATCAGTTAGTTAATTCAGCGCTGCTCTGTACCATGGTGTCACAGCTCTGCATTCATTCTACCTTCTCTGTTTAGCAATGGTTCAACTGGAGATAGGGTGAGAAGCTTAGGCCCTGTTTACACAAACACATTGTCGTCAGAAACGGAGAGGTTTTTCCTTTGCATTTTCAAAAGCACTCCACGTTCATATGGAGACGCGAGAACGACTAAAAACACTGTAGCGTGCATGCCAAACCAGTAGTTGGCAATGTAGGTTTGTAGCAATAAAACACGCGTACGCTTTCCGATGAAGACAAACTTTTCATAAACAACAATGGCAAGTGGACGCAAGAAGACACAGGAGTTCCTTGTCTGGACAACAATATTGTCTGGATATTTTTGTCTGGATAACAAACAGGGCGCAGTAAGCAGCACACGTTGCTCAGAAGACGGCCAAAGCTGTTGTTGTTCCTAAGATGCGCGCGCGACCTTTATCTGGAAAAAGTACTGTGCATGCGCCAAGTCAGCGTTTTCCCTTGAAACGCTTATTCCTGTTTACACAAAGACCGATACGAAAACGTTTTTAAAACTTTTCACTCTAGACCCTAGTTTCAAAGTTTGCGGATTCAGGCAGTCTGGGCACCAGGGGGCACAAATGCAATGCAAATTCTGTGTTTTCAGTCATTTTCGTTGTTGTGTATACGGGGCCTTAGACATCAAAAGTGAGTTAAGGGTAGAGCTACTCCTTTTTCAGTTCTTAAGAGGCCAGTTTACATGGTTCAGGCATCTGAATAGGATGCCTTATGGCAACTCCTTTTATGGGTGTTCTATCAAAACCGAATAGGAGGAGATCCTGGCTCAAATGCAGAACTCACTGGAGGGACATGATATCCCCTTTGGCCCAGAGACCCCTCAAAGAGAGATGGACAGGAACACTGGGGTGAGGAGCATCTAGGTTGACCTGCTTGGCTTTTGCTGCCATGAACAGGCTTGGATAAGTGAAGAAAATAGAAGAATGGTTTTTATACAAGGATGTAGGATGTGAGGGGATTTTTAGGGAAAAAGAAACCTTAAACTTGATGTTTTGAAGAGAAAACCTCACAGCGGCACAAAGGAGAAACAGTTTTACATTTTACTGACTCTTTATTCCCCACAGTAAAGACATTTTAGCAACTTTCTCAAAGTGAAAGTGAATCTTTTCAGTAAATAACAGCATAAATGTCTCCACCGAGCAGCCACAGAAGAGAAGAAATATCAATCTCTTTACAACAACTTACATCTTCTGGGTATTTCCTGTGAAATACCAAAACACAGAGGACGACACTGCCAGGAATTCTTCACCGTCTGAGTGACTGAGCAGAATTGTTTAAGATGCAAAAAACTCCTGAATCCACTTGAAAGCATGCTGCTGCATGACGTGATTTATCATTCCTCCTTCAATCCTCCCTTCCTGTTTCTTCTCTGTCTGACTTAAATCTAAATGAGAAAGTAAGACTAACAGATTGGGGGGGGGTCTTATCGACACCCCATTACATCTTCTTAGCCTGTTATCTTTCCCGGGTCTCCTTAGTGGGAGAAATAGGCTGCGGTCTTTAACGTCTGATTAACGCTCTTTTCCTCAGGATCCCTATTGTTAGATAAAACTCTCCATTTCAGGCTCTTTAATTAGCTTAAGCAGCTTGCTGCTGCCAAAAGCACTTGTGATATTCCATTATTCTAATCCTATTAGAGCAAGAGTAAAGGCAGAGGAACGGAGAGACACTGGGACTGAACCAGCAGAAACATGATCTCTTTACAGCAGAAAAACAGGGAAGAGTATAAACTGATAACTCTGATAGCATGAAGGAGGCTAATGGAGCTGATGCTTTGTGACAGGTCAGTCTGGATCTGTTTCATTCCTGCACACGCAGTCATTTCTGCACATGCTCAGAGGCAGTGTTTGTGCTTGGGGCTGGACTTTGTCTGTGCTGTGTGGTCGTCTCATCAGCTCTGGAGGTCAGTGGCGGGTCAGTCACAACACACAACACCGACAGGCAAAGAGGTCCTGTGTATGTGTGTGTGAATGTCTCTGTAGAGTGTGTGTTTCGGTGGTAAATGTAAGGTAATAAGCTGTACACTTGTCTTAATATCATAATAATGAACTTTAATATGATACTAGTAGGGTTGCCAAGGGGTTGAAAATTTCTGGTAAATATCCAGAAACTTTCCTGAATCTTTCCATGGGAATAATGGGAATTACGGTACTTAATGGGATTTAGTTTGAAATTGGGGGTAATTTGAATTAACAAATTTATTATTTTATTGAACCATCACTTTCATCTTCACTTTATGTCGTCCATGGGCTCAAAAATGTGGTCTCAACCGCCCAGGGTTCTAGAATTATCTATGCATGTGATGGAAGGATGCACAGATATACTACATAGAGAAACCTGTTTGATACCATGGCAACAGAAATGGTAGTCCTGGACAAGGATGGGGATGATATTTATATTAATACCCTTATTGATGCTCCTTAATGATGTGTGTCACTATCAAAATATCTAGATATTTAATAACAGAACTGGTAAGCACTAAATAAAGCATGTTTAAATAGATTTAAACGTTTTCTGCATTTCTGAAATATAGTTATTTTTATTATATATATGAGCTAAATTTCTTCTCTGTAAAATAGTTTGTGTACCAGTGGCAGAATAAAATGACACTGTGTCAGAGTACGCAGAAAATTCAATAGCAGTATCCATAAACCTTACTAATTTTCAGGGTTTCAGAAATGCAGAATCCATCTCTGGTCATGAACACCCATTCCAAATTATAAATCAAGTGCAGTCGGACTCCCAAATACTGACTAAAATTTACAAAATAATGGCAACATACCCATGTAACACGGTTGTTTAAATTTTCTCTACATGTTTTTTTTTTTTTTAATTAAATCTCTGTTGTACAAAAACCACGGATACTTCATAATTTCAGTCATATTTAACCAAAAGAGAGCAGGGATTCCAAACATCAATTCAACTAGGACAAACCTAGACAAATGATATTAAATCAGGGAGACCTTTGTTGTTTGACAAAAACAAGACTGTTTATGGCTTTCAAGGCTTTCCAGGACTTTTTCAGGATCCTTGGGGAACCCTGAATATGGTATTATATTAAAGAAGTCAATGGCTTCTGCAGGCTCAAACTCTCCACATGCTCTTCTCCCTGGACCACTTTTTAATTCTTAGTGGTAAAAAAAAAAAAACAACAAATTCAGCAGATGTTTCCTTCTGAACACTTTGAGGTTGAACTCAGTGTTTTTATGAGACCACAGAAGTAATTGTAAATGCGGATTTACTCATTAGTTTAAACCACATTAGCCACTGGGATGCATTAAGGCTACTCTGTATCGCTCTGACTTCATTAGCTCAGTGTTAAACACTGCCTGTGTGTGTGTACACACTTAACTGCACCTCACACAACTGCACAAACACATGACAACACAATTTCAGAGCATTTAGATGTGTCTGAAAATACACCAGAAGGTTAAATCATGAATTCATTGATATTAATAAAGAAAGTAGCTTTGATTGGGCAACTTGAGCGATCGTCTAGCTTCTTTAGATCCAGCAGTGACTATATTCAGAAGAGAGAGCAAGAGATCAGTAAACCGCACATTAAAGACTGGCTGTCTTAGCAATGAGCTTATTAGTTTGTGAGTATGGGCTTATATCTTCAGACAAATAAATTGATTAAGTGAGTTGGACAGCACTGTTTACAGGGATTAAAGCAGAAAATATTGTTCTAACTAAAAACTTTGAAAGAAAAATGGTTCCACAGGAGTGCCATACATATGTTTTATTGATTATTAAACTCTCATTGACGGTCTCCTGTGACATTTCCATGGGTTCTTGAGTTTATAGGAACCCTTAAAAAACAGCCTACGATATGTCAAAATAAAACAGCCATTCAGGTATTCCTGAATCAAGCAAACTAAAAAAAATCCCTTACAAAGGACCATATTTTTTAGGACAGAGCACAAATGAAGTTTTCTTGAGGTATTAAGAGATTAAACTACAAGAAAATAAACCTTTTGTTTTCAACCAAAAAGTAAGTGAAACATCAATAAGAAAGTTACTTTTCAATGAAGCAGTCTTGTTGTAGTTAAGCTACAGTATAAAAATTAACTATAGTGAAAATGACATTGGTGAAAAAAAGAAAAAAGAAAAATTTTGAGGGCAAAACTGCCCATTTTTGAGTTTGCTTCTTTTCAGTATCTTGATGTGTTCAGGAGCTCATCATCAATAAAAACACCAAGTATGGACTGTTCGATATATTTGACTAGTCCATCTGGGCAACAGCCCATAGAAAGTGTTTGGAAATGGGCTGAAGCTTTCAAAAGCAGATCCTGCAGGTGATTGGATGATCATTCCATCAGTCATATTCATTGTGGGCCAATCAGATAATGTATTAGGCCAACGCTACTGCCCGGTTGTAAAGTACAAAATGTGAGCCACTTCATAGAAAAAACTAAAACATGTCAGAAGTCAAGTGAAAATATAAGGAACTGCATTCTGCATCAGATAAAATTGCAACTGAAGCTTGTAGCATCTATGCTAACCTCTGTATGTGCAGCCGCTTCCTGCTATCATCACACTCGTAGCCCCCACCTCTTCCTGCTCTAAAGGACACTGATTGGACCGTGCCGCTTTGTGCTGTTCAGTCGTTGTAGATTGGAGCTTTGCAAGATCATTACAGACCCTGAATCAGGCCGATCCAGCTGCTACGCAAGGTTACATTATTCTTATTACTGCAGATTATATACAGTGGGCTAATTAATTATAATAAGAACCATATCTGTTTTTTTTTTTTATTTCCATCTATCTAGGTGTACATAAAATCCCTAAGCATACATTAACTATATACTGAAACAATATATATTGTTTTTTCACTTAAATTTTGTGTCAATTATCTAAACCTGAAATCTAACAAGCTGAGCTACAACTGTGATAAAAGCGCAGTGCACAGTTAAAATGGTGACAATAGTTGGCACCACAGAGCCCCCACAATGCATTATCTGCCTCATGGAATCATTGAAAAGTAAAAAATAATTTGCAGTAGCTGGTTTCAACCTGTAAAGGGCAGACACAGTGCCTTTTCTAGAATAACATTCATCCATCTGTTATCTACCGCTATCCCTTTTTGGGGTCGTGGGGGGCTGGAGCCTGTCCTGGACTTTGGGCAAGGGGCCTGAACTGGTCGCCAGCTGATTGCAGCACCACAAAGGGAGACAGACAACCATTCACACATTCAACCACACTTAAGGGCAATTTAGAGTCACCAGTCAAATTTAAAAACATGGTTTTTGGTCAGTGGTAGGAAGCCATAGTGCCCAGGGAGAACCCACACATGCAAGGGGGATACATGAAATTACCACACAGAAAGGCCCAGACTGACAGTGTTTGAACTAGTAACCTTGTTGCGGTACATGCACTAACTACTGTGGCATTGTGCCGCCCCTTAGAATGACATGTATAATTCAAATTCTTCGATATGAAATGTCAAATTTAGACCGAAAACAGACCGACAACACATTCACGTGGGGTTTTATAAAATGATTTTGGTGGTTCATTGCACTTGAAATTTGGGCAATTTAGAGACCGCCCAAGTGAAAACCCCCAACATTTAAGAAAATTAATTGAATTCAAGAGTGTGAAAAAAGTGCAATTCCTCTAGTGTCCACTTGAGGCTGTTTGTTAAAGCCAAAAGCGTTATTTAGGTCCCAAATCAAAAAGTCTACCTTTTAAGTTGCACTACACATGTTTACACTGTAGTTTCAATAAAAACATTTAGTTCTGATTCATGATGTCTCCCTAGAGGCCAACAGATAACATTACAAAGACTATACACATTTTCCATACAGTCTATGGGGATTATTTTACTAAAGCCTCAAATTAACGGAGGTGCTGCAGCTTGTGGCACTCTTTGGCTGGTTTTAATATCCAGCACTTCAGGCTGTTGCTTTTAATTCCTTTCTTCCCTCACAAATTGAATGTAAAGCTTCATGCATTAACTTGACATCCTAAACCATCTGATATCAATTACCAGATCAGACTAATCCGTCACAGCCGACCTCTGCTGTTTACAGTCGACTGTTTCTGAATCTCCAGGCTGCTGTCGGCCCACGCTGAAGCTGACACAGGACATGGAGGAAAGCAAAATCTGTCCGAGACAGCCTGCGGATCAACAGAGGAGATGAGATCCAAACTCTCCTCTCCATCTGCTTGGCTGTTTGTTTGTCTGCAGCCTAATCGAGGCTTTCTCTGCACAAACACTTGAGACTCATAGTGACAAACACACAGAGCTTCATGTGACCAGCAGCCAAATATTGATCCAGCGTCTGTTCGACTCGGCGCATTATGCTGAGGTGGAAAACCGGCTTCTCACTAGACTGCTTAACTCTGCTGTCATACAATGACAGCTTTCAGAATGTTTGTTAGTACACAGCAAGATCAGGTTTTTGCTCTGTAGCTACATTACATTTCTGTGTAAAGTTGCTTGATGGAATTTAACTTCCTGAAGGGAGGAATGAGGAAAAAATGTGATCTAGAATTAACTGTTGAAAACATAAAAATAACGACTTTAAAAATAAAAACAACTTATTTTACTTAAAACTAACAAGCAATTTAGATCAAACTACAAATTAACTCATCAATTAAATTTACTTTTAATCAAACCTCTTATCAAAAATAGTAATAAAAAATTCTTACATCTGCCAGTTTAATAACGCATAAGTGTTTTGAAGCACAGGTGTAAAACAGACCTGCATGTACTACAAGCTCCACTGTGGTCGCCTATGCACCCCTGCCAAGGCGGTTATGTTAATGCTTCCATTTGTGGGAAAGATAACTCTAAAAGTCCTCCATGGATTTTGATTAACAGTCAACATTTTGGGGATTACTCAGCAAATGATCTGTCTTTGTGACTGTGATTGTTGCAGTCTTGAAGTTATTTAATTAATGACAGTACAAATGCAAGTAAATTTGATTGGATCCAGAATATACTAGGGAACTGACTCCATCTGGACTCTTTCTGGATCTGGGGACCAGATATATGTGGAGGAAAAAAAAAAAAATTCCCTACGCCAAATATTACTTGCTCCAGCATTTCATGTGTAGATACTCTCAGGTAAGTCTTTTCATTTAAGGTTTAAGGTGTAAGATTTTATATTCTGGACCTCAGTCGGGATCAGGGGTACAAGCATATTCATCTGAACTGCCACTGACTGTAAATGCCTTGGTAGAAGTTTGTTCTCTCTGAGCACTTGTAGTTTGTAAGTAATAATGATTGTCCTGCAAATTTCATAGCCAAACAACAAAGAGTGCTTTTTCTAAATTCACAACTTACACATAGATCAATGAGGCATGTGACAGCCCGGTGCTTATGTCACATGCCCCATATAAAGAGGTCCTCTTTATATGGGACATGTGACCGCCTGTTCAAATCTGACCTTGGTTATTCAAGGGTCAAGGATCGAGGTATTTTGATTATCCCCAGGGGACAATTTGTTTCACAGCCAACAGTACCAAACATAGCATCTCTAAGACACTAGGTTTGAACTGCATATGATCCACAACTAGCTCTTCCCAACATCTTCTGTCTCTCTTCAGCGGTCATATCCAGTTAAAGGTAACATGGTCCAAAATCATCATGCTAAAGAACCCAACAACACTTAACAAAAACCGAGACAACTTACTAATAAACAGAGCACATGCCTGTGACAACCATCCATCCATGTCTATAAAGACCATGGATGATAAAAGTAAAAATTAAAACAACAGGTTCTGAGGTTAGCAGATTGAAGGTTGAAGAATGTTGGAGAAGCTGAAAATGGCAATACTGGTCTAATACTCACCTTCCCAAGTTAACTCAAGAAAGGTCATTAACAAACATTTAAACCCTCCCCTGCTCTCTTACCCTTGTGGTGGTGGCGAACATGTACTTCTCTCTGAGCTGAAAGCTGTCGACCTGCTCCAGGATGACGCGGCGGTTCAGTTCACTCTGGAAGAAGTCGGTGCTGCTGAGGATGGTGGAGACGCCCTGAGGCTCATGCCGCTGCACCAGGACTGTGGTGGGGGGGTCGTAAGGCTCCACACCCCTAGGAGAAAGGAGAGAAGGATGGAAAAAAGAACATAAGAGTGATTTAGTCTTTAACCTTTTGAAATGATTACAGTGAGCCCTGTCCGCCATCCTTGCACAGTATGTCAGTGGTTCCTTAATGGAGAGCAAGTAAGTATACATAAAAATTTTAACACTCGTCCTTCACCCACCAGCTCACGTAGACCTACTTTCTACATCAAAGAGAAAATCCAGTCTTATTTCCTTTTATAAGTCTGCCTGTTTTTTTAACCTCATGTCAAAAAAATCTCTTATGCTTTCTTAACTCAGCAAAGATTTGTTTATTAGTTGTGGATTAGAAAATGTTTATGATTGATGAATGGACAACAATCAAAATTAAGCTATTTATTTTGGGATGCTTATTTCTGAAAAAAATTAGGGGACTCTAAAACCTTCTAAAAGTTATTTACTAAAAGAAAAAAAAAGAGTTTATATGACAGCTATTGCCCCATTGTCTAACTGCTACTTATAGAGTAATTCAAGCCTGTTTGCTAACAACTGGATCAGTGAGCAGAATCAGCAATGGCTCTGGTATCAATAAAACCAGAACTGAATAATACATCGCTTACAAATCGCAACTGCAATGTGAACATGGGCAGTAGTCCCATCTCAGGCAATGACAGCTGCATGACTCCCAGCATGTTATGTAGCCATTTGCCTAGTGTTTGAAGGAAACTAAGGCTACATTCACACTGCAGGCAAAAGTGGCCCAAATCCAACTTTTTGACCCATATGTGATCCATATCTAATTTTTTTATTATAGTTCGAACAGCACAAGTCTGACCTTGGCCACTTTCATATGTGGTCCTAAATAAGACACAAGTCTGACAGTTTTCAAAGCCTTCTCTGAACGGTCATGTTGCATTTAACCCAACTTTTACATTATTGAAGTGAGACAGACGTCACAAATCTGCACTGGAGATGCAGGACGCGCCAAAATCCAATGTAAAGAATGGACAGAACAATTATGGATGAACTCACGTCACATTCCCACCACTCCTGGTTCAGACTCTGCTGTATACACACATAAAGCACATCTGTACAGAGGTAGCAGCCACTGAGCCACAAAAGGCCATAGTTGAAATGTGCGCTCTGTTTTTATCCGTCTTCTTTTTCTCCTCATCGCTATGGCATAATTTAGTTGACTCTGATTGCACAACAAATTCAAAACAGACACACAGATGCTGTCATGTGCAGTATCAATATTTACTTCCATATAAAAAGCGTGCTGCATGAGACATTTCAAATCTTCAGAGCTTGTGGGTCACTTCAGATCCGTAGACGGTTTATGCTGAAGTCCGATGGCAGTCACATGTAAATTATAATGTGAACAACCATGCAAAAAATAAATGGATTTCAACAAAATATCAGAATTGAGCGTTAAGATCTTCAGAGTGAACACAGCCTCAAACTGCCAATTTACATATTTGACTATCTTCAATAAAAGTCTGTCATATAGCCACCTCAATGATAAAGTCTGGTGATGCCTAATAGTATCTGATAATTTTGGTATCAGCAGATAATTCTCTAAAACTTTGACGATCAGTATTGGCAGATATGAAAGTTTCTGCCAACATTTTAGAAATGAAAACTGTCCTTATATATCTCATATATTGACTGTATTATTGGCAGAATGTACAAATGTACCATAATGGTTTACTTCATCATCACAGAAAATCAACTGTTAATAATCAAAGGTTTATTTAACAAAGAATAAAATGCTGTTTTTCTTGCTTCACACCCATTTCGAATACAAATAGACTCTCACCATTAGAGGAACAGGTCAATATTATTTAAGCAGAGGATTTGTGCCAGTAAGAAAAATATCATTATCGATACCTGAGATAATGGTTTCAGAAATACTGGCATATCTGAAATCAGCAAAAAACCGTCCACTACCATTCTGTGGAACAACAATACACTTTTCACTTTTCATAAGTAATCTAATCTGCTTCTCTGTATTTATCTCCATATATTTACACCATCTTATTGCCACCAGTGTGCATGAGTATCTGCTCTGAAATAGCTGTGAATGGTCTGTACAACTTCAGTTAAGTTTTGAGGACAATCAGAAAAGGCAGCTGTTTCTCTGCGTGGGCAGATATATATATATATTTTTATTATTTTTATTACATCAAAGCTTAAAATTGTAGTATCATGAAAACCCTGATTTAAAAAATTTGAATAATTTTTCTTTTCATGAGCAGTTTGAAAGGTGAGCATCCCTAATTTGTCTTTTTTGCTTCATAAAACAGCAAAATATTAAAGTAATAAATGTAAAAACGAAGAGGAGGCCATCAGGATGTTCCAGTTGAAAATATCTGCCTGTGTGTGAACAGCGTGACCAGACTATTTGTGGTCTCCAGTGTACGTCGCCGCTGCTCTGACACAGTGGCACGGAGAGCCGGTCTGAGTGAATGGAGGAGGTTCACTGCGTCTTATCGTCTGCCTTCTAAATCAGTGTGTTTTCCTGCAGACTCTGGAGAGCTGAACAGAGGCTGCAGTGTGCCTCGGCCCTGCTCAGCCTCTGTGGCATTCTTTCAAAGGTTCCTGTTTAACTGATGGACGCTGTCTGGGCTGAGAGTGCACAGAAGGCCATTGGCAGTCTGTCTCCGTCTCTTCCTTTGAATTCATCTCTGCACGCTCGAAGAACTTCCTAAACATCCTGGCAGCGTCTCTCTTTCTGTCACTTCTGTTACTTCTGTTTGTCTTTTGATTTGGGTTTCAATGAAATGTTAAAGAAAAAGTCTCTGCTCTGGAGAATAAACCACGTTAACGAATCTGACTTAAGTAATTCTGTCTTCAATCAACAATCACAGGCATTTGATATAACAAGCTACAAAAACTACCCCCTTGCAGTTTTGAGCCTCAACTTGGTCTAAAATTGATGGATAAGTAAAAAGGTGAATCAAGCACAGAGGCTGGAGGAACTTCTAGTTGCTGTGAACTTTGACCAAAAAATCTTATCAGTTCACCCAAGAGAAGGCAAAACAAGACAAATGTGACAAAAATCCATCTTGTAATTATATCAAATTGTGCTGACAAGATCTGAAGTAGCAGTGATCTTGACCTTTTTTGTTCCCAAATACCCCTTTAAAACATTCTTGAGATATTATGTTCATAGGCAAGGGATAAATATTAAGCCAAATGACCTTGACCTTTGACCAAAAACCTTCAAGATCATATCAATTCATTCTTGAATCAAAGTGAACATTTGTGCAAATTCTGATGGGAATTCAGCTAAATGTTTTTTTAAGATACTGTTTGCAGCCATGGTCTGTTCAAACATACACAGACACAGACAGATGGGTAAGTGTGTAAGGCTTATGAGGGCAAAGGCATGAAAGTAGGGGTAGACTCTTCAAGCCCAGTTAAGAATCCATTGGCTCCATTCTATCTCCAACATATAATGCAGCTTTGGATTTTTTTCATAAACAATCCAAACAACAACTTCACCAGGGAACAAAGGACCAGACAGCATGTGACCCAAACAACCCAGGAAACGCCCATCAGTCACATCTCCAGGGGGAGACTAGGTCAAGGACTCTAACGACTCATGTGACCACCCAGACCACTTGCATTTTAAAGGTCAGCTTAGGCTTTATATTCTGGCCCTTCCCCAGTCCACTCTTTGAACTAAAAATGCCTTTTAGAGAAGAGGTGATATGTCTCCAAGAATCTGAACCAGTCAAGTTGCCACTCGGATCAGCATTAGATAACCGTGACCTGGATGACTGAGAACCTACACAAACATTCAGAATCCATCAATCCCTTAAACTATACCAGCTTTTCTCTTTTGGGATCGTGGAGGGCTGTTTGACTGATGGGCAACGTCTAAGCTGGAGCCTGTCCCTGACATTAGGCAGGGAACACTCTGAACTTGTAATCAGCCAATCACAGGGCCATTAAACAGAGCAGTGGTTTTAATTTTTTTTTTGCCCAAGGCGCACAAAAGACCAGACCAAAACCTAGGGGCACACCATAAAAATGGCAAACAGCTGTATTACTAATCAAACAATTAATGCTGGATTCATTTAAGAGTATATTTCTGCTTGATGTTGCATGATTACAAAGAGGTTTTTTTCCAAGTTGACAGCTAAAAGGCACAGCACTTTAATTTAAGTTAATACACACATCCTCTTACATCTCCAATAATTACTATAGCACCAGCGACATGATAAAATGGCCCTGTTTTTCTGGAACAATGAGACCCCATATCAGTATCATGAAGCTCAAACATTGATGATTTGTAGGGATTCTTAAAGGGTCTGTTTCGATATTTGTCCCAACCTGCTACAACCCTTGAAGATTTAAATGTAATTTTTTAAGTTATTGAATTTGTATTTCTATACAGGAATTACACAATACAAGGTACTGATTCCCAAAGCACACATTGACTTGCCTCAAGGCACACCAGTATGCTCTGCCACACCTTTTGAGATCCACCAATATAGAGGCATAAAACCATTTACAGACACACTCACATCTTCTGGCAATTTAAAGTCAGCAATTGACTTATGCGCATATTTTTTGTCTGGTAACGTTCCAGTGCATCTAAATCCATCTGACTCCATGTCCGTAATCAGACAAATCCGTCTCGCAAGGCTTAATGCCAAAATGACTGGGCATCCTGCAGAGGCACTGCCCAATCAGTGTCCTCTGAGGAGACAGAGGCAGGAGAAACAAGTGTGAAGAGGACAACATGCTGCTGCAAGCAACAATGGCTGCTCATACTGAGGCCCAGTTTACATGACAACGTTGTCACCAGAAACGGGCAAGGTTTGTCCTTTGCGTTTTCAAAAGTGCTCCGCGTTCACATGAGAATGACTGAAAACGCTGTAGCGTGCATGCCAGGCCAGTAGATGGTGATGTCGATTTGTAGTGAAACAGCGGTGTTTAGAACACGCGTATGCCTTCCTGTAAAGACAAACTTTTCATAAAACAACAATGGTGAGTGGACGCATGAAGACGCAGGAGTTTCTTGTCTGGACAACATATGTGTCTGGATTGCAAACCAGACACAGTAAGCAGCACACTGAAACACTGAATCTGGTCTACACAGGCATGGAAATGAAAACACTTTCAAAACTTTTCACTCTGGACCATGGTTTCAAAAGTTTGAGGATTCAGGCACTCTGGGCACCGTTCTCGTGTAAATGGGAGGCGAAAATGCAATAAAACTCTCTGTTTTCGTTGTTGTGTTAACTGGGCCTGATATAAGTATAGATGCTGCCTGCTTCAGTAGCCATTTTATTAGACCTGGAAATCTTTTCTTGATCAAATAAAGAACAAAGCACAACAGCAAAAACATATCTCAATGGAAAAGACATTTTTGCCCTTCTCCTGACAGGTTTTGGCAAGAGTTTGCTGTGCGAATTGGATCACATTATGTACTTTTCCCTGAGGCTTTAATGCTAGCCTACTCCATCATCTGATTTGCCCATAATGAACGCGCGTGACAGAGCAATTGTCCTAAACACTTCCTGTGGGCTGTTTATTAGATGTGGTAGGATATTGAAATGTCAATCTGGTTTGTCAGGTTAGAAAACACAAGTACCCAGAAAAAACTCACACAAGCACAGGGGAAACTCAACACAGAAAGAGAGGGAAGGGAAGACAAAGGGAAGTTGGAAAGGCAGATAGGCAGTACAAAAGGACGGGATGGGAGGAGAAAATAGAGAAAGGCGGGCAAAGAAGACAGAAAAGCAGAGGGGCATGAGGGAAGGAAAAGGAGGGAATGGAAGCAAGGGTGGAAGGAAAGGAAAGGGGAGGATAGAAAGGAGGAAAGAAAGGAAGAGAAGAAATGGAAAAAGAAAGAAAGAAAGAGACAAACAAACAAACAAACAAACAAAGAGGGGACATGATGGAAAGAAAAAAGTTAAAGGAAGGCAGAGGAGATGGGAAGGATGGAAAGGCAAGTGGGGAGGAAGGAAGGAATGAAAGGAAGAAAAGGAGCAAAGGACAGGAAAAGGAATTGAAGAATGAAATGAGAGTAGTGAGGAAGAAACCCAGAAAGAAAGAGAGGAGCATCAAGACAGAAAGGTGGGAGCTCAGGGAAGAGTATGAAGTAAGGAAAGGTGTAAGGAAGTAAAGAGGAGAGAGGAACAAAGAAATGTAGGCAGAGAGTAAGGAAGGGAGGATGCCACAAAGGCTAACGGAAAGGAAAGGGAGAGAAAGAGGAGGGGAAGGAAACTGAAGGATGGTAAAGGTGGTAGATGGGAAGCAAGAAGGAAGCAAGGAAAAAGAAGAAAGCAAGATACAAAAAGGGGAAGAGAGTGAGTGAGAAGGAAGGAAGGCACGAGTAAAGGGAAAGGTAGAGAAGGAATGAAGGAAGCAAAAATTTGTTTGTTTTTATTATAATTTTCTTGTTTTAATTCAATTTTGGTCTGTGTGCTGTCTGTTGCTTGTGGAAAGTACCTCTTCTTTAAACAACCAACAGCAGTCTGTGTCAAGGAAAAGGAAAAGCTGTTCATTCTCAATATGTTCTATGTTCTGATTATGAACTAAAAAAGAAACATCCTCTTAAATTTTCTGATCCTTTCCTTTCTTATCCAAATCTTGACTTAACTCAGGTTTCCTTGTTCCCCTTACACCTTCAAACATCTTTCTTACGTGTCATTGTCTTCAGACTTTTAAAAGAAGCCTGTGCAGGATTTGTTTTCTGACTGTAATCCACAAGAGAAAGGGATTGTTGGTCTCACTGTATGCACAGAGGATTGCTGTTCTCAGACTGTCTCTGAACGCTTGGATCAGAAGATTAGAATTCGGGCTGGGGGGGTCGACACCTCAGATTGGGTTTAAAAACATGCCTAGTGGCGAAGCCTGCAGACTGATCTGCAGCACGACAGTAGACCCCCTCCCTGCAGCCAGAACAAACAGGATTAGACCCAAATTGGATGGAGCCATGGGGGGCCTGAGGGGGGAGAGTTTGGGTCCAGATCAATCTTTATTTGTGTGCCTTTGTCCTCAGATTATTTGCAGTTTCTTTTGGTGGGTGCACCCTGCAGCGGGTCAGCTTTAACAGACTATCAAATCTTAGCTGCTGACCGCTGCATGCCATCAGGGACGAAATGATCCAGGGATCTAAAAGATAAACTGCAGATTATGATTGGGAGCTTTCACAATGGCACTGTGTCAAACTATGCTTCAAAATCCTTTCTTGCTAAAAACTTAACACTACTAGTCAGATCTCGGTCAAACCCTATGCTGTGGCTCATGAAATCAACTGTGCAGTGTGTTGTCAGAGAGGCAGGTCCAAGAGCTTCAATCAAGATTATGACCTCTATCTGTATGCAATGTCAGTGATCTTGTCCTATCAAAAGAAGGGATGGTTGTGGACATACCCATGTGTTAAGGAGAGGACAATGTGAGCTGGATATCCTTTAAATACAATTGAGGTAAGACAGAAAGATGACTTGATATATTTGTAGAGCAACATTTTTTGCTCCTGTGATATATATGTTGCATGTCCAAAAACTGCTGTATTTTTCTGTATGCGACCAATATTATTGGATCTTTAATTTTGTAACGTTCAATTATAAGCCTGTGTGTTCTGGAGCCAATCTGTTGCTTATTTCTGTTGCATGTCCATAAATAAATCAGTTTACTTGCAGAGTTGAGGACTTAATTCTAAGTTTATTCCTGTCGGAAGATTCTGCATTTTTCATGTCAATATCCACATTCAACATCAGCCAACAGAAGTTAAAACATGATCAAAAACATTCAGCGTGAAGATCCCACTACCTACCTAATTTATACATGATCATTGTTGTTCCTGAAGTTTATATTTGGGCCTGACAATTGGTGACACACTGTAACGGCAAGAGTCGTTCAAATCTGTCAGTATCAATGTTGTCTGATGTGTCCCTAAGAAATGGTACTAATATCCATCAATCCATTATCTACTCAGGTTGATCCCTTCAAGGGTCATGCTTGAGTCTAGCCCAGCTGACATTAGGCAAGAGGCAGAGTACACACTGGACTAGTTGTCAATCAATCAGAGTTGACAAAGAGAGACAGACAACCACTTACACCTCAGGGCAATTTGAGTCATCAATTAACTGAGCGACCAGCATGTATTTGATCAATGGGAAGAAACCGAAGTACCTGCATGAAACCCACACAAGCACGGGAGAACATGCAAAACCGGGGGCCACATGCAGCCCACCTTCTCTATCAATGCAGCCATTAAATTTCAAATATGAAGGAAGTATATACGCTAGATTAAAACATGACAAAATCTGCAAAAAATATTAAATAGCAATATAAAAAAACACTTACAGTCAACTGTTTCTGTAAAACTTTTATAATCATTACAAAAAATATTGAAAAGAGAAAGCATTTTTAAATAATCTGTTGAAACTGTGTTACTTGCATTTATATACATATAAACGTATATACAAATATGTACATATTATTAATAAATATTATGTTTTTATCTTATTGAAATTTATACATATTTTTACTGAAGTCAGTTTGTCAGTCTTGATAAAATGCCTCTTTTGTTCCTCTTGCTAAAATCTAAGTAACTGTAAATATTAAAATGATAACATGATTTAATTGCCACAACCCCTCCCTTTGGTATTGTGGACAAAACTAATGTGGCCCTTCTGGTAACCAAAGTTTCTCATCCCTGATCTAAAAAACAATGAGATGAAGAAAGATATTGAAAAACCCTGTCAAATAAATAGGGCTGGTTAATTTTCACATTTTAACATGATCCCAATTTTGGCTTTACCATAATCAAAGAAACAGGATTGTCAGACTTAAATAAGCTGCTTTTTCGTCTTTGCTTACTAAAGGATAACAACAGTGTATGTCCCATTGGGGACTGTCTTTAATGTGCATCACTTTGAATTCTGTTTACACCTCCAAACCTATTTGAATGAAGGGGTACAAGACCACCTCTGTGTGCATTCCAAGCTACTAGATCTCAGACTGTTTTTATTATGCATTGGTTGCCTGGTTCTGATGTGTATATTATGTGAAAATGAAAAAAAAAAAGTAATATTAGTTATTAACAAATCACCATTCACAAGGGGCTCCAGCTGAGGTCTTGTTTATTATCTTGTGTATCGCAAACAGATACTGGAGTGGTCTGAATGCCCTGTTCAGAGCTATTTTCCTTATTTTTCTCTGCAGTTGTTTTGAAAGTTTCTCTTCTTCATTTAAATCTAAACCAGCCGGGTGAGACTGCTGAAGAATTTGGCATCAAAGTGAAAATGCAATCACTGCTTTCATTGTGTGGCTGTTGGCAGCAGTGCCTCCTCTTTTACTACTCTAACACCAAAGCTTTTTACTAGCCCCTGTCACAGTGGGTTTTATAAAGAATCTGAATCAGTTATTTTAATCTATCATAGGAGAAACATTTGCTTTACTTCAGAGCCAATATGAATTTTTGACTTATTTCAAAAAGTACAGTTTATCCTTTCAGAACATCAGGGGCGACATTTGCATATATTTAGAGAGAAATATAAAGGCTGCATGTACCAAATGGATGAAAACTGTAATACACACATTAATAATAGCAAAAAGCCATACATGAAGAATTAATACCTCATAAAAATGTATTATATATACTAACAGCAAGTATATACACTCTCATTTAAAATCTTAAGACTAGTTAAAAAATTGCAAGAATTTTCATTTTGCACTGTGGCATCTTAAGAAGGTTCTAAGTAGAGCTTCAAAATGCAAAAAGAAGAAATGAGAGCGAGAGACAAAAAGAGGACAAAAATGCCCAATCTTGCAATGCTGATAATTCCTTGAAAAATTCCTGAATGCACACCCTACATTGGACCACCAACATCTAATAACTTCCTCCATGTGACATGATCAACATCCCCTAAAAACATCATGAAGATCCATTCAGAACTTAATGAGTTATTGGCCAAAGTTGAGAAAACTGCCCTATCTCTCAATGTTAACCAACCCTTTAAAAATGCTTGAATCCACATCTGCATTCGGATCACCACCAAAATCCCATCGCTCCTTTTTTGTGTTATGATCAACATTCCCTGAAAATCTGATCATACCTATTGGAGATATTGGCAAAAATGTGGAAAAACGCCCTCTCATAATGCTAACAAATCCTGGAGAAAATTCCTGGATCCCCATGTGGATTCAGATCAACAAGTTGTAATGGCTTCTTCCTTGTGCCATGATCAGTATCTCCTAAGAATGTCATCAAAATTTGCTAGAGATTATTGAGTTGCTAGAACGTGGAAAACTGCCCTCACAATGTAAACAACTCAATGAAAAAAACCCTGAATCTGCATGCAGATTTGGATCATCACCAAAATATATTCATTTCTTCCTTATTCCACGACTTGCATTCCCTGAAATTTTCATGAAAATCTTTTAATAACTTTCTGACTTTTAAGCAAAAATGTGGAATACTGTCACATCTTATGTTAACAATTAATTGAAAAAAACATGGATCTGCACGCTGATTTGGATCACCACCAAAATCTAATCGCTTCTTCCTTGTGCCATAACCAACATTCTTAGAAAATTCCATTAAAATCTGTTGAGAACTTTTTTTTTTTTTTTTAAGATAATTTTTTTGGGCATTTTAGGCTGGATTTGAACTTGTGCCAGCAGAAGCATGTATATGAGTCGTGTCCGGTTGCTTACCACTCCACCAAACCAGCACCCCTGTTCATGATGTTTGACTAATTAGCATAAATGTGGAAAACTGTCCTATCTCGCAACACTAACAAATCCTTGATCAAATTCCTGGATCCAAATCTTGATTGGGATCACCACCAAGATCTAATCACTTCTTCCTTGTGCCGTGATCAACATTCAATGAAAATTTCATCAGAACCTGTTGAGAACTTGTTGAGGTATCCTGTTCCCAAACTAACAACCAAACGAAATAACTAACGTCTATAAAAACAAATCTTTACTGGCTGAGGTAATAAAGCTGTTTTTTGTTTGTCTTTAAAATCACATTTTTGAATTTGTAATAACTGTTTATTCCTCTGACCAGCAAACAAACATCATTCAAACAACACATGTAAAAAGCACATCATTTGAATACAGGCAGCTGTTGCTGTCAGTTACCAGAGGCTTTGTTGATCATAAATTATTAATCAAACACAACTGAAGCTGCAGCCCCTGAGCCATAAGCTGCTATAAAACATGAAAACACATACAAGCTTTTGTTTTGTCTGACTTAGATTTGCTTAAAGTGCTATGAGATCGAAGAAGCACTTGGGTCATGGCTAACTTGCCTCACATACACACACGAACACACTCATTTACAGTAAGTGACAAACAAAATGAAAGTAAACATGAACCAGTCCAGCCCTCATGTCTGATCCTGTTCAGAGACTCCAATAATGAAGCTTCTCCTGCACCCCTCCCTAAAGACAAACACAGAGTGTATTCACCACCATAATGTTCTCATATGTTTATAACATCAGAGGGCGACAAACTTAACTGGACTATTTTTACTCTGTTTATCTGTTTTAAGGTGTCAGATGGCCTTGAGCTGGCTGCTGAATTTTTCCTCGATGTGGTGATTAATTTTATTAAGAACTAAAATTCCTGAAATGACATCACTGCAATGCTTAATTCTGTTAGGGACATGCTCATGACCGCACACATTCAACTTAATGTGGGCTAATACTGTATTTGATCCAATTCATCGTACAAATTCCGAATCCAGTGAAGGTGGGACGTTGTGTTGACCTGACACACCAGATGGACCTTTCATATATTTCACTAGTCCACAGAAAGTGTTTGGGAATGGGCAGAATCTTTCAAAAGCATATCCGGCAGGTGACTGGACAATAATTCTATCAATCACATTTACAACCAGCCAGTCAGATGGTGTTGCAGGCTGGTGCTATTATTGCAGAGTAAAGGACATAAGGCGAGCTTCTTTGTAGAACAAACTCTGGTCAAAACATGTCGAAAGTGGAGCGAACACACCCTTTCTACAGAGAAGGTTGTAGGGTTGTTGCTTGTTTTTCATTTAATAAAGAAATGCAGTCTGGATCTGGTAAAACTGCCACTGAAGTTGTTAGCATTTATGCTTATCTCTGTGGAGGATGGATCAGCCAGATTACAGACATTGAATCTGGTAGATCCATCTGCACCACAAGTTTAACAATGTGTAAAATGTAAAGAAAAACAGAATACAATGATTTGCAAATCCTTGTGACCTATGTTCACATTGAACAGGCTAATAAACTTCACTCTTTTTTTTTGTTGCAAATATTCACTTATTATCAATTTGATGCCTGCAACACGCTCCAAAAAAGCTGTGACAGAGGCAACAAAAGACATTATGTTGAGGAATGTTTAAAAATAACACCTGTTTGGAAAATTCCACAGGTGAACAGGCTAAAAACAGGTGAGTGTCATGATTGGATATAAAAGAAGAACCTCCAAAAGGCTCAGTCATTCATAACCAAGGATGGAGCGAGGTTCATCATATTGTGAACAATTGTGCGAACAAAAAGTCCAATAGTTCAGAATGTTTCTTAAAGGAATTTAGAAAAGATTAAGTAAGTATTTAAACAACCTTTCGTCTGTTTGTTTTTTTGTCCATCTGTCGAATGTAATCTAGTCTAATAATCTTTTTTTTATCTGATATCAAATGTGAGGTTTTGGTATCTCATAGTCAAAAAAAAATGATGTATTTGAGTCTTTTTTTGGTAGACAGCTAACAGAAGTTGTAGTTTCATTTACATTATGTGCATTGCACTTAAACCACAGTGATCATTCTGAATTTTGACCAAGCAGGAACACGTATTTAATGAAGCTTTTGAGAATTTGCATGTCCTTACTTCTGCCTGTACACTGAGTTTAATTTTTATGACAGTGACTTTTTAATATTTAAGGAAGGCTGTGTTCTCTTTAACCCTACAGATACTGCAGGTTTTGAATGGGGCGGAAAGTTCAGAACATTTATCTCATGCATTTTTTTTAATATATCCTCAGACAGTGAGTGTGTCTTACCAAAAGTAGGTCTTCACATGTTCTTGGATCAAAACCCACGTCTCCCCAAAGTCATCTGATTTCCACAACTGCAGGAGGAGAGAAGGAGAGAGAGAGAGAGACGGTGAGAGGAGGACATGGAGGTAGGAGAAGAAGAGGAGGGGGATGGTGAACTGTTAAAATGTAGGTCAAGCTCATTCCTTTTCGTTTTGGCTCTGGCACGTGTTTTGAGAGCACAGAGGAGCTGTTTGGTGTATTGTGCTTTAGATCAAGACAAAGAAACCAAAAATTCTTCCATGTTGAAGCCTTGGCAACTAATAGCTTCCTTCTTGGTAACCATTTTTTCTGTGTGTGAGGTAAAAAATCAGTTGAGAGATGAAAATTCAGACGCTGCACAAAAGGATTGGAAGTGAAGCATTTCAAACTGAACCCAACCTCAAATGAATGAACTCCCTGAAAATACAAATATGCAAAAGTGAAAGTGTTTTCTACATGATTTAATGGGGAATTAGAGGTATGAATTGTGCTAACTTTGAGAAATGATGTAAAATATAAAGCTTTGACATATCCAAATTGGGATAATGTTGTACATTTGTTTGTTGATCTGAGGAGCATGTGTTCAGAGCAGCTTTCATCAACATCACTGACGTTTCAACAGTAATGAGTTTGCAAAAATTGTTCACCACAGTGTAGGGCTGTCACCTTATACTCAACATGTGAACTTCTGCTCAAACTTGGGGGTAAAAATTTGAACTACAATTGTAAATATACATTTGAATCGAAAACATAGAGCGCAGCAGCACAACACTGAAACATCTTAGGAGCACCACATGGAAGCACTTTGGGCTCCACACTGTGTGTGGGTTGTGTGTTGATAATGTGCAAAGAAGCTGGTCCACACTGGTCCATGACAAATCCTTGGGCCACATTCAAAAACTGTTCTAATTTCATTTTTACCTGCGCCAAGGAGGGTGTGTTCTTGCCTGAGTTTGTTTGTGTGTTTGCAAGATTACGCAAAGACTACAGGATGGATTTTGATGAGGTTTTTAGGAGACGTCGGTAACGGCATACCTTAAAAATGATGAGATTTTGGTGGTGACCCAGATATCCACCATAAGGTAATAATCATTTTGGCACAATAATTGCCAAAATAATAAATATATCAACATGATTCCAAGTGCTAGGGGTGGGTTTTCGGGGTTGAAGAATCATATTATATAAGGGTTACTTCACTATGGAACTATTGCTTACAGGTGTAACAGCAATATGTGAGCTACTGGGGGAAGTCTGCATTCTTTAAGTGCTGTCTAGTTGGGAAAAGTCACAGCCCTATCACAGTTACTTTGAATATGCAATGATGTTAAGTTTATGCACAAAATTGGCCTTCTCTCCTTATATTCCTCAATTCCACTGATGTGTTTAAATCTCTAAATTAAACACAATTAACCGAGTCATCATGAAACAGCTGTGTCCACACCCATGACAAAAAATTGTAAACTATGCAGCTCAACCAAAACCCATGATGATACACATATCTGTGGTTGGTTTGTTTCAGGTCATCTTTAAGGTGTGGTTTTACTGGTTAGTCAGATGGGATTCCAGATTCCGGGACTCAGCACTGGAGACAACAGGTAAGCTGATCAGGTGACATTCCTGCAGTCATCATGCCAGTTGTGCAACAGATCAAAACTACGGCATCCAGAGCACTGTGTAGGATATCACTCAACATCTTGGGGTTATAAACCGGTTTGATAGTCGTGATGTTTAATCAGCATCTTCAAACATCACATGAATCAGTTAAATGACTTAAAGAGGAGGAGCCCCATAACACTGAATGACCCCTGAAAATAAATATTTCCCATGGCTGTCCTTCTGGGTACAGCAAAGGTTTCTGGCTTGCATGAAAAACTTCATGTTAAGAGAATGGCTACAGCAAGGCCATGGGAGATTGATGTTTTCATAGGATCTTTCAATAGAAATGTTGGTTTATTTTCAGAAAAATCTGCTATAATTTCTTTCTTTTATTTCCATTGCAGTATGTTTCAAACAATGTATTTCAGCGTCATTTTTTTCTTAAAATTCAGCAGTCCTCAATGATGAAAAAAAAGTTATTATTCAACAACCAAAAGATCCTCCTGCTTATTTTAACCTGTTCAGCCCGAGCCCCTTTTTTAAGCCACCTGCTCGAAACCCATACCCATAAAGAAAAGAGTGTATCTCTGCAACCACAAGGTCTATTTGAATAATTTTGGTGTCATAATAAAAGTAACACTTGAGAGATTTGTCCGGATGTTTAACTTTCAGTATATGTGTTACTGGGACAGAGTAAATGAAGATAGTAGTCAGAATAATTTGAAAATCTCATCCTCGCCTAAAACAGAAACAATTCTTTACTGTGAATATCTCTCATAGAAATGATGCTGGAGTGGCTGTGAAACTCTAAAAATGAATAATAAAATATGTTTACATCATCTCTGCGAAGGATTATTGTTATAAAGTGATGCAGAGAAAAATTAAAGAGGTTTGATAACAATATGGTCAGGCAAGTATTTTGAAAAACAGTGCATATTTAGCCAAAAGTCAAAAATATATGTATCTGTCAAATAAAAGCAGACATGACTATAGTCTTAAAGGCACAGTTCACTGCTTGTGCTGTCGTGTGGAGGAGCTTTTCTCCTGAGCCCCAGCAGACCCAAAATTGGGTCCTATGGGGCTGAAGAGGTTAATCCTTACACAATAATTACTGTATAACCTTGTTGCACATAGCTATAGATATAAAGCCTCTTTGATTGTTGATGCTTTCATGTTTACTTTGAAAGCATCAACAACTCCCATGGCCTTGCTGTAGCCATTCTCTTACAAATAAACTTGCCTTACTTTTGCAGGTCATACACAGTGCCGGATAATGTAAATTCTCTTTTTAACCTGCAGGAAACTCTTCCCTCTGGCTTTAAGGTAAATTCAGTATTAATGTCTGACCTTAATTTCTCATGAAAATTAAAACACTTTTTAATTGTCAGAATAAGATTATGAACATTTAAAAAAACTTAGTCATGTATATAGTTCTAGTAATCCATAAAAAAAAATTCTATTTCTACATTCAGAATATTAGCTCAATATCTGTCTTTCTTCAATGAAAGTAATTATTTATTTACAAAACAGATCAGCTGTGGTTGTGAACACTTTAAGGAAATAATGACTTCCAAAATATTTGATGGAATCAAGGCTATGAAACAAAGTCCAAACAGTATTAAACATTAAATATGAAAAATGAACTTATTTGTCATTTTCTACGCGTCATTGTCAAAAAGTGTTGTATTTGTATACCCTGGGGTCATTAAGTGACTTAAAAAAAGGTTGTAGGTTAAAAAATTGGATACAGAGATAACAAATTCAGAAGACCACCTGTAACAAAAACAAGATAATATAAATATTTTAGAAATCTTTCAAAAATGTGTTTAAAACTAAAAATGTTTTCGTCATTGAACAGACATTTTGAATAGGAATGAGGAATTTCAAAACTGAATTCTCCTTTTTATACCCAAATTTGAGCCGGCTCACTGAGCTTCTCTGAGAAGTTAGAAACTAATTAAGCATAACATTCAACCACCAAAACCTATTTTTCTCCTCAGGGATTAAAGCAAATAATTATAATTTGATTTCCTAATCAAGAAATTATAATGTCCTTTACTATTTCTCATTTTTTATAACAGTAAATTTAAAAACTTATGGATAATAATAATTATTATATTTTAGCATTACAAATATCATTTTTGTTAACGAGTTTCTACATACTGGTGTATAAACCATTACGGAAACATAAAAGGTAATTATGAATGCTGTTTATTTAGGGCCAATGTGGCATAAACCGCACAGTGGGTGGTGGTCTAATAAATTTGTTTAGCACAATATGTCTTATGTTCTGATTGCGTATAGTATTTGATGTCTGGGCCACTAATTATAAGCTATGGTTAGTTCTTGGGGAGCCGCTTCTTACAAATGACTATTACAAGAGAGGTTATGATGTGTATGTACCTATTTTCAATTTATTTTGTGAATAAACAAATTGGTTGATTGACTGATAATTAGAAGCTACACTCAGACAGGCCCTTTAGCAGATTCAGAGTTCTATGGGTTCAAAAACTCTGTGAAACAAGATTCAAGAGAAACAAGAATTTGTGAGTATAATAAAAAAATAGTCTCTCTCTTTATTTTTAAAATGGTTGGAGAAAAAAAAGAGTTTCTTCTGTACATTTCATAAATGGATGGCCCATGTCATAGTTTGGATTTTGCACAAGATTCCATTTAAAATATGTGATTCAGCTACATTCTGTGGAGGAAAAATGTCTAATAGAGGCAGACGAAGTATGTCTTTACCTGTTTATTTGGGTGTGAGCCATCGTAGCCGAGTACAAGGTTCGATCTGCGGTTGTGGAGGAGCAGGTCAGTGGGTTTGAAGGGCAGAGGGAATCCCTGAACGCTCTTACAGAAGTCAAAGGTATTCCACAGGTAGTTGTTGGTGGAGTCAACGAAAAGGTACTAGAGAAAAAGGGAAGGAAAAAACACATTAACAAAAAAACAGGGTTTGATATACTGCTTACTTTATGGTTAACTGAAGTTTATTATAACAGCAACAAAGCATTTATCATTCTTTAACCATGTCTTTAAAAAGAATAAAGACTGCTAATGAAGTTGACTCCTGTTGAAGCTCTTATCATGATGTTTCTGTTTTCTGTAATGTCTGTTTCTTTAGCCAGAGGGAAATATGTCATTGTGCAGAGGAGGTTCAGCATCTTTTGCTCAGACATACAGTATATGTAGTCTTCGCACCTCGTAATTGTTTAAAAAAGGGGATAAACAATTATACAGTTTAACACATTACAATGTGTGACACGCCTTATGATACAACTTAACTATTACTAGCATTTTATAAAGGGTTATTAGATGTTTCCTTTTATCCAAGTGTAAAACATGACTTCAGAAATTCAGGCAAATGTCAAAAATGCCTTACACTTTACACTTCATATTTTAGTCAACTAAATTTACAGTAGATTTCATTGACTAAATGTTGTGAAATTTCATCAACTAAAACTAGACTATATTTAGATGACTAAATTATGACTAAAACTAAAAGATATTTTAGGGAAAGACTAAAACTAAAACTAAATTAAGTGCTGTCAAAATTAACACTGGTTTTGACAAGAGTTTGTTCTATGCTAACTTCCTGTCTTTTACTCTGAGGAGGTAGCAACAGCCTACTAAATTATCTGATTGGTCCTTAATGAATGTGATTGACACAATGGTCATCCAATCACCTGCTGAACATGCTGTTGAAAGGTTCTGCCCATTCCCAAACATCCTCAATGCAATCAAACCATCCCAGGGGTCAGCACTGTTGCTTTTACTGAAACTGGGATGGAATTCCATGTTAACATATTTTCAAATGACCAAGTCAAACTGGAAATGTCCACATGTATTGGAGCAACTCTCCCAAACAATCTGTTAGGTGTGAAAACAAACTTAGTTAATGGTACCCAAATATAGCATTGTCATCTGTGTTGTGATTTGGTTTGATACTAAATTTGCTGGTGCTTCATTGGTACCAGATGGGCAGTGAAAATACAGTGGTAAGTCAAGCCAAAAAGGCTGGTGGTTTTTGTAAAAGTGGCTTTAATGGTGTAGTTCCATGTTTTGCAACAAGATTTGAGGTTAAAGCAACTGTGACCCTGGACAATTATGACTGTGGTTGCCCCGCAGCCACATCAGACCCCCCACAGCTTCACATTTGGCCCACAGAATATTATCTAATTCAGTATTTTTGAGGGTATCTTTCTTGTATCTTATCCCCAAAGTAAAAGCTGTCTATCTGGAACACGACAAGAAAATCCAGGATGAACTAACAGAAACAAAACCCGTGAACATAATGCCTCTATACCTGGCTGCTGCTGGTGCAGAGGCTTAAAGCTGCACAGCATAAACTTTGAGCCATACTTGGAGCTGAAGTATTGTCCCTTTCAAGCTAATAAAACATGAAGCAGCCTCACAGCTCAGTGCTCCACCACATATTCCCCCGCTGCATTACACAGTTTGATTATGTAATTGCGCCGAGCTAATCCCACTTTCCTCAGCTCACTTTGAAGTGCTGTGTCACTGTTTTCCCCAATAACCACTGCGTTCTTTATAATCATCAGGGCACAGAGAAGCAGAAAACACAAGTCACTGAAGCACTAAGTGTCAGGTGAAGAGTTTCTCAGCTGCTCTGGTGATTTCTGACTGCAGTGTTTCAAATGTAAAGTGGAGGTGCCAGATCTCTAATGCACTCGGAGAGCTTTTCTAATTCCGTCCCAGTGGGATCAGTGGCAGTTCAAGTGTTCAGGAGAGCACAAAGCTGAAGAAAATACACAGGGCTGGACAGAAATGAACCCCAGAGCAGCTAGAAAACTCAAATATACTCAGCTGGGCAGTTTTATTTTAATATCAGCACTTTGTAAGACTCTTTAGATATACTTAAAGGAGAAGATTTATTGGGCTCACTTTCTAGACAGCATTATAGACAGCAAAATGAATTAAAAGGGACTTCAAGGGAAGGGCTGAATTGTACATTCTCGACATAAGGATAGGGCTGGGCGGAATGTACCAAAAATCCCATCCTGTTATGTTCTAGGCGACTGGCAATAGACAAATAATAAATATTTCAACCATTTTCTTGTTAAAGCATAACAAATGGTGGTCACAATATCAGAAAAACAAGCCTGCACAAGATGAGAAAAACAAGCAATGTGCAGTAACATTCTTCAACATGACGATAACGATATGAATTGCAAAGTTTTAAGGAAAAATAGAGTACATAAAAGTTATTACTCAGAATCAAAACCTTTGCTGTTGTCCTTGCAGCCTTCTTTGGGAACACCCCATGAGAGCTGCAGTTTTGGAGATGCTCTGACCCAGTCATCTAGCCATCACACTTTGTAAGACTTGCTCAAATTTGCCCATTTTTCCGGCTTTTAACATCAACTTTGAGGACAAAATGTTCACTTGCTGGAGTTCCTTCCACTTTGTTATGCATGTCTGGTAAATCAAGGACATCTTGCTCTCATCCCAGGCAGTCGGCAGAAGTGATAACATCGATGTCAAAAATGTAATCGTGACAGACAGGGGGCAAAAAATATTAAAATTGGGGCATTTTTTGACAAATAAGACACTTACTACACAACATTTGGTGGGTTAGAACACGAGAAACTCGCAGGAGCATTTATCCCTGCAGCACAGCATTGAATACCAGGTGCGTCATGTGTTTGAAATTGTTGCCACGGAAAACACAATTAGGCCAAATTTTGCTCATACAGAAAATCAACCGGAATTGATAAGGAAATCCCGAAACAACTGGATCGAAAATGGCATTGATATAAAAAAAAAAATCCCATCCCTGATGATTGGTGTAAATTTTAGTGCAGCCTATAGCCAGCCTTAGCTTCATCCTACAGCACCAAAAGTGGTTAAAGGCATGCTGTTAAACCACAAAACTTGGATTTACCAAATAAAATAGTTGTTTGTGTTTTATTGCAATAAATTCTGATGGTTGGTAAGTGCTGAATGCTTGGGCTACTATCCCCATGATGCTAACATAGCTATAACGAAGAAAATAATTAAAAAATGAAATAAAATAAAATAAAATAAGGTTTAGTGGCAAAGCCCTATAGATTAACAAACTCTGATTTAGCTCTACTAAAAACCAAACAGAAGTCCTAGACACCCAGTATTTGGCCTTTTTGGGTTTCATTTTTCACCATCAAAGATTGCACTAAAACTCCTGCACACTGTCTGAATTTTACGTAACATTGGCAACATTTATTTAAATTTATGGCTCTGTGGTCGCCTAGTCTCACATACCAACCATTCATACTGACAAAATTAAATCACGTAGTCTGACCTCGGAATTAGTGAACAACAATAAAGCTCCTCTCTGAGACCAAGTCAGGACAGTCTGACAGAAAATCCATCATGTTTGATTTTTATCCTGCCTCCTTCAGTTTGTCCTGTCCCGTCAGAGATGTTGACCTCTGGCTGTGCAACAATCATGGATGTAGAGAGTCGTTGATTTGGATACATGCAGAACAAAATAGAAGAAACTGATAAAGGAACTAAAGCACATTAAAGACTAACGATATTGATTTCTTGGGCAAGTTGTTATCGACTCTCAACTGGAGTTGTTTTTGATTCCCATCCTTGTTAAAATAAGTTCTGATAGTAGGTTGTCACAGAAATCAATTGTTAATCCCACATATGAAAACACTAAAATGCAGTAATTTTGTGGTTTTCCAGTTTTTCAGTAACATTTTGTCCACTAAACACAACTAAACCTGAATACATTTTGTTCCAAAATCTTAAAAAGCACTATCACAAAATAACATTGTGTGAAAGTGTTTTATCGCGGACCTTTAACTGTTTTCAGGACTGTAACTTACCCGTCTGTTGTCTGCAGGACTGTGGTAGAACTGGGAGATGACCTGCTTGGCTCCCTCTTTGAATTTGGCTCCTGAGAGCTGAAATTTCTCTGAGACAAGTACGAAGGTGGTCCCATAGTCATACGACACATAGATCTGCAGGAGAAGAAGCATTAGAGAAAGAAATCAGTAACTTTATAGTTTGAAATAACTGAAGTAAAAAAAATGACTAACATACATACCCAAACTTTTCAGCCTGCAACTTGCAAAATAGCAATATCAGGGGCTTGACCCCCACTGTGAGGCTCTTAAAAGAACAGCAACACCCCTCACCATATCGATTTAAAGTGTTATCTTGTATTGATAGAGTCTTTTGACACATTACCAACATTTCAGCATAAATCTCACCCAAAGATTGTGGTTTCATTATAAATTTAACTCCTTTTATGTTCACATTCCTTGCATGTTTGGTAGCATGTCCCTTTTTGAGAAAATTACCTACAAAAATTGTGCAGTTTTTAAACTACAAGCTCCAAAACATGAACAGAGGTAAAGGGGTAAAAAGTTAAAAAGAATAAATATAAAGCAAAAACACAGAGATTTTATCAGGCATGATTTAAGATTGTAGTTACTGGTTTTACCTGCTGAGTGACAGCTACCTGTGAAATGGAGAACATGTTGAGTCTACATGGAAAATTATTGTTGTAATTTTTTTCTAAGAGCATCTTTATAAACTGCACTTTTTCACAAAAAGGTTGCCGATATCTGACGTGCCAGTATTTCCAAACTCATCACCGATACTAAGATCTATACCATGTTTTTTTGTTGAAAGCACAAAGCCTCTACTTATCTAAAACTGGCCTGTTCCTTTAATGGTTATGTCTTTATGTGATATAAACAGAAGTGAAGTTAGATAAACAACATTTCTTTTTCATTCTTTATCAATGATACTTTTGATTTATTAAGCCAACACATAGTGGTGGGGAGATAAACCATGGTACATTTGAACCTTCTGCCAATGTATGAGGTATATATGGACAATTTGTACAACCAAAATATCAGCTTAAAATATGAGTGAAAATGTTCATAACTGCAGATACTGATAACCTGCTTTTTAGGCAATTAGCTACCAATAACAATAATACCTATTTTATATATACCTACTGCATACCTACTTTATATATATATTTTTGGTTCATAGCTCCCTAGAACAGCTGACAGTGGGTTTCAAATTTCCAATATAAAAAAATAAAATACAGTGATTATCAGTAAACTTGGATTAAACATTTAAAAATGGACTGAGAATTAACTGTAGAGTCAAATGATATTGTCCCCTTCATCTATAATTAATAAAAGGCTTAAGAATCCCCTCGGTTTCATCCCTCGGGGATCAATCATCAACCTTTACTTTATCAAAACTTTTAGCTCTACAGCAGTGTGTGTAATTAAAATTGTACCAATTTTAAATCCTAATGGAGTAATAACACCCATAAAAGTTTGCAGAATATATAAAAATGAAACATACGTCTTTATTTAAAGTAAATGCAGAATTTGTGTTTCCCCTCATTGGAAAATGTAAAGGATGCAGACAATGCTCATCTGTAGCTTTATTTTTTCAATCATAATGATACAAAATTCAAATGTGTCTTTGTGGACTTCAAAACAGATCATTCTTTGGGACAATTTTTGTCTTTATAAACAGTCTGTCAAAAACTGATACTCAGCAGCCTGACACAGAAAGATATTAGAATTAAAACGATTTGGAAATTTACTTTAAGCATCACCAGCAATGGTTAAAAACTTAGGCTACCAGTTAGACTTAGACTTAGACAGACGTGTCATTCAGTATGCAGCAGGTGTATACAGAAGGAGATCTCATTTGCATAGTTTACAGTTTACAGGTTTAAGTATAGTGCAAATATAAGAAGGATATAATATGGTGCAAGTTATCATAAAAATGTGCAAGAAATGCAAGGGGAATATTAATATATCCATACATGTTAAACATTAAATATTAAATATGTACAGCTGGACAAAAATATGTACAGTAGTAGTAGCAGACATTATGTACAACAGCAGTAAGATTTAGGTGTTCAAAAGTCTGATGGCTTGGGGGACAAAGCTGTTGTCCTGCACTGAATGCTGCAGAACCTCTTTCCTGAGGCCAGCAGGTTAAACAGTCCATGATGGGGTGTGAGGAGTCACTGCAGATCTCCCTGGCCTGAGACGCACAGCAGTTCTGTGCAATGTGCTGGATGGAGGGGAGAGATGTCCTGATGACCCCCTCTGCTGTCAGGACGCTCTCTATGGTGCTCCTGTAGAATGTGGTGAGGATGGGTGTGAGCAGGTGGGCTCTTCTCATCCTCCGCCGCTGTGCCCTCTTCACCAGTGATGCAGTGTCCACAGACCAGGTGAGGTCGGCCATGATGTGAACGCCCAGGAACTTTGCGCTGCTGACGACCTCAACAGCCGTGTTGTTGATGAGAAGTGGAGCGTGGCTGGGCTGGTTTTTCCTGAAGTCAACAATGATTTCTTTGGTCTTGTCCACGTTCAGGATCAGGCTGCTGTCACTGCACTCCACCTCCTCTCTGTTGGCCAGGTTGTTGTCATCCTTGATGAGACCCACCAATGTTGTATCATCCACAAATTTCACAATACGAGGGGTGACATACCAGTTAGGATGCCCCAATCAGGCATCACCAATCACCAAACAACGGCATTGACTGATCGTGTTGATCATGTTTTGACATTGTAATAACAACTGACTGTGTCTTTGCTCAACAGAGTAGTCCAAAAAGCTCTCAAGTAGTAACGCGTCAAGTATCCTACAGTAAGGACAACTGCACTACACAAAGTGATTTATTAATTACAAATGTTCATTTATGTAAATCAATAAACAAAATCATAGCAGAATGAAAAATAAACCAGTCTAATTAGCAGGCTGTACAGAAGAGGACTAGACCAACTTGAAAAAAAAATAAAGAGGTTGCGATATCTTTATTTTCAATTCTGTGAAAAAAGTCAGAATTCTGATATTAAAGTTAAAGTTCTGAGAAAAGAATTCTGACAGCAGCTTGAAAACATCAGTTATCTGGAGAAACAGAGACACTGTAGTTCCTATGCCAGGCCTGTACATGGCGCTGTAACACTGCTGCAGACGTACACCAAAACTAAAGAAGAAGACATGGAGAATGTGCATACATCATGAGAAACACTGGCACTCTTCTCCATGTCCACTTGTTGATTACGATGGTGGTATGGGGCTGATGATTTCACTGTAAAAGCCAAAACAAGGCCGGAGTTGTCAGGTTTATCCACTATGGGACCGATTGGGAAAATTGTGTGTTTTTGGACACTCGAACTGCCTTATCTGTATGGACAAAACACCCATACAATTAAAAACTTATGCGGATATACCTGAATCCGTCTCCTGGACACTCTTTGTGCTCACTGCCAGACAGACAACAGCAGCGAGGCTACACATTAGACTGAAACCTCATATCACACTGGATCACACTGTTGTTTCTTCATACCATGTCACTTGTCATTTACTGCACAACATGTCCCTTTATTTTAACTCACTAGACAGTCATTCCTTAATATTATGTTGTTATCCCCTGCATGCTTCCTTGCCCTGTACTGGATCAATAAAGTATTATCTTAACTTATCTTATAATGATCATTTTTCAATTGATCAGGGTGTATCTAGCTCCAAGTCATACAACTTTATTAGTGAAGTCTATGAAGAAATATGTTGGTAGACTCCCGTCATCTGTGTGTGTATCACAGTTGCCAACAGCGTAAACAGTACTGTAATACATGGACATTTGAGGTTACATTTCTGTTTCTTAACTTTCATTTTTAAAAAGAAGCTCTGAAAGGGAATTTTACCAGCAGCAGCACAGGTGGGTGAGTCATAACAAGAGAAATAAAAAGCAGCAGGTTCCACAAACAGGCTTTGGGCTCTCAGTTCCCTCCAAATGTGTGTCAGTGTGTGTTTGTGTAATCAGGTGGCAGATGGAGGAATCAGTCTGTTGCTCTACAATCAAAACATCACCATCGAAACATGAGAAACATGTTAGACGAGTGTGAGCGCGCGCACACACCCTCTTATGCTGCTGATTTATCAGGGTTATGAAGCGATTAGGTTTCATGACTGTAAGGAGGTAAAGGCTGGTCTGCAATGAGGGCAGTCTGTGAGGTGTTTCATTCTGAACAATAACAAATGTGACCTTATTCAGCCTGTTTTTTATCTCTTATTCATGGATGTGTTCACTGTAACTTACCGAGCTGGTTTTAGGCCCCGTGGCCCCGGCGCTGTCTCGGGCCAAGGCGACAATCACATTGCTCTTCTCTCCGGCCCAGTGGACCACCATCTGGTTGTGAGAGTCGTTCAGGTTGGCCTAAAAGACAAAACGTGATAATAAATGGTGGAAAACAGGAAAAAGAAAAAGAAGGCCAAACCAGACTTCACCACAGAGAGACTGTGTCAATGCAAAGACACAGAAATAGGGGGAAGTAATCAATGAAAAATGCAAATCATGATCTCATACTTGCATTGAATGTTATTTGTTTCCATTAAATCAGAATATATGGGTATTAGCATTAGGGCTGAAAGATATATCGTTATCGTATCGATATTAAGATATGAAAATTCAAGATATTAATATTGAAAAAGCAACAATATAAACAATATAGATTTCCCCCACACTGACCCTGCATGTACAGCTCTGGAAGTTACAATTTCATTTTTACGATTGCCCTTGAATGCACCGCTAAGGCCAGCCAACTAGGACTAAGCGATATAGACCAAATTTCATATCTCGATATTCATGCCAGATATCTCGATATCGATACGATACGATACGATACCATATGCTTTGGCTTTCAATGTTGCTTTCCTATTTGAGGTCATGGAGTAACCTTGAAGATATATTTAGTACTTTTGAATTTGGGTTGTATCAGGTATTTAACAATAGTCCGTGAAGTAGCTTTAAGGAGATCGAGTTCAGACTATCAACTATGTTGCACGGTCTGATGGGTCAGGATTTCTGCTGCCACATTCAGGTGGTAGGTTCAAAATTTGGAGTAAACTTCATGGAAACACAATCCAATTGAGCACCCTTGTGATGCAGTGGAATGAGAGATTGATATCATGGAAATCTGAAGCAACTATGTGTCAGTGTGGACCAAAATCTCCGATGAATGTTTCCAGCACCTTATAAAATCTATGCCTTGAAGAATGAAGCCAGGCAAAAAAGGGGTCCAGCCCTGTACAAGCAAGGTGTATCCTCTAAAGTGGACGGTGAATGTATATGGTAAAAGTAATTCATTTCATGAAGTTAGTATGCAAAGGATTTCTCCTGCAGCATGCACTATTTGGAAAATTAGTAACAACCCTGCAATATCTATCATCCGTTGCCTGAGAAGCAGACCACCATAAATATTCATAACTTGTGTTTCATTCATTCATTTAACTCCTTGACGTAGAGACAAATTTAATAAAGTCTGCCCTCACTGACATCAATCTGCTTTTCCTAAGAAAACGTTCAAATGTTTTACCCTCCAGAATGAGGATTGTTTAAAATCTTCCTGATTTGCAGTCCAACTCCAGAAGTATTACAGACATTTATTAGGCTGAACACATGGTTTAAAACTGAAGACAGCCATGACTTTTATTCCTCTGTTTAACTTCAGACATAAAGATGAACATCTATTGTGATTTAGGAGCAAGGACAAGCTTCCTCCTCTTTCATTTTAAAGTCTCACTCACTCTGTCTCTTCACTGTCCCATCTGTCAGACTTTTACAATGAAGGAAAGATTAAGATCGAGGAAGTGAACAAGCCTTTAGGGCTTCATGACAGCTCATTATGGTATGCAAACAAACGAGGTCGAGACCTAAAATAACCTCACACTGAAGAGACAGAGTCTGTCAGAGGAGATCCAAGAACTAGACTAATTGAAAGTTAAAAACTGATTTTACAAAGGGAGCTCTCACAGCTAAATCTCATCTGATTTGTTCTGATTCAAATGATAAAATGATTAATTCTTACATTTCTCTTCTGGATCAATCTGTGTTCATATGTTGAAAAAGCACACTCAGAGGAAGGGCTGTCCTCGTGTCATATGCCACAGCTTGCTTTTCCCACTGCGCAAGTAAGCAATGACAAGCCAACTGGTCACGCTGTCGTTATGATAACTAGTTAGCAAACTATCCTGTACCATGGAGCAGGGAGACATCAGCTTCCTCCTGAAGGTTGATACAGATCATCAAAATGGCCAAACATCTGACAAGACTTCGATTATATGAGTTGACATGCTGTGCACAAGCATGAGAGGCTTTAAGTGCCTGCTGGTGTTAACAGCAGAAATCACAGAGGTCACAATCTAACAGGGTAAATCTTGACATCATCACGTCTGTTGGGGATAAACTGTCCGCAACATGGGAAAGTGGAGACTAGCTTTGTAAAAGTGATGGTTCAAGTGATAAAAAGGATAGGTATATTGTCTTGCTTCAACTAGCTTATCAATATCCTTTGGAATACATACGATCTTAAAATCGTCAATGCTGTCAAGTCCTGTGGTGATCTGCAGAGAACTAGATGTCAAATAATATTAGCCTGTTGCTAATTTAATGCTATGAAGAGCCTGAGCACAGAAATTGACCCTAGCTCCAACATACAACGATTGTGAGCAGCCCTAGTGGCACGGCCCAATCAGAGTCCTTTGAAGCAGGAAGAGATGGGAGCTATGAGCGAGATGACAACAGGAAGTGACTGCACATACAGAGATTAGCATTGATGCCAACAGCTTCAGTAGAACCTTTATCAGATCTGGGCTGTTGTTTATTAAATGAAAAAGAAACAACAGCACTACAACATTTTCAATAGAAAGGACATGTGTGCTCCACTTCCGACATGTTTTCACGGAGTGGCTCATGTAGCGAAGTAGCGCCTGCCTACTGTTCTATCTGATTGGCCTATAATGAATGTGATTGATGGAACAATCGTCCAATCATCTGCTGAAAGGTTCTGCCCATTCCCGAACACTTCTGTTTTAGTGAAATATATTGAATGATCCATCTGATGTGCCAGGTTAGGTAACACTCCTGTTGGTCAGAATTTCCTACTGAGAAGTTGAGTGAGCTTCAGGTGTCCTGACTGTACCAGCTCATAACTGGAACATGTTCATTATTATATCTTTCCAACTTCCCAGGTCCAAAACCAAAATTTATGACCTCGGTCAGGTAAAAAAAACAAGAATTTTTAAGTTTTTTTTCCCTTTAATTTCAAAAATTGTATTCAGGACCTTATAGGATGTTTCTTTACTTGTAAAGAAGTTAATGTAATGACTTTCTGGAACACACCAACTCTCCTCTCAAAGTGCCTCCCACAGGGCTCATAGATCAATGAAAAGAAATAGGCTATTTCATCTTTTTCATTGTAGCTGCCTCTCCCTCCATGCTGCCTCTTTCCTCTTATCTTTTATTGATGATTCCACGAGGGGGCCAGCCTTCTGAAGGAGCTCTGCTTTCTGCTTCAAACACTTTTTGTCCAGCTCTTCGCGCTGCGGAGTACACAACAAATATCTCTGCTTTCCTCGTCAGCTGTGATCAGACACAACCGCCAACCCACTTCTAGTGCATAACTTCTACTTTTGCAACTCTGACATGCATGACAGGGCCAAAATGCTGTTACTGTGAAAGCGTGTGGAAGTGGAGTTGAATAACATATTTGGCTTGAAATATTCCAGCACTCATGAGAAGCTGCTGGAGTCATCATACAACTCTGGGCCTGTTCTGTGGTGAACATCAGGGTTTGGATTCAACAGCCATCGTGTAAGGAGAAAGAAGCAGCAAAAAGAACTGAGACGCTAATATCACCACCCACAGAGGCCTCACAAATCCATAAAAGCAAGGCAGCACATACTGTGCTCAGTATAAGGGGTGGATATTTCTTAAAATATTACAACTACCCATCACAAAAAACTTCTGAACAGTGTCCTTTGCCACCAGGGACTGATAATATTTATGTGAAGGACAATGAAAATCTAGTCTGTTACTATTACTGACATGATTACTGACAAAACAGTTGTCAACAATATACCAATATATTCTCAAGTAAGATAAAGAGTAAGAGAATATTGTAAATATCAAAATAGCCTAATTTTGATTAAAACAATAGTCTATGTTTCTTTAAACTTGATCTGACCATAGATGCCCATCCTTATGATGTATAACAGGAATATTTATAGCAGTGCTTGTATTTTCGGTACAATACTGGTATTGGCAGATGTGAGAATTTCTGCCAATATATCAGCCATACATATTGGCCATGTTTATCCCCTAAAAAGGCTGAAACCTCACCACGATGTATAAATGGCCCTTACAGCTTCACCTTATTATAACCTAATGACTACATTCAAAAATGAACAATACCGTGTGAAGAGGATGACACATTGTTTTACCTATTTTACAGGTCTGTTTTTTTAAACAAATTTATTATCAGGAGTTGGGAAATTTGAGTTAGGTAGAGACCGTGTAATTTTAACCAAAAAATATTGGTATTTGTAAGGGGTGTCCCGATCCGATATTGATATCGGATATCGGTCCGATATCAGCAAAAAAACAAATATCGGATTATATCAGCCTGCATCTAAAATCTCCGATATTAGCTCTCCGATACAAGCTGTACATTAAAATTTTTTTTTTATTTATTTAATTCAGTTGTAGAATATGCTTATGTCTAAGTTAAACAAAGTGGTTATTTTGCAATTTAAAAATATATGTTTTTGTTTTTATTTGATTTATTGAGGTTACTTTTCAGGGTCTTCTAATTTATTTTTTATTTATTTTATTTTATTTTAGTATATAAGGTAAAATTTTATTTAACCCATTGGTTAATAACAAATGGGTCAGTGTTTCTCATACCTACTATTGCTGACTATTGTTCTCTGTTTGAGTAATCTCACTTGATCAAGCCTTTTCTTACAGTCCATACTACAAAATAAGTAATAAAAGTATGTATGATTCCTGCTGATATCTTATCGGATCGATATCGGCATCGGCCAATAGTCAAGGCTGCAATATCGGTATCGTATCGGAGGTGAAAAAGTTGTATCGGGACACCCCTAGTATTTGTATCAGTGATCATGGGTTCAAAATTGGCTCATTGGATATAAGCAAAGTCCAAAATCAGGCATTATTTAAAATGAGAACAACTAACAGTTGTATGCTTGTTAACTACAACAGTGTCTATTTGAAATACTAAGACTAAATCTGGAGATTTTTTATTTGTTTCATCTTTGTTTTTGATTGAGAAGATTGTTTTTTGCAATTCAAAATCAAATGAGATCAATATCCATTTAATAGTGTGGCAATAACAATATGCACCCTGCACACTAAGGATGTAAGAAAATATCAATACACCTATTTTTATATTAAGCAGCACAATACTGTATTGGTATACTTAGTGACATCTCGATTTTACCAGTCAAAGATTTATAGGAATTTCTGTTTTTCATTTTAGTTCAGAGGACATGCAGACATCTGCCTCTCCATTTCTTTTTTGCATTTATTAATTAACCCTGCCAAAGAGGTTAAAACAGATTTTATACAATTTTCTGGAAAAGCTGGACATGGCATAAGAAATTAGTGATTAGATTTTGGTGTTTTTTAATGTAAATTTAGACTTTCTAGCGAAGAAAATCATGAAGTATTGCCCTGATAATGGTATCCCAATATATCAGGGTATATCCTATTGTTACCTATGGATTACAATACATTCTTACCAATATACACCCCTACTAAACACCTAATGTTGAAAAATGTATTGCTATTAATAATCAAATAATGCAAAGTTTATAAACTGCCCAAATTATTTGGCTAAATTGTAAAGAGGGGATGCATTACGTTATTGTTATGATATAAGTATCAGCAGATAATTGCTTCAGAAAGCTAACAATCAGTGTCAGCAGATATTAAGTTTACATGGATTTTGGCATGCCCTAAAGCCCTCTGTTCAAACTCGATTCAGAGCAGGGTGTTCTGGTGTAAATCCTAAGCCCTGTTTCCACCAAGTGGTCCGGTATGGATCAGCATGGTTTGGCTCAGGCCGGATCGGTAAAGCCTGATCCTGGTTGCGTTTCCACAGCCAGCCGTACCCTACTTAGTAGGTGGTGTCTAAGCCGTATGCCGATAGCATGACGTCATAGCAGCGCGACACAGTGTACCCGGCTATTAAATACAACGAAGAAGAAAACGCAACACAGTAAACAAAGAGCAACGATTCTCAGGCTATGGAAACGCCACAAAAAGCGAGCCATACCGAGTCGAACCGAACTGAACCCTCTGGTGGAAACGGGGCTCTAATGAGCTGAGTCTGACCACACTCTAGGAAGTAGGTGTGGCTCTGGCTTTAAAGGGCTGTGCTCTAATGATACCTATACCTGCAGAGACATGCTCACACATGTTCCTCCCACTAAAGCAGACTGGACTGAACAAACACCTGGACCAGGGAGTGTCTCCTAACTGGAGGAAATGGCATGTCCCCTTAATGACATCGTTGGAGGAAAATTTTTGAATCATACTGTTTGAGCACACCTTTAGAGAAAGATGGAGTATGCAATAAAGAAACAGAATTGATTTTTCTCATGTTGTAAGGGGTTTTTGGAAAGGCCATAGACATATTTTTATGTATAAAAGCAACATTATTAAGTGCATATTGCGTAATGACAGGCATTTTAAAATTTTGGTCTATATCCCCCAGCCTTACCGTAGTGGAACATAGTGTGCTCTGGCGAAGTAATTCTCTAAAAATCCCACTAGCTGATCACAACAGAACTGTAGAGTCAAATGTTCCAGATACTTATGTTAAAGACGACTTTAATGTGGATTTTTCCTGTAAGAGTGATAAAGCTGACAGTGAAGCTAACATCCTGCATGAGCAGACTTTCTGTCGCCTGCAAGACATTTAACCTTTTCCTCAACAAAGGGATGACTATGAGCTGCTGTCATCAAGCCAGCCTCACTGATACATAACTTGCTTTTCCATTTTTTGCTTTTGTCACCAGCCTCCATCTTCCTCTGTTCTCCTCCCTCAGGGCCGCCACAGCAGAAGCCATCGTCGCCTCTCCCTCTCCTGCTGAGGTGTTGCAGCAGTAAATCTCTGCATTTTCAGCCTCATTGGGTCGCGGTGTGAGCGGGCCAAAAAGTCTGCCGCCGGCTCTGCAGTTGAGTCGAGGGAGCGGTGATGACGGTGATAAAAAAGTATTTGCCAGGTTGCAGCAGATTGCAGCATCAGAATCGAAGCTGTGAGGGTCCATCTGTGGATGATTGCCTCCCTGTTCGCAGGCAGTGGCTCCAAATGAAGGCCATTGTGACTAAAATGTTGGCTTACTTTAGGGCTTCACATTTAAAGTCCAAGATAATAACCATTAGTCTAGAAGACACTGAAAGGCCCTGAGACAGTCAAGTGTCTGAGTTTTTGTCTTAGCCGCATCAAACAAAGTAATGCATAGCAAAAACAAACCAGAGCTTCTGTCTGGTGGTTATATGTCCCTGTGAGGTAGTGGAACACAGATGATAAAACGTGTCCGCGTGTTTTTGTGTTAATGTCATTAGTATTTTACAAGCAAGGGGTGAGCACGAGTAACCTGACACACCAGATGGAGCATTACACAAATTTCATCAATCCATCTGATAAAGAGCCCACAGAAAGTGTTTGGGAAGGAACAGAACCTTTCAAAAGCATATCTAGCAGGTGCTTGGATGGTTGTTCTGTCAATCACATTCATTACAGGTCAATCAGATAATGTAGTAAGTGGGCAGAACTGTCAGAAGTGGAGCAAAATGTCCTTCCTATCAAGCTATCAAGCTTTCACTGTTGTTTGTTCTTCATTTAATTAAGAAATGCAATCCAGATCTGATAAAACTGCTACTAAAGCTGTTAGCATCTACACTAATCTCTTTTCAAACAGTCACTTCCTGCTGTCGTGTTGCTCATAGCTCCCACCTCTACTGATTGGGCTTTGGGCCACTCACAATCATTATAGTTTGGAGTTTTGCTAAATAGAGCTGTCTGATTACAGACACTGGATCAGATCAATCCAGCTGCTGCACAAGGTTAAAGCAAGAGTCCAAAGGACTTTAACCTTTAACCTCCAAAATCTGATCAGTCTGTCTTAGGGTGAGAGTGAATATTTGTGCAAAGTTTGAAGAAAATCCCTTGAAGTGTTCTCAAGATGTAGTGCTCACAAGCAAAGGATGAGCATGTTACCCCATGATCTTCACCTTTGACCTCTGAATCATACAACCTAAGAGTTTATCCTCAACACATGATGCCCTTTTTTAAGGATGGGCTACTAGACTTGGGTGAAAAGCTAACAAATGAGCCTGCAGATTTGTCATAGATGAGGAGTAAGCCAGATGCTTTGTGCATAATGGACACAGCCTGCTCTTTGTTTTGAATTATGCCATCAAAGGTGTAGAAGGCAAAAATCCTTCCCCACAGCGCTCCATGAGTGTTCAGGTGTCATTATTGTCCACTCAGGGTGACTTTGTCTGTCCCCAAATTTCTCACAATGTACCTAACTTGCTCTTAACTGAGATAGAGAGAGTATCATTAGGGCATGGATAGTCAAATGACCTTGAGAGAGCCTCTTGTTGGAACAAACAGTTCACTGCTCAAAGCACCCTTTTGTGATGCTGCACTGTGTATTTTCATTTCATATGGCTTTATACAGTTTGTACAGAATTTCACTACACTGAAAGGAATGTCTGAATATTGAGTACAAAGCAACAGCCCTAGTTACCCCCGTCAAGGAGGTTATGTTTTTGCGGGCGTATGTTTGTTTGTCTGTTTGTTTGTTAGCAAGACTACTCAAAAAATACTGGATGGATTTTGCTGAAATTTTCAGGAGATGTTGGTAATGGCCGGACTTAAAAATGATTAGATTTCAGTGGTGATCCAGATAACCGCCATAAGCGAATGATTGTTTTTGCTCAACAACTGTTTAACTAGTAACGATATCAACAAGATTCTGAGTGCTAGATGTGGGTTTTCAGAGTCAAGGAATCCTGTTATGAGGCTAACTTTATCATGGAACTATTGCTTACAAATGTAACAACAATATGTGAGCTACCTTGGCGGAGGTTTGTGTCTTCTAGTGTTGATCATGTTATTGCACACCACACACTATTGGAACAAAACTGTAGGAGCTGCTTGCAAGAAACTTAAAAGGTCTCATGTCCTGCAGTGTTTGACCATTTACATCATGTCGTGGGTGTCTATTAAGCAAGGATTTGATTTAAGTTGAATAAAAATAATTTAAAAAATTGTCTCTGTAGAGGATCAGATGCAGGCCTTTTCCTCTCTATTTTGGAATCCCGCATCTGATGGAGCAAAGAGGCTCCATCAGGGGGTGCTGGGACTATTACCACTTTCCCGCTAAAATTAGCATACAAACGCAGGTTTTTCAAACGCAGGTAAACTCGCTACCAATTGGCAAGTGACTCCTTTCCCATTGCCAGCAGGCCCAGGTCTAATCACCAGCAGACGAGCTGAGTGGCTGTTCTTTTTCCTCTGGGGCGTCAAGCTGATGTCATCACATTGATGACATCATCAGCGTGCCAAAACACGGCCAGGTAAACAATGGAAAGGAGCATGGAAGCCACGGTTGTCAACTGTTTTCCGTACTTTGTACTTTTGTCCCTCTTTCAAAATATACAAACTCAGCGCAGACTGAACGACATTCGAGCGCTGATGATACAAAAGCGGAAGGAATTTGTTTTGGTCTCCTCAGCTGCCGGCATCCTTTTGTTGTACCAAGTTACGTGCGCGATATTATGACTTAGGCACATTACGCCAATGTCATCCCGTAAATTAGCGCGTTCACCCGGGTGTTACATTCTCACTGGACCCAGTCAGAGGCGAGCCGATAAAAACCCGTGTCCCTTGCAGGATCAGTCGATGCGGGTCTGAATGTTTATTACAGCCTTTCCCACTGCCGACAGGAGCCGATTGTTAGTGTGTTTAAACGGGTTTTTTGGCCAGTGGGAAAGGAGAATCTGAAGTCTGCGCAAACTGGCTGTCCAAACAATGCCTGATGGGGGAGGGTAGAAGGGTTTACAGGCCGCATAGCAAACTTCTGAAACTGTCACGGCCTCATCATGTGATGAGCACATGTAGTTAATAAACCAAAGGAAGCAAAAAGGGGAGCATCTAAGAGGCATTTTCTTTAAATAACACATTTCTCAGTGAACTAAGAGTGAGTAAAAGTTTCATGCTCTTCAAGCTCCTTCTTACAGCATTAAAAGTTAAAAAAAAAAAAGGATTTTGCAAGACATAGGACTTCTAAAAGTTGTGCATCTGGCAGGTGAATTGTGAATCTTGCAGGCTGATTTGTGGAGCTACAAAAGAAGACAGTCAGATCTCAATACTGAACATCATTATCAGAATCAGCAAACCACAGCAAGTGTAAATAATAGCCCCCAAGAAGTGACTGTTCACCACAGAAGCTCAATTTATCTTCTTGTCAAGTGCCTCAGTTAAAAGTGTCACAAACTGCCTCTTAAACCCTGAGCAAAACAGAATCTGTGGTTTGGCTCACAAGGACCAAAGTGTCATGTCCCTCTTTGCATAAAAACACAGAGTACATGTGTGTTTCAGTCCGGGACTAAGAACATTAGACCCACGAAAGCTTTCAGTCCCTTAGACTCAAGCAGAGCTCCAGCATTTTGGTGGTCTATCTAGAATTAAAACCCCACACTAAACTGTTTAAGAACATGATTACAGATGATTTACATTTACGGCTTCAGTGTTTACAGTCAGTGTGTCTACTGTGATGTGTCTCTGAAAAAGACGTCTGAACATTAAACACTGTGAAGAGGTTTAAAAACACCACCGAGTCCTCTGTCTGACAGCTCATTAGGGCAGTCACTTCAGTTAATACACCTCCATGATGGCAGTCTGCGCTTTGAAGTGCACATCTTCAGTGCAGCCTTTTAGATTTCATAAGACTTTACTCCTGCTTGATGTAAGAAGTGCATTTCTATTTTTACAGCTCTGTTCAAAATCAGTCAGAAATGCAACAGAAGAACAACCTGTTCCTGCCCAGCTGTAACAACACAAACCGCGAGCTGGAGAAATTCAGCACCAACAGTTCATTAATTGTGTTGTTTAGCAGAGTAGAAGTTTTGACTGACCTGGAACATGTTGCTTTAGCTTTGGCAGGACAGCAGGAGCACGATTTGTTTTAGGGTTACTCCATATAACAGGTAAAATACCAGTATCGGTAGATAGCTGAAAAAGTTGGTTATCGGTATCAGTGGATATTAAATTTCAGCCGATATTTACGATCAACATCAGCCAGATAGATCATCATCTGTTAAATCAACAGAATGTATTTATGTACCATAAGACTTCACCTTATTATCATGTAATTTCTGCACTTAAAAATCAAAAGAATTGTCGTTAGAGAGTAAAATGTTTTTCCTTCATTCTATTTTTAACACAATTCAACTGCCACAATTAAAGGCACGGGTCTTTCAGAGCAAAGTTAAGATAAGGTACTCTTGAAAAAAAAACATTGGCATCAGTATCAGCAAGAATGAGTTTGGAAATATCAGCATATTTAACATCTATAAAAACCTAAAATCATGCAAATTAAGATCTGTATACTGGGGAGAGTAAAGCTTCTAAATGATAAAAAAGGAAATGCTTAACACCAAATTTTAAAGAAACACAAGTTACAGGATCCTCATGAAATAAGCTCTCAGTGAAAAGACCCCTGTCCACACTTGTGTCCCGATCAGGCTTGGCTTTTATGTATCTTTAAGGACCTGCTGTGTTACCCTAACATTCAGTCATGTCTCACAAAGTTTTGAGAGAAGGATCATAGCTGAAAGCAGAACAAAGTTTGACTGAACCACACTAATAATGATAATAATACTGATAATAACTTTATTTATATAGCATCTTTAAAAACAAATGTTTACAAAGTGCTTTAACAGATAGAACCCAGTACTCTGGGTACAATAAAGAACATAATCAGGTCAAAGAGAGACCAAAAGAGTCAGAGGAAATAGCACAGAGGGTCATTTTAACTGAAGCAACAAAAGGAAGGGAAATAGCGAACTGGTGAGCTGGAAACAGCTGAAGTAATTTGCAACGCGTACGGAAGAAGAACAGTGTTGAAGAAGACATTTGGTTTTATGTACAATTACAAGGAGACAGCAAGACAATAAATAGGTCATAGATTTGTAGATAGTTTGATAAATGATAGTTGACGACATCACACCAGGAAGATGGAAAAGAAGATGTATAGAGGACGGTAAAAGAAAGAAGACATACTACACATAAGATAGAAAGATAAAAATAATAAAAAGGGAGTATATTGAAAAACAAGAAAGGGTGGTAAAGACAGGACTAAAACGGTGCGAAACCAGTGAGTAGAGTAAGAGCAGGAGAGTTTAAAATAGTTAAATAGGTAATTATAAAATAACTGTGTAAGATAAATGAATAAATAAATAAAAAATGAACAGTTAACAGGGATGATAAACAGGTATGTGAGTAATAAAGGATCATGTAGTGTGTTTTAAGATGTGATTGAAAAGATGTCACTGATTCAGCTCGCCTTATCTCCTCAGGCAGGGCGTTCCAAAGTCAAGGAGCTCTGACAGAAAATGCTCCATCACCCTTAGTCTTCAGCTTCGACTTTGGAACAGCCAACAGGCCCCCGCCTGAGGATCTGAGGCTGCAGGCTCAGATAATAACAGCTCCTGCAGTAAAGATGTTTAGTACTGGCACGGCAATAAAAACAGCATGACAAAGCATTTCCTCAAACGCACCATGAATTTCAGAAAATGCAGCGCGTTCAGTGACAAACCCATTGTATCCCCCCGCCGCAGATGGCAGCTGTGCCAACATTGTCAAGCAGTGTAAAAAGTGGTTATTTTAGGAAAAAAAAAAATTCCTATTGATGTCCTTGATGCAGTTAATGACATAAACAGAAAACTAAACACATTAAAAATACTTATAAGATCTTTTTACCCCAGCAAACACCTGTTGAATCTGATTTATAATGTTGGAAAATTAATAAATCCCCAAACAGCTGTAATCATTCAAGTTTTAAAACATAAAAAAACACAATTTTGTCATTCAAGTTTATTCAAACACATAGTGACATATCTGTTTATTTTACTGTCATTTTCCTGAGCTCTCATCAAACACATCATAATGAACAGGGGTAAGGAATCTCAAACTGAATTCACCTTTTCATATCCAAATTTGAGCCAGCTCACCGGCGGTATTTTTGCTTGTTTGTTTAGTTCCTAGGAGCATCTTTGCCACACTTTACAAAAAAGATATTGTTAGATAAGTTGTTTGTGAACAGAAGCACATTGTTTGTAGAGGGGAGACTTCCTCCAGCAGGGTTTGGGTTTGGGTTAGGGTTAGTGTACGTCGGAGCAGTTGCACTTCAAGGGTACTGAAGTGTACCACACCAAATTTCCATATATTGTTGCTTTTAATCAATAGTGCTGAATCTTAAGAGTGTTCTGAGTGCTTTAACATAAGACTAACTGAATTTTACACAGATTTGAGTTTATCTACACATATAATTATTTGCCTTCTTATTTTAAAAATGAGTCTGACCAGCAATGCCCATGTTCCCTTGGATTAAATGACTGCTTTTGTCAGTAGAGTTAAAGGATAAGTTCGGTTTTTTAACACCTGGACCTTATTTTTAGGATTAAATACGCTCGTAGACTCACCCAGACAATTTTGGCGGAGCTCGGAGCCGTTTTCGAGCAATTTAGATCCAACCGACGGCGTTTCTTTCTCATGCCATAGTAGCAGACGAGGCCAGAAGTCGAAGCCCCTAAATTAGACATTATCTGCTGCGAAACTCACTCACTCATATTTAATCCTAGAAATAAGGTCCAGGTGTCAAAAAAACGAACTTATCCTTTAATTTTCTCTGCAGAAAGCAATGTAGTTGGTGTTTAAGGTTATGACAAAAGAATATCTTCATCGGCCAAATGTCTAAACTCTGCAGAGATCCTCTCTGTACTGTCTGGCGCATAAATGACAATCAGAACCTGTCAGTTGCCGCACAGCCTCTTGTTTCTGCAGCCTGTCCATGTTTACAGACAACAGCCAGCAAAGACAGTTTGTTTGTTGTTTCTGTGTTTCATGGAGACTCAGCTGCTCGTAAAAAAAACACTTTGGAGGGTTAGTATTTCATGGAGCTGTCTCTGAAAGCCTTGTTTTTCATGGACATAGTGTGGTTCAATAATCACCATTACAGGCATGAGTCTGAACTCATTAAATGAATAACTAAATACTTTTATGTAAACAGACAAGCAGCACGGATAATGGAAATGCTTTTAAACCATTGTGATGTTGTCAAATGGGACTAAGGCTAGCTATCAACAACCCTCAAATTCACTGGTGCAGATTTTGTGGTGAAATAAGAATGTTCTCTGGGTTTATTCCAGATACAAGAGGGGCATGACATTGGGATAAGGAACAGCAAATAGACGCAGGAGTTAAAAGTTCATGTAGTCACAACACATATTTCGCTGCATCAACAAATGGTTTAGCATGTTGGTGTTTCCATTTCTGTTCAGACACCTACATACTTTGTGTTTTCCACTGTCATCATGTGATGAAACATTAAGCTACTTCCGTCTACTATTCACCTTTACTTCTTCCCTGACTTTATCAGTCTCATTCTTTCATGATTTAGTCATCGACTTTTATGGATGTGAGTAAAAGTTGACCTACATAGGTAGTCATGGCAACAATGTCAAACACCTCATTTCTGATGTTCAATGCCATACAGCAGAGATGAATACTCCTGAAGGTTTCTGGTGTTTCCACAAACTAAACATTGTGCAGTTCGGATCATTAAGTCAAAAATTACGCAATGATTTGGACGACTTATATTCCTTGTCTGCTATGATCACATTTATGACTTCTTGGTTATCATTTCTGCTGACTGATTCTTATGAAAGCACTGACCTAATTGACTTTCAAGAAAGGCAGAACAAAATGGAAGGAATTTATGAGAGCACTGATAAGCAAAAATGTCATCAATTCCTTAAGTTACTTGTTATCAATTCCCAATTGGAATTGTTTTTTTTTTTACCGTCCCTAATGAGAAGGTGAATGATTAAGCATAAAGACAAATTGAATAGATACCTACGTAGTTGGAACCAGTTTCAAACTGGAACCAGTCCTTGATTCCTAACCCTTGTTATCATTATTGGTTCTAAGCAAATGTTTACGACCTTGTCTTCATAATTTTGATTCACATCCTTGGACAACGCATCTTCAGTGTCACACCTTTCTCTCCCTTGCACTGTCAAGACAGAGACAGCATTGGCAATGGCTGCTCACCAGAGTCACTTTGGTAATTTTAGATCAACAGTCTGCCACTCCATGAAAAACAGGCTTGCAACCCATTTTGGGACAGGACCCAGACTTTAGGAGAGGCTGGTATAGGGAGAAGCATACAGGGACTGGTCTTTTATATTATCTCTTATATTACAAAACAAAAAACTGACATTTTTGTTTTCAGTTTCCAACTTAAATTCAGAAAACATTGTATTTCTCTTCTTTCCACTGACTATCCCTTATTTGTATTTGACTGGCTGTCTGAGCAGGATGAGGTGGTGCAGATATAAATCTCTCCGTCCTCACCACAGAGCAGACTATAAAAATGGCGATAAACTCCCTGTTCCAGTCTGCTGCCTCTCAAGGTCTGTCAGAGGAGCGACCCATCAGGAAAAGAGAGAAATCCTCCTTGGCTGCTCTCTCTGACTCGTCTGCTGTGTTTACTGAATCCTGTCTGCTCGCTGGAGTATGAAGGGTTTTTCACAATCACAGCAGAATGTATAAAACATTTGAGAGTGAGAGACGCTGTCAGTACAGTAGCCTTCATGGCCGTCTGCGATGCTCTTAACTCCACTTCCAGCCTCCCGAGGGACCACAAAGCTGTCACGGAGATTGACAGGCAAGAGCAAGACATGGTTTACACCGCCATGACGCTCTGCAGAGTGTGAGGAGGAGAGTAAAGAAATTAAACAGAGCAGCACAGAAAATATGCTAAACAGCGAATTAAAGTGTGAAATCATGTTAGCCTGAAGGTGTGCATTATTCTCCAACAGCTCTGACATGGCAGCTGTTCTGAATTATTCTGAGGTGGGAGGTGTCTCTTCAGCTGTTACTCCGCTGCAGCTTCTCCTCGTTTTTATGACTGCGATGTGATGTTTACAGGGTCAACAAAGGATGTGTTTCCGTGTGCCGAGCAGGTGGTTTGATGATCAACCAGCCACAGCAAAGCTCTTAACCCTGAACTCCAAACACTCCTTAAGGAAGTTCTGTTTTTAGTCACCCAGTTGTTTTAGAAACAGTAGTGTTTATAATTGGGTAAAATTATATATAATGAAAACTGGGACTACCACCTGGCTGTTAAATCCTCCACAATGCACCCAACAATGAATATACAGTTGTGGGTCAAGAAAGCTGGGCTGGTATTTTTGGGGTATGGGGATTCCATTAAAACATTTGAAAGGGATGTACATGAAGGAGGAATGGATTATTTTTTATTGATACCAAAAACAAAATAAAATTTAAATTTATTAGAGGCTAGCCTCTTCAGATGTGGCATCTAACTTTCAAGAGGGTCCTCCTCTCTTCATGGTTGTAAAGTAGTGATTAAGGTGGTATTAGTAATAACTAAAAGAGAGATACTTCTAATATTAAAGTATGTCAGTCAGTATTGCTTATGACTACAAATCACCTTCTGCATTACAGGAAGGAAGCTAGCAAGCTAACCTCAAACCACTTGCTGATGAATAGAGGAGATTAAATGTCCTACGTAAGACTAAACAGAAGAGCATTTTAGTCAATGTGTGATACGCCTTACAATATAAGCATAAACAAATGCTCTCATCAGAGGCAATCCGCTCAAAGGAGATCAAATAATCAAGGCAGACAGGTTGATTTCAAGCAAGGATGGAAACCTTTAATCTTGCAGTGCAGATGGACCTGCCTGACTCATTGTCTGAAATCACACAGATCCATCTTGCCAAACTCCAACCTCCAATGACTTCATCGGCCAAAAGCTGGACGGTCCAATCAGGGAAGAGAGGGGAAACTGAAGACGTGATGACAGCAGGAATTGACTGCATGTTTGAAAACAATGGTGGCTTCTGAAGCGGTCTCCGTGGAAGCGGCAAAAACTGTGATTTTATCAGAAATGGATTCAGTTTCTTCTTTAAAAGAGGAGCAAAGAACGTCACTTAAAGCTATTCTTAGGGGAAATCGTGTTTTTCTCTTCTCCCGACTGGGGATCACTGCTGGGAAACTGGGAGAGGATGCGGAAATCCTCTGCAGACGATGCCAGTTAGCCTATGGTAGCCTGGACTCGCGATTACTCAGCGAGACCTGGTGAAATATGCTCTCCTCAGAAATTTACCAGAAGAACTTGGAGGGGATTGTCATTGACAAGGTTCATGCCACATATAAGTGGTAAATGATACATCTGTGTTGTACAATTTAATGTAAGACGATAGTCTTCGGACTGAAACGTAACGGCTAACAACAGGGTCTAGCTGCTACGTCATACTGTGGCTTGATATGGATTGGTCTGTGATCAGTGTGACGAGTAAAACGATCGTCCAATTACCAGTTGGAGTTGTTTTTGAAGGTTCTGCCAACAAAACATTTTCTATGGGCTCTTTACCAGATGGACTAGTGAAATATTTCCATGGCAGACATATGGAACTGTCCATCTGGCGTGTCAGATTAAGAAAATTTAGCAAATGCTGGAATACTTATCTTATCAGAATCACACTGAATATCAGGAAGGTGTCTTTGATGTTGTTGACCTTGAAAACCTTTAGACCTTTATGCACAGAAATTTCACAGGAATCACTAAGGGGGTCGATAAAGAATTGGATCGTAAGCAGAACTGATAATGGCATTGGTATCAATATAATCTCATCAATTCCCATCCTTACATAGCATGGTAACTTATTGCACCATTAAGTGTCTGTGATCCAGAAATGTGGAGAGCAGCTTAAAAAGGAAAATTCTCCTGCTTGAAAGTTATGGACATCACTCAGATAGAGACCTAATGTGTCAAAATATGCCAACATCTATTTACTCCCTCAAGACATGGCCAAGGAGATAAACTCACAATATTTAACACCAGGGGTAAATCTTACTTCACTGCTGCATAAAAATTCGGTCAATGTAAAACAAGCTGGGCTAAATTCTCCAAACTAAACCAGTCGATGTTGTCGGGTCCTGTGATGTTCTGCTGGAAAGATGGTGAGCGTTGACCTGTTGATATTTTTATGGCACGTTCTGCCTGTGCACAGAGAGTGACTCTATGGGATCCAAAACATTATTATTCCAGTAGTGCTTTGTCATCAGTCTGGTTGCCTGGTTGCAGTAATGCAATTACAAGTGTCCCAAATGACTGAGATGTACAAACTACCTAAGACAACAGTAGAGTAGAATCACCAATCACCAAAGAGATGGCACATTTAACATTAAACCAAACTGTTGTTAAATTATACAATGATAACAGACAAACAGATTGTTTGGTCTGACCATGTCACTGGTTTTCTATGTATACTAAAAAAGGCAAGGATACCTGGTACAATCAAGCTCTCCTTTAGTCTACAAACAGTAAACTACATGATTCACACTGGATGAATCAACTCTAACTGGTAAGATTTTCTGTAATATCTGGTGCCAAACTTAGCTGTTTTCAATCCTTTCAAATGGCATCATGTGTTTTCCTCTAACACATATATTTGTGTCACATCCCCCAACAGGCGTTGAGGCACTTTCTTTCACCAACAAGCCAAAACAAGTGACTGAGAAAAGCTGGCTGCATTCCTCATCGGCACTTGGATCCAAATAAAAAGCTTGTGTCTCACTGCAGGGGTTTCTACTGGCTGCGTGACAACAGCTTAAAGCCTCACCGATCTATATTGATCATTTTGGATGGACCCAAAGCTATTGGGCATTTCCAGCAGCAGTGCTTAAAGGTATAGTTTGGGTTTTTTGAAGTGAGGTTGTGTGAGGGACATGATATCAGCCTGAATGTGTGCCACAGTGTCTCAGCTCAGTTCTCTCTCCTTTCACACATTTCAGAACAGATGCTAATGCTATCTGTTGCTAATACAGCTGCTATTAAATAGGGTAAACTAACAGTTTTGCCAAAATTATGACCAACGTTTCCTTTAGATACTTTGGAATACATACAGTATATGAATCTGGGTACAAACAGGAGAAACTTCTGTAGATGAAGAATCAACAGGTCTGGATTGAAAATGGTGAAATCTGCTGTGGGGAACTGGAGGACCGGAGAAACACATGGTACCTGTTGATTCAGGTGAATAAATTGTGAGCTAATGTCGTAAAATGGGATGAAATAAGAGCTTGACTAAGGGAAATCACCTCAGGATGTTCAGGATCAGAAGATGCTATCAGCTTTTATAGATTTGTTGGCAGCAAGCAGCTCTTATCACGCAGAGTCTCATTGCTTTAATGGACATTTACTCGTACAGACCAGATTAACTGTTTTGCCAACTTCAAGGACAAAACAGTGGAGTTAGGTTAGCACAACTTTACCAATGTAACGTAATTGAAAAGCATGACCGACACAACAAAGCATGCGTCACATGGCAAAGAGAGAATTTCACAACATCGTTATAAATATACCTGTTGGCAAGCTCCGTTCAGCCCACTCTTGTATTGTTGCCTGGCTGTGGCTCACTCCTGTATGTGACTGATTAGACAGCGGTGGGGAGGGGACTGAGGATCGAATGGAGTCAGAGCTCCATCTATCGGACTAACACCGCAACGACATCACTCTGCGCAACTTGGACACTGAGCAAATTTACTGTTTTATGAGAAAGTAAAAATATATCGGCGTCATATCGGCAAACTCCGGCCCATGTTGAATATTTTGAAAAGGGCTATAATCTGCCGATTAAGCCTGCCGGCCGATAGATTGGTCGGCCCCTAGTAGTTTGGTTCTTAGGCTGCTGGTGGATGGACACGCAGGCTGTGCCATGTCTCTAAATAGTGTCATGCATAGAATTAGCATCTGTCCCGAGTTTTTCTGAAACGGGATAGAACTGAGCGATGACACTGTGGCACACGTTCAGGCTCATGCCATATACCTCACACAACCCCATTAAAACAAAAAAAAAAAAGAACTATACCTTTGATATTCAAAGAGAAAAATTAATCACCATGGGAGTGCATTCGTGAAAAAGCATGAGCAGATCTGGATGTGACACAGCATTAGTCATCCTGAGTAGGCAAGTGCAGGCCAGACTGATCTTTGTCTGAGGATTAGGAAAGTGAAACTTGAACACAATCAAATGAAGTCCAGACAAGGATCATGATTTAATCTATTAGAAAATGCTTGAAAATCCTCCCCCTGGTGAGAATAAGCTCATGAACAAGCTGTGCTATTTCTCAGCGTCCCGGTGGAAGAGCAGCTCATTTCAAGTCTCAGCATCTCTGAGCTTGGACATATTTTTAGTCAACCGAGAAGATCTCTGTGCAGAGAGAAGATAACCTGCCGGTTTCAGAACTTTCTGGAAAAAAGACTCCGAAAGCGAAGCCGAAATAATCAGATTTTCTCTGTACAATAACGTGGGCTGAGGTAATATCACACTAACACTTAAGGAAACTGCCAGGGGTGTAACAGTATTTGTATTCATATTAAATCACCATGGTCCCCATGTCCAAAAGCTCAGGACACACAGTCATATGATGGACAGGTCTTGGTGGATGAGATTGAGATCATAGAAGGCCAAATTGCCCCCAAACAGCAGTGGCAATGCTCTTCATTGTTGCATTACAATAACTAAGAAAATAAGAAGAAGAGGAAGAAGCAAACACTTGATATCTGTATGGCTATACAGCGTGGTTATAAAGTTGACATCTTCCCATTTTTTTCTTCCCTGTCTTCTAAAAGAAACATCTCAGGTATGGAAGCAGTTCTGATTCCCTGTCAAGTGTCAAGGTGATGGAAGGAAGGAGGTGGATAAAACTACCACATCTACATTACAACATCCCTGTCGCATCCATTTTACCACAAAGATCCTACTATAACTTTCTGAACAACAAAAAAGGAGAACCGTGGAAGAGTTATCACAAGCATCCTCTGTTGCTCTGACAGACAGGTGGCCACCCCAGGCAACAGGGAGCTATGTTATGGTGACAGCAGAGTCACACAAGCACACTAACAGAAGCAGTGGCAGAGTGGAAGCTTGATCATGAAAGGAAAATTCAAGATTCAATGATCTTATGCTGATTCTGAATAACAAATATTTGTTCTACACAAAGAAATATTTTTTTTTTTATAATACCAGAATTATAGAGTAGAGGGCTTTGTGCACCCGACAAAAAATATTATAATTTGTATTGGCAATAATGAGTTTGGATCCCATAGAGTCACATTCTGTGCTCAGGTGCTACAAATCATGAAAATAGCAATGGTTTAACATTACTCACCGTCTGCAGCAGATCATTACATGACTCAACAACATCAGCCGATTCAAAACATGTTTAGTTCCCACCACCTCTACCATGCAGGAGAATTTATCCTTTTTCAAGATATTCTCTATTTTTCCACACCACTGACTGTTTTTACAGACACTTCTACAGGTGTACTGATGTAACTAGTTACCATGCAGTCGAGTGTGCTCTATGGTCTGCTGCAGACGTTAGCAAGCGTTAAACTTCCTCATCTTGTACACTGAGTCTGTTTACATTCATATTGTAAGCTGCTGTGTCAAACATTCATAAATAATAAAAGCAATGATGATGTAGTAGCTGTATCAATATTTCAGAGACTATAATAATTACATCAAAAAAGTAATAATAAGAGCCACTCAGTAACTGTGCAAAAAAGAGCACCTGACTTTGACAAATCATTGCACTCTGCAGCACTGTAATTTGTATTAAATGGAGCTACAGTGGGCAGCTACAGCAGATGGTTCAGTTACAGTTTCATATGAGGGTCTGACTTGAAAATATTGTGTTTTGAGTGGTGCAGGAATGAGTCCAAAAATGCAGAAGTGAGTTAGCATTTAGCACTTCCTGGTTCCCAAGTCCAAAACTACAAGGGATTTAGATTAGCTGTTTTGGATAAATGCCTGAAATAAAGTTCATGGTGAACACACCCATAGTAGACTTTAACATTTTATAGGAAATAATAAAATGAATCTGATATTACCCACTTTTCTTAAACAGTTTCTGTGTGTTTAAAACTACGATTGCTGATGAACTGCTAACAAGGACTACAAAAATGGCTGGGGACCCTGCCGGCATTACCGATCATTTTTAATACTCAAAAATTCATACGCTGTTGCCACAGCCATGAGGATCAACTTGATAGTGTCGTTCAATTTAGAGATAATTCTCAAACAAGAGGTCACAGCAAGTTGTTGACATTGGAAATATTGTAGTTGCTTCAAAGTTGAACGGCCATGTTGCATTTCCATTGTAGCTAAATATTAGCTTTTCGCTCTCAATGATTATGTTTAAGCTTAAAAAATAATGAAAAGTAGGTTTTTTTGTTATGACTATCACAGAGAACAAAACATGCAAGTTTCATTTTTTGATACAGAGCTTTTAATAAGCAATGATCCAAAACAGAGCGAAAAACCCTTTTAGTAGACTTGCAGTCCACAGCCAGCGCAATGCTAACTTCAGAGTTACCCTTAAAAATACATCATCCCTGCACCACTCTGTTGGTTTAACCAACTTGTAAATCTGCTGCAGGTTGCCAAGTTATCTGACTTGGATCTTAAAGCCTGCTACTTGTCTGCACCATACAGTTCTCACTTTTCCAAAGCATTTTTGCACAGCACTGCATGGAATAGAGGACTACTGTACTTGTAAATAACCTGCATTCGAACACTTTGCCTGGGATTCATTTGGTTTCTATGGCAGGATTACCTATTAAAATAGCTGCATTATAAGTCATCAACAGTGGGATATTATGTTGTTCACTGTCGAGAAAAACGCCTTTTTGCAATTTGGCTTCACCCTAAACTATGGTTGATAAAATAATATTGGTTTGACCTGAGAGGATTTTAAACAGCAGAAACAAAACCTTTTTCTGCCCTCTGCTGCATTCCTCTCCCTCCCTTCTGGCACTCTGATGCCCTGTTGGTAGCGTGGAGGAGTTTGGCTCTGTGTCTGGTACTACCAAGGAGTGAAAGAGAGCAACAGCACACTCGGGCATGAAGCCCACTCTCTCCCACTCCTCCCTCCCCTCAGCTCTGAGGTTCTCCATTATTCAGCTGTGGCTGGGGGGAGTTAGCATCGTAGTCAGGGGAGCATCGGCGGCTAACAATGACATCATCTCTGCAGGACTGGCATGCTCCACACTTTGCATGTGTTAGTCTGTCTGTGCCGTTCTGTGCGCAGGGCGGAAACAATCAAGCCTCTGTGCTCAAAGTGTGACAGCAGACCGGCCCTCCTTCAGGGTTCTTTAAGGTTAGACTGCTGATGAAGAGCAATGTGTTAACACGCAGATGATAAAGAGAAAGGTTATAAAGAATAAATTGATGAAATTGAAGCAGGTTAATGTGTTTGGCATCAAAGCACTCGAAGAAAAAAAATGTTACAGAAGCACAAGAGAGCTCCTGCAACTATTACATTGCAAAGTCAGACTTTTATCAAAATTAATAAGATAAATTCATGCAAACAAGAAGTTTTTTCTTACTTAGTATGTGAAATAAATTTCAGACTTGTTGAATCTTAAGTTATATAAAAAAAAACAATCTAACTTGTGTCAGGGATGTCCTGATATTGATCAAAAGTATCATACCTGGGCTGATGTCAGCATTTTTTAATTGATCTGGGATTGAAAGTTATACTGATCGTCTCATCCTGACACAATGTCATTTTATCCAATAGCTCATAGGAGTTTTCTCTGAGGCTGGATCAAAAAGTGGGGCAAAGTTGCTTCACAACATGACAACCCTCCTTTTAACATCCAAACAACAGCTGCACAAACTCAACAAGACAAACACTAAGAATCATGTTTTCATGCTAAAGTTGATTGCGGCATTAAACAGCACAAACACACACATTCTGACCGCTGCTGAAAGAAAGGGTCAGTGATACAACTGAAAAAGACGTTTTTGAATCAGACAGTCTGTGCACACACACCCTAAGAGTGTAGATTCAAAGAGTGTGTGTTCTCAAAGTGTGTGAGAGGTTGTCGTTGGGACCATGTCTCATTGGGACCATGTCTGATAGTCTAAGAGTGCAGTATGATGCAGTAACACATTTGAGTGTTTTAGGCTATGTCTGTCTTTAGTATTTTTAAAAACAGGTTTTTCTGAGTGTTATGTCCTTCTGTCCACACGTAAACAGCGTTTTAGGTCACTGAAAACGCATATTTTGGAAAACTCAGCCAAGGTGAAGATTTTCTCTGTGTGGACAGGGAAAAAGGTGACACACGGCAGAAAATGTCACCCCTCTGGCAAACTCTCTGCAGGTTGATGTCACTCTATTCTTCGTTTGTTGCAGTGGATGTTGTTAAACTGTTGCTGTTTTAAAGTGTTGATAACTGGATTTACATGCCAATGCAAGACCTGATGTTACTGTTTCATAGGTGTTGGCTGGTGACCCATTGTGATCTGTGGTTGCCATAGTTACAACAGTTGTTGCAACAAACAGGAGTAACCACAAATGTCTTTAGTAACATGATTTGATGAAGATTATTAGATAAGTTTCAAGCTGAAATACAAACAAAGAATTGTTATTTGTCCAACACGCCTATCTCCAGTTAACATAGCCACAGGATAAACTGTAACACCAGTCAGATATTGTGGTAGAAACAGATATGAAAATGGATCTGCTTCTGCATAGAAATAGCAATAGAGGTGCATATCATGGACATAGTTACAAAGCACTGAACAGTGTTTAACTGTACATTTATGCAGTTTTTGTACATTTCCATGTGGAAGGGGATTTTGTTAGAAACGCACCCTTGTGGACCAGGATATTTTGGAAAACACACTTTTGGAAAATCCACTTGTGGACAAAGCCTATAAGTTCATGTCAACTTTATTGTAACAGCTCAACTAGGGCTGGGAGACATATCAAGTTATTGAAAAATATCAGTGATGTAAGAGACGATCAACGTCCTGGGCACCCATGCACATCAAAAACTTTTGAAAACATTCAACCAATTGAACAAATTATTCTAAATGACTGAGGAGTCAGTGTAAGGATGATAGCAGAAATGGTCTCCAATGACAACACGATAGTTTGATAAATTTTGAATTGAAATTTGAGCATGACAAAAGCGTAAGTTGTCCCAAAACTTCTGACTCCTGATCAAAATGAAAAACGCAGAAAAATTGTGGAGACATTTTGGAACAAATTGAAGGAAACCTCATTTTTAAGGAGTGATTACAAAGGGTTTTGGTGTGCATGGGTGTCCAGGATGTTCATCGTCTTGGACAATCTTTCTGCCTTCATAAACTCTTTAGTGCCAGTCAAACACGTGTGCACATAACATGCAGCGTTCCCCACACACCTCAGTTAACGTTCAATTTCACCCAAAATTTCAAGTTAATGCAATGCTCTACATTTGAGCTAATCCTTTTCCAATGCCTTAACAAAAAACACAAGCACTTCAATCAGTACCTATCAGTGAATGGAAGACGTCGCTTATTGTAAACTTACATTAGCTGTGCATGAAACCTAACCTAATAAGTAACACTCTGTGTGACCGTGAACCACGTGGTTTCATCCTCATAATGCAGTCTCATTAATTGATAGCCATACGTCCTATAGCCCAACGACGTCATTAGGGGATTTTTTTCATACAAACTGTTTGAAGACACATTTTCTGAAAGCTGAAGAAAGCAACAGGAGACAGACTGTGGACACATTTTTGTATTAAAAATGTATTATGTGTGTATGTTGGGGCTGTTTGATTAAATCATAGATGTGATTATTTTGATTGACACCGAGATCACAGTCATTAAACTCAATTACTGATTCATCTTACAACAAGCAAGCAACAATTTATTCTTTATAGGCTGTATTGATGTGCCATTTTACCACACTTGACATGCACACAGAAAGAACAATTTAACACCAGGGCTTTAGCACAGTGATCTTTTAAGCCAGAATTTTATCTAATATAATCTTTTTATAACTGTAGGAGGCCGTCATTTAAATTGAAACTGAAACTCAATTTATTGCCCAGCTCTACATTACGTGTGACATTTCAATACAGGCTAATGACCTAATGAGGGACAGAGGGGAACTGCAGGCCTGGTCCATGTTGGTATGTATCCCTGCTAAATTTTCCATCCTGTCTGCTTGTGTGCAGAATGTGATGGTTGAATGCATTCATATTTACACCTGACAGTAGACCAGTAAACCACACCTTCAGTCAACAGATGGATAATTAGGTATGCAAACTGTGCCCTGTTAAAACTCACCAGCTCTGTCTCTTAACAAGGCCAACCATCCAACAACAAGTCAGCAGAGACAACAAGCAGAGGAACAAACACATGGCCTGCTAAGCACTTATCAACAACCTCCAACACTCGTCCCCTTTACAAGCCATGAAACCTGATCCTGATGTGACCCTCAGGAGTTTGTTTGTCCCCGTCTGCTGTGTTTGGACTGAGGCGTTGGCCTGAGACAGCAGGCTGAGGACGACTGATGGAGAGGAACACCCTCGTCTGTGTCTACTTCTTCTGCTCTGGAGAGCTTGTTGTGGGATAATAAACAAAAACATCAACACACGCACTGACAGACAACCACCCTGTTTTACTTTCATTTACTCTTTGGTTAGTCCTCTGGGAAGTTTACTGCATTAAAAGGTCAATTTCAATCATTTTCATTTTTTGTGAAGTCTTCCATCCAATCAGATATCAAGGATATTAAGACACCAGAGGCTTAAGCCTTTATCAAAGTGAATGCGCCGCAAGGGAGCTCTGCAAACACCTAACAGTCAAATTCTAAAAAGGATGTAATATTTGTGTCAACTCATAGTGCGATATGGCATTTGGGTTGTAGACATGTTTTATGAAAACAAACATGGACACACACAAACAACATTTCTCTCCCCCGCTGGGCCTATGTGCTCCCCTCTCACCAGTACTATACCTCTGATACTATCTCTGGGGTAATATTTGTGTCAGTTCATCGTGAGATATGGCATTTGGGTTTGAGAGGTGTTTCACGAAAACACACAGACGCACAAATAACGTTTCTCTCCCCCGCTGGGCCTATGTGCTCCCCTCTCACCTGTACTATACCTCTGATGCAACCTCTGGGGACGGCACAAATCTACATTACCTAGCTAGGGTGTAAGGTTGCAAAATTCTAGGAATTTTCAAAGTTTAAAAACTTTCCAAGGGAATAAATGGAAATAAATGGAAATTTAAGGGAATAAATGGAAATAAACTAGGAATTTACAAAATTGAAGGTTGGTTCTTAACAGGCATTTAAAATATTCTGGGAAAAATTATTCTAGCATAATCTTGACTAAAACAAAATCACAAATTGTGATTGTTTTGTAATTTGGTTGGTTTAAGATATCACTGCAGTACATTACATGGTAGAGCTTGGAAATTCAAAATATTTCAAATTAACAACTTTTTTAATCTTTCATCCATCTATAATCATTACTAGGTATTTGTATTTTTACATATATTTTCATTTCTTGCATGTTCGTTACAGTTCAGATTGATATTGTTGGAAGCTTTTAAGTTCAATGATTGCACGCGGTCCGTGTTGTAAAAAAAGTGAGTAATCATGTTTTATAAGTATGACTGCAATATCTATCAAAATAATCATGATCATGATTTTAGTCATAATCAAGCAGCCGTACACAGTTCTTCTAGCCATGAATTTTGCTTTTAGCACCAACTCTGTCATTTTTAGAAAACCCTTGTCTTTCAGCAGCAGGACGTTTTCTCTTACAGTTCCACTTAAGTTGTTTATGTTGAAATCATCTAACAACACCACAGAACAGTTCACGAAGTCCCACAATGACTCTGCTGTCCTGTCTCTCACTTTCTGTCTTCAGTTGGAGGTGAAATATTGAACGTTTCATTAACTCTGCCGTCATTCGTTGTGATATGCTCCATTTAACTTTTTCCATTCTGCTGCTGTCAGTGTGTGCTCAATATCATCACAATGCCTGGAGGTTAGAAGAGTTCATCAGCCTGTTGCAAGATATCAGACATCTGAATGGAGTATGGTTTTTTTGATTAATGACTATGTTTTACTGTCAATAACTAGACACCAGCAAGGCCACACAAGATATCATTCCAATATGAGCACTTGGGATAAACATACCTCAAAGGTACGTATTTATTGCATATATAAAACTGTTCAGCAGTTCCGCCTTTTGAGAGCATTACTCTGGCAAAATCAATAAAGAGGGTCAGTTAAAGACACTCTTGTTGTGCTTTGCCACACAAGTACTCCAGTGCTGAAACTGAGTCAACAGATGACAGTAAACTCTTTTCTTCACCTACCAAAAGTCTTGATTTGATAAAAGCAACTGTCCGAATTCATTTTACACCAAGTGTGTGGATTGAATAAAGGTAAGTAGATTTCAGGAGTTCTCTTTAGGTTGCTGAGTTGGCTTGGACTGCTAACCTGGATGACCTTGCATTTATTGGCTGTAAAAAGCTGTTATCTTGATATTAACCCTTTCTTTAGCTCTGTTCATCTGTGTCTCTCAGCAGTTAAAGTAAACAACAGCTGAAGCCAAATGTTTCACACCTACAGCTCTAACATCCCTGTTCTCTCTCAGTACTTCTCCATTCTGAGCTACCATTTGGATAACTTATCACTGGGTTTCCTTTTCATTATAAATACAAACCAGGAGGCACAAAACTGAAAGCATTCAGGGAAGCTCTGGGGCTTTCTGGTGAGTTCAGCTGTTGTAAAAACTAGGGCTGGACAAAACAGATCTCCATTTTATTTAAACGAACAGCTAGTGAAGAAATACTTAGCAGTTGTAAATGTACCAGAAATATAAATTTATATACCAGAAAAACAAATCATGGACAACTTTTTGATACCACAGCTACAAAACTACAAGTGCTCCAAGTGCACAAACCCCAAGGCATTTCCAACATTGTCAGATGAGTTATTCTAATAAAAATAAATAAATACATTAAAAAAAAAAAGGGGGGGGGGGGAGTAACCGCCCTATCTTCCTGTGTTAACACATCTTTTGAAAATTCCTAGATCCATATCCTGATTCAGATCACCACCAAAATCTAGGGGCAAGAGTGAAAGCGTGACGCTGAGCAGCGCCTACGTGGGAAAGGATCGAGGCTCCAGCAGAGCATCTCGGACAGAGAGAATACAGCTTGATTGGGGACACTCATGTACGTGAAAACTACAAGGTTTTTGAACAGTTGCAATTGTGTGAACATACTCTAGCAGTCATCAAAACCAAGTATACGAAACCGTGTCAAGGCAAAATATGGGCATTTTAAATAGTCATCTTATGCATTTGGCATGTCTCCTCTGGGTGATGGAGTAATTCTTAGCAGAGGACAAAAAGTCCATACATCAGGACTTCTTCCTCTTCCCCCTTTACTGCGTCTGCAGCTGTCTAAAAACAGCTCATTCCTCTGCCCCTACCAAATAAACCTAAAAATCTAGAAATCAAGTCATTTAATGTTTCCTTCTTTAGGTTATCTTTGTTTGCTCACTTTTATATTATCATTTTACTTGTTATTTTTCATATTCATGTACGAAAATATCAATACTCCAATGTATCGCAGTATTTTGCGGCACTTTACTGTATCAATATTTGTAGTGCAGCATTGTGATATTTTATAATTCAACATTTTATTGAAATTTGTGGGGTTCTTGCATTGTAGCGCAGCTTACGTCTACTGGTTGGCGGCAAACATTCGGCCATTTGACTATCCATCTCTGTTACATTTACTGTTATCATTTCCATCACTGGGAGACACGAGAAAATGCATAAATGTTGCAGTGACCATGTTTTATATCAGTAACACCTGTTAGAAAACTGATTTTGTTTTATGTCATACAATATTGTGAGCTTGTAATACTATGGAAAGAAACGTAAAATTTTTGGTGAGAAAAAAAACTGTTCAGTATTGTTCTGTTAATAATATCACCCTTTCCTGGCGTACATACATTTATAGTGTCTCAGTATTTCTTAAGACCTTGCCATGTTGCCCGGCCCTAGCTCAGGTACATAACACACCTGGTTACACAAAATCGAAAGCCTTCCAAATATCTCTGGGGCTTTCTGGTAACTTCGGCTTACAGAGGACTACGTAGCAGCTTCTTATATCCCAGTCCATTTTAGCACGCCTCTCAAGAGATGGCACAAGCAGGTTGCCACTAGCAGACCTAACAGTAAACCGGGTTAAGAACTGGGAAATGCAGATTATAAATGAGCTCTAACCTCGAAAACCTGAGGTGAACCAGCTGATCATTTCCTGCTCTATTTCGACCTCTGGCTGTGATGCTTTCAGGCTGGAAAGGTCGTTTATTTTCCATGTTCTCTCCACAAACAACACAATCCTCATTACACTGTGTGAGCAATGATGTTACTTATAAACAACACAGATGCTTGCGTAATTTTGCCCAAGACATCCCCACCAGTTAAGGGCAAAGTGGTGTGATGCACATTGTTCATTAGAGAGCATAATGACTCGGATGTTCCACGTTACCTGGCCGTACACCTTTGGCATGGTGGATTCCCCAACGCTCCGGCGGCTTCTCTGCAGCGGGAGGGCGCCGGAGTACAACCCGCTTTCAGCGACGCCACGAGCGGCCAGAGGCAGCTGTGGAGCCGCCGCGGCGCCCCCTCCATCTCCCCACGGTGAATCCTCATTTGCCTCTATTGTGAAAAATCCACTGTCCTGCTGCGGCATGTAACGTTGCTCCGGGTGGAGGTGCAGGGTCGACGCGTTTAATCCAGAAAAGCATAGGACTAATAAATATAACGAGGAGCGAAAGGAGCGCAGCATCTCGCCTGCCTGTTGTATCGCCATGTTTGTGTATGTTTGGATTAGGTAAGACTGAAGGGCTCCTTCTACTGGCAGAGGAGCTGCTTCATGCTGCGTTAACAGACCATGGGAATGTCGGGAAACTAAAGACTTCTCACTTCATAATATGCTTCAGCTGGCACGATGTCGAGGGAAACCAATGCGGTTAAAGAACCACCAATGCGCCACCAAACGTCTCTTTTATTATCAGAGCACTCGTTGACAACCGCAATTAAGGAAAAAAGAAATGAAAAATGATTAGACAATTCACAATAATAATAATATGAATAATAATAATAATGATAATAATAATAATAATAATAATGATGAGGTGATGAAGATCAAGGGAATAATAATAATATTATTAATAATAATAATAATAATAATAATAATAATAATAATAATAATAATAATAAATAATAAAATAATATAAAACTGATGAGGTGATGAAGATCAAGGGAATAATAATAATAATAAGAATTATAATAATAATAATAATAATAATAAATAATAAAATAATATAAAACTGATGAGGTGATGAAGATCAAGGGAATAATAATAATAATAATAATAATAATAATTATAATAATAATAATTATAATGTTGATTTGATGAGGATAATAATATTAAAAGTAATAATAATATAATGTTGATGATTTGATGAAGATAATAATAATTATAATTATAACTATAATAATAAAGATAATAACAACAACTGAAACGATACCACTACTACTACTACTACTACTACTGATAATATTAATAATAAAATAATAATAATAGTAATAAGAAGAATAGCAACAATAATAATAATAATAATAATAATAATAATAATAATAGTAATAATAATATAAATAATATAATGTTGATGATGTGAGGAATCTACTACTACTACTATTCATAATAATAATAAGAATAATAATAATAATTATAATTATATAAACAATAATAACAATAACATAATAATAATAATAATAATATTAATAATAATATTAATAGTATTATTATTATTATTGTTGTTGTTGTTGTTATTATTATTATTATTAATATTATTATTATTATGATAAGAATAAGAGTAAGAATAATAGCAAGAAAAGCAGGTCACACTGTAAAGCACACTATTTAGGTTATTTCTTATTATTATTATTTTTCATTTTATTCTTTCATATATTTATTTATTCACTTTTCCCCCCTTGTAAAGATTTCCACACTTTCATGTAATATTACATTATTGACACCTTTTTTTAAACTTATGTATAAAAATCCTGCCCAATGTCATGCACCAAATAAAAACTTGAGTTGAAAAAAAAAAGGAAAATAAGTTCACGGTTTACTTTATTTCACAAAAAGGGGAAAACTTTTAAGTGCAGTGGATGGGGAGAAAGAGAAGTGCAACAGCAAAATATAACTGGTGAATTAACAATTCAATTAAAAGGAAAATGAAAAATGAAAAAAATAGAGTCAAAATATGAAAACACTGGGTTGAATTCAGGTTAACTGTGATACTTTTTTGAATTTCTGTATTCTATTAACCTCAGAATCTCAATAAAAATTCCATCACATGATACATTAAATTAGGTTTTAGGATGCCTAACCTTTATATGAAGAACAGAAGGTATCTGAAAATGTTTGGTTGATTTTTGGTTGATTGGGACAATAAATGTAAATCCCTAATTAAGGCTACTGTTCTAAAGCTTGTACCTGTCTGGTACTGTATACGTGATTTGCTAGCTCTAATTGAACTATATTTGAGTTTAACTAGAACTTAACTTTAAAATAATAATTTAATATATCCTTACTGAAATAATATTAGGTTAATGCAGTGCGTTTTAAAGATGCTTGTGGTCCTACATAGGGGCCCAAAGTAACGCCAGCGGGCGCAGCAAGGCAAAATCAAAACTTAGCTCTCCACTTTGCAGGTGGACAATAAATGCTAGTTAATTCAACAACTAAACTCAAGAAAATGTGACAAGATTGTTATGTTATTAGTTTGTTATCACTCAATTAAGTTGCTATTCTGCACTTAATTGCCAACATTTTGAGATGTTTTCTTAAAGAGTAACAGTTTCTTTGGAATAAGGAGTAAAAGGTTATCATTAAGCTGCTATGGAACACACTATGGAAGCAGCTGCAATATTTCCAACAGGTAATATCACATTGTCACCTCTTCTTTGAAAATTTCCTACAAATCAAATGATCTGGTAAAGCTGGTCCTCATGGCTGTGGCAATGGTGTTTGTCCATCCATCCATTATCTATACCCCTTATTCTTTCGGGATCACAGGGGGCTGGAGTCTGTCCCGGGTGACATTGGGCAGGAGGTGGTGTACACCCTGAACCAGTTGCCAGTCAATTGCAGGGCCACAAACACAATAAACACACAATAAAGTTATACATTTCAAAACTCAGACAAATATCAGATGCGTTTTATCATATAAAATTACACTTTAAAATTTTGTGATCATGTGTGAGACTTTTGGCCTTGGGAATAGAGAAGTGCTAAATGCTAATGCATGTTTTTGGGTTCATTCCTGGTGATCATACAATATAGTTCAGACATTAATGTCATTAATGCCCTTATGGAGTAACATTTCTTTGTGTCTATAAACAAGAAATACATTTGTTTTCCCAGAATGATTCACCCTTCATTTACAGTTTTACAGAAAAGAGTCACAGTCAGTTTTGTTTTGAGGGCACCAGCCCCCCTGAGACCCCAAGAGGGATAAGTGATGTAGATAATGGATAGATAGATGAAAGTCAGAATAGATTTTACAGTGGAAAATATCCTGTAGTACATATGAACAACACCACCCTCAGGGATTAACAGGATTACTCAGTCCCTCACGAAAACTTTAGATGAAATACTTTACTGTTAAAGAAATTGGACTTTTATTTGAGCACAATTTTGTTGTTCATCTTCCTCCCTGAATACTATAAACATACAGAAAGGACACAGAACGTTTTCTCCACCAAGTAAGTAAGTAAAACAAAGACATTTTAAATTATTGCACCCTATTTTAACCAGAAAGTTGATAAAAGAACATGAAGAAAAGTGTCTTATTCTAGCCACAGGCTCTCTATTGGGCTTGGTAAGCAGTTGTTACTTATTCTGAAACATGTACACAAATGTGTTTCAAATGCCTGTTGAAAATTTAGGGATCACAAAGACAACCTTACATTAGGAATGGGCAACTGGAAGCCCAGGAGCCATATGTTACCTTACTCCCACAGTGCAGCCCACCAGTAAATTTCATATATGAAAAAGATATATACAGTGCCTAACTACCAGTCATAAAACCAGAAAAACTGAAACTGTTATTGGACATACGTTTTGAACAGGAATGAGAAATCTCGAACAGAATTTTCCTTTTAATACCCAAATTTAAGCCAGCTCACTGGGCTTCTCTGAGAAGTTAGAAATGTATCAAGTGCAACATTCAACTACTAAAACTACTTTTCTGTTCTGTAATGCAAGTGGATAAGTATAATTTGACATTTTAATCAAAAAAATAATAATGTGCTTGACTTTTTTTTTGAAACCAGTAAATCTGAAAACTTAAAAAACATTAAGACTTGTATTTTAGCATTAAAACATAATTTTGGTTAAAAATCTTCTATATACTGGTGTAATAGCCCTTACAGAAACTTGAAAAATGATTTTGATAATTACCAGTGCTGTTAATTTAGGTAACTGTGGCATAAACCTTACATTGTGCAGCTGTCTCATAAATTTGTCAAGCACTGTATATTTACAAGGAAACATGACAACATCTGCCAGAAAAAAATAGCCATGTTTTCAAGACAAAAGAGCTGTAATTGTTTCTGTAACACTTTTATATGCACTACAAATTAATTTGCTGGGGACAACATACTTCAATAATCTGTCAAGACTCTGTAACCTGCATTAAAAAAAATCATCTGAATCTTGCCGGAATAAAATACATTCATAGTAGGGCTTTTTATTCCTTTTGTTGATTCTGAAGTTACTGTAATAGTGACTGAAAGCATACTGCATGCCAAAATTTGGCCCTCTAAAAACAAGACTTAACCTAAGTTTCCCATCCCTGCCTTATGATATGTGAGAATGATTTATTGTTGCTCACTCCAGAAGATGTTGTAGATCCAAAACTTCTGTAAAATGAATAGATGTATAAAGAGTTTACATTAAAACTCTGTGTAACTCGGTAATAGTATAATGTGCTTTCCCAAAGTTAAGCTTGACTCAGCATTATTTTCATTGTTTGTTCCCTTCAAAGGTCACAAACATGTTCAATACATCACATTGTTTTCTGCAAACCACTGAATTAGTTGGATATTGATTAGACTTTCCTTTCTTCCACTGCAACACAAAGTTTGTTGGTGTTGCAACAACAACATTGAGCCCTGTAGATTTCATTTTAGGGGTTATAAAGTAAGCTTGTAAAAGGCTTGCTCCGAAACAATGGAATTGTAAACAGAGGTAAACTCAGACTCCAGGCCACTAAAGAATATGTGTATGTTTGGGTCATTATTTGTCTGAGTAAAGTGAATCAATTCAACAAAAGATTAGGAAATGGTTATAAAAAAGTTTTCAATCTCAAGAAAATTTGTTTTTAAAGTGATTGTTAAGGCTTTATATATTGCTGCTGCGAGGCAGGAAAAGTACACCCCTGTAATGTCTCACTTTCTGTGTTAATGTCATCAAGATGTTGTCCAGGGATAGACAACTTTTGTCAGCAGGAGGGAGATTTTAACTTTATGTTTATTGCCAGAGAGAGAAAATTTGCAAACTATAAGAAACTCTTAATTTAACACTTCTGATAATGCTTAATTCAACGATATAGCTTCGATTAGAATATCTTGTCTAGAAATGTTATTTGAGATCAAAAAAATGATGGTGACTATGAGATTTGGGTTTACCAGCATGATGCTGATCTCATTAGGGGACAGATTCATTCTCGTCACAGATCTCAAATAAAATACAATGTTTGGATTCAATTTGACAAGAATGCGTCAGATGATCCTGTGAAGGCATATTATTGTCTCTGTTCTGCTGGAAAGAAAACCTCTGGCATGTGTGCACATGTTGCATCTGTAATCTATTATTTGGGATATTATAAACATTTTCAAAATCAGAAACCCCTCCAACCATACACAAGCAAATTCAAAGACTCCATTCTATGAAATAACCAGCCAATCATACATCTTATGGATTTCTCAGATCCCCTTTCCCTCACTATAGTTCCAGTCTACAAATTAAAATTGTCCAAGCCGTTGCTATGCAAAAAGACACGAAGGCCATAAAACAGATTACATGTATATATAAGTACTAGAAACAGAAATTGACAGAAGTAATGTTTATGTATTGCTGTCATTGTAGATATATACAATCTGATTACAACAATCCAAAACTGCATCGGTTTTTACTTGTATCAATGGCTCATTATTATCTCATCACAAAGGCATAATATACAGGCCCTTTGTGGCTGTTCAATATTAAAATGAATAACATTTCATGTGAAATGTTTGTTTTGAATCTAGCATTCAAATTCTAAAAGAAATCATACTTAAAGGATGAATTCTGAACAAATCTTTAAAGGTTCCCTGATATACAAGATATGAAACAGTATCCTGATTCTACCACAGTAACCCAACCTGTTAATTGAACAACTTTACCGGTCTCAGAATTTGATGATTTTTTTCCCACTTTGAGAATATATATGTGGCCAAATAATTTGTAAGTATTTTAGGTGTACAGCAACTGTAAGTTGGTCAGACACATCTCCAAAGAATTGAATTTGTTGAAAAAATAAAAAAAATATATTTTTTTTCCAGTTAAAATTCAATAACTTCTTTCAATTGTAATACTTAGCTTTACATTTGATTTCAAAAGATGCACCAGACTTCAGTGAAGGTGATTTGACCCAATTTGATGATTTATTATTTGTGTTTGAGTAAGTTTTGGGGTAAAGTGTGCACCCTGGCTCACACCTATGGCAATGATCATAAAATAGGTCATAGTACAGGCCCTGGATGACTTTTGGATTTTCTATAGGTATATTCTTGGGAGTCTCTGGGTGTACTACAAATACCACACAATAAACAAAAAATTGGGCTGTGGGCAAAATTACATGTATTGTGAAAGAGGTCCTTTTCAGCAAGTGCACAATGAATTATACTGTAGATGGAGTCAATCCCTGAAAAGTTAATTTCAGTTGAAAAGAGTAAAAATCATGTTTTAGTAAATCAGATCCAGTGTGTCTCTCTATGGCCTTTTACTCTGAACTTTTCTCTCTGAGCTCTGAACAAAGTGACACTTGCAGAGTAAATCATCCTGCCTCTCCCCCATTATTGGACAAGTATTAGTAGATACCACAAATCATGGAAATGCAGTGCAAATACTTTTTTTTTCATACATGTGCTCAAACCAAACATGGTATTTTTATTTAATCTAATTTTCCCCAGTAATGTGCAGTAAATAAATACAGCACTATGTACACTTTACAGTGTTAATATAGATTTAACACTTAAGTTGTTAAAAATGTACTCTTAGAGAGTACATTCCCAACACTATATATAAGATAGATAAATAAAGTCAAACTGCTAAATGTTATAATTTTTTTAATGTCAACTCCAAAAGGAGTCAGCAATTAGACTTGATGAGAGTTAAAGCACCAACTCTTAAAAAAGAATGAAAACTATACTTTGTGGTGAGGAGCTATAAAGTCACTTTTTAAAAAGTGTCAGAATCAACTCTGATTATGTTAATTTGTTTTATGCATATCTTTGCTGTATAATGTTTAACATTGTAACACTGTGCTGATGGTTAAATTAAATTAGCTGGTAAAAAAGGAGTGTCAAATACATTTTCATTTCCACCTGCTTCAGCTGCATGTAGTCGAAAAGGTTGTCTCTACAACGCAAAATATGCATACAGAAACTAACACTATCAGAGTTAATATTAACACTTCTTTTTTGGAGGGTTGGTGTTATTAACTCTCATCCAGTGTTACTGCTGACTGTTTTGGAGTAACAAGTTAAACCTTTGAACCACTTAACAGTATGACTTTTGAGCAACAGTTTTATGTTGTGACAGGAATTCACCCTCTGAGTATATTTCTAATGACTTGAGTGTTAACTCTATATTAACACTGCAAAGTGTACATATTGCTGTATTTATTTAAAGTAGAATAATAGGGGAAAATAGCCAAGATAAAGATACAACATGACATGGGCTTGTTCTAGTTCTTGTCCAATAATGGGGGACGGGATGATTGACTCTACAAGTGTCACTTAAAGGTTCAGAGTTCAGAGAAAAGGTCATACAATGACACCAATCTGATTCACTGAAACATCATTTTTACGCTTGCTTTTGACACCAACTCCTTTTTCACTGAGAATACAATTTCAGGAATTTGACCCCATCCAGAGTATAATAAAGCTCTGCTGTCTGTGAAATTTTGCCAACACCAAAACTTGAACTCTTTTCAATTTGCTGTGTGCACTTGAAATAAAATGTGAAGACAACCTTTTGTAATTGCAGGTAACTATACTTTTCCTGGCACCAGGACGGTAAAGTAAATTTGCTGTAATTCGTTGTTAAGCTTTAAATAAAAGAATGATATTTGTATTTGGGTGAAATGTTAACATTTGCAGCCTAAATCATGGTGGAACTTTTGAAGATATGTATTTGTAACTGTAAAAATCCAGTTTCATCAGTGGTCTCACAGATCTTGTGATCTGTCACATAGTTGGCCTCGAGCAGTGAAAACAAATGAATGTGGTCCTCTTGGTGGCCGAAGTTGCCCATCCCAGGGCTGGACTGAAAACAGCACACTGCTGAACTCCGCCACTGGAATTTACCAGCACACTTGAATGCAGCATGCGCGAGGCGCGCGCCAGTGCTCTACCGTTTTTTTGGCTGAGGTCTCTTTAACGGTCTGTGCGCGGACTGAACCACAACTAAAGGTAAAATAAACCCCAATCCTTAATTTTAGCCAAAGGTCATCTCAGTAAATGTTTTTTTTTTTGTGCCTTTTGAGCTGAGGTCAGCTGCTGTTATCGGATATTATCGTTAGCATGCGTTGGTTAGTTAGGGGAGGTACGTTGGTAGCTAGCCTAACTTACTGCTAACTTTGCATTTATTGTTCTGTCATGATGAGATTGTTGGCTCGATGCAAACTGAGAAACCGTCAGTTTGTTTATCAAGTTTTAAGGAGATAAATGCTGCTAGTTTGTTTTGAGAACATGTTTTCTTTTCCTTACAGTATACCATAGACTGGAGGTGTACTTAACCCTCAAGGCACCTTCTAATAGGAGTCACACTCATACCACTAAGCACAATAATGCGCTTCTCACGAGGTAGCTATAGTATTTACTATACACTGATATTATTACTAACTTTTTTAGGCTTTATTTAATTTAACCAACATCAGTCTCAATGGTACACATTCGATATTCAGTAACATTTAAGGATTTCAACCACTTGAATGCCACGTTTTTGACATGATGCCATCACGTTGTTGATGGAAAAGAAGAGTAAAAATGAATCATTTTCAATCTACCGTATTAATGGTAGATTTTTTTGTTTTGCTTTGTATTATTATATCCTGGGGTATGGCAATGACAAGCAGCAATTTGTTTTGTTTTTTTTATGCCTTATTGTTTTCTGTAAAGAGTCAAATATTTATATGAATGAAATAAAGTCATTTGGTGAACAGCAATAAAAAGATCAATTCCAAGGCAAAAAACTAGATGGACTTACAGATTATAAAAATGCATATATTGTGCTTTAATTGATGAGAATTAAAAATTCTCATCAATTAAATTATCATTAATTTAATTTAATTAATTAAATAAAATTCTCATATATATGTATATACATATATGTAAATATATGTATATACATATATGTATGTATATACATATATGTATATATATTTATGTGTGTGTGTATATATATGTGTATATGTTTACATGTGTACATATATATGTATATATGTATACATGTATGTGTATATATATATATATATATATAGAGAGAGAGAGATATGTATATAAATAGATATAGATAAATAGATACACATATTTACATGAAATATACAGAGAGATAGATAGATAGATAGATAGACATAAAGATATAGACTTAGCAGTTTGGAGAGGGTATGTAATGTGAGGGAGAACACTGATGTGCTTGTGTATCATATTCCTGATTGATCAACTGAAAACCTCTTGCTCTTTTGTTAAATGTGTGTAATCATCTCACAGCCACAATAGTTAACCATTCATCATTCTAATTGAAGCCTACCAATATTCCTCTCTTAACAATGTGATTCAGAGTCTTCAGAATATTGATCTGTGTTATTAAAAATCTAAACAAAACTAATTTGAGAAAAAAACTTGAAAAATACATGAAACTATGGGATATTTTAATAATTTGCTTAAAATGCTCATGTGACTTGTGTTTGCTTTAATTTAAATCCTATTTTTTTTTTCATCCTCATTTTTAAGTGTCTGAGTACCAAGTAGCTGCACAGAATAAATCTCCATGGTAACTTATGCACCTCTGCTTTCGTGAAACCAAATCACAGCTAAATTCATCCAGGATAACTGGGAAATCCTGGCTTAATCCCCAATCTAAGTTTGTGAAATACCCCTCTGGAGCCCTCCATGGGTCGACAAGATTCTCACCCCAAACACTGTTGTCCCTGTAAATATTAGTCTAAAGTAAACAATTAAAATGTTACTGCTTGAGGGCGTCAGTGATCCTGTTAAGCAGTGTGGGCTTAAAAAACACTGAATTTTAAAGTAATGTTGATTTGATCCTTTAGCTATAAATATTTAGAATGGATATGTTGTCAATGTGTACAATTCAAACAAAGCTTAGGAGCTGACAAAAAAAAAAAAAAACAGAACAGTATTGTAGGGTGTAAAATGTTGTCGCGGTATCAATAAAGTATCAGGGATGTGAGGTTTTTAAGATTTTTTTTCCATGCCACTTCATTAAAGTAGAGTCAAAATTGAGAATGAATCATTCTAAGCAAAATATGTCAAACAGATTCGATTGCGGTCTGAAAGCGCATTCACTGTCGATGGTTCCACCTGTAAACAGCTGTTATCTGAGCCGACTGGTATCTATACTCCTTAAAAAGAGTTTGGTTTATTTTAGTTGATTATTTCTTCTTTTTAATAACACCAACTGGCATTGTATTTTATAGGGCTGGGCAATTTATTGATTAAATTGATTAATTCAAAGTATTTTCTACAGAAGATTTTAAAATAAAACAAAATTCAAAAAATTTTCTCAACTTACTTTTACTCCAATCATAAGTTGTTGCAGTGTTTGAAAATATAAATACTGAACATGTTCAGTTTTCATGGTCCTTCTCAGGTTTTGCAAAAGCACAAGTTTAGGTTTGTTTTTGTTCTTTAAATGAGACGACATGTTGATCAGAGAGCTCCATATCGCCGTGAAAATAGCTCAGCCTTTAGTGTTCATGTAGACAAGCCTTCCTACATTCAAACTACCTAATTAACATTTTATGACAAAATTACAGCATGCACTTGAACTGTAAGAGGGAAAGTCTGATTGGTTTTGGAACATATTTTGGCAACATAAAAGCAAAACTGATACAAATAATTTTTTTCTCGCTTTGCGGGTTTTTTTTTTTTTTTAAGAGGGAAAAAATAAATTAAAATTGGAAAACGAGTTTTGTGGGAAAAAATCAGTGATTTTATTTTTAGGTCATATTTCCCAGCCGTAGCAATCTTCCATTCAGAGAGAGACAGATCAAAATATAGAGATTCAATCTGCTTGTTTACCTGTTTAGGGCGTTCAAAACACTATGTAACTGTTTGATTTTTTAGACACAGACCTTAATGGATACCAAAGTCTTCTAACTATTGTGACAGGACAGAAAAATGGAAGAAGCAACACCAAAGACCGGAAAGCTGCTGAACAAGAAGGCTGTGAACGTCAGCCAAGGTCCTCCAACAGCACACGAGGTGAGTGGAGCTGCTGTCTCCTCTTTCTTACAGAAACATGTTTGCAGTGATGATTTAGAGAAAATAATGTCTATTTAGTTTGGATTAAGTAGGAATGAACTCCTCTGGATTCAGCAACAGTCTTTATGTTTAAGTGATAAGCAACAGTGGTTCAGCCCAAGATGTCAAACTGATTCACTCTCTCATTTATATTTACCTCCGCCAAGGAGGTTATGTTTTTGCCGGCGTTTATCTGTCTGTTTGTCTGTTTGTTTGTGTTCAAAATAACTTGAAAAGTTCTGGATGAAATTTTCAGGAATTGTTGGAAATGGGATATGGAAGAACTCATTACATTTTGGGGGTGATCCGGATCATTGTCTGGATCCAGGAATTTTTTTAAGGATTCTTCATCATTGCCAGATAGGACCATTTTTGCCAAAGTGGACCGAAGCTGCTTGGCGGAGGTCTGCGCTCTCTGAGTGCTTTTCTAGTTTAAGATGTCTTAAAGGGATAGTTCACTTTTTTATTTTTTATTTTTTGAACAAAAAAATTGGGCTGAGATTTGCGAAAAAAAAGTGCTTTTAACCTAAAAAATTGTGAATCTATATCATTCAGTCCTACTAAATCAGAAAGCACATGGCTAAGTGGGGCATCAAAGTTTTTTTTTTTTGGGGGGGGGGTGGTGAAAGTATCTCATAGTCTTTATTTTAATGTTGAAAAGTGTGGAGGAACTCTGAGTATGAGGCAACTTGCAAGATATGCAATAGTGTGGGGGTAAAGAAATTGGTCATCAAGTGCCTTGGAATGTAAATTGTCCGAGGCAGAAAGAATACTGAAAATTTGTACTCAAGTACAAGTACTGTCACTTTGCTCAAACTTTACTCAATTACAAGTAAAAGTAATGGTGCTAAAAAAAATACACAAGTAAAAATGCAAAGTACTCGTCTTAAAAACTACTCAGAATATGAATTAATTTTTAACTGATGGATTTTTCAGTGCGTCATCAACAGCATCATTCGATTCAATTCACCTGTATAAAATATCGAACCTGACACACCAGACAGACAGTTCCATATATCTGCCACAGAAATGTTTCACCAGTCCATCTGGAGAAGAATCGTTAAAAAATGTTTTCAGAGGCAGAACCTTCAAAAACAACAGCAGCTGGTGATTGGACGATCGTTCTGCTCGTCCCACTCTTCACAGACCAATCATATCAAGCCAAAGTTTGACGTAGCAGCTAGACCCTGTTGTTAGCCATTAGCTTGAACTACGTTTCAGTCCTTAGACTATCATCTTACATTACATTATACAACACAGATATCATTTACCACTTATATGTGACATGAACCTCGTCAAAGACAATGCCCACCAAGTTCCCCTGGTAAACTTCTGAGGAGAGCAGATTTCGCCAGGTATCGCTAAGTAACCACGGCTACCATAGACTAACCGGCATCATCCGCGGAGGATTTCCGCATCTCGCACAGTTTCCCAGCAGTGACCCCGGTTGGGAGAAGAGTAAAAACATGATTTCCTGTTAGAGAGGTTTAAGTGACGTTCTTTGCTCCTCTTTTAAAGAAAAAATTGAGTTAATTTCTGATAAAACTGCAGATGTTGCCGCGTCCACGAAGACCTTTTCAATGAATCAGGCGGGTCCGTCTGCTCTGCAAGGCTATAAAATATCCACGTTCAAAGCACATTTCTCAGACCAGTCAGCCGTCCCTGCATCATAGATGAATTGGCGTGGTCATGATTGGACGGCCTTATTGGCTACAAAGACGCAGATGAAAGGTTTGAATCTTAATTCAAATTGTGGCTGTACTCAGCAACTTTTGTTTTTTAAGTACTGAAGTAGTTTACATTGTGTAAGTTGTACTGTAAGCATGAGTAAAATTACACACTTGAAAAAATACTCATAGAAGTACAAGTAAACAACAGATCTACTTATTTACAGTAACATAAGTATTTGTAAATTGTTACTTCCAACCCTGGTCAGAGGCCTGTTAACTGCTACCCCCCACAGGCGAGAACCTTTAGCCTTTCTTCATCTATAGACCCCCTGATACCTTAAGCCTCCACTGACCCCACCCCACTTTGTACCCTTGATCAAGTGACCTTGTACGCAATTGCAATGATGTCTTCATGTAAATATTTTGTCTTTTGTCTGCTATTGTTGCTCAGGCCTGATCAAACTACATAAACCCTGTCCCTTCAGTCTGGGTCAGCTCAGACACAGACCTGCACTCTGCTCTGATAAACTCACCCCAGCACAGCAAACCCCAAACTTGACCCTGAAGATTTTCTTCAACATGTGATACATGGAAAATTGAGATAATGGGAGTCAAAGTTTACCAGTTGCACTGGAACAGCGGTGTTGAATGGTATAGCGTTCTTAAGAAAAGTCCTCAAAGTCTTAAATTTCATTTTCCTCATGACAACAGGTAGAAGAGTCAGTTGCAAATCCAGACAAAACTCCACCGAGGAAGAATAAAACTCCATGCATGCCGCCCACATCAGGATCAGACGATATATTTGAGGCCACAGCAGCAAGTATGTGTCACCCTGACTCACAGCATACCGTGGTATTAAAGAGTTTTTATTGATCATTTAAATCACCGATCTTACCCAATATGATGTTTGGTTTAATCTTCAGTATACTGTCTTTTTGCCTTAACACACTGGTGACTGCCATGTGATTTGCTGCTTTAGATAGTTGCATAAATAAGCAGAGTGTATGTGATTGGTATGATATATTTTTTAAATCATAAATAATGTTTGATAGACATTTCTGCTTCATAGTTTCTTTTGGGCCTCACTCATTCTGTTTTTCTTGTTATTTGTGTTTTTTTTGTTTCACACATAGGGATGGGACTTCATAAAATTGTATTGATACCAATTCTATTATTGATTCTGCTTATTGATTCGATTCTTTAACGATACCCTTATCAAATCCTGTGGATTTTCTGTGTTGGCAAAAGTCAGCTTACACAGGTTTCCAGAGACGACAATGTCAAACACATGTCGCTCCTGATGTTGGGTGCCTCTGAGGGCTTTTCTACTGTTTTGACCAGTTCTTTGTTATCATGTCTGCTGGCTGCTTCTGATGAGATCATGACGGGCAGTGCATGCAGAAAAAAGTCAAAGGAACTTGTTATGAATTATTTACTGGAATTGGTTTTGGATTCATATCCCTAGTCACACAATGATCATCCACCACATGTTACACTGAGCTGGATTTACATGTTTGCCAAGTCTAAGGTGCGTGAAAGTTCACACACACATGTGATCTCATTATGCTCAACTTTTTAACAATCAAATTTCCTCTGACTTTCTTTTCCTCAGAAAAAAACAGTTTGCTTTTCTCATCTTTCTTCCTCTTGGAGTACTCCAGAAATAGTTGTAACAGTAGAAAATTACACTTTGGTATTACTGTTCAGTATATTTTTTTGTTCTTGAGTGAAATTTGCAACGTCCCTTCTGTTGTTTTGTACCCCAAACAGGTGCAAGTAGAGAGGTCAGCATGCTGTTCTTGAAATTTGCTGAAGTGTTAAGGTGTGTCCTGTTTACTCTTGACTTTACGATCTTTAATCCGTCACCTATTGATCTATACTTGATAATCAGATAAACCTAAAATCCTGATTTGTTTATTCATATATTTACTCACAGGAATACATACACAATGCACATGAAAATAAATATAAAGCACATGTGGCAGAGGTAGAAACCTGCAAATAGCTTTTACAAAACAGAGGGTAACACAAAACCACTAAAACTAGATATCAAACATCAAGTGCAGCAGTTGTATACAAAGAAACACAGAAAATTATGATTATTTTAAAAAGTATAAGACAAGAACAGTGTTTAGGAACAATAAATTGATTATATTTTCATAGACGCGTGATCACTGTTCCAGGTCATGTTGGGGTTTTTGGACAGAGTCAGTGTATTTGTTCTGTATGATAACTCCCTGATATTTGATGAAAGAAAAGAAAGTCTTACATTTAATGTTGAAAAGTTTGCTGTTATAGACTTATAATGCCAGAATGAATGTTTTGTTGCAGTGAGAGAGCTGCAGGTGACGCCTTTCGTTTGGAGGAGCTGGATACCCTCCTGAGAAAAGCTCTAAGCCTCGAGTCTTACCTCATAGAGAAGAAACATCTTCTGAGGCAAACACTTTCTCATCTTTCTGATCAACTGAAGGGTTAGGTTTGTTTGGTGGGGTGGAAACACTGCTGTTTATTCTCCTGGAAGATGTTTTTGTTGGAGTGATTAGCTTCTGTTGTTTATATATCAGTCATACTTCTTACTTGACATACGTGTCAATGACAAATGGTGCATTTCCGTGTGTAGTCCCAGCTTCACTTGATTTAACTCGACTCAGTTTGCTGCTCTTTCCAAAACAGTTTACACTTTGATTGTGCCTCCTCAATGACAGGGGGCTGCAGAGGCAGCAGTGCAGCTGGTTCTCAGTCTGTGGCTCTGTCTCAGTCCAGAGACGTTTGTCAGCAGAAAATCAGCTGCTATTGAAAGTGCTGGAGTGTTTAGGAAGTCATACGGCAGCACAAAGCAGACAGTGAGAGGGGTTTGATTCCTGTGTTGGGCATCCAAGAGGTGATTCTCTCTGAACATTTAGTCCTAGCTCGCAACAGGACACAGACTGATCACCAGCCAATTACAGGGCTGACATAAAGAGACAAACAAGCATTCACACACGCTTACACCAAAGGGCGTATTACAGTCACACACCTTGTCTGACCTAGGAGTGAACCCAGCAACTCTCTTGCTGTGAGGCAACAGCATTACTCACTGCACCACCGTACAGCTTTGAATAGGTATCACACTGTGGAAACACACCAAAAGTTCCTAGTACTTGTTGTGCTACTCTCATATAATTACAAAATGATAAAAGCCTGATGTATGTTTATGAGAGAATTTGCTCTTTCAGACCAAAACTCAGTAAAATCCTATACTTTTTATACTGGGCTTACATTGTGTTGTACAATCTAAGTTTAGAAAGTAGGTAATTACATTTTTGAAATATACCATATTAAAGAAATTTTTGTTTTCACAAATGAATTTGTAGTTGTTTATAAAGAATTAAAGTGGCTTAACTAAAAAAGATGCTTAAACCTTTTTATTACTGCATTTGAGAGGGATGAATACAGGGGTGAACCAGAACCTGCCATCATTGTGTTGACTCCTCATGCACTTTGGGTCAAAGCTGCCCAAAGAAAAGAAGATTTTCCTCATTTGACATTCATCTTAATGTTACGCTATTTTTGATAAGGATGCTCTCCGCATTACTCAGTGCGGCCCTCCTGTCATATTCAGTTAATAATAAAAAAATAGAAATACACACTAGTTGCTGCATCAAAAAAGTACCTTCAGTCCTGTGTTTAAGTTGAGTAAATTTAGCACCACAGCAGTAGCACCTACCTTCTACATTATCTTTTTAGCCCTTTTAAATGTGGTTGATAGAACAATTGTTCAGTCACCTGCTGGATATGCCTTTGAAAGGTTCTGACCATCTCCAAGACTTTCTATGAGGTGTTGCCCAGATGGACTAGTGAAATATATAGAAAGGTCCATCAGGTGTGTCAGGTCTGTGCCCTGTACAGTAATCACTAAAATGCCTCCTGCACACTCTCTCATGTCTTTTGTCACCTTCCCTCTATCTGGAGAACAACATGTCTTCATATCCTGTTGTAAAATTGGCATTAAGCACCCTGGCTTGTTATATTTATGCAATGTAACAATCATACTTTGACAAACTAGCATTTTAGGTTGTAATAGATAATAAAGTGTAATATGCCTTTGTTGATTGCTGTTGGTCAGCACAGATTTTGTTCCAGTTTATTTTAAAAAGTCTTGAATTTGATTTTTTGAAGACATATTGGAATCCTATGTAATCACTACAGACCAGACAAGTACATTAGCAAAAAGTATAAACTCTAAACACTATTAAAATTAAAACATTCAACAATGCCATTGATAAATGCACTTTTTTAATGATAAATTAACAAAATATATTTTTCAGAATAAAACATTTAACCACTGAAGTTGTGGTGGCCACTGCAGTATGGTGTTACATTTTTTTCCAACAATTGAGGCACTACCCATTGTTTTAAATATCGACACAAAAAGGAGTGATCAAGAATGTAAACTTGAATTTCTGTGACTATATTTAAGCTCTTCTTGAAAAGAAAAAACATGTATCTGCATTTCTTTTCATTGTTAGGCTTTATACATTGCTAAAAAATATTGAAGTTTAGAAAATGGTATTAAGTGTGTGTTGGGTCAAACATCTGACCAGCAGATGGCGCAGGTGTGCTACACTGTGTCTCCATGCCTTTCTTCATTTTCATTTAAGCATACTCTTTGAGTTTTTACATCAATAAATAACTTTTAATACACTTATTAGCATGGCCTGTAACAAAAGTTGCCCTATTACCATGCACAGCCTCCTTGTCTCAATGAAACGGTGCCAATCAGTCATTTCATACAACTGCTGTACCCAAGAGGAAAATAGAACAATGTACATGGTATATTGCCATTTCAGCATCTCTTTATTTTTTAATAGAATATCATGCAGGTACTTAAAATTCTACAATATTTGTTTTCAGGTTAATTTTTTTTTACAATTTATATACAGTTCAACCTGTGTCCACCGCATGAACCCATATCTGCAGTTTGTGAGGTTATGTGTTTCTAGCTCCAAAATAAGTATCATAAAAATGTTTTAAGTTTTCTTATTTTTACACAAATCTTGAATGTTTGTCATCTAAAACAGAGGAGACTTTCGAAAGAGTTGTGGCGTCTGCTTGTGATGAACAGAGTCAGCATGTAGGTGGAGGCTGTATGGCTGTTACAAAGTAAACTTCTGGAGGCAAAAAAACGTATTGCATTTCTCTTTCAGCTGAGAGTTTAGTAAAAGGTGTCATGTTCTTCTGCTTCCCAAGCCCTTACTAACAACATTTTAAGCAAAGAGAATAATTTTGCAGGAAATGGGACCTTTAAGGTGTGCCTGAGGCAGCAACATGAAAGCCACTGGGCTAAATGGCTTGATTGCAGTCACTGTTTTTATAAATTACTAGGAAAAAATGAAACCATTCTTACTTTAAAACAAGACATTGAATTAAAAATCTAAAAACAGTGCTAAAGTAGAGAATGATAGTTGCAATGCAACATGTTCTTAAGAGTGTTTCAGAGAGCACATTATGAACACATGAATAGTACTAGAGGTTATTCTTAGCAAGTTGCCAACAAATCTTGACACCAGTATAGCAAACTGACCGTTCACATTTTGACCGCTGTAAAATTCAAACAAAATAGCACTGTCATTATTTACATGAGTTTGTAACTTCTTTTATGTTTAAGAGGAATAGTTGTTGAATGTCCCGTGGAAACCATAGGGGATGTTCACCGGCACCGCAGCCCTGCCCAGCTCTTCAAATGTTTTGGCATCTAACACCAGGAGGAATGTGCTCTTGTCCTGGAAATAAGAAAAGAAACAGGTGTTAAAAAATGCATGTTAAGTTTAAGTGTTATTCAGTTTATTCAGAATATTCAAGTGTACATGGCAACATTTTGTTAAAATTCAAGATGCACTCTTTCATTTTGGTGAAAGAATAAAGAAGTGAATAGCTTCTAGGTGTCAAACTTGATGGCAAACGCAGAAGTGCCTTAAACTACAATATATGAAAAGGTCAGCAGAAGGCATTGCCTCTTTTCTATAAAACGAGTCTTACAGTTTTAAAGTCTACATAAAAAGTGAAGTAGCTCAGTGAACATTTCCCAAACAAGTTTGGGTTTAAGCCTTTTTCTATAGTATAATGTAAAGATGCCCTGTATCTAAATATCTCAATAAAGATATTAACCAAAAATGCATTGAAGAGATCATTTTTGCTTACTTTTTTTTGAATTTAGGACTAAAAATACACTCCACGAAGTGTATCTCCTTACAAACCACTGCCTTCATGTCATGGATAAATTTCACAGTATAACAGAGTTTTAGAAAAAAATACCGAACACTGAGTTGCAGCTTTAATCCAAAAATAGACCAATATGACCTCATGACCTATTGTACAAGTTTTACATGGTATAAAAATATAACTCTGTTCACCTTATTTGGAGTGATGACAACTGACAGGACAACACCATCATCTTCCTCAATGGCGCCAGGAGAGGGCACAAAGATTGGTTCAGAGGGATAAAGACCAGGATGTTCCCAAATCTGTGAGAAAATACTGCAGTTTTAGAGTCAAGTTCAATGCAAGTTGCAAATACAAAGGTATGTTTGATACAAGTCAGGACTAAAGTAAGATCCCCTGTATATAGTGTACATTTGATACATATTTTTCACCCCCTACAAATACATGTCTGTGTCCTACCACTGTGACTAATATGCCAGTAAAAATGCAGACACATGCGCCGTCATAACCGCAAGTGCCGCTTCCTTGTTGTATATTGCAGGGAAATGCTTCATAGCCCAAACAAACAGGGATATTTCACAACACAGACCAAGTTGGTGGAGAGTTGATGACACTTTTTAACAGCTTTTCCTCTACATTATTAGGAAACTGGGACATACTGGGACATAAATAGACCTTGTGTTGTGCTTGTCGTTTTAAAAGACTGTAGTAAAACCCAAATGACAAGTGGAGGTGTGTAGCATCACTGGAGTCAGTGCCTTGTAATGAGCCCTGTGGGCTTTGGAAAACTTTTCGTATTGAAAATGTTCTCAGTAAAGACTGCATTTTCTCAGTAAATGTGTCCATCCTCAGGAAAACACTGAAAATGCTGTAGTACATATGTCAGGCTTCTAATCAGCACTGTAATGCTGCTATAGTCACCAAAACCATAGAAGAAGACATGGAGCCTACGCATACATCATGATGAATGTTGTTCTCCATGTCCTCTTGTTGCTCACGGTGGTTGTAGAGGAGCAGGAGATTTTGCAACAAGCAACAAGCTCAGCAGCCTCTACAGCACAGTGTGACACTGTATTCTGCCATTGTTTCTATTGTCGTTGGGGCTCGCGTATGCATTGTAAGGGAGATGTGGGCCTGTCACGTCATCTTTCTGAAACTATCCGTATTTGTTGTCCACACGGAAATGCTCAGCCGGTGTTTTCAGATTTATCCACTCTGGGACCTGTTTTCAAAAATGTGCGTTTTCAGGCACCCGTGTGGACGAAATGCCTCTACAATTAAAACCTTGTGCTGATACTCCTGAATTCCTCTCTGTGTGGATGGCCCCTTAGTGTGAAACTACTGTAACAGCTGGCAGAAGTGCAAACTTAAATGTGGAAAAGCAGGTAGTACTGAACTTGGAGAGCAACAGAGTTGCATAGAAACTGCATGTCATTGACTTTGCTGAACACAATGAAAAATAATCCTTTTGAAAGATGGTTTAAGCCCCATTGTGTTTTTGGAGACTCCTATAGTAGACTGTGTCTTGTATTTACATGTTACTTATGCCTCTGAAAGTAATCGACTTTTGTTGCTCTTGCTGTTTTAAATTGATGATTAAAGGAGGTGATGGTTTGGCGGAGTGGGCTTCAATCCAGCCAGAGGTCCATTTGCCACATGTCTTCCCCCACTCTCCTCCCCCTTTTCCAAGTCTTTCCACTGTCTCTATGCGATGGTTAAAGGCCCAAAAATCCATATGAAAAATGAATGATGAAAGAGGGACACTACCTTCTTATTTTTCCCGTTGATGTCCATTTTGATCAGTGTGTCTCCCACAAGATGTCTGAAGCCGCAGCCATAGAAGTAGCGGTAGGGCTTGGTGTTGTACTTGCCATAGTTAATCTGAGGGAACTCCAGACCCCCATATTGGTGAAGATCATCTCCATGGAGGTCTTCATGTGTGCAAAAGATCTAATCAGAGAAAAGTTTCAACATGGTTAATAGGGTTCACAGAGCACCACCAGTACATCATCCAAAAGAGACAACTTGACTTGGTAAAGGTTGTTGAAGACATTTCACATTTTCCCGGATAAGCCTCAACAGGTTTTAGGATTGCTGGGATTAGTGCCAGAGCTCTTTGACACTGTTTATCATTAGAATAACAATTATTGCATAATGTCTTTTACAATCTTGACCAAGTCCAGTTTCCTCTTTTGAGTCAAATTTGTATTACAGTGTTCTAGATGACTGATAATACACAAATCTACATATCTTAAGATTGAATGGTACTGAAGACATCAGCCATCATGCTGAAAGACTTTTTAAGCAGAGCCATCTAGACTCAACCTTCAGGTCATCTAGCAAACTGACAGAGCACATAGTCTGAGAACATGCACATGCTGTTTGGGCCAACTCTCAACCCCAAACCTTGAACCCTCTCTTTTCTGCCAACAATAGGACATGTTTATCATCTGAAGACTGTCTCATGCATCGGTATCTCTAGATCATGTCTACCCCTTACCTTGTTTTTGGCTGTTCTAACAGCAGTGGCTGTGGTGTCAAACTGGTTGTTCAAGTTCTGGTTGAAGGGTGTATCATTGTCCACATTCAGTGGTAAAACGAAACGCCGTGGAAAGACTCGACACAAGGTGTTGTACACCTAATGGGACAGTATTTATATGACTTAGAGAGAATCAAGAAAGATCTCAGCACCATTTAAATGAAACAAAGACATCTTTAAGCCCTTAATAAGCCTCTGTACACGCAGTGGGAGTGTAGATCATCTAACTTCACTTATAACTCACCTCATCAAGAGCTTCTCCGGACTTGCGCAGGTTCTGGACATTGTAATTTGAGATCGCCTGGCCATCATCTGAAGCACACATGTCTACAATCAAGAAGCCCCCCTCTTCATATGCGTTGATTTGATGGAAGGTTGACAGTGGTTTGGCCAGGTACTTGGTGGAGCTTACCTGGAAAGCAGAATTAGACAGAAGGGTAAGGGTACTCATATTTGTTGTTCAGTGTAGAAACAGAAACAAGAGGGCAAAAGTTTTTCTTCTTTGAGACCCAATAATGATCTTATATCTGAAAACTATATGCACGGAAGTCAACGCAGAGACAAATGGTTCCCTTATCCACGTTATTTTAACATTGAATTTCACTAATGAATTGTGATGGTTGATAAAATCAAAGTTAAGGTTACCAGTACTTATTGCTGTTGTCCTAGATACCCTAGTCCTAGTTCTTACTTTTTATTGTAATTGCATCACCAAATCCAATAATAATGTACATTTTCCATTTTTGTTCTTTTTTTTCCTTCTTGGAAGTGAAGTGAGAACATAAGATTCAAAAATGATATCGACATTGTGGTGTGCAATGTATACAATGTAAACAATACCAAGGGTCTATATTCTGGAAAAAAAATCAATAAGAAAAAAAATTATTAATAAATACATTTTAAAAATGGTGGGGGGTGATGATGTTTGTATGTATGTGTAAACTGTGCTTATACTTGGTCATTGCTTTAGTATGGGTTCAACAAGTTTCCACCTAGCAACAAAGGTGTCTGAACCTTCTTGACCTACAAATTATAGGATGGGGCTCAGATTTGAACCATTTGATTGTAATACATTTTATTGCAACTGTTGTTAGTATTTGTAGTAGAAAGTTTTTTGCTTTCCCTCGATGCCTATAGGTATTAGACCAAGTACAGCTACTTGTGGATCAATCTTAAGGTTTTGATGAAATGTGTTACTAAGGGCTTTAAAAATATCATTCTAAAATTTTCTTAATTTTTCACATGTTCAAAATATGAGTCCCAACATTCTCTCCAGCATTTATCTGGGTACACTGAACTCATCTTTGCCAGCATCTTTGGAGTCCAAAAAAATATCATAACTACATTCCACTTAAATTCCCTCCATGTATTAGAACTGGTTTCAAGGTGTGCCAAGTCCTAGTTCTTTCCAACCAAAAGGAAAACTATTGTCATCAGTGTAAAACAGACGATTGTCAAATCTTCTGAAAATTTAAATAACTGTTTCTACTAAATTTTACAGAGCCTATATGCTGTTTGAGTTCTATATGCTCATTAGGTTTTTTTTTTAACATGGCCCTTTCAATAGAATTCTTCTATGCACAAGACAAAAAGTCTGTGGCATCAGGACTGCCCCTCCCCCCAACCCTCTTACAGTGCCAGTAGCTGTAAGAGGGTTGTCATCTTCTCTCATTGGTCAGATATGGGCTTACTGGATGCAAACTTGAGGTAAAATTGACCATGGTCTGGAAAAATAAAAGCTGCAATTTCGCTGAACATCATTATCTAGCTGGTGTGTTAGTTTACATTAACTGGCTATGGATTCGTAAATTATTTGAGAGAGAAAAATTGCACCCGGTATTAAGACTATTGGCTCGGAGTGGCCTGCCCTGTGCAGGGCAGATGCCATGAACTGACTGCAGAGTCACTGACAAGATGGCACCAAGCAGTGCTGAACAGCCCATTTGTTAGAGTGGACCCATCAACATAACAGAACTGACCGGGCCCATGTTGGTTATTCAGCAGACATATGATCTCATAAAAACTTTAGAAATCAAATGCTACTTTAGAAAATGTATGTTAATACTTTACACAGAGACTTTTGATATATTTTGATGTTATGTTTGTGATGAATGTCAAACAACAAGAACTTTTAGCTTAGGGAATAGTTTAGTAATGTTTATGCCATTAAGCTGTAAAAGTACATAACATCCTGTTGGAGACATTCCTCTGCTCACTCATGGCCTCCAACAGGTTACGTCAGTCTGACCTGGAATTGTAAATATCAAACATGTTTTATTTTTATGTCTTAAAAACAGAGAAGCTCTGACTTAAATAGGACCAGAACAATAGCTGTATTTGTAACTCACATTTAAGGATTATTTGGACTTATAATAGGTTGCAAGAGGTCTCCAAATGGGTAACACCTCTCGACTGTTGAAGGAATGAAATCTGGTATGAAATCAGGCATAAAATTGTCCGGTTTGTAGTCAACCTAAATTGGTCTGGTTGTTGGGCTGTCCTTTCCAGTGTTAATTGCGTCACTTGTACGCTTTTGGTGTAATGTCTTCCTTGTGATAAATATTCTTGTTCAGCAAATTTCAGCTTTAACTCAAACAAATGTCAGATTCTTTTACAATTTTAATTTTTTTAAGTTTATGAAAGAATATAAAATGAGAAAAAAGAAACACTTTACTTGCCACTGACATGCCCTATTTTCTGGAAATAAAAGGCTCATAATTTCAGTTGTTTTTGTCTGACTTTTCATACCACCATATAAATACTAATTAGCAAGATGAAAGTTCAGTTTAGGGACGTACCTTCCCTGTCTCCTTGTCAATTAGGTGGAAGACAGTGTTGAGTTTTGGGTCCCAGTAAAAACCATCACAGATGCTTTTTGTTCTGAGCTTGCCCGTCACAATCTTCAACAGGTCCATCTTGATCGGCTGCTCGATAAACACCACGTAGTTCTGAGACATCGCTGCAAGTAACAAGGTCATGTTAGTGTCAGTTCATATTTATAAAGGCATTTTTGATTTGTGAAACAAAGAGTTTGCCAATTAAGATATCTACTGTGGACCATAACAGATGGATTTTTAGGCCAGTTTGGCAGGAATTTTTTTTCTGGGTTAGATCTTCAGAGCACGTCATGAAACATTTACATGCAGTTAGAAAAAAGACAGACTTGGTAAATGGACTTGATCTTATATAGTGCTTTTCTAGTCTTTGACTACTCAAACAGCTTTACACCACAGGTCAAACCTACCTACTGACACACATTCGTTCTCACAATTCACTCACTGGTGGTTGGAGTTTCTATGTCAGTTGTCCATCAGTATCAAAAAACACATTCTTACCCTTTCATTCCCATTTACATGCCACTGACGCAGCAGTGGGAGCAACTTGGGGTTAAATGCCCAAGGATTCATCACCATGTGACAGCTGGAGCTGGGCTCGGACCTGCAACCTTCCAATTACCTAGCACACTATCAGACTGCACCACCGACGCCCCAGATGATTTCTGTTGTTAGCCAGACTAAAAATGGACTTTTTAAAAAGACATTTAAACATGACTTAAAAAGCAATAAACCAGATTCCCTGAAGTTGGACTCCAACACCTAATGCACTTGGAGATTAATTTACTCCTGTGTGTAGCAGAATTAAGGACTAAATCTACACAATCTGACTCAGCTGAGCTGGACAATGCAGTTTACCAAGCAAGGACACCAATGGTGAGGAACAAAAGAAAGATTAGTGTTCACTGTACCAAATCTTTTGCTCACCAAAGCTGTGGTAGTATGATGGATTGGACTTGTCCTGTGAGGGAATAGAGCACAACACTGTGACTCCCTCCAGGGTGTCATCGGGGTTTTCCTTGGTTGGTGGCACACGGATAATGTTGTAGGATGCCCCTGCAGGAACAGAAACAATTATTGTGCAACAAGTCAGCAGAACAGTGGGGAAGAGTACTGTTCCTGACATCTATGTAGATTTCCGACCAGTGTTATTTGTTGTTCAGATACCTTTTGGGGTGTAGGAGTTCCCCATGTTGTATGTGGTTCCATCAGGTTCAGTGTGAGGATGTGCTGTCGCTCCATTCACAGCAATGAACTTGCTCCAGTCCACCTACCAAGCCAGAAAAAGGACTTGTAAACGTTTTTTTATTTTATAATTTCACACAGCTGTAGCGGGCTAACAAGCTGTGACAGTAGCCTTCACTGATGCTATAAAGTTGCCAGAATGCTGCACTCTTTTACGACCATTGCTATCATATTTAGTTCAATGCACAGATATGTCCACATTGTGTAAAAGTCACTTATCTCACAACCATGTATGACATAGTATCACCTTTTTAGTCGTCTCTAGTGTCTCAGGGTCCAACCTGTGCATCATGTTGGTTTCCGTGCTGACATAATAATCACCCTTGTAGGTAACAAAGGCCACATTTGCATTATCGGTGGGCTCTACAAGGAAAAGTACAAGGCAGTAAAGAACAAGTGAGCACAGGACAAGCAAAACAAAAGCATTTACTGATAACCCATAATGTATGGAAATCAACACAACAAGGCAGTTTGCACTAAAATTACAGCTTGTTTCCTTTATTAAGAGATCTTGGTACCTGTTTATGCATTTTGAAGATGCTCATTCTTATTAAAATCTTGGCCAAAAGCAAGAGAAGATATTACTTGGGTAGAATAGTTTTGTAGGGCTGATGTATCAATTCAATAGAAGCCAAATCTCAAAGCTAATTTTGTTTTTTGCCATTGCAGTTTGGGATGCACAATTATATCAGTATACAATATCAGTTGAAAATAATTGCCCAAAATGTTGATTATCGTTTTTGGCAGATATTAAAATTCTGCAGACATTACAACCGGTACAGATATCAGCCATACATTTTGGCCATATTCATAATATATATGGGCTGTACTACAGTATCTACAGAATGTTCAAATCTACCATAATGCTCAACTATTCATCATCAAATGTTTACATTTGTAAGTCATAAGTATCATTAATAAGAAAATTAAATGATGTTTTTCACCTGTTTCTAACACAAATAGACTGTCACAATGAAAGGAATAGGTTAATTTTGAAAGAGACTGTGTTCTTGGTATATAAACATTGGTAATGGTATTGATGATAATGACTTTGGACATATCAGCACATCAAATATTTTCAAAATCCAGTATTAAGTATAAAGTTACAAAAAAGAATCCATTTTGGTACAATTTCCTGACCTATAGTAAACTAAAGGATTATTTTTAAACAGTTATCACTAGATTTGTCATTTACAAAAATAATAATTACAGCCTTATATTGCTTGTCAGGGTTTTGACCAAGTTTTTATCCTTTTAAGTTGTTGGAAATTTTGTGAAAGACACAGTCAAGATCCACAGTCTACATTTATCACTATACATACTGTAACGTGGCATCTGTATTAAGATGTGTATTGCAGGCTATGGGAAATACCCAGCTCTTACCCTAAACAATACAGTCTGTTGATGTAAACATTTTCATGCCAGCAATAAGTAAATCCTCTAATTTCTCTTACAAAAATGACATAAAATGTCTTGTGTCAGTCTTGTTTCTATCCGTACAGCTTGATGAAATACTCACTTGGTAACTCAAATCTCGAAAGGAAGCGCTGGAAGAAGTTTTTGCAGGGGTCTGGCATCATGACAGTGCCAAACTCTGACACAGCTATACGGTTGAGCTCCTTGTTGGCTTGGTAACTGTCACTGCCAAGGAAGCGACTTTTGTAGGTGACCTTACCGTTGGTTATTTTGAACTGGTGCAGGAGAGCCATACCATCAAACCAATGATTGAATCTGAAAAGGAAAGGAGAGGGAAAAAGGGAGGTAGAAATAGTTCTAAAATGAAAAAGGGAGGTGTTACAGTGACTAACTTCACAATAGGACTATGACCACTTGGATGAGAATTTGGCTTGTGCAGGTGGAGGTTATCGTGACTGATGCATATTACTGTCATTTGTTAAACCCTTTCACCATTAAATTCAAGATGTAGTTTTAGGACCTTTGATGCTCATCAAGGTACGGCCCCTAAAGCAGGTAGGGGACCTGCTTTTAGTGGGTTGCAGCCGTGTACCAGGGAGACAGTTGTAGTAAAAACACAATTTGGGCTTTACTGTGACGAACATATTTCCAATGATGAGTGCATGTAAAGGTCCAATAGTTGTTTTTCTATGGATTTCTAAATATTTGGGCCTTACTCTTTTGACATATTTTTTGGGGGATGGGACCATTGACACTGAGAGGACCCAAAGTTTGGTCTTAACTTGGGCTACCAACTTAGAGGACTGCAGGCTCTGAACGTGAGGTGAACATAACTGCTAGATCACCTGTGCCTCGCAATTTTCTTGTAAAGCTGTTGAAGGCATGGCTCTATGAAGTCCGTTTTTCAGCACTCAGCGTCCTAGGCGAAAACCCCCTTCAGCAACTCTATGTCACCACGTTCACAATGCTTTTTCTCGAAACTGTTGACTTTTGTGCAGTGCTGTGCTGGTCACTTATCCCTCACTGACCAATCAAAATCAAGAAGGGACAGAACTTCTTGTATAAGCATAGTTGACAAGGCAGGCGGAGGATAAGCTGATCTGAATTGTCTTTTGAGGGGAGAATGTCCAGGGTGAAAGCTGCACTTACGTTAGAATGTGATTCCGTTACATTGGATTGAAGCATACTGGTTCAAATTTCCTGACTTTGCAGGGCAGCTGGACTCACCAGATCTGTCATCAGGCAATTTCCATCTTACAAAGCCTCAAGCTTCATATTTAGAAAATAAATATGACACGGTCTAACAGTGTTGCTCAGATGGATATGTGAAATATATATCCAATGGATACATGAAACAGTCTGTCGAGTTAGATATATCCATAAATAAAGGCATATTTTAAGAGCGCAGAGCTATTTAAAATGGCTTAGAGGGAAGCAGAAGTCACCTTTTGTAGCCTAAAGACATTAAAAACTGCTAAGAATGACTGAAGCTCTGATTTTCAGTAATTTTCCAAAAATGGCAGCTGTGGACACAGGCTCGAACACTTTACAATATCGGATTAGAAATACACCTTTCTGCTTTCTGCCACTTCAATTTAATGACAAATAGCAGAGGGGTAGGAGAGTAAAAATTATTTTTGTATGCAGCTGGTTTCACGTGGCAGAAGAACAAATTGGATATTAGGTACATGAGGCATGTTTTTTGTTTTGTTAAGGACCGGTTGTGGACAAAAACTTCAGTGTTGTGTGTGAAGCACATAAACGCACGAAACCATAAAAATAAAAGAGCATTCAGTGATGAAACAAACCGCACTGACTGTTGACTGTTGCCTGCTGGCACAAAGAAACAAATGATCCCTTTTATCTAGAGGCTGTGTAATAATTGATCATTTATACTACAAGTAATGAATTTGCTTGTTTTTTGTTGTTTTTGCTTGAGTTTTGCATCTCATGATAATTATTTCATAATACTAAAATACACCATGCATCTTCCTTTATATCGAAAACCACAAAAGCATTTTTTAGATTGTCCTAGTTTCATAAACCATAAAAGGGAAAATCTTGCTGTAATTTATAAATGCAGCGTGATATTCTGCGCAGTAAAGAAAACTCAAGATATGTTTCTGACTATCTTCAACGCATACCAGCATGTGCACAAGGTTTTAAAGGGCTGAAGGGTCCATTTTTCAGGTAAAAAGGAGATTTAGAACAGAAAAAGGTAAGTCGGAATAAATAATGATTAGAGGCAAGGCCACCCATAATGGGGGACAAGGGGTAAAGCTTTCTGTTGCCCAGAGTCATGGAGGTGACCTGACACAGCAGATAGGCAGTTTTATACTATACAGCATACAGTATATTTCACTGTAGTCCATCAGGGTAACAGCCCATAGATAGTGTTTTGGGGAGGCAGAACCTTTCAATAACAAGTCTGGGAGGTGATTGGACATTTGTTCTGACAATTACAGTCATAATGGGCCATCAGATGTCGTAGCAGGTAGGCACTGCTGTGGTTTAAGGTAAAAAAAAAACAAAAACGAGCTATTTCGTACAACAGACTTTTGCCAAAACATGTCAGAATTGAAACAATGCGTCTAAAACTGTTAGCATCAGTGCTAATCTCTGTATGAGCTGTCACTTATCGCTGTTGTAATGCTCGTAGCTTTCGCCTCCTCCTGCTTTAGAGGGCACTGAGTGGTTGGTGACTCTGCAGTCGAGCTCAGTGTTTTGGCTTGAAGTTTTTGAAGATGGATCTGCCTGATCACAGACTTTCAATTAGGAGGATCCAGCTGCACTGCAAGGTAATCATGGTTGGGCCCACACAGGGTAGGCTAAGAAACAGTCCATCCTAAATTCTAACTACATTTATTTTAAAACAAAATACTTTATAAATACTTCATTTCTTGTTGGGCCTGGAAATCATAACAATACAATTTATTTATGTCATAAGCGGGCAGTATACCAAACCATGTGTAACTTTAACGGAAAATAACAGACAGGTGGATGTTAGTGACAATAAATGAATAGTTAGTACATTGGAAAAATATGTGTACTGGGACTGTCACTGTCATGTGGCCCCTTAAGTATTGAAAAGTCACAAAAAATGGCAAATATACACAACTGGGTGGAATTTAACTATTGGGTCAGTAATAATCATGTTTAAAGACTTGCTATAATTAATAGGGTCCATGTAAGGTGGCTTTCAGGGGCCCGGCCATGTCTGTGGGCGGCCCTGAGAGGACAAAAATATTTCTCATTGTGGACTTGGGGAAAAAAAAAGTCGAGATGTCAAGAATGTTGATAAACAATTAAAAAAGACAAGTTGTTATGTTTGGGGAAAAAAAAGTCACAATGTTTATCCTAAAGTTTGAATGATTTATTCTTCTGAACAGATGCATTTTCCCCTCAATCTTTTCCAAGTCCTATCAGTGATAATTAAAATATGTTAAAGCTTAAAAACTGAGAACTTTATTATTGTATAGTCTCAGGCTATAGGTAGCTCCTTTATGAAATAAAAATAATTGTATTGATGAGATCATGAGCATGAAGCACAATTACTCACTTACAACTGTTGCATCAAATTCTTTTAAATGACAAAAAATGTATATTAAGTTTATCACACATGATTAAGTAAATAAATAAAAATAAATCAACTTTGCTTTTGAGGTATTCCTCTGTTAAAATATACATGACAAGACACACAAAGAAACCAGGCATGACATGCTATATAACACATCGTTAAAGCTGGATGATCTGTTTTTCACATTTGGAGGCCAAAACCATAAGTGAACTTGGACCTTAATTCAAATCTTTTATCTTTACATGGCATTTTGTTCTGGCATTGAGCTTCACATTTGTTAGATCAGTGTTTTCCAGACTTCTTTTGCCCATGGCACACTTACTATCAGGCCAGAATCTCTTGGCACACCACATTCATATCTATGACAAAATAGCCTCTTTAATACTTGTTATGGAAATTTGTCAGTCTGTAAATGATCGTTGTTGTTCACAAATGCCAAATAACGCCACTAGCCAATAACTGTGTAATAAGCACTCCACCCATTAAGTCACAACAGTTTCAGCCGTATATGTAAGAAAATGCACCTTACAAACTGTTGAAGTAAATCGAAAACTTACTGATAAAATTTTGTTGTCTTAATAACAACTTTTAAAAATAAAATATAGAAATAAAAACATAACCCTATTAAAAACATGACACAGGTGAGGTATAAAGAATAGCAATGTAAACACCAAACACCAGAATTATCCCAGTTTACTCCTGTATGAGACGATCATTTCTTGTCATCATGTGCTGATAAAGGTTTATGTAAGGTTGCAGATTTATTTGATAACTATGTTCTCAGGTCTTTTGAAGAGCTGAGATTTAGATATGACATCCCACAAAAGATTTTTTAAATGTACATACAAACAGAAAGCTTGATTTCTCAATCACAGAAGTCTTTATCCCTTCTTAGTCTTACCTCTGTGGCAGAAATAGCTGTAAGATACTACTCAAAGAGGGGCCTAACTGCTGATTTCTATAAATTATGGACAGCTCCTAAGCCTCCTCAGAAAGTTCAAAACTGGTGTGTTGTGTAGATTTAGACAGGGTCATTTTAGTGGAGGAGTAGCAAAAGGTCTGCTTAAAAGCTCAAACACAATCTGTATATACTCAGTTTAAACTGATAAAGTCTAAGTGCTTAATGAGAATATATACAACTCATTCCTTATTAAATCAATCTGACCCCAACATACCTGATGTTTGCTCTCAATGTGGAATTAAAGGAACATTGTGTCACTGCCCCTGAGACTGGCCAAATATTAAAATCTTTTGGAAGAAAGCTTTGGATACCCATTCGCATAAACTTTATGTCCTAAACTGTGTGTCTTGGGAATTCTCCCTGAAAATTGTGAACTAAACAAGGCAAATAAGAAAATGATATCACGTTGTTATAACACACAATAGCCAAATCCAGCTCTATCTCCAGACCAAGATTTAAAGTGTGGCTTGAAAGCCTGTCAAATTCTCTAGCTCTAGAAAACCCACTTTTATGATTAGGTTTTCTGTTTTTGAGGAAATTTGAAGAAGATTTTTTATACTCAAGGGCAAAAATTTAAAGAAGCCATTACATCTTAGCTAGTCATTATTCATTTATTTATGTTATGAATAGATCTTCATGGTAGTATTAATCATCGTGCTGCTGCCTTGGCAAGGACACTCTTGAAAAAGAAAATTTTAATCTCAACGAGGTTTTCCTGGTTAAATAAAGGTAAATAATAAATAATTAAAATTTTCTTAACTGATTTCATAGTGTCTTGGGGAACAGTTTCCTACTAACTATGAACTGTATTTTAATTTGAAGCTCTGTTAAAACACCCGTTTCTGACTAAAATGTGAGGACTGATGCTGACATATGATCTCCAAATCTAATCTTGTGTGTTGGACCTGAAACCATGTTTTATTTTATTCGTTTAATTTTTGAAAATTATTTTTTAAATCATTTTTTAATAAACCTAACTCAAGCAATGGGGGAATGGGTGGGCGGGACGTATTAACATTTTATTTTGTTCTTTTTTTTCAATAATTGAATTATCATTTGAACTGGATCTTGTATTTATTTGTGTTTGTCTTGTGTATTTTTCTCTCTGTTTTTATCTTAATTGTTGTGTATTTTCATAGTGTCATAACTACTTTGACTATCATTATTATTTTTTAGTATTATTGTACATGTTAAAACTAAGCAAAAATGGAAAAGAAAAAAACACCTGATACAGAGATGTTGGGCCATGCCAATGCCGTCTTGCACCTCACTTGTCCTATGTACTATGTCTTTTTTGTTTTTTTAATGTTGTTGCTGTCGTTTATTGTTGAAGTTCATGCTAAAGCTCTGTAAAAATAGTGCAAGTTTCAGTGTCAATGTAGACAAGACTGCCTACATCCATACTGCATATTGGACTTTTAAAAAATTTACTGTATGCACAAATCAGTTTAGTTTTGTGACATATTTTTGAAAAAATTAGGGCAAGACTTGTTTTATGTACCTTGTGTCAATTTTTTTTAGAAGGGAAAAGAAAATGATAAAAATTGAAAATCAAGTTTTGCATGAAAAAAATTACGCTCACTTCAAATGTAAACTTATGATGGTTTGAAAAGTCCTGTTTTTGCTGTAAGGCCTTAGACTCCTAATAAACTACTTTTAAATATTATGACGTTAACAAGCCAACCATAAATGTTGAATTTCAAATATTGTTAAGAAATTGTAGAACTCACCAATTCTTCATCTAAATGTAAAACTTAAACCACTGAATCAACTTGTTTTTTTTGGCTGTTGTGAATAAATCAAAACTTTAAACACTTACTTCTGGTTTCCAATCTCGAACTTCCCAGGTCCATTTCTCAGGAAGCTCCCGTTGATCCATTCTGGGACGTTGCCAGTGATTTCTGTATCGATTGGCTCTGGGGTTTCCTCCACTGAGGTCACAATCTTCTCAATACTTGGGAGACCGTGAACATCCGTGAAATGGTTGATGTTCTTCTTAGACTTTGATTTTTTGAGTCCTATGGAAAAAAAGATCTCAAGTTAACTTGAGCAGAACCCAAAGTCAAACCTGCAACATTAAAATTGTTATGTAATTTTATTATTGATGAAAAATGCTGTAGTTGTCTTCATTTTTCATTCTTTTTAGAGTGAATTTACCTCCATTGTGTTGAATTTTGACAGATGCCATGGCTGTAGTGTTGTTCCTTGTGTATCTAACAGTGTTATTCTTGCACACTGCTGCAGTAGTGTGGTTTCTCTCAGTGTGGCACTCAGCTTTATACCGTCCTCCTGACTCTGAGACCCCCTCCCCTTTCACGAACCCTCCAGTCAGATAAGTGGGTGCACAAGCAGTGATTTTGTGCTTGTGTAACCATCCAAAAAATAGAAGCGTTTCATGATCACAAGATAATACAAGAAGTAACTTATTCACAGAGATAATCAGTTTTTCTTACAGACAAGTGACAACAACTCTCTGTGACTGCATGCATCGTTCTGTATATTGGTGATAAATGTGCATGTTTATGAGCAGTGATGTTGCAAGAAAGTACAATCAGATGAGGAGCTGGTCAGGAAACATTCATATAGATTCACAATCAGTCTTGTGTTAGCAAACCAAATCTCTAGAATGATAAAAGCAATTGTGTTGTTTTTGTATGCAAACTTGGATTATCCTTTGTATTTCTCATGCAGGATGTCATCACAAAGTGAATCTGAATGCATATATCACCCATAGAGTGGATAGCTTGTATATTTTATGGTTCCCCTTAGGTCACATAAAGGTGAAATGGTTATCAGGTGAGCAGGAGAATCTAAATTGTCCTTTTACTTTTGGCTGTAAATAGAAGAGTCAAAATGAGACACTTTTTATGCAATTGAGTGTGTTGTCAATTTTTTCAGTTGAGTCTTTTGGCATCCATAAAACTGGTATTTGCTATAAGTACATTATCTTTACATGCTCTTAAAGCTATCTAAATTAGCTTTATCTTCTCCCACTTTGTCTTATCTATTAACACATAGAACATTGTTTTTAAGTCATGTGTAGTATGGGGTGAAACAGAGGGCATGGATAAACAGGGCTGTTCCTTCTCCAATGGACAAATGCTGATGCAGTCAACTTAAATAATAACTCACTCTCAGATAACCTGTGTCTTAATATCGTATTAAAGTTAGGAAAGAAAAATAATGATGACAGTCTACTGTGATAGTCTGTTCTTAAGAGACGGGTGTAATAGATAAAACAACGTTAAATTCTATGATAAATGAATCTGAATGGTATTTTTTTTTATTTAGACAGTCAGAGATGAAATGCTGAAGTATTATAGTAGTTATTCTGGCAACATCACAGTTGATGTGTGAAATACGCACTCCCTGGAAAATTAATTTGGCACACCTGATCAACTTTATTAACATGAATTGCCAAACTACAGGTCACATGGCCTACCATTGTTTCATCATCACATAAGGCAGTTGCAGAGTGTAGATGTTAGAATGAATGCCAAGCACAGACTGTAAAATGAACTAGATAAAGTCATCTGACGTTAGCCGTTTCATAAAGAGAAGAGCCTTTGGAATGTTGTCGATCACTCATAATGGACAATGCCAAACTATAAACTATACACATCATCTCAATAGAACTCTGTCTTAACCTACTCACACAGGAAGGAGCCATGTTGAGGCAGGACATAAGGCGGACTGACAAATAGCAACTCTGCTCAGACATTCAACCATGTCAATCCTGTCCCTTATTTCTAAAACCAGAAATCCTCAATAAAATAAAAACAGGCTTGTTATTAAAAATTCCACCTGTACAGAGACAGCACATAGATGTAAAATATATATTAACCAAACTAGGCTGTAAAGAGGTTTATTTAGGCCATACAAATGGTTTGTTTTTTGCACACAATCTTGATGCTTTCAGGGTTCCTGCAGCTAGCCTCAAGTGGACACTTGAGGAACTACAGTTTTTGGCACTTCCACACAATCTCCTATTTCAGTGCCGGAGGTTGACACTTGATGCTGAGTTGTTGACAACATGGCACAAAGCTATGCTGAACTGACAAATTATCGTGGAGTAAAGACGGGCAGGAGTGCCGTAAAAAGGGGAAAATAAGGACAATTTTAAGGGAAAATGACTGAGAAGGGCCCCAAAAAATCTAAAACACTAGTAATGTCTTTCATTCTCTTTTTCAACATTTTATTAAACTATTCAATGACATCCAAACACGAGTGCAGTAAAGAAAAAGAAGTTTCTTTGCCTTTTCCTGTTTCTTTGTCTTTGCAAATAGGGGGAAAGCATCATTCAAGTCGACTTTTTAATGCTAAAAGATTTCCAAGATACTATTATATGTTAATCACAAAATCCCAAAAGCTAGAGAAGTTTCTACATATAAAAGACAAGCAAGGTGCCAGAACCACAATTAAGGATGGACCCATATACTTTTGAATATGCCTATCAATATCATAAATTAAAACCATTTTCCCCATCCTATAGGCTATATTTTTAATGTCTTAAAATAGCCTGCTAACATTTATCTCTGAACGTTTTTCTCTAAAACATGGCCTAGTTTACATGTACAAAACTTTCTTTAACTTTGAACTGGTAACAAGTCTTTAACTAATGTATTCATGACCACAAGTTGGCTTAAGATGTGGCTCTCATTGCAAAACACAAAAGTAATATCCTGTTTTTCTCAGGGAGTAAAAAATATTCATGAATAGCTATTTGAATTTATTTCATTTTTCGGAAAAAAAAAAATCTCTTCATGATTTTTCAGCATCATTATTTGTTTTGCTGGGAAAGCTGGGGAGGGGGAGAGAATAGAAGATTAAGAGAGAGAGAACGTTGCATTGCACAGTTAATCTGTGACTCGATGTCTACATAATCTGTTTTTGTGTTTTTAAGACAATTTAGTGTCAGTCAAAGAGGATAAAGACTTTCAACACAACCCCCAGTTTACCTTCTTTGTAGTGTTTTTCTAAATGAATAGAATATCAACAGTGAGTCACTGTGGATGAGGGTAAAGGTGATCATAAATCCTTGAATAATTGTCTGATTTGAACCTTATCATTTTACTTTGCTTTTCACCTGCACCAGCTATCCCTCCCTCTCTCTCTATCTGTCTCTGAAAGATCCTGAAGCTCCATAGCAGAGGGACATGGTGTCACATTGCCCATTCATATTTTATCACATAATATTGAAATGAACTTGATATCTTCTTCTCTTTAGAGGATATTTTGTTGCCTTTAGACAGAAAAATAGATGTAATATTTTCTTTTATGTCAAAAGTGACACAAGGACGTTGGAAAAACTCTATGTGTTAACAGACCATATGAAATGTTTCAAAAAATTATTATTTAGGCTTAGAACATGCTATATCATCTGTCTGTCTATATTTTTATCCGATGTTTGCTCAGATAGTTAATACATACAGGAGGGGTGGTTTGAGTAACTATGAAGGGTTGGTTCTTGTGGTGGGGTCCACAGTGATATTTTTTCATGGGGCCTGAAATCTATAACCTTGCAGTGCATATGGACCTGACTGATTCATTGTCTGAAATCACGCAGAGCCATTTTGCCAAGCTCCAACCTCCAACAACTTCAGTTGGCCAAAAGCTGGACAGCCCAATCAGGGAAGAGAGGTGGAAACTAAAGATGTGACGACAGCTGGCAGCAACTAACCTGACACGCCAGATGGACAGTTCCATATATCTGCCACGGAAATATTTCACTAGTCCATCTGAGAGCTGTTTTGGCTTGATTAGAATAATACATAATTATTAAAGAGGCATCATTTTTGTTACTTCAAGAAACAAAAAATCTACAGGAACAGTGTTGTGAAAAATTAAGATTAGTTACAGATTAATCAAAAACTTTGACTGAATGAAATAAGAATTAATTCTTATTTGGGGCTTTCATAAAGTATAATGTAAGTGGCACAGGAAGGATGAGGGAATTTGTTTTCCTGGTTGTCTAACACACTGAAGCAAAATTTATAACATGACCACTGTTTACATATGCACTATATTTTTCTCTTTTTGTTGATAAGTATAGGACATTATGACCCAAATTCAAATGCTGGCATGAACAGGGAACAAAGAGCTGCTTGTATCGAGGCTATTTGACCACGAGATCTTTCCAAATCAATTATATTATATTCACTTATAAATAAATCAATTAACTGACGCGACATATTTACTTTGTAAAAAAACTGTTACTTGCGTTCTGAGGAGATGCTTGATAACAAGACAAACAAAGCTCAAATGTCTATGGCTGGTATTAAACCATATCCTAAAACTAGTAATCTTAGTGCATCAATCAAAAATAATTTTAACAGCATCATTTGTTTGTATTAAATGGACATTAGTAGGGTTTGTTCCCTTCCATAGTGAATTGCAGCACACGGGATCCCAGAAATAGTAGCTCTCTGGCAGATGGAGCGCTCTGGGCAATTTGGTAAACAAATACCCACTTCAGAAGAAATGAATAAAAAATTCAGATGACCGAGCTGAAAAAAGAACCCAGATTTATAGTTATTTCTATGCATGGCTTTGTTGATGGACTACCATCTCTTTGGAAAATGATGCTTGCTGCAGACATCTGTTCAGCCCAAAAGCATTTTTTTTTTGTTTTGTGGGTTTATAAATTGATATATTGGCCAGACTCAATGTATTAGTGAAGGGTGTGTGGTCGAGGATATGTTATGCTGACTGCGTAATGTGGTTTGTTACAACAGTGATGCATCACTATTCATGGTGTCATCTCTCTACCTGGTTTGGGTATAGGCACTTACAAACCCCAATTCAAGTGAAGTTGAGATGTTATGAAAATCAAAAATAAAAACAAAATACAATGATTCAACCTATATAAAATTGAATGCACTATAAAGGCAAGATATTTAATGTTTCAATTGTGTCTGCCTTAGGGATTGAGGGTCATGGGCATTTACATATCCAACTGCCAGTAGCCATCCACCATCTTTAGCATGCTTCTTCTATGCTGATAATATACAATTTTATGAGGCAACATATGATGATTGAGTTTTAAATAAAAGTGGTTAAAACCTCAGATCTAACATCCAGGCATGTCTTATTTTTTTTTTTAAAAATCCACACTTATTTTAGATATAGCTTCACTGTTATTCAATATGGGAATTCCACCTGTGAAATCCCTGAAGGCTCATTTTCTCACCTGTAACTGACCTGCTGACTTTTCAGTGACTCTCCTCACAGCTTTTTTATCTCTTATGCCTGAAGTCAGGTAGAGTTTAACCACTGTCTGACAGTCCTTCAAAGATAGTACCTTTTATGATAAAGTAGTAATAACTCTGAATGTCACAGATAAAGCAGTTCTTTACATCTGTGCAAGGATGGTGTCTTTTATCTTAATGTAAAGGTTTAGATGCTTTTTTTCTAACATTTTTAGTCAAACTGGGTCACAAATCTGCTGTAAGACATATTGTTCTATACTGAGATATTTATGACATCTTTGCCAGCAGAGGAGTCAAAGGCTTTTTAAGGCTTATTGCAGCGGAAATGATGTGCTGGAAAGGAGGCACAGGTCATACTTGAGCCAAGATAAAACCTCTTTAGCTAACTCCTCCAAGGAGGTGATGTTTTTGCAATCATTTGTCTGTCTGTTCGCCGGCCTGTTAGTAAGATTACTCAAAAACATTTGAACGGTTTTTGATGATATTTGATGCAAATGTTGGTCATGGCACATGGAAGAAGTGATTCAGTATTGGTGGTGATCCAAATACATTTGCAGACCCAGGTAGGATTTGTGAACATTGTGAAATAGGGCAGTTTTTCCACATTTTTGCTAATTACTCAAAAAATTCTTGACGCATTTTCATGAAATATTCAGGGGATGTTGGTCATGGCACAGGGAAGAAGTGACCAGTTTTTGGTGGTGATTCAATTCCAGAAGCAGATCTAGGATTTTTAGAATTACTAGCCTATTTAACACTGTGCGATAGGGCAGTTTTCCAAATTTTTGATAATAATTCATTGGAGGAGGTCAGAAATGCTCTCTGAGCACTTCTAGTTGAAAAATGCAGACAACACTGATGTGCACACAAACATCAATACTTGTAGGGCTCTAATTTCCTGGCGCAACGCTGGGTAGCGGAGCATGGCACACCCCACGCAGTGGTAATTTCGTCCGGCGCACCACCGTGCGCAGCCAATTTGGCAATTTGGTAGACCGGTTGCGCCGAGATGGGTATGGCGGCGCACCAGGGGGAGGTGTCGACAGATTCAGCTTGGCGCACTGAAAATTTCGTGCCAAAACACTGCGCGGAAGGTGCGCTGAAAGCTTGCCAGCTCCAATATATATATATATATATATATATATATATATATATATATATATATATATATATATATATATATATATATATATAGGCTATATATATATATATATATATATATATATATATATATAGTTGTGTTCAAAATAATAGCAGTCCCAAATCACTACCAAGATAAATCACTGTTTTTGTTAGAATTTCAACTACTACACTGCAAGTAAGTTTCTAGAAGGTTTAGTAAAGGTATAGAAAACCAACAGACCCAACCGGCATGACATGCATGCTGCTGATTCTGTGAAACTGAATCATTAACTGAAAGGGGCGTGTTCAAAAAAATAGCAGTGTTGAGTTCAATTAGTGAGGTAATTGTGTGAAAAAAACAGGTGTTAAACAGGTGGCCCTTACTTAAGGATCAAGGCAACTGACGCTGCATATGCTGGCTGTGCATTTGTCCTTGAAAAACAGAGTAAAATGGGTCTTTCAAGACATTGCTCAGAAGAAGAGCGTTCTTTGATTAAGAAGTTAATACAAGAGGGGAAAACCAATAAAGAAGTTCAGAAAATGATAGGCTGTTCAGCTAAAATGATATCAAACGCTTTAAAGTGGCAGCCAAAACCAGAAAGGCGAGGAAGACAAAGAAAAACGACTATAATGGATCAGAGAATAACCAAAATGGCAAAGGCTCAGCCAATGATCAGCACCAGGAGGATCAAAGAAGATGTAAGGTTGCCTGTGAGTACTGTAACAATCAGACGACGTCTGTGTGAAGCGAAGCTACCAGCAAGAAGCCCCCGCAAAGTCCCATTGTTAAAAAAAAGACATGTGCTGAAGCGATTACAATTTGCCAAAGAACACACTGACTGGCCTAAAAAGAAATGACGCAATATTTTGTGGACTGATGAGAGTAAGATTGTTCTTTTTGGGTCTAAGGGCCACTGACAGTTTGTCAGACGACCTGAAAACACTGAATTCAAGCCACAGTTCACAGAGAAGAAGTCATGTTGCTGTATGCTGAAGATGAAATGCCCTTGAAATGGCTGTTTCAACAAGACAATGACCCCAAACACAGCAGCAAGCGAGCAAAATTTTGGTTCCAGACAAACAAAATTCAAGTAATGGAGTGGCCAGCACAATCCCCGGACCTTAATCCCATAGAAAACTTGTGGGCTGACATAAAAAATGCTGTTCATGAGGCAAAACCAAGAAATGCAGAGCAATTGTGGAACGTAGTACAATTGTCCTGGGCTTCAATACCTGTTGACCGGTGACGGAAGTTGGTAGGCTCCATGCACCACAGATGTGAAACAGTTATCAGAAACCGTGGTTATGCAACTAAATATTAGTTTATGATTCTCAGGAAAGTCGAATCATCAAGCAATTCTTAGTTTATACACTACATTTTTGAGTTTTTAAATAAAGATGTCAACACTGCTATTTTTTTGAACATTATATTTCTTGACTTTCTGTAAAATATTATCAAATTCAATTACTTTTTCCAGTTTTCTTGCTTTGAAATAGAATGTGCAGTGTCCCCAATGCATTTGTGTGCATAAAAACAAAACTTATTTGAAGAACTTTGAGGTTTACTCACCTTTTTAAACACACTGCTATTATTATGAACATAACTGTGTTTGTGTATATATATATGTATATATATATATATATATATATATATATATATGTATATATATATATATATATATATATATATATATATGAGTGTTTTTTTCTTGTGATAATCATACTGATGCCACAAGAGGGCAGAATTAGCTTGGTTAGTAAAAAAAGGAGAACATTAGTTGTTTTTGCTCCACAAATTTATATAAAAAAACAGTTTTTTTTTTATAAAATTGTGGAGCAAAAACAACTAATGTTCTCCTTTTTTTACTAACCAAGCTAATTCTGCCCCCTTGTGGCATCAGTATGATTATCACAAGAAAAAAGCACTCATGGAAAAATACGTGATACTCTCCAGTATGAGAGTATCACAGAAAAAATAATTTAACATCTCTCTTCTAGAGAAGTGATTTTAAGATAATTTTTTTTTTAGTTCCACAGACTAAAGGTGCTGGTTGGATGCAACACAGAGTAGCTTGAGATGAGGACATAAACTCAGAACAGTATGAACTTCGCACACAGGTGAACTTTGCACCCAGGGGCAATTCACCACTCTGTATTTGATCTCTGTACTTTATAATTCCTCTCACATTTTTAAACTTTGGAAAAAAATTATAACATCACTGTTTGACATACTTAGGAGGGTTCACGATAAGGAAGTTGTGACTGTGAACTTTGAAAGATAATTCAACTTTTCACGTTGTTCCAAGTTATCATCTTTGATGGTGGTTTTGTTCTTACTGAATGTTTTTATGCAGTTCTTGGTCACAACTCCACTGTACTGAGATAGAAGGCGTGTTTCAACAAATATAGGCCAACTCAGCTGCTGGCACTCACATAACACAGCAGTAACAACTGTGTCATTCCCCACCTAGAGATGCAGGGCAGATACACCAAAACATTTTAACACAGATATCAGTTAAGCAAATCAGAGTCCAAAGGCAAGACCAATATGAGGCCCTTACATGTTTAGCTAAAGATATGAAATTTAAACAAAACATTTTATGGATTTTTGGAGCTTTTGAATCAAAATACATTTTAGTCAAAGTTAAACAAAAGGAGAAAGGGCACTGTCTACATTGCACAAATGAGTTGGCAATGTTTGGGCAATTGTGTGAAACTGGGTTCTTGAGGAAGCATGAGGGTTTGCCCATCCAGTTTACATGTGCATTGTGGATTTGGAAGAGGCTTTTCACCATTTTTTCTCTGAGATCTTGTAAGAGGCACTGTGGGAGTGGTACAGTCACTTTTGCTGAGAGCCATCTGGTCTCTGTATAGCCAGCCAAAGTAAGAGTTGCATCTGTATCCTTAACATAAAGTCTTGCGTATCAGGTGTGTTGGCCTCTGCTGGGGTTGCCCCTTGTCACCAATTCTGTTTGTGAGTTTCATAGACAGACTCTTTGGGCACAGGGATGTGTTTGGTGGGGGGATCTCAGATTTTCATCTCTGCTTTTTGCAGATGATGTAGTTCTGTTGGTTTCTTCAGTCAAGGATCGTGCCAAGCAGCTGGGATGAAGGTCAACACCTTTAAGTCTGAGGCCATAAACGGTGAATTGCCCCTTCCAGGTGTGGAATGACTCTTTGCCTCAATTGAAGGCATTAAAGTATCTTGGGGGTTTTGTTCACCAGTGAGAGTAAACACAGGTCTATCTTCATTCCAACCCTCTCTTAAGGTTACAAGCTTTGGGTGGTAACTGTTAAGAATGAGATCACGGATAAAGCAGTCAAGATTAGATTCTGAAGAAGATGGCCAGGCCTAGCCTTAGAGACAGGGTGAAGAGCATGGACATCTGGAGAGATCAAAAATAGAGCTAAATAGAGCACACTTTAAATTAATCCTGTGTCTCAAGCCTTTACTGCTTGGTACCTGAAAAACACCTTGGAATCTCCAGGGTGGGACTGGAAAACGTTGCAAGAGAGAGGGACATTTGGGTTGAACTGCTTGACCTACTTCCTCCACAACCCTGCCCAAGATAAGTGAAAGGAAATGAATGGAAGAGCAATTTAAGAGTTATCATTTTACCAAGCAAACTTTTCTAAGGACTGCAAGCAAGTACCCGTACATGGTCTAAATTGCACTTATAATTTTTTTAGTGTCCAAACAAGTGTATAAAACTGGAAAGTAGTAATGTCTCAATCACTAAAATTCTCTAACAAGCAATACATTGCACAAAAATTATGGGAAAATTTGGAAGTCTTTGCTCTTAACTAGTTTCATTCATGGTTTGAATGATACCAACCTTTTTGAGCAATATAGACAGTGTGCAGAACTTTATCTTCAATTTCCTTTTTTAAATAACAAAACAGAGAGCATTGTTTACATTGCACAAATCAGTCCCTCCATGAAATTGTGATTTTGTGCAAATTTGGTCCATCCTCATGGATTTTGATTTTAAAATGCAAAGCTTACTTACCCTGACTGCGTCTAAATCTTCGATAAAAAAAAGGAATCCAGGCTTTCAAGTGTGCAACAGTTTTAGCTGATGATTTAATTTTGATTTTAATGTTTAATATGAAAGGTGTTTGTTAAACTGTATTACTGCCGTTCTTGGTCAGGTCTCCCTTGGAAAAGAGATCCCTGATCTCAATGGGAGACCTGACTAAATATATGTCATTTCGATTTTATAAAGTGAATTCTGTACAGCCTCAAAATTTTGTACAGTCTCTGCAACTGTCCCACAACTTTGACTAATCATCTTAGCTTCAACACCCTCCCAGCCCTGCACATTTAGAATGGACTTAAATGATTATCTTGTGTTCTTCTTAGAAGATGTGAACAAGAACAAATTTTTCCCATGTCTGTCATAAAAACAGGATTAAGCACTACTCAGGCAGGGTTTGGACAAGTGAACTAAACTGGAGAGTATCCCCTCCATTACTGATTTGTTCCAATCAGCAATTTAATATAGACATCAAGAGATTGAATATAAATTTGTTGTTCGATATTTGTTTCCTTCCTCTTAAAAAAACATTTAGACAGCAGCATTCTGAATTTATTTCCTTATAACACTGGTATCTGTTTCCCTTTCTGAATGCAGCTCAACATCCTCTTTCACATTTTCAGGATGATTCCCTCATCTGAGACCAATGGTTGTGCTACTGCAGGTCATTTGATCACTACAAATTATACAAGCGCATATTTGCGTTTATACTAGTATACCAACTTTTAACTTTGGCCTTTGTTTGAAGTTTCATGGCAGCTCTACACTTAAACCTCCCTAGAGTGTCATTAGATTGTTTGTTAGCCATCTTCTAACAAGAGGGTTTGGACTTTCATCCAAAGCCCCTGTAGTCATGCACTGATGTGTCTTTCATCAACATACCTAATCCCAATCTGCAAATGCCTGGAGGTGGACAGAAACAAAGTAACTTTACATAAGTACTGTAAATACAAGCAGATTTTTTGGTATCTGTACTTAATTTGAGTATTATTTTGGGCAAAAACGTTTTACTTTTACTCAGCTACATTTAAGAATGTCAGGCACTTTATTAGGTACAGTAATGAATAGATTCTGATTAAATTTTCAGGGATGTTTGTCATGGCACAAGGAAGAAGTGATTAGAATTAAATTAGATTATATTGGATTAGAACAGATTTTGGGGGTGATCTGAATCTGGATGCAGATCCAAGAACTTTTTAAAAAGATTCCTTGACTTTGCGAGACCAAAGTCTCTTGGGTCTTGGTACCCAAGTCTGTGAATATCTTTCTAACTTTACCCAAGTCCAGTTTGAGGAAGTCAAGGGGTCAGTCAGGCAGAAGAAAAGATGCAGGCGAAATGAACATGAGGGGAAAAAACCTCCGGTAATAACAGAGGAACGGCTTTGTCCCGTGTCAGCTTCTTTCTTCACTTCCGCCTGTCGTCGTCATCGGGAAAACACGCTCTCGTCATCCATGTACACACGAACCTCAGTCTGCAGCCCATAAATCCCACTGTGCGAAGCTTTTGCGCCGCAGCCGAACCGGAGAAGCACACCTGTGGGTAGGTGGTCTTTGTGAACATATAGTAGACGCTGTAGTATAGTTAGCAGCCATTACTCTTTATCTCAGAATGTCAGACTGAACGACACCAGTATTCAGAGATGACTACGTTTGTCTTAAAATAAGTCTGAATAAACAGCATTGTTCTTCGTTCTAGGTTGAACCTTCCCGCGAAAATAAAGAAAAACATCGCCATTTTAAAGGTAAGTCCAAGTTTTATCGTTCATTATTACGCTCCATCAGCATGCACGTGCCCACGTATTGTTGTACCAGATCCAGATCCCATACGTCAACCTTCTGGCTGAAAATCCGTACATAAGCTACATGTGACAGCATACTGACAACCCTTTATCGGTGACATACGAAAATACTCACTCTTTTTCTCACTCACTAACTCAAGCACAGACAGAACACGAAAAGCAACTTTTCAACTCCTTAGTCTGAAGTCTGCAGGCATCTTTAAAGTAAACACAGCACGCCGGGCGAGCTCATTGACAGGGTGTTAATTATTAAGCTGAAACAGAATTTGCGCTGTAGCCCAGCTGTTAGTTCATCTTGGTTTACAATGAATTTAAGAATTGTTTGTCACTGCCATGTGCGAAAAGCCTGATGCAACCGGCTGCGACAGTCAGAGAGGAAACACAGGAGACATGCTGACATCCTCATCCTCTCATATTACACTATTTTAGATCTCTCCAGTGAGACGTTATTGTCCAGATTTATAAATTCATTTATGTATGATATTATTACTTTGGGTTTGATGCTATAGTCTAGATTTATTGATTTAAAAATTTTGACTTAGATGTTCACTTGAGCAGATCCAGTTACTAATTACATAATGACTGTTAATTTCAACTCCTTATTTTCACCACTATAATCACCACTTTTTTCATTAATTTTCAAGTCGGATGCTTAAGTTTTGTGACACAAATCTTTGAAAAATAGTTGGATGTAGTTTGGTTACTCATTAAAGTATGTATTCTAGTTTTAGAACTTGTATTGAGCTTTCACTTCTTGTAAAGCTGCTGTAGTGATCAGATCACGTTTGTCTCCAAAGAGCTTCTCGGTGATCATTGACAGCAGAATGATGATCAGGTTTTAATATTTGATGATTTATGTAAAGTGCTACACATGTGTAAAAATTCTGTAATGGTGGTATCATGGACCGCTCCTGAGGTTTATATTTCTTTATTCCTCAGCTTGAATTTAATTTAATCTCTGTGATTAGGTGGAAGTTGTTTGTTCAAATGAGTCTTTCACATTAATTGCTGGTAGTTATTATTGCTTTCTGTCCCTCTCATTCTCTCTCTCTGTGCATTCAGGTCGGCCCTTGAAACACACGTTTCCAGGGCTAATAAAACAACAAAAAGTAAAAAGCTGTGTTAATGTATGATTTGAGCACAGACCAAAACACAACATTGTCTTTGTCTTTATAAAATTGTTTTTATTCTGTGATTTTGATGCCTGTCCCTGCACAGTCATCTCTCTCTCTCTGTCTGAATCAGTTCACCCTCTTCTGGCCTCTGTGGTTTTTGTGCAGGGTAACAGACTTAACATATGAACAGTAGAGAGTGGTTGCAGTGTTCTGCTGCTGGACTGCGTGAGTCTTGCCGTCATGATTAGAGCTAATAGTTTTGTGGAGTAGAAGCTGTGCCACAATTTACTGGCACTACAGTATTTGCCCTAAAGTGAAGGCACCAGTAGCAGGCACAATGTAATCTCTGTGGATTTGGCCTTATGTTGCTGTTATTTGATTGGCTATTACTATTGGAATATCAGCATATGGGCAAAAACAATATATCATGTGTATCTTTAATTGAATGCATTAGGAAAAAACAGAAATGTCAGTAAAGCATACTTCAGCAACAGATTAGATTAGATAGAACTTTATTTATCCGTTTGAAGGACTCTCTCAGTGAAATTAAGAAATTTCTTAAACTTGTAATTATTCTGCTCATTGCATCAAAGTAGTTGGTTGAATTAGCTTTAAATTTGTGTTCAGGCCGAGCTGTTGAATTTAAGCTTTGTTATTTACATTTAAGTTGTAATCAAGTTCCTATCTTATAGTTTTAGAAATCATTATGAAAGCTATATACATTAGTTAATTTGTTGAATCAAAAGCAGTGTTGGGCAAGTTACTTATAAACTGTAATAAATAACTCGCACACACCACTCATCAATTAAGAATGTCTTGTCTTTGAGGACTATTTAGTATAAAAAGTAACTATATTACTTAACATTTTACTTATCTGTTACTTCTTCCTCATTAACAATTATTTCCAACAGGTTTAAAATTAAATTTACAACAGATGAAAACAATGTATTATATCTTGCCCCTGTCTTCACTTGTACAACTGTGGGTAATGTATAGGACCGTAGCTCTTAGATTTGTCACACCAAATCAGTGTTTAATAGAAATATTCATAGTTTTAAATTGTAGTTTTACCCTTAAATGCACGCTTTTTAAATGTTTTCAATTTTTTTGTATCTTTATTTGTTACACTGTTATACACTGAGGCTGCAGTACTGTCCCTCACGAAGTGTTTGAGATAAATTCTAAGAATATGGGAATATGTAAGCGAAGGGCATGACTGGCACTATAATGTAATATATCAATACATTTTTGTATGTGTATTACAAAGGGGTCTTGAAAACATTTTCACATGCCAAAGGTGGACCATAACCATAAAGTTAAAGAAGTAGTGAGTTACTTGTGACCTCTTGCATTGTTCTGGCCTTTAAGTATAAGCTATGCTGCAATGATGTCTCACAGTCAGCACTAAAATTATTAATGTTTTGCTAATTTAACTGGCTGGAAATTAAAGATGCAGTGGTTTCTGTCAATGTGTGAAAAGGGTCCTTAAAAGGTCTTTAAATTATTAAAGTTCAGTTTTTTGTATGTTCCCTGGAACTGTAGATACAGTAAATTGCTGACTGGACATACTATACATACAAAGACTAATGACTGGAGCCCTGAGTACAACACAAATAGACATTTCCTACATCCATCATCATAAAAACATTTAACTTGTTTCTTCTCAAAACATTTAGTGACGCAACTAACTGTCATATGAAGATAAAAGGGGTTGAGGTCAAGTTTATTTTAAGTCGATAAAGAAACAAAGCAGATGCCAAAAGTTTTTGGAAAGAGGATGAACATCCGAACATTCATTCATACACGTTTACGAGCATGCATCCATCACGTCAACAATAAAGACAGGGAGTAGTTAAAACCGGTTATTATCAAGACATTTTTTAAACATATAATTGAAATTTTCTATTTCAAGATAAACGTGCAAGAGTTGTGCTTCTTAGAAGCTGTCTCTTAAAGAATAAAACATAAACCATCAGCACTGCCTTTTTCAAAGTTTTACAACATGGTTTGCAAATCTGATGCATTATGTTACTCATATTACCCAACAAGTAAACTGGATACTCTGCTAGATTTCTTTGTAACATGTTGCAAAGTGCTGAAACTGAATGTGATGAATTACATTGGCTCAAATGTGAGAGTCGAAACCTCCAGCAAGCAACACAGTATGACGCTGCGCAATGTTTTTGTCCCAGCGCCCTATCCTATTTTATTCTCTGTTAGGGCCCGACCGATTTATCGGCCGTCCGATTAAATCAGCTGATTTTAGCCCTTTTCAATGGATTCTACATCGGCCAGAGTTTTGCCGACTTAACACCGATAGATTCTTAATTTCTCATAAAACAGTAAACACTGTTCGGCGTCCAAGCTGCGCAGAATGATGACGTTGCGAAAGATGGTGGCGCGTTGTTAAAGCGGCTCTGAGCTCTGCTGTGTGTATGGATGGTGGAGTGTATGGGGCAAAACTCACCTACAGTCACACAGAGTTGCTGAATGTTGTTTTTGCCTACAAGTCCGACATAACAACCAACTTTCAGCAAGTCCGACATAACGACCGACTTTCAGCGCTCGCACAGTATACCGCTGGACACAGCGAGAGCACCGGGCTCTCTGCTCAGCTACAGAAGCAGCCGCCAGACCGACACTGATGAGCTAACCAATACCAGATCTGTCATTTACAAAACTGACGAATTGGACCTTCTGATGGCAGGGGATCGGTTTATTTGTGACTGTTCTGTGATGATTATTATGGAATCCTGGCTTCACCTGCTTGTCCCCGACGCTGCAGTTGAGCTAACTAGCTAGCTAGCTAACTATGCTAGCATTAGCATTTCTCCCTCGGTGCTGTTTGACGTCATCGGGGGGAGCCTTCGTCATAGCTGGGAACTTTAAGCAGGCCTGTTTAAAGAAGTTTGTGCAATATGTGCATTGTCCCACAAAATATTCTGATTTCCTTACACATATTACCTCTTTTTTACAATAAAAAAGTGGTTCTACCTGCACTAAAACCTACTTCTGATACACTAATGAGGACTCTGGGACTGAAAGGCAGATGTGACAGGACAAGAGTTCATAATTCATCTATATATTTACATTTTAAATGAGGTTATTTGTTTCATTTTGCAGGAATTGACTGCAGTTTTGCCCACTATTTTATTTTGTATTTGAAAGTTCTTTGCTCTTGAAAGTTGCAGAGGAGAAAAATAAAAGAGGCTTATGAAAAGATGTTGTTGCTTTTGTCTCAGAATGACCTGTTTACAACTTTTTAAAAGTTGTTCTAACTGAACTAAAACCTACCTTATTATTTTCATCAACAAGAAGTACAAGACAAAGAGTGACTCTTTTTAAGGTTTTATAATTAATTTTCCAGAGGTTTAATGCTTTGCATGTTTTTGTACTTGAAAATTCCTCTCTGTTGTAAAGTTAAACAAATACTTAGTGACAAAGTATTGTAAAATGTTAAATGTTCTGCCTGTAATTCATATATTCATTGTTGTAAGTGGTTTGGGACCAAATAAAAAAAAAAAATCATTTTATATATATTTTTTTAATTAATCGGCCGATTAATCGGTAATCAGTATTTTTTCCTGCCAAATACCGGCATTGGCCTCAAAAAATCCATATCAGTCGGGCCCTACTCTCTGTCCCTTGCTTTTACACTGACAAGGAGCAAGAAAAGAGGGATTTTGACGAGGTGCAGGAGGGAATTTCTTGGATTTCTTTGACTTTTCTCACCCAGCAAAGTCTTTTTATGTATTTAACGCAGCAGAGATATCAGGGCATTCATCTCTTTCAGTTAATCTTATTATTTACTTTCACTTTCAGCACAGAGGGAGGAACTTTGTTTGGCTCACACAGAGCTGTGTATTGATGAGACTTTGCCCCTCATCATTACCAAGCACTTTACGGCCGTCTCTCCAGCTGTACAGTAAAATCACCTGATGCCCGGTTTACAAGGAGGAATAATGATGTCTGATAGAAAGTAGCGCCCGTGTCACAGTGTTTTTGATGTTGAAATAACTGGCAACATTTCACTGTATTTTGTTACGCTGCCATTTTTCTGGTTTTAAGAATTATCTGTGCTTTTGAAGACATGAAAGATACAGGGAAGGAGTTGCAGAGTCACAAACTGAGTTTAAATACATAACACTTAAAGAAATATCAGCAAAATCAAGTGTTCACACTGAAATGTGTTCATAAAAACATTATGAGGTTTAATTTGAGCCTAATATTATGGTCGATTGATGGTTTTGGTGCACCCCTGGGTAAATTTTAGGTTTCAAAATGGGCTCTGCATAATTCAGTTTGGGAAAGCCTACATCAGAGAAAAGATGAACAATGAAAAATGAAGAAAAGTAGTAGAAATGACATAATTTAACATAAATTCATACTTTTAAAGCAGTGAAACCCAATTTAATGGCAGTTCAGATAGATGCTTCTATATCAATCAACCTTATTCCTCTCTAGATTATAATCGTTGTAGATATTAATCTTAATATTAGATTGATCTCTATATCCATGGTTTTATTGATTATAAATCCATAGTAACTATCGTTACAACTATATAGACATGAGGTTCCTCTAGAAAGTGAGATGCCACATCTCAAGGGGATTACCTTTTGTAAATTTATGTTCAACAAAGGCAAATATGGTGCTATATATATAAAGATTGATTGATTGAATGTATATTCAGCAGAGACAAATCCATGGGTTTGTAGCTATCCTGTTTTAAGTCCCCTTTTCTCTGCCTGAATGGATATATCTCTGGATGTATGTACGTTTATAAAATATACATTTATTTGTATATATGTGTATCTGTAAAATCAAGAGTGTGGCTTCGGCTTGCTCTATTGTAAAGTGCCTTGAGATAACACTTACTATGAACTGGTGCTATACAAATAAAGACTGCTTGATAGTTAAATTTGAAAGAAATGACTAAAAGTGTTGTGGGGTTCCCCTATGTCTTACTAGTTTATTTGCAAGGGTTTCCTGATGTCTTACTCATTTCTTTGCAAGGAATTCCCGATGTCTTACTCATTTCTTTGCAAGATCTGAATGGCAAGCAGCCATTTGGTTAGTCAACAAAAGTATGCTATATTTTTAGCTAGGTCCCCCTTTTTTACATAGAGAATGTACTTTCTCTACCCCCAAATGCTTCTTTACATCTATCATAAAGTACAAGTGCAGTCATCCGACTCCTGTAAAATCAGTGATCTCTAAAAACTTGTGCTTCAATAAGAGGGTTGTTAACAGTTTCATATTTAGTACCTAAGATAATGGATGACACAAGTGTAGACAGTCTGCCACAGGGTATTTATGGAAAAGGTGTAAAATACAAATGGAAGAACCTCCTATAGAAGAGGAATCCACTTCATAGATGCCATATAGGTGTTTGCATGTTTTTGACCCAATCTTCAGAGCAGTGTGGCAACACTCTTTTGTGATCTGGGTGGAGTGGCTTTGTTGATATCAAGATACAGAGGAAAATAACAGCAAAGCTTTAGGACCTCTTACTTCTTCAAGTGTTTTCAGGGCCTGTGTTTTTTTTTTTTCAGATAAAAGAGTATTTAAATGGGAAATTAGTAGTATCATTTATTGTCAAATTTCTAGCATTAAGCACAGATTTCTAAAATTCAACATATTTTTGTAAATATTCGTAACAAAAACTCTATAACCAGCTGCTGCAAATGAATTTGACCACTGGCCGACCTATACAGGTCAACCATCATCATGCCATTGCTGAAAAAGTGACCACTATTGTACATGACAGACAGCTAAATCTAAGGGCAACGGCGAAATCAACCAATCAGTGTTGCTCTGTGACACTATAGGACTTTTGTGTAAGAGCAGGGAATTAAATTACATTTCAGTTTCAGTTACTTTTACTGCCTCCCACAGTTATGAAAACTGAATAATCACTATTAAAAGATAACCCTGCTTCATGACATGCTGCTCTTGTTTTGTGCTTTTTCCATCACTCATAACTTCACACACAAACTAAAGACTTAAGAGAATTAAGGTTTAACTGCATGATGATGCATGATTGCATTTGGTGGGTGTAATTGCCAAGTTATATTGCATTATAATTCTGATCTCAATATGTATCAAGATCATCGCATTTGTAATTTTTTTCATAATCAAGCAGTCCTAGTGGGTAGTATAGTTTGTTTGCTATTGTCGTGAACTGACCGTGGTTTCTCAAGTTTAAAATGTATTAACTTGTGTCTTCTCAAGGCCTTTGTACTATTATTTCCCCTTATTAATTCTCTGTATGGCCATTTGTATAACTGAATTTGCTAACCGCAGAAGTGTGCATCAGCAAACTCCACCAATCAGATATGAATCAGTTACTGGGACACTCTAGGATTGTGGGATGTGTAGTTTGCTGGAACTTGCAAATAAACCATGTATGTAAAACAGTGTTGCTAAAACACAAACTAATGTATCCTACAGACGCAGATACATCATTTCAAACTCTTTAGCTTGTTAAAAGTTGACCTTAGATGGTAATGACGTTATGGCCCTTTCATAGTTTTTACATGATGTTGCACACTGGTGGAAGGCTTCCCTCTGCTTTACACCATGGAAAAGTTGATAGTACCAGCTACCAGTTATGCTTTTTAACCAGGTCAATGTTTACTTTTTATTATTCAGACAAGTATTTTTCAAGTGAATGCACTAATTAATTAGGAGGCAAGCCTGGAGTATACATCTACAGAACCCCTTCCTGAAGAAAACACCCAAGTGAGGAGTAGTGAATGAAAGCTGTCAGATGCTCAATTGTGCCCATAAGTTACAAAGACAGTAGGGACAAACAGACTTCCCCTAATCTTGGGATAATTTTTGTGTTAACCTGATCAGAGAAATACTTCCTTTAATAAAATTGCTGCCTCGAAGCACAAACTAAAAGCAGCAGCTAACAGTGATCCTAATTCTATTAAAAAAAGCATTAACAAGCTAATGTTTTCTTTTTAACACAGTTTTTTTTATGATAGTTTCTTGTTCCTGAATTCCTGGACAGCAGTTATCGATACAAACACATCATAATAAACAAAAAAATGCTAAATTACTGTAGACTTTTATCCCTGGCAGTGGTGTAAGGGTAATGATTCTCCATTATTACAGCATGTACATACCTGAAGTGATGCTTGGGAATAGCTATACAATTTGAAGTGTTTTGAATAATGCCCCTGGTGCTGTATAAAGATTAAACAGGCCCAAGACTTATAGCTTACATTAATATCAGACTTTTTCTGCTGTTTCGTGTAAACATGAGTCTTTGTCTGCCCTCCAGCCCCCTGTGAGCAGTCTGAAGTGGGACAGCCCAATCAACGTCCTTTGGAGCAGAAAGAGGTGGGAGATATGAGCAAGGCAACAGCAGAAAGTAGCTGCTTATACAGAGATTAGCATTGATGCTGACAGGTTTTATCCGATCCTGACAGCATTTCTTTATTAAGTGAAAAAAAATAACACCAGAAACTTCTTGAAAGAGAGGATATTTTTGCTCCACGTTTGAAATGTTTTGTCGAGTCATTGATCAAAGAAGTGGGTTACGTCCTATCCTTTATACCACGGTAGTAGTTTCCGTCTTGTACATTACACCGATTGGCCTGTAATAAATGTGATTGAGGGAACGATTGTCCAATCGCCTGCCTGATATGCAGGGTCTGCCCCTTTCCAAGCAATTTTTATGGGCTCTTTTCCAGATGGACTAGTGAAATGTATTGAACAGTCCATCAGGTGGATCAGGTTACCAGCCCTCCACTCTATCACGTGTCTGAAAACTATTGATAATCGATTACCTAAATGCAGCAGAAACTGTAAGAAGTCAATTGGAAGGCAAACCAAATCTACTAACGATCTGCTGTTGCTTTAAAGGGATAGTTCAGTTTTTTTGAAGTGGGGTTGTATGAGCTCCATATGGCCACTAAGTACATTAGATGCAGTAGAAAGTTCTCTCCTCTCCCTCAGTAAGACACAGTCTGTAAGAGTCTGTTACGCAGAACTAGCCGCAAACAGGGAAGTATTGTACCAAGTACAAAGGGTATTTTCTCCGCCTACAAGAACTCTCATCAAAAAATAATACCACAGTTTAAGAGTACGCTACCTAGATTTTTTTTTTTTTGAGTGCATAATTTTTTCGGAACTATAAAGTTTATCTGGAACTAACCGGCTCACATCACGTATTATGCCATATGGAGCTCATACAACCCCACTTCAAAAAAACTGAACTGTCCCTTTAACAGAGAGGGTAATTTATACGTAATCTGTTGTCTCTCATTATATCAAAGTTTAGGTGTTTCCAGATAAACACGTTTTCTCTTTTCCTTTCTTTATCAAGTTCATCTTAGTTCAGTTAATGAGTCTTCCCATCATTATAAAAACCGGCTTCAATATGAGTCACATCTGTGGGTGTATGAAGCTATTGAGAATGTGCAGCGTGATGACGAATAAAAACCGGACAAGTGGATACAATGCGTAATTTCCAGGGTGTTATGAAAGCCCTCTTTGATTTAAGAACTGTTGAGACGGCCCACATTATCACCAGCATTAACATGTTGAGACAGTGCCCTGATCCACTTTTATCAAAACACTAAACAAGGGGAATGCATGTAGGAAAAACAAATGTTGGAACATCCAAAAAGACAAGGACAGTATTGTGTGCTCTGTGTTACAAAATGAAGGACCCTGGTGGTCCTTAAAATTGTTGTTGATTGGATATATAAAGAAAAAGTCTTTCATTGTCTTAGTTTTAACTTATATGAGGTCCTAAAGTTTCGATGGCTCTTTAACATTTATTTCTGAATGCTTGAATGAAATACTCCTCTTCTGCTATGCTTGAAATTATAATTTTTTATTACTTTTTGTTTGAAATTTGCTGGTTCATGTGACAATTTACCTTTTTTTTTTTAATTTGCAATTACAAACTGCAAGTAGAGAAGAGAGGCAAATGGGGAACTGCAAGTTCAAGGAACCTTGGCCTCATGACAAAAATAACAGAACGGTCGGAAGAAGCTGCCAACAGTTATACAACACTTGTGAGACATCAATGAAAGCTTTGAAAGGTTAAGAGGTCAAAATAAAATCTGCTTTGTTCTTGTAGTGTACAAGTTAGATTGACCTTAGAGTGTTATATGGTCATGGAGTAACTCTTTAAAAACCTAAAGTTTTGTTGTGGCCTGTTGAGGAAAATCTGGAATGTATATGTCACACTTATTTTAAGTATGTTTGATAATGTGGCATATACTGACATTACCCATCGTACTTCGTGTGTGGAAATGATACTTATCTCTTACAGAAGAAGTGATTTGTCTGTGAATCTTTTACTTGAGCAAAGAGTCAGCAGTTTACAGCGCATGGAAAGTTCCTCTGTCTAAAGAACACTTTTAAACAGTTGCTATGCAAAAAAAAACTATGCAGGGTTTTGCCTGGCAACAAGCTCAGCCAGTAGTATTTATTCACACAGTCACAGAAGAATGTTTTACAAGGTCAAGTCTGGGCCATCTTCCTCTTTCAGAGCTGTGAGTCGTTTTTCATCTTCCTGTTGGTGATGCTGTCTGTTTTTTTGCAGGGTGAGACGCTTATCATCGAAGCATCACAGTATTTCTCCAACAAGAATAAACATATAAGAAAGCAATGGCTATATTATAACCACATAGTGATAATAAAATATGTACATTTTCTCCTACAGTTTTTTATCTGATTTACAATATGAGTAGAAACTGGGGATGCAAAAATACACCTTCATCACCACAGCTGGTTTTAAGTTTTATGAAAAGTACTTTTATTTGATTTTAACAAAGAACAACAACAATTAGTATGAAAGTATAAAAGGACGTCACTACATTGATACATAAACAACCAGAGCAAACAAAACGTAACCTAGAGCTAGTGCCACGACAAGAGGTGCTGTCTCTCTCCCTGTTGCATAAAGCAAGTGTTTATCTTCACACTCCCTATGAAAAACTCTCCAGCCTCCCCCATCTACAATCACGCAAAGATTAGGTTGGAAAAGTGAAAGGGGTAAATAAATGCAAGTAATGAAAAGGTGATTTGTAATATTAATAACAAAATATGACAAGCTATACAAATGTACCAGTGCAACGGAAGAAAATAAATAAATAAATAATAAAAAATCAATTAAAAAAAATATATGTATAAACATATGTATACACATACATACATATACACATGTACATACACCAATACATTTGCTCATATACAAATACATACGTGCATACACACATACATGCACACACACCTATACATTATACAAACACACACAAATAAAATAAATAATTAAATAAATAGACAAGTAGTTAGTTCAGTTTTGACGACCTTGTTCATTGAAGTACTTTTTAAAAAAAAACTGACTGTACATCTTTAAGTCTGTTTTTTAATTCCTAAACAATGTCTTAATTACAAAAACAAAAGGGTATTCATAAACATCCTTGACTCGGTTTATGATATAACTGATGAAATAAACATAATAATAAATGTTTTAAGTGCTTTTGAGCCTTAGATAAAATCTTTTATGTGGATTTTATAATGCTGGAAAAACAAACAAATTTGACGTCCAAATGACTGTGATTAGGCAAGCCTTTGTCAAAAACAAAATTTTCAGCTTTCATTTTTCTGAGTTATCATTGAACACATCGTAATGTCACCATTAGCATCTACTCATTTAGGCTAATTAAGGCTTGTCAAGTTAGTTTCTTAAGGTCATCCTGCTGACTACAGGATTCTCTCCCGCATGTTGACAGTATGATGTAGGGTTACCTGTCAGGCTTAACGACATTGGAAAATACTGACACTGCAATATTTTTTTCTCTTCTTGTGGGATATATGTTGTTTTTTTCCAAAATATAAAGAAAGCTACTTGAGACAAATGTATTTCAATTTTTATTTTATTTTATTTTTTACATTTGTTTAATTTCAGTCTAACAATTACGATTTTCTTATTATTTGAGTCCTAGTTTACATAATTTACTTTGTATTTTACATTCTGCTCTTCATGTGGAGCCTGAGAGTGCTTCAAAATGTTTTAACAAATGGCCTGTAATTAAATGTTAACTGTTACTCCCAGACAGTCTATCCCACACTTATTAGACAAAATAATGTTTCTTTTCTTTATTTTAAGAAGCAAAGATAAAACTCATTTATCTTTAACAGCTGTATTACAGACTCAGGATGATGGTCTCGGTATAAGAACCATTAGATTTAAAGAAAAAATATTATCTTAGATAGAAGGATTTCTTTGTTGGTGTAACATTTTTTTGGCCCCCCCTTTTTTTACATATTAAATCTATGTTTGTGTTAAGAGTGGTAGGGAATAATGTTAGGTTAATAGGAGTGCATGCTCAGGTCTCTCCTCAGTTTATGTTAGAAAAACAGCACTGCTTTTTAAAGCGAATGAGAGCTGACTTTGATTGGTTTGATTCATAAACCCAAAACGAATAATGTAAAATTAAAGGCACACAATTGCTTATAATTGGACTCTGGACCTGGGTTTGCCTTGCTCCAGAATTGTAGGCTGTCTAGATAGCAAAGTACAGACTGGCCTGCACCAAATTACTGTGCATTGTGCACTTTTACAAACTTTCAAAATAGAGCCTCTTGATTTGATTTAAAAATCAAATTAACCTTAATTTTTTTTTAATTAAATAACCTTGAAACAGGTTTCTGTTTTTCCACCAGGACTACAAGATGGAAACCAACGGCTTCACCCAAGTAGCTTTTATCTGTACCAATGAGAATGCCTTCTACTTTGAGACTAAAGGTACATTTTTATAATATTTGTTGAAATGTGTGATATTGTTTAGGGATGCACAACATGATCGGTACAATGTCAGTGTTGGCAGATATTGGCCTAAAAAGTTGAATTTCAGTAGCGGCCGATAATGAACTTTTTGCTGATATTTAAAGCCGACATGTCAGCCATATACATCTGATATATCTGCAGTAATATCATCAAAGTACAAATGTACCATGTTGCTTCATTTCATCATTACTGCATGGGTACATTTAAAAAGCAATTTGTTCATTTTTCAAGTTAAAGTTAAATGTTGTTTTTCTTATTTTACAACTGTTCCTTCCACAAATAAACTCTCGCATTGAAAGCAACAAGTCAATTTTCATAATTCAACGAAACTCTGCTCTTATGAAAAATATCGATATCGGTAGCTGCAATAATGCATTAGAAAATATCAAATATCAGCAAAGATCCAATATTGTGCATCCCTAATATTGTTTTTGTAATAAATTAAATAAACCATTTTGGACTTGATGTAACACAAGATGCACATGCATACTGGTGGCAATAACACAGCGTAGTCTACACAGGAGTCTGGAAAAAAAAAATTCTTCAATCACCTTCACTGACAACACTCATTTAATGACCTTTATGTATCAGTAGGAGCAAAAACAGTGTGTGCTTGTAGTTATTGAGGGTGTGATAACATTCATGAAAGGATAAGTTGAATAATTACCAAAGAACTAGTGCTCATATTACTGTAAAAGCTAGGTTCACAGTAGGCCTGTGCTCAAAATATTGATACAGCAAAATATCGTCACACGCTCCTTGGGGATCCGTGTATCGATACGGATTCTACAGAATTGATACAGCCTCAATGTTTTCACAGTTGTTGTCAATACGCTTTGGGTAATGTTAACATAGGTCTAACGTCTTTGAGGACCTGAATTTAAGTTTCTTAAGTTGTAGAATCATTGAAAACTCATCCTTGTTCTTTTTCTTCTTGTAATAAAAAACAAAACTTGTTGGGAAAGCTGTTAAAAGCATTGTCAATGTTCACAATTTACGTGTGTCGGGATACATATTGTATCGTGAGGTTACTAGAAATACCCAGACCTAGTTCACAGTCAGAATATCTGTGTTTGACTTGTCAAAATATGCCCAAGCTGTGTTTTATGTATCTGCTGCTTGCTAAGTGTTACTGTTTCAAGGAGATTGTGTTATTTGTGACTTTCAGTGAAGCATGAAATAATGAAGATGGACAGGTTCATAACAAATGTCTCTTTGATTTGGGTTTCTGTAGACCTGAATATAGCTCCATTACATTTAAAGCAGACATCCCACTGTGAGTCAGAAGTTGCACTCATATTTTGTCACGCTCACCCTAACCTAAGTCCACCCTAACATTACTCAAACAAATGTCCAATAAGTCTCAGTATTGGATGTCATGGAAAGGACAGCAAAGTACAAGAGAATGCTTCAGTAAGTTTATGCTGAGATTTACTTTGTTATCATTGTTTGGATTCACTCACTGGTCCACTGTGACTTTGCCCATTTAGTTGATGGATGATCAACTGAGCCAACAAATTTTACAACTAAAAATCTCTCCACACAACGCTGAGGGTTAGCGATGTGCATTGAACGCAAGCTATGGCTATTACCACCAGTAAGGCTCTGCCCACAAAATACATTGTCTCTGTGTAAAAACACCAAAATGGTCTGTACTCACTCTTTTATTTGAAATATTTGTATGTAAATACTAAAACCTTGTCTTTCCCTCTCCCCCGATTCAACTTAAAGAGCCTGAAATAGGTAAGTTTTTTTTTTTTTTTCCAGAAATACAGATCCATGCATGTTACAAAAAATTGTGGTTAAGTGTACATTTGGTAAATGCATAAGTGTGATGTCTGTGATCTTTAATTGTTGTTTTTTTCTTTAAATCCAGTTGTGAAAACAGACTCCTTTTTCAGGACCAGTACCGTCTGTCCATGTTGGATCCAAAGCAAAGACGACAAATTCCTGATTCTAAATGATGATGGCCAGCTTGAGGCACAAGCCCTGAGCATGCAGCAACAAAGTCAGTCTGGTAAGAGGAAGACTAAATCTGCAAAAGCACTGGTTTTAATGAAAAGGAGGGGGAACTCCTCATATTAACCACAAATATGAAGCAGGAGTTACATATTTGTAAAGTATAACTTAAGTATAAGTCAGGACTAAACTGAACATTTTTAAAGTATTTTTTCCTTTTCATTTGCATTTTGTATTGTGCTTTAACCCTTTAAGGTTCCCACCAAGAAAAATGCAGCCAAAAAAAATTTTTCTTTGTATTTTTTATTTCTTTTAGGCAATAATAACAATAATCAATTGTTTTTTTTAACAACATACACACCAGTTTTTGAAATTTAATCCTTTACCAAACGGTAGAGATGTCACTTTATGGTAAAAGTGCATAAAATAAATATTGACTTAAAATGTGCTTGACCAATTGGTTGAGAAGAACGTTAAAGGGTTAAGTCACAAGATTATTTGGTAAGCAATGGTAAATTATTGATAAATACTTAACTCATCTACCCTTACTGGCCATTTTATTAGATATGCCCATTCAACTACTTGTTAATGCACATAGGTACATATAGCACAATATTATGGCAGCAATGCATTTATGCATGTAGACATGATCAAGATGACCTCCCGCAGTCCAAATCAAGCATCAGAAAGATGAGGAAGGTGATTTAAGTGACTTTGAATGTGGCATGGTAGTTGGTACAAGATAGGCTGGTTTGATTATTTCAGAAACTGCTGGTCTACTGCATTTTTTACCCGCAACCATCTCCGTGGTTCACAGAGAATGGTCCAAAATAACAGCCAGTATTAAATAAGCAGCAGTTATCTCAGTAAAAAAAAAAGTCTTGTTGATGCCAGAAGTCAGAGGAGATTGTCCAGAGCAGGTTAAGATGACAAAAAGACTACAGTAGTTCAGTTTACCTCTTGGTATTACCAATGTATGCAGAAGACTGTTTCTGAACATACAAACATGCCAAATCTTGAATCAGATGGGCTACAGCAGCAGAAAACCAAACCAAGTGCCACTACTGTCAGCCATAACAAGAAACTGGGACTACAGTTTGCACAGGCTCACCAAAATTGAACAATGGAAGATTGGAGAATGTTGCCTGATCTGATGAATCCCAATTTCTGCTGCAACGTTCAGATGGTAGGGTCAGAATTTGGTGTTTACATCAAGAAAGCATGGATCCATCCTGCCCTGTATTAACACTTCACACTGGTAGTGGTGTAATGGTGTGGGGAATATTTTCTTTTCACACTCTTAGTATCAACTGAGCATTGTTCAAACTCCACAACCTACTTGAGTGTTTTTGCTGACCATGTCCAAGCCTTGTTGACCACAGTGCACTTCCCCGTCTGATAGAAACTTTCAGCAGGATAAGACACCATGTCTTAAAGCGCAAATCACTAAATGTGTCTTTCAAGAACTGTTTTCTTTAAAGACGGAGTGAGAGATTCACATCATAGATGTGCAGATGTGCGCTTTATAAAATCAATGGTAAAATAATGAAGGCAATTCTGAGGGTAGAGGGGTCCAACCAGGTACTCGGAAGGTGTACTTTACAAAAAGGCTTGTGAGTGTACATCAGGTAGAGTTAGAGGTAGACACCGATCTGGAGGAATTAGAAAAACATTACATTTCCTGCTTTGTGGTTAGATGGTGATGCTACAGCACCACCTGTTGGTTAAATAAGTCCAGACCTTACCTTGACACTCAAATCATATCCACACATTTGATCCAAAGTTCATAGGAATTGTAAGAACAGCAAATATGATATAGAGTGGTGATAGAAAATCAGGACCATCAGAAAGTTAATTGAAAAATGTGTGTTTAAAGTGTTTTCAAAAGAGAACATGTAATAAATAAGACATCACAACATTTAAGTAACTTCAACATGCCAGAGTCATTTAAGAGTCATTTAAACCACCTTTCCTTCCCATTCTGATGTTTGGATTGACCTCCAGGCGGTCATCTTGACCATGTGAACAGGCCAGAATACTTTAAATTTCAGCCATGTGACTAGCTATTTGCGTTAAGTAGCAGTACCTAATAAGGTGACTGAAGAATGTTTGTTTTTCAAAGATCCACTGTAAGAGAAAAGCCAACTAGACTTATATTGGTTTGATGTGGAAATGTTTCATCTGATCGTTTTCAATTTTTTTTTCTTTTCTTTTAAAGGTGCAGTGTGTAGAATTTGGCAGCATTTCGCCAAACAGAAAGGGTGAATATAGGATATAATGTTTCTATTTGTATGTAAAGTCCGTCAAAATAGGAGTACAATCATCCTCATAAAACGTTTGTTTTATTTTTATTTAGATAGAAAAAGCTTAAAAAAATTTACATTACCGCGGGCAGCGTTCATGTTGGCCGACACAACGATCCGTCATGTTGTCTACGGGTGGATTTTAGGGACAAAAAGAACGAAACGCGAATCTGTCCTCCGGTTCTGAAATCTACCTGGAATGCAGGCGAAGAAGAGGAGAGAGGATGTAGTTGCTCTGCACTAGGGATTTAAATTGTGTTTATTTTACAGTTAAAGCTTGTTAAAGCATTCCAGGTAGATTTCAGAACCGGCGGACAGATTCGCGTTTCGTTCTTTTTGTCCCTAAAATCCACCCGTAGACAACATGGCGGATCGTTATGGACGCTGCCAAATTCTATACACTGCACCTTTAAATTGCCCCCTTTTCTATCACTAGATTTTCTTTGGTCCTTATAAATGAACCCACCAGGTGTAAAACTGATAGAATGAAAAGTTAAATAGGATTTTCTGACAAAGTTAGATCCTACATCATTCTGTTACAAGCTGCTTTATTTCATGACAAACTCATTCTTTTTGGTTACAGGCTGCAAATTTAACATCCAGATGTACACAAACTCAATCAGAGATGGAAGAGATGGAAGGCCTGTAATGCTTTACAACAACCATGACAGCAAGAAGAAGGTGGTCTGCTGCAATGACGGCCATGAAGTGTATCCTGTGGAAATGGTGGGTTAACACAAGTAATGATAATAACGACAATTGTTACAGTCATTTTCAGGTCAAAGTTGACACATTTCCAAAGTTTGAAGAAAATCCTGTAAAGCAATTTTGAGAGATTGCGCTTACAAGCAAAGGATATCATGATGCTTGATGCTAATACCTTTATCTTTTAGTCAGAGTTAACATATGTGCAAAGTCTGAAGAAAAATCTGTTGAAACATTCCTGTGATATCTGGTCCAAACTTAGGCTGTGTGGCATGCCGAAATAGTTAGTTGTTGTAAAGATATTGAATACAGCGTGCAATCACCCCATGCTAGGGCTCAAGTATATCTTTTTAATGTCACAGTTACAGAGTATGCATTTGCAATAGTCACTTTGCAGGATGTGGAATGTCATGTGACCAGAGGTACACCATGCTGCCATTTGTGGGTTAATGGAAACCACACATTTCACTGACTTTCTATTCTAAAAGTCTGCCTGATACCACCATCAGTAGACTTATTAAGAGAACATTTCATGATGCATGTAGAATTTTTGTGACTTGTGTGTTCCTGTAAAACGTAAAAGCTTCAGATCCAGTGGTGTTACAGTCAAAAGTGTGACCGTGTTAGATGGAGACTTTTGGCTGATCTCTGGCTTTCTTTTAATTAGGATCAGAAAATTACTTACTTATCGTTTGTAAACATTCAAGCAAAGATACATTCATTAGGACACTTCGTAGGCCTGCATGTTATGTTTAAAAGGTGATGTGCGATAACATTGTTTAACACTGGAATTCAATATAATTGTGATGATTTAACAAGAGATAAAGGGTGCAAGTGTCCTTGTCTATCCTATTCTTTTGTTTTTATACAACACTCACAGCTGCAACATGTTTTTTTCTGAATCTAAAAGAAATTCAAGACACGACTTCTTCTTTAAATTAGCACAGATAAATTTAGAGGCGGTTTAAAGCCAGCATCTAACTATGATAACACAAAAGTTGAGAATAATCACCCAGCCCAAACCCTCACTTGAAATATTCAGTATGCAAGATAAATCAACTGAGTTCAAGTTATTATTTTAGGTGAACGCTAAAACTACCCCAAATAATTCCTTACATTTTCAAAGAGAGAAATTCTTAGTTATTATGAAGTTACAGGCCTCTTAATGGAGATCGTTTGATATATGTGCCGTTAGAACATGTTGTTGTGCATTAAAGGCTCCTGGTACTGCTGCTGCTGTGTTTCTGTATCATTCATATTTTGGGCCACTTGCCTGTGATGGACCACTGTCATTCTCTGCCAGCTGTCCGTTCTGTAATCCAAACTTTCTTCTGGAGCTCCATCCCCTGGCCCCCAAAACCAAACTAGAGACTAGAGATCCACAGTCTCCTTCGTTTGCCTTCAGCCTTATTTCTCTTTTAGAACTGAGACCACTGGTAAAAGAAAAAAAGAAAAACACTGTACACCACGGTATATATTCATTACACAGCTAATCAACATTTCTGTGTCACATATGAATTTCAAATTGCGAAGGAAAAAACACCTTTGAAAGCGGACTTCCAGATACAAGCAAAGAGCATCACCAAATTCTTTGTGAGTGCACAAAGAAGACCTTTCTCAAGGCCTTTCTCAAACTTTTTTTCACTCATTATACAGAGGTTTTATTCAAAATAGTAGCAGCGGTTTTCTGTTTCGTATACACGCCTCATGGAGTAAAGTTTTTATCGAATAGAGTCTTTAGTTTAAATAACAGTAAACAGTAGAGGCTTTGAGTCACTACACACTTCGGTCATGACTCATGTTTGATTATTTTGTTCAGTTGGGAGTCACCTGGAGGCATGGTTTTAGATGCTGTGCCTTAAACATTGCTAATAAAAGTTTAAAATATAGTTTTTAAGTATAGCAGTTGCAAACACGGAGCTGAAGCTGAGGAAGAAACATGTTGCTAACTCTCCTTTCTCTGTGTGAATATCACAGTCAGTGGCTGCAGTGCAGTACGACAGAAAAATAGGTCTATTTTGATATGAATGAATAATCTGACTAAAGCTGTTTTGCATAGAGACACATTTATACCACAGATGGAAAAATATTGCAGCAACTGAGGTTCCTGTTTGTTAAATGAGTAAATTGTTAAATTGTCAATATTTCCTGCTTCTTCCCATCTCAATCATCCAATCCACCAAACGAGTAAGTAGTAACAGCTAAAAAAGCTGTTTAGCATTGGCAGAGAAGATTTGGCAAATTATTCATGGGTGTAACCTACGTACTCGGCTCTGCTGCTCGTCCCATAAATCCATGTTCCTCACAAAAGTGGGGCCATTTAAAAGAGGAATAAATGGGCCTTCTAAAATCACAAGATTTATTACCAAGCAGCATCATTACAACAACATCAACAAAAATCTACCAAAGACTTACAGCCTCTCTTTTTGTTCTACATTTTAAGTTAAATCTGCACATGCAACTATCTCACTGGCTAATGCCATAATGAGTCATGGGTTTTACTGCTTTAAAGACACATTTGTCTGACATTGATTATTTATTGGCATCAAGATGCAGAAATTAATTGCAGTTTATTTTTCCAGGATCTTCCCAGCCAGATTGGAGAGAATGGGCATAGAGCCATATTCCTCAGGAGGAGACTCCCATTAACGAGTGATAAGTACTTGTTTGAATCGTCTCTGTACCCAGATTTTTTTCTGGCATTTGAGCGTGACGCAGAGAGCCCATACTTGAGCAAACTGGTCCTCCGCCAGAAAGCAAGGGATGAAGTGGATGAGTCCTGCAGGGTTGTGGTACGTTTGATCAGATGAATTCAGCAGAGCTTTCCCCGAAACCTTAATTTCAGAAAACTGAAATATGAATATGAATTGGAAAAAACTGTTTTCTTTTCTGTCTGACTTTATATTTTCAAGTGCACTTTTAAATTCAGTAGTTGTCACTCAGCTGGTCTAACTTTAGGAACTTCTTCCACCCTAATAACGTCAGGTCACCTCTTTGCCTCTCAAGTGCTCTTCACATCAGGCCTACAGGATATGAGAAAAAAAGTCCGTATGCAATGACATTGTTCAACACTGCAATAACAATGTGAATGGCTAAATTCAACAAAAGACAAAGAGTGCCTTTAAGTAGTGCCTATGCCACAATAATCAAGAGTCACAAATGAAATTCTCATGCAGGCCAATAAAGGTCAGTATTCAGTTCTGGTCCTTCTTGTTGTAACTGCAGCCTTTGACACCAACAGCAATGCCATTTTACTCTACAAGCTACATAATTGGGTTGGCATCTGTGGAAAAGTCTTAACCTGTTTTACCTCATATATATATAAAAAATAAGTATTTTTAATGTCTATAATAACAATTAGGCTTCACCCTCACCTCTGTGGAGTTCCCCAGGGCTCAGTTCTCAGACCAATGCTTTTTACCCTTCATATGCTACAGCTGGGCTCTCAGCTCACACAATATGAATATATTTCAGGCTAGGTCAGTCCCAATATTAGATTTCCACCTCACAATTATCATGGCCAATGAAAGTCATGCTAACAATATTATCTTGATATTTACAGCCTTATTTTTTTATCTGCTTTGGCAAAAAACTCTTAAAAGATGCCCTGGGGGTGAGGCTGTCTGCAGCCATACTTTTAGGAAATAATATACAAGGAAATAGTAATAATAACTAAGAAGCGATAATGAAAAAAACATGATTGGGGTGTCATGACCTACTTATATCAAAGTTTTTTTTCTTAATTTATCCAGTTATTGTTTATTTTGCTTTTGGTCCCTGCATTCATGTTATTATATGATTATATTACAAAATAAAAGAGATTGTGCTTTCTCTAGAGCTGCAGCACCTTTTTACCCCATTGATTGAGCTTTATAAGCTAATGTCTGCTTATGGGTTTACAGACCTGTAGCATTTTTAAAAGCTTCTTTGGAACATTTTGAACTTAAATGAGTGTAACATCAGTTTAATGACTCATTTCAAAGCAGACACACTCATTGATGATGCTTTTAGTAATAGAAGAAGGAATATGCTGTGTGCAAGTGTTTGCTTTACTTTGCTGTTTGTGTCAAAGAAATCCCTCCGTTGTGTTGTTGTTGTTGACTGCCCGTCTCTGTGGCTGGACAGTGATGTTTTGCACAGATTATAAGCAAACAGTCACACAGCATCACCGTTTTTTTCTGTTTTTGGCTCAATTTGATTATTGTCATTTTTTAATAAAGATTGTTTTTGTTCATACTGTTATATTGCAACAGCTCTATTTTATGACAGCTTTATGCTTTTTAATGAACATTTGTGACACAATACAGCTTTTCTCAATTGTGTTTTTGTTCATGTTGCTAAAAATATGGATGCCTGGCCTGTTTTTGAAAAGATTTTCTCCAGTCAGAACCACTAACAGAAACAATAATATGCTTACTGACCACCACTCCTGTCCTTATTTTTTCAAAATATGTACTGTATTTTAATAACATTTTTCATGTACACCTTCACAGTGTGCAGCTGTCTGTTAATAAAAGTACCTTTGTGTATTTAACCTATAACTGGCTGTTTCTATTTCTATTCAACAAAATATAAAAGTGTAATTAGCGTGTTATCATTTTATAATCATACATTAGGGACATGTTTTTTTTTTTTTTTTTAAAGGATCAGTTAATGCTTGTAAACAAATATTTTAGAAATATTACGTTTTTAATTAACAAGAAACCAGACTTTTAGATTTTAAAGAGTCTTGAATATGTGAGAGAAATCTTAAATTTTTTAAGTATTTATGGCATTAAGTTACCGAATTGAAACTAAAGACACTCGTTGGATCAGTTAGGAATGAGAATTTATCAGATTTTATGAATTCCAATGCGATTATCAATTCCTGGGTTTTTAATTGAGAAAAATTTGACCTACTTCGTTTTTCCAGTGGCAAATAAGTGTCACTCCTGGTGTTTAAAAAACAAGCTACATAGACAAAAGCTTCTGAAGGTGGCTGGTGGTTTCCACACTTGCTTGAGATCAGAGACACGAGACCACTGACTGTAGAAAGAAATGGACGAGGCCATGTGCCGTCATCCGCTTGATTATCCAAGGAGCCTTTAAAGCGTTGTTGTTCATCAATGGAAATCACCATACTGCATGTGCCATCTCATCCAAACTTCAGCTCAACCTACTCACACAAAGAAGCCATTTTCAAGGGGGACCTTAAGGCTGTCTAACCAAAATCATATCCTCGCAGACAAGTAGCCATGTCAATCAAGTCCCTAATTTTCAAAACCAGAAGTGGGCAATATGAAAAAAATCCCCCTGCATACAGAGAGAGCACGTTTTTTAAACCAGATTTTATAGATGGTCGTAAAAACTGTTCAATTGTGAATTTTAAAGCGTATTGCGTTTTTAAAACGATGGTTGCAGTCAAATTTCTAACAAGGACTACAAACATGGCGGGGGACGTTCATGAATGATAATACACCATAACATGGGCACCAGATTGATCAGTTCATTTAATGAAGAGAAAATTCTCAAACAACAGGTACAGTATGACAGCACGGCCTTATGAGATGGAAATGCAGTAGCTGCTCCTAATTGATAAAAGCTTTTTAGCTTTACACATAAGCTTAAGAAATGGTTTTAAGTAGGTTTGTTTGTGAAGGTTATTACAAAAACATAAAACTTGTAACTTTTAAAACACTGGAAAATCCCATATGCTTTTAGATGGGAAACCAGCCCCATTCTAAGTTTCTGGTTGGCCCACAAAACATGTCATATCTGCACCAATCTGTAGCCACAATTCTGACCACTTCTGTTTTCTGTCTGCCATTATCACTTCTTAAACCTCTCAAAAAACATGTTGATGTGATGATCCTGGACTTTCCTTGTTACTTAGTTTGCGTGAAAGTACAAATTGATCAGACTCTCCACTGTGGGGTTAATGCAAGTCAAATAGCTTCTTTTGGGATTCTTGTCTTTCAATACAAAGAACTTTTGTTAGTTGAAGATAGTTCTTTTTTTCTTGTATACATTGTCCTTTTTTAGCAGTTTTTTCCCTATAAATTTGACTCTAAACTTTAAAATACTTAGCTTAAGTTCTCCTAAATTTACAAATTAAGATTTTTATTCTTTTCAAACTGTACTGGCGATATCACTGAGCAAAAAAATGAGGTGTGACCTTTAATCCAATAAAATCCGACTGCGAAAAATCTGAAAAGCTAACTTTATTTCGCTGAGGCAGGAACAGAAAATTTTCTTTCCACATCCCATTTGTGCGTATGATCTGAAAGGACATTTATTGATCAGATTTACAATTGGATAAGTGATGGATGAAGCAAAAAGACAAACAATGAACTGACAACATAATGAACACAGATTTTGCAGCGATATACTCAACCTGTAACACAAACTTTTACTGGTACAATAAGCTGCATGCAAGGACCGTAGAGATAATAAATGCTTTGAGAAAATGTTTGACATTATTGCGTTATCATATCAAAAGCCTGCGACCGAAATGAAGACTTCATTAGTGAAGTTTTAGCAAACATGTTTTCAAATAAACTGCTTATTTTAATAATTTCATTCACAAACGTTTGCTGACTTGAACACTTGAAGCAGTCTGTCATTTAAATATGATGTACATCACATCCCGTATTGTTCCAAAAGTCTTTATTTAATGTTCTGAGTGATGTTTCGCAGGCAGAGGACGGCATTTGGCAGCAGGCCCTGTCATGGTTTACACAGTGTCCTTAATGAGTACAGGCAAGGCTTCACTGGCTGGTGTGTTCGATGGATGGCTTGACTTTAGATTCCTTCCTCCCTTTATTTTTAACAAACCCCCAACCGAGCAGCTGGCAGACATGTCTGAATAAACCACAGAAACCAAAAGCAGGAAAGAATCACTGCATCATATCCAGGTTGATTCATGCTTGAAAAATGCTTCGGCTGCAAAAACATCTTAAGGTTGTTTCCAGGTTTTCTGGTCGAGATTTCTTTATGTTGTTGGCACATTAAAAGGTGTCTGAATGCTCATTTTAGAGCTGTGATCATTTTAAATCTTGTAAGTTTAAATGAGGAAAATTACAGCCTTGCAAGCTTGGATGGGTGAAACAGTTTATGTCAGCCCAAAGTTAAGGATCTAGTGAGATATTTCTTGTATAAGTATTAAAAGCAGAAGTCCATTTCGACTCTGTAGGATGTGGTTTTGGTGTTAAAGAGTCTGTTAGTCCCAGAGCTAATGGTGTCTGATTAAGTTTTGACTGTTTGACTAGCTGATACCCAATTGCCTGTATATATTGGTTTCATTTGCGTTTGGTGAAAACATTTTAAAATCTTCACTTGCATGCTGGTTTGCGCAATTAGCAAGCTGACGGTTCACAACCAAACCCAACAAAATTCTGCAATGAAGTTCTTGTATTTGAAACTACCGGTAACCACGTTTTTTATCAATTCAGACACATCGTCCCTGGTCAGTCTTAACTACAGCACAGCTGCCCAACAGTAGTAACTACTATGACTACAGTTAATGGCTAGTACCATGCAGCAATAATGCCCTACAACCTGGATGTAAACAAAGAACTCTAATTTGAGAGCATTGTTAGCAACTCATAGAAACAGTGAGGTCTGGCTTTATTGTATTCATAAAATAAGATTGAAGGTAAATGCAGGCAGTATCGAATGAAGCCAAGAGATTTTACCACAAATTATTAACCCCGCCAAGGAGGTTATGTTTTTGCCGGCGTTTATCTGTCTGTTTATTTGTCTGTTTGTTTGTCTGTGTTCAAAATAACTTGAAAAGCTCTGAACAGATTTGGATGAAATTTTCAGGAATTGTCGGAAATGGGATATGGAAAAACTGATTAAATTTTGGGACTGATCCAGATCACCTTGGTGGAGGTCTGCGCTCTCTGAGTGCTTTTCTTGTTGAAATTATTTTATGAATGTGGCTTCCACATGGCCAATTATTGATGTTATTTTGCATATTTTTCATGCAATTGTTTCCAACCAGTTTGGGTGTCCCCCCAAAAAAACTACAAGTGCTTTGTGAGCACGACCCCCTTTCAAGGCATTTCTGACATTATTTGCCCCTAATGTTAACATTTCCTTTAAAAAATTCCTGGATCCACATCAGGATTTGGATCACCGCCAAAATCGAATCACTTCTTCCTTGTGCTATGACCAACATTCCTGGAAATTTTCATGAAAACCCTCTGAAAGCATTTGAAGTTATCTTGCTAACATTCAAACAGACAGATAAAACCATAACCCTCTTGGTGGGGGTAATAACTGAGGGGCAATGAGAGTTAAACGGGTCCTACAGCCATTTCTTGGAGAAAGCCTGGTTACATCGCAAATTCAACTTTATGGCTCCAAAAGTGTATTTAGTCATTTTAATCAGCTTAGCATCTACATCTTTGATCCTGACTGTAAAAAATAAGTAGGCCTTATCAAAATAACTAAAAACACTTTTTTTCAGGGGAACTAAAGGGCTTCACTTTTTCTTACCCACCAATATCAATCACTACATGTTGTTCTCTGCCACTCAGCAGATGGAACTGCTCGTCTGGCGCACAAACTGTGATATCAGTGCATATCCTCTATACTGGTGGTTGACACCTGAACAGAAGGCTTCAAATCAATCTCATATTTTATCCTTTTTAATCATTTAGTCGCAGCATTTTCAAAACATGTCACAACACATATGATGGGTTTTCCTGTGATTTGCAAGAACCTCTGACACAAGTGTTACAATCCAGAGATGAAATGGCCCTTTCTCTTCATAGATTCTTCATATCTAAGAGGTTCATATTACCAGATGCACTCTGCTCTCATCCCAACACAAACTACAGACCTGAATGACTATTGTGACCAACAGAGCAGGTGTAACAATGTGACCCCTCACTTAAGTATGTGACAGCATTTGCTCCTGTCCATCAAGTACAGTGTCCCCTTACACTATGTGTGACACTTAAAGAGTAAAGTGGACTCCGTGTGAGAGAGAATAACCTGTGAATGAGGTTAGTGTGAAGGTGAACACGGCTCTTCCTGATGGATCTTGAGGAAAAGGTCATATGTATGTACACAATGTGATCAAAACACAACAAAACAATAAATTAGCTGTCAGATGACTTCTCTCAAAGAAGCTGTGGCTGTTTTGTTGAAAACATGGATGTCCTTTTGAGGTGTTTCTTGTGTTTGTGGAATCAGTCGTCACGGTTTTAAATAAGTGGGTGAGCTAAGGATCAAGATCTACAGGGAAACGAAGCTCAGATTTAGCCCAAAGTGACACAAATGAAGGTCTACGGTCTCCATTGTGGTAGAAAAACATGGACAATAAACTGAGCATGAACTTACAACATGAACAAGCCTGAATTGATCGACATGGAATTACAATTACACGCTTGCGAATCGCTGTAATATCTTCAAAATGATATATTTATAAGAATTTACATAGAACACCTTGAATTTTTACAATCAGCCAGAACCGGATCACTCCTGTCCCGGTGTCTCGGTCCTCCAGACTGAACCAGTCCACAGTCATGTTTTATTTGCTCCACAGCAGGGCAATGGCTTTGCAGATGCCTACGTCGTTGTAGTTGAAGTAGCAGAGACCAGCGAAGGTGACCGTGGACAGGAGGAAGAGACTTGTGTTTGCGATCTTGATCTTTTTGTCGCCGTGGACGTAGTCTGTTAGCACCTGCCCGAGACCCCTGGGACACAAAAGATATACGAGTTAACACATGAACAGAAGAGCCATCAAGTGAGTGATTTTCTTTATCTAATCTATGCAGATAAGCCATAAATAATGACCAGGAGCACGACTGAGAGTCTCTTAAATGACTGTGTGACTGAGGTACAGAGTTAATTTGGTTGATTAAGAAATACTGATTCACTCCTCTGCTTTTTTATCCCATTCTTAAAATCATTATTCTTTAGTCCGCCTTTGCCGACAAAGTCAGAAAAGTGCAGAAGATCAATGCAGTAACCAAAGACTTGTTGGAGTCTTTATTCTGTAGTTACTAGACCGGGATTTTCTAACTTAGAAATGAGGATCTTGTTATTAAAAAAACCCTTAGCAGCAGAAATTCATTTGAAATACATGTGACACCAGGAATAGAGGTGGAAATTGTGCCGCAGCGGCACGTCAAATCCAGCAATGTGCAGAAGGATATTGTCAAAAAGTTGGTGATACAGATTCGAGGTCACATTATCGGCCTGATTCCAAATCAGATTCAGGCGGTGTGAGACAACATAGGCCTCATAGGGGAAGACCTCCTAAGAGGTTTTGGGGGGTTTCATCCAAATGGGCCAAGATGAGCTCGCAAGGAGAAGCAGAGGAGACTATCCGGCAACAACAAATAACAGAAGCAAAGCACTGATTATTGAGTTCTGATAGAAGCTTATGCAGCTAAGGCATTTATTGAATGTTAAGTACTTGTGATTAAAAAGAGGCGAGAGCTGGTTATTTGCAGAACAGAGAAGCTTTTGACCATAAAGGAGAGGTTTAACAGAGAACGCATTAAGTTTGGACCATGCTCTTCAGGCAAATTTGTGAGGGAAGAAAAAAGGAAAAATACAACACTATAAGAATAAAATAAATAAATAAGTATGTAAGTAACTAAGTAAGACACAGCCTACAGCAGTCCTTGAACTTCAATAACCTTTTTATGATTATTCAAAATCAGCTTGATAAATTGACCAGCACTATGACAAAGTATTAAAAATGTGGACAGAAATTTGATTCTTAAGTGTTTCTTGTTATTTAATATCAAGTAGACAAGCTCCCATAATGCCTTGCTTAAGGGAGAAAGTAGATTTTGGTTTCATAAGTCTTAATGGGCACCATGCTCAGCCTTTTAAACATTCCTGAAAAATTTAAATCCTCTTAGGCCAGACTTCACTGATCTTGAGTACCTGAGCTGAAAAGAGGAAGCTCTCTAACCCACTCACACTTCAACCATCAACTGAGCCAACAACAGATGACACCAGAGAATTCATCTAAGTGGTTTTGGCCAGAGAGGACATGTCCTGACCCTTTAAGATACAGACCTGGAGCCGCATGTACAAAGGGTGTGTACGCACAAAAACGTGGCGTACGCTCTTTTTCATGGCAAAGTTCAGATGTATCAAGAGTGAAATGACCGTGGACATGTGCGGTGCCTCATGCCAGCTTCATGGTCTGCGTACGCACGTTTCTGTGCGGACAAAAGAAAAATCAACACTGATGAACAATTAACAAACCCACGTGTCTGCAGATACCTGAGTGGATATAAAAGCACGCGCAAAGAGGTGCAAAAAATACTGTTAAACACAATGGCTGCTTTAGCAGTATGAGAGGACGTTGTAAATGGTGCAATACGAAGAGAGCGTGTGTTCAAAGAGAGAAAAGATTTACTGGCCCATGATGACGACTGGATCATCAGCCACTTTAGGTTCCCGAGGGCGATCCTCCTGAAACTGTGCGCAGAGCCGCGGCCGGCATTCAACATTAAAGCACAATTTGCAGCAAGTGCAGATTTTCCCAATGTGATCAGAGCTATGGACTGCACACACATTGCTAAAAATAAAGCGCCATCACATGATGAGTTTGTATGTCAACAGGAAACACTTTCATTCGATCAATGTACAGATCATATGTGATGTGCAAAAGCAGTTAACCAACATTGTGGCGAGGAGGCCTGGTTCAGTGCACGGTTCATACATTCTGAGTAACAGCGTGAGTGGAAACAGACTACAAGCTGGCACTGTGCATGATGGGTGGCTTCTTGGTCACTAAATTTATTTGTGTAATTGTCCTAAAATAATCCCTGTGATGCATATTGAGCATGTGCGCCCCCAATTCTATCCCGTCTTCACTGCATCATTAATCAGTGGTTGAAGTTAGTGACTTGCTGTTTTTGCTGATTAAACTACAGCTTAAGATCTTTTTAACAAGCCCCTGATTGTCTCTGTGTGCAGTGTAGTCATCTTAACCCCATGGATAAAAGTGTGAAATGTCTTAATCAGCCTCACCTTTTCCACCATGCACTTCTGCGCTGATTTGCAACAACAGCGTTTGGTCCATGTCAGTGGTGTATAAAACTAACGAATGGAAACTGTAAATCAAGTTTACTGTGATATCCTCTTTGATATGTTGTCATGTTTAAATTTAAATTCAGAAGATTTCAAACCAAATAATACCTTAAATACATACAGCATTTACGCATGAACCTCTATCCAGGGGGTCGGCAATAAGTTTGGCCTCGGGCCAAATTTATCAGTCACTTTATGTCGGGCCAGAACATAATCAGGGGTTAATATATAGAGATTATCATCAGTTAAAGCATAAACGGGGGAGTGATGAGAGAAAGTGAGAGATCACTGGGGCGATTGACTGGACACTCCATTACGCAGAGAATACGAGACAAAAAACATGAATCATACTTTTTTACGCTGTTTGCATGATAACCTCTGATCAATTTTGTTTATTAACACTGCACCAACATCTTTAATGGGATTTATCAGGCGGAAATAACAGTTTTCAGGATGAGGAAAGTCAAATGTTTATTAATTTATTGGAATGTTCATGCTGAAAGCAGCTTTTAACGGCTCTCTGTAAAAAATCGGACAAATAATTCACAGTCAACATTCATACAGACGTGTTCCTGAGCTTTTATAATTAACAGATCACTGATGATCCGTGCGCATTTCAGCACTACTTTATGTTTCTGTGAGACAGCGTGAGTTAGTGAACAGTCTGCTCCTGTCTGATCTGCTCTCAGATAAACTAACAAACATCAGAACAGATGATTAAACAAAGTTTTTGTCTTTTTTTTTCAACTGCTCTACGTCTTATTTCTCTTCTGCAGTGTCTCTCATCGGGAAAGAGCAGCCGCCTTTAGGTTCATAAGAAAGACACAGCCCGGGGGCTCCTATTTGCCGACCCCTGCTCTATCTTCTATGGCTGTGAGCAGCTACTGTACAAACACAGATATTTACCTCGGGGTTAATCAGAGTCACCCACATGTGCTCCCACCACCCCTGAGAGAGCAGTGTCTGTTCAGATGGGGAGGGGGGGCCCTTCTCCTGTCCCCTCGCCTGTTTCGGCCATACTTTGGGGGTGGGCAGCCATCCTTTGCTTCACATCCACCTTGACGTCGGACCACTTCTTTTTCGCCTCTGCTTGTGTGGCCTCTGACCCCATCGCACTGACAGCCTCACACACTCTCCCACTCAATCCTCTGGTGTTTGTTGCTTATGCCGGAGGATAAAGCACGTTTTTGCACGCCTCCACTTCAGCGAGTAGTGCCTCAAATGCGCTTTGCGTAAAATTATTTTTTAAACCATCTTACTCATTCTTATTTAATTTTCTGATTTCGCAGAGAGGAAAATCTCAGGCGCAGGGCTCATTTAAATATGATTTGCGTATGTAAATAGAGGTGTGGACAGGGAGGGGTCGGGTACTCCAACATGTGCGCTCCATTCCACGCTGATTGGGATGTACAAAGGAAATGTGCTTGAATTCATGCATGCTAACAGATTCGTACATCTGTGCGTACAACATTTTCTGGATTTGATCGTACGCCATGTTTTAGTAGGAAATCCACGCAAGTCTTTGTACATGAGGCCCCTGCTCTTAAAGCTGTTTCTTAACCGGACTTAGCACTTCTCATGACTGGGATTTGTGGCCTACGGCTGCCACGCTGTTAGCTCTGCGCCCTGACTGATGGAAGAACAAGCCACTGTGACGCTAAGCCAAAGCCGCCCTCTGAAGTCCGCAAACAGAGCCAGAACTGACCGGGCCTGAGCGAATATCTGCCGACAGCAACAGCGAGATGACTTAAATGATCCCCTCCCCCCACACCGCAAAGTTTCCCTTTATCTCATCGGGGTCAGTGAACAAACCAAATCTTTGTACTTTGGAGAGACGTTTGAGGAACAAGCTCCACTCTCGGTCAGACTGCCTCAGTGATCATAATGTGCTGATGTCTGACCACACAGCTCGGGCTGGGAAATACATACAGGGGTGTTGGACAGGCTGATATGAGATGTGATCTGCAATAACACTGATGACAACAAACATGCACGCGAAGTGTAAATTCTAGCTCTAAAGTTTGTAGAACTTCCTTTCAAATTGGAACCAAGCGCTGCTCTGTCATTGGTTTATACGTGACTGCAAAATTATAAATCCCTGTAAACAGACTAGCAATCGATGTGCAGGAAGTTCTGCCTCATAAGCAAAGTCAGACTCACATTCACAGAATCATGATGACAAAAAAGGTGATCTACTCTATATCATGTGTCACTGTTTGGCTTGTCATGCAGTGAATAGGGAGTGTACACCTTTAACAAGGTCATATTTTTTTATCCACAAGGGATATTTGTATACATATTGATTTTACTTGAATAAACTGCCCATAGAAACTCGTCTATTAATAAAAATACGGTCACGGATAATGAAAATGTGTATTAAGACCTCTTATTTTATTTTAAAAACATCTGTTCTGTTGTTTTATGTGGTTGACAGCACAAAGGGACAGCAAAAGAGCAGGATGTAGACAGGACACAGAGATGAGGAATTGGGTAAGAATGTGGACGGATATATAAAAGTATGAGACATGGCTGGAGAAGCTGTTGTTTCCCACGTTCAAGGCAGTTAAATTGATCCTGATTCAGTGTGAACAGTGAATCAAACGTGGGTTTAACCAGCCAGCTCTCACATTTATAAGCCAAGTGCTTTGTTTGCTATTTTGGTAAGTTCTGTAAGATGGAATTTCCTGGTCAGACATACTTTGTTTTTATTGCAAAAATGAGGGAGAACAGAGGTGAAGAGGACAGAGGCAGAGAAACCAAGTGGAGCCTGAACAAGGTAAGGAAAAGGCAGGATAGCCTCTGTTGGTCTTACATCATTATGATGAAGTATTATTATTTTAAATTATTATTTTTTATTTATTTTATTTCAAACTTGAATGAAAAAAAACATACATATATACGTATACATTTATACATATACAACAAGATGAAATAAAACTGTAAGTAAATGCAAATAACTATGACAGCATTTTTTTTTCTACAACCAGTAATCCTTTCAAAACCAGATTTCATTTGAAAAGGGTGTGGGAAGACCATTATTCCTTCTCAAAACGTATTGCTAAAATTCACCCTGAAGCACTGTTCAGGTCATAGCCAATAATTTAGTTAACAGCAAAATCGAACGAATAACAGCATAAACCACAGAATTCAAAACAAAAACAAAAATGACACATTACTGGATACACAATACCCATTATGTTACTGATTTTCCCTTTGTTTTTCTTTTCTTTTTCTATTCTGCATCTATTTAATATTTCAGTTTTAAAGATGTATAATATAGAATAGAATATATATATATATATTATATAAATATATTCAATGTTTTTTTGTACTTCAGTATTAATGACAAATTTATCTCGATCTTGGGTTCAATCTTTGCCGGTCTTACCAGTGTCCGTGCAGAGTTAGGGCAGCAGCCAGCGAGTAGTCGATGACTGGAGAAGGACTAAAATAAGCTGCAGGTCCCAGGGCCAGCAGAAAGATGCTCAGTACTCGCTCTGCTGTCCAGTGCAGAGAGGCCGCTTTAGAGCCAGAACCCGCTGTGGAGCCACGCAGAGACAAGATAAAGAGCACAATAAATGAACAGCACGCTAAACAAAAACAAACAAAACTGTTGTACCTCAAACACAGAGAAAATATTCCTTTGTTTACACATACTTTCTCAAAGGTGTTGGACCACATCTCTAACTTTCTCATATTTATAAAAAAAAAAAAAAAATCTTTAACGCATATGAGGATTGATACCTTAGGAACACTTGGGTCATCATGTGGTTCAGAGAACACATTTTTCTGAGTAAACTCAAAATAACTCTGTTTCAAACAACATTTGAGATGCATATTGACACCTTATGAGCCAGCCCACAGCCTCAGATCCTCCTGGTTGATCCAAATTTGAGGCTTAAAACTAAAGGTGATCAAGCTTCGGGATGGGAATCGAAGACCAATTCCAGAGAATCGATACAATTCCCTCAAGGAATCTATATCATTCGTATTTTTGCTTAAAAATCCCCCCATCAATTCCCTCTACTTTGTTCTGTGTAACTTGTAAATGTGAAAACCTTCTGCTCTCATCATATAAAGCCATCAGAAATGATAATGATGGAATCGTTAAAGAATCGGATTGATAAGTAGAATTGATAATGGCATTGGTATCAATAAAAGCTTATCAATTCCCATCCCTGATCGAGCATTTTCCATCAGAGCTCCTTGGCTTTGGAACAACGTGCAGAATCAGTCACTTCCTTTAGATCTTTCATTTTTGTCTTTTTAGCCTCTCATCTTTGCCGTTTCTTCTGATCTCTAAGGAATGTAACAACTTTGGAGTTGTTGTTGTGTCTCTTGTTGGAAGGACACAGAGGGGAGGATAGAGAGGAGTGAAGCCTAGAGAGGCCAATTCAACTCTGCAATCGGTTGCAGAAAAAAATCTCAGTTTTCATTTTTCAAACCTTCCACAACAAAAAGCAGAATCAATACATTTCATCGGTATATCGCCAAGGCCTAATTCTGGGATTACCGTTGTTGTATATGTACAAAAATGAAACAATCCAAAAGTAATGTTAATCATGGTGGTTGTTTATCAAGCTAATTAGCAGTGGGCGAGCTTTGCCTGTCTCTTTCTTCTTAATGCATGCACAGTCGAAAGAATGGTGTCCATCTGCTTGTCATGGACTTGGGACTGAGGCAAGACATGACAAGAAAAAAAATAGTTGGCATATCCCTTTAAAATACTCACACTGAGTATTTTGTGATGTGCTATCACCAACACTGGTCTCAAGTCAGCTCGTCTTTTACATAGTCTACAATTAAGGCTTTTTCAAAACAGCGTACAAATACATATAATACAATGTTTTTCAAGGTCAATGTTCTTTTTAATCATTTAATGTAAAAAGCCAAACATGATTAATGACAAGATGACATGACATGTCAAGATAAAGAATCTTTCTTGTATTTTAAAGTCTGTCAAACCTAGCCATATTTGTATTAATTTTACTCCCTTGAGAAACCTTTACCCTTTCTTTAAGAGTTAATGACCCACTAACCAGGGAATAGTGGGTCACGGCGGGGGAAACCTGCTTTCTTTAGACGGGCCTTAAATGATCCGGTGTCAAAATACAGTCACCGCTGAAGCGCTAAATCAGGACCACTGAACTCAGCTCGTAAATCATGGAGGAAATAAGATATCTACTATCATGTCAAACTGGGAAAACTGGAGATAGGTAAACACAGAAGCCCTACAGGGAGAGATATCCAACGCCAGAAATGAAAAACTGATCACAAGAGGAACAAAAAAGATGAATCAAACAATTAAACTGTCAATACTAGCATGCTGTTTGCTCTCAAGAGAGTTGTATAGTGGACTTTGGCTGTTTTAACTGATTATTATCACATGCACACACATAATGCATTGTGCTTTAACACTGAGGCTGAGTAATACTGTGATTCAAGGGTCTAATTGGTTGTGGTAATGACTAAGTAAAGCACTGAAAATGTGGGAAAACTGCAGACTGTAATGAAGATGTGTTGATAGATGTGTTGATTCAAGTCTGTCGTTGTATTTGAGTCCCTGTAGATAATAATACTATTACTAAAGTACAACATGTAATGTGCTTTAAAATGCTCTCGTTATACTTGTTTGCACTGTGGTGGCAGCTACATGTACACATTACTTATAAGTTAAAAACAAAGTTCCCAAAAGGAACAACAAAATGGGTTGTGGGGCTGCCATTTTTAAATTCATGTTAGTGTAAATGTTGGTTTCAGATGATGAACACTGACCGTAAAGAGCCTGTGACGAATGAATCCTCGCTGTCAGCTGGTACGGCTGCTCCTGCTGTTTGTATGGAACGACCAGCGGCCTGGCCAGCAAAGTGCTTTGGTAAAACAGAGCTGAAAAAGACAAAAACTGTGTTGTTTTTTCAAGGGGGCACAGACTAGAATACCACAGCAAAGTTAGATATGTTGTAGGCAAAACAAACTGGAGCTTTGGCTACATAGTTCCCTACAGAGGCTTCATTAATAAGTATTGTGGGCTTTTAAAGCTTCTATCATTTTTTTCATTTTTCATGCACACACATAATTGTTCATTGATCAGGATGTTTTAATGGGTGGATTTGCTCATTTTTGCGTTGTAAGTGTTACTGTGCATTGTGAATATTATCGTTAAGCACTTTTATCAGCTTTCAGTAACACTCCAAAAAGATGGGACAGAGGCAACATAAGACTGAGAAAGTTTTGAAATGCTCAAATAACTAGAGCTGGGTATCGATTCAGAGTTCCCAAATCGATTCGATTCACGATTTAATTTGATGTGATTGATTTCGATTCAGTTAAGGATATTTCAGCCAGAGTACCAATTTTACTTGAGTATGGAAGAGATTCTCAGAGAACTAATGCTGTAAATGGTAGAAACTAACTCTAACTTTGTACATTATTAAGAAATATTAATGTTTACGTTAAGATTTGAGCCCAAAGTAGTTACAGCAGTCATGCACTTTTTATTAAACATATCCTGATCAAAACAAAAATGTAATAATTCAAATCAAATCAAACCACAGTGCAGGCAGTGTAAATAAGGTGGCTACACACGACGCTATATGGTCGTATGTCCTTGCATATGAATGCTGCGACAGCATTGGTTATTTTCTGGGATCGTGGAGAGTTTGCTGGTAACTTGCATACAAATGCCTTCTCAGCTACGTTTACTTCAGGTCCGACAACTTTGCAGACTGCATTTCCGGGTGGTGTCTCGATAAATGATTTTGGAGATTCGTTGTGTTTCCACAACAAGTCACCTGCACGCTGCATATCTTGCATATAGTTTTGCTGTTGTCCAGTTCATTGCTTCATTCATGCTGCCTTCGTGTTTTTTAAATCCAAAATGCATCCAGACATCTGCCTTAAAGTTTGTTGGCGGTGCCATTAGTGCTCCCGCCATGATGTTAAGTTGAACAACGCTCCTCGCTGAGTGATAACATCTCGCGAGACTACTTGACATTAAACTGCAGGCTGCATTACACACAGAGAAAAGACGTATTAAAAGATCGATTTAAGGATTTTATGAATCAATATTGGGCCATTCAATGGAAAATCGATTCAAATCGATTCATTGATTTTTTAAAGTCAGTTCTACAAATAACAGGCGTTTGGAACATTCCACAGGTGAACAGATTAATCGGAAATAGATGATTGTCATAATTGGGTATAAAACGAGCATCCTCAGAAGGCTCAGTTGTTCACAAGCAGGTCAAGGTTCACCAATTTGTGAACAACTGCATGAGCAAATAGTCAAAGGTTTGAAAACAACTTTTTTTTAAAGCGATACACCAACATTTCTTTTGTTTTTGATTTCTGCCCGTCTCTTTCAGTAACAAGAAAGAGATGGGCAAAGCTTGGCCACTGCTAGTTAGCTTAGCTCAAACACTGGGAGTCAACGGGTATGTTAGCCTGCCTCTGCCTACAGTCATCAGATAAACTCGTCAGCAACTCCAAGCAGTCCTGTGTGCTTGTTGTGACTCATTTTGTTACTGCTTTATGTTACTTTATCTTCTACTATCCCCATATTATCTTCCACTGATAAACAGAGGCTTTGTTTTGTTGACTTACTTCCACAATGATTTCAACTATAGATGTGACGTTCGTGAACAGCTCTTTTAAGTGAACAATGAGAACCAATTCGCAGTGGTGAGTGAGCCGTTCATTGTGAGCCATTATTAAATTTGAAGGCAATTTATATTCAAGAATGGCTTGCAAACGAACGGTGCACTCACAACTGCGAATCTATTCTTATTGGCTAGCCATACCCATTGACTCCCAGTGTTTGAGCTAAGCTACCTAGCGGTGGGTGAGCTTTGCCTGTCTCTTTCTTGTTACTGGACCCACAGTCGAAAGAATGTGTCTATCTGCTTGCCATGGGCTCAAGACTGAGGCAAGACACGAAAACAAAGAAAATGTTGGCGTATCCCTTTAACATAAAATTGCAAAGACTTTAAGGATTTTATTATTACAGTTCAGAATATCTTTAAAAGATTCAGAGAACTTGAGCAATCTTGGCTAGTCAGTAGCAAGGCAAAAAAACAACACTAAATGCCTATGACCTTTGATCCCTAAGGCAGCATTGCATTAAGAACTGACATCATTCTGTAAAGGATGTTACCATGTGGGCTCAGGAACACTTCAGAAAACCATTGTCAGTTTACACAGTGTGTTGCTGTTACCACAAGTGCATGTAAAACTCTATCATGTAAAGCCAAAATCAGATATCAACAACACCCAGAAACACCAGCGGCTTCTCTTCATCAAAGAGTCCCATGTTAATATGCTGTGAAAATAGCTCAGCCTTGACAAACCTGCCGATGTTTGAACTACATAATCAAAATTTTATGATATGCACTTTGACTCTAAAAAGGTAAATTCTGTTTGGTTTGAGAATATATTTTGATAACATAAGGGCAAAACTTGATTCATGTCATTTTTGTGTAACTAGGACTATTTTTGTTTTGTTTTTGAGAGGGAAAAAAAATAAATTAAAATTTTAATTTGAGTGTTGTGGGGGAAAAAATGAGGATTTTATTTTTTGGCCATATTTCTCAGCCCTAAGTATTAGCCATTAACAATTACTTATTAACATGACTTGCTGAAGCTGAATAATCTAAAATTTTGCTAACTTAGTTCTGTCATCAATTGCAGCCTTTATACATCGCTGAATACTTATGTGATGTTTTCATTTCAAAGCCCTTTTACTGCGGTAACAATAAACTCTCCAGTATAGCTCTCTTTGAAAGTCATCATAGTGTTTTCCTCTGCCGGCATAATAATTTGACCAATAATAAGCGTTTCCCAGTCTGTGCTCCTCCTGTTTATGTCGTAAAAACCTTAAAATCAGTAATACGTACGCCTCCTCTTTTGAATATAATCACAACAAACGCTATGACTCGTGGAAAGGGGAGGGAAAACAGGCGTTTGCTTTCCAGCGAGCTAATTTGTAGCTTCGTAAACGTCCGCCCTCAGTCAAGGGAGGGCGGTGGCGAGCAGACCTAACCTAAAATGAACTTTGATTTGAGGTGCTCATATTCGTCTAGGGATGAGATACACAAGCCGAACTTCACAGTGGGACTTGTTGTCTTGGGAAATGTCCTTGCGAAACTTTACTTCAATGCGTCAGGGGTTGGTTATGCATGTGAAACTATAATTGACATTTTTCTGAATGAAGTCTGGTCCTGCCGTGGGAGCATTCACGCCATGGCTGTGTGGACTAAAGTCGTCGTGGCAGGGATATCTTGACTCTCTTTTAGTGGATTGTCTTCTTAACTACCTGACATATTGAGCATGTAATCAATATATAAACCAACATAAACCTGTGATGAAGATCAGTGATATAAACACAATATACTGGCTTATCTAACGAGTCGTGAACTTGAAAGCAGAACTCTCCCCGTGCCGTGATTTCTTCATTCACAAAGGATATAACCCGCTTTGCATTTCCAAAATACCAAACTGCAACACAAAAGCGACCACACAGACGGAGAGAAGGGTGAAAAATACAAGAAATGACATCGATACTCACGTTTGACTCCTCTGCGACACGCAGAACTCAACCGGACGATAGCCGCCATGATGATCAACCAACCAAGGTCACCACAGCAACCCGGATGAAGTTGTATCGTTGTCGGACGTGCAAAGATCTTCAGTGTATGAGAAGATCACTAAACCACCACCTCTTTGAACTACATTATTCTTTGTAACGTTTGGCTGTGACGGAAAACAGTATTTGTTCTTGCTACAATACATTATGGATTGTGTGTGATATTGTTGTATGAAGGTTGAAATACATTTGTTGCAGGTTTGAAATGGCTTTTCAAGATTGAAAACTTTTTGTCAATAAAATTGTGGGCTGCTCTCAGGGAGGAGAGGGCTGCATGAGTCCTGCTGGGGTTCTCAGCCCTGTCAAACCTTTTCTCAGGATTAAAGCCCCCTTGTTATAGATTAAATAACTTGATGATCTTAGTTTTATCTGTAGTGTGTGTTTTATTCATCCAGATTTTTAAAGAGTTCATTAAAAGATAGTTTCCAACACATTCACTCATAACTCATAGAAGTTCATGAGCACAAATCCCTCCAAGGCATTTCCAACATTGTCAGGCAAGTTGTCATAAATGTGGAAAAATGACCCTATATCGCAGTGTTAACCAATCCTTGAAAAAAATTCCAGCATCCACATTTGGATTTGGATTTCCACCAAAATCCAATCACTTGTCCTTTGTGCCATACCCAACATTTCCTGAAAATGCCTTCCAAATCTGTTGAAAATGCATTGAGTGACAATGTGGAAAACTATCCTTTCTTGTTACGTTAACCAATCCTTTTAAAAAAATCCTGGATCCACATTCGGATTCATATCACCACAAAAATCTAATCGATTGGTCCTTGATCCGTTTCTGACCTATGTAAATATCATCAAATTCCATTCATGACATTTTGAGTTATCCTGTTACTTAACTAACAGCTAACAAACACCTACAAAAAACATAATCCCAGAGGTAATAAATACCTTGAAATAAATTGGTGCACTTTGAGCCCTTCTAGTTCTTAACAGGATATTTGTAGATTTAATACACTCTCTCCCTCCCCTTTTTCTCTTTGTCCCCCTTTCTTACTTTTGCGCCTGTAGCCTACTGGTCTCTGTTTTGGTTGGCGTGCTGTTGTGGACGTACATAGTATCTGGTTTTTCCTTTAGCCTCATTCCATTATCATATCATTCTTGATATTAACTCCAGAGTGATCAGAATAGTGTATTAAAATAGGGTCCTACAAATATCACACACACAGTCCTGTAACCATGACAAGCAGGAAGGGCGTATTTTTGTGGGCCAGTTCAGAAGTAAACATTGCTCTGGTTCTCTCAACTAAAAGCCGATGGGATTTATCACTATTTGCTCGAGAATCCTTTCTTATATTAAGGTCTGTAGTTAGGTATTTTTTTAAACAAACCTACTTCTCACAATTTTCTTTAGACTAAAATGTAATCAGTGAGAGTAAAAAGCGATATTAACTTAATATGGAAGTACAACCAAAGTTCATCTTAGAGACATCCACATTATTTCCAAGTTTAACATGTTGTTGTGACCTCTTGTTAGAGAATTTCCTCTGTGGCTATGGTGAATATATTATTTTTGATTGAAAGACTGTTAAAAATGCTTGCATCAGGGCTACAAACTTCTCTGTAGTAAAGGTGTATTCGCTCAACTTCCAACATGTTTTTATGAGAGTTTGTTTTGCAAAATGACTGCCGTTCCATCCTTTACACAGCAATAGCAGCCACTTATTAAATCATTTAATTGGCCTGTAATAAATATGATTGACACAACGATCATCCAGTCACCTGCTTCTGAAAGGTTTTGCCCTCCCCAGACACTTTCTATGGGCTCTTTCCCAGATGAACCAGTGAAATACATTGAATGGTCCATCTGTCAGGTTACAGTGTGGCAGCATCCAGTAAAAGACATCCACAACGCTCCAAAGGCTTTGTCCATTTCTTTTTAAAGTCTATGATTAGGGTCCTCAGACATTTTAGGAGCCCATATCAGCAGTTTGGAAGCAATTAGTCTTTTGGACACAAATAACACTTCCAAATTAAAATGCGGACAATATCAGATGTATTTTATTATATTTGATCGCTAAATCTCTTAAGACTCAAAAAGTTTATTTTAGGATATAATCCATAAAGTTATTCTAAATCCCATTGACTTTCAGCCTTGGAACCAAGAAGTGCCACACAGTTCCGCGTTTTTCTTAATTTCCTTGACTTTAGAGAGGAAATTTGACTTCTGTCTGAGATCGAGACCTTTGAACTCGAGTACAAGCTCTCGTCAAACATAAAACATCTTTGTGTGCGTCAGAGCTGACGTCAGTTTTCTTTCGCTGATCTAAACATGATGCAGCCTGAGGCCTGTAATACGTCCGTCCTCTCCTGCAGTTTGTAGATCAGCGGTGATTCAGCGGCAGCAGAGCTCAGGCTCTGCAGAAGCGAAGGTCACCTCCCCTCTCCTCATACCCACCATAACAGCTCCTGTCTGTGAATGAAGAGTCGTTTTTGTGAATACATAATAAAACAATGGACGGTTTTGATAACTACAGCGCAGCGGAGAAAGCAGAGGCATCGGAGCTCCAGAGGATGATCGCCATAGAGCAGCAGAAGGCGCAGTTTCAGGCCCAGGTTAGTATGCTAACTGTGCTGACTGTGCTAATCCTGCTGGCAGACCGAAGCCACATGTTTGAGGGACTGGACTTCCTCAAGTGGTTTAACTTTCAGGTAAGGTGGGCATATGATTAGGGTCTCCAAAGAGTCTTTATCATGTAATCATTATAGGCGAGTATTCATATGGTAGATATTCCAAAATGAAGAAAGATCACTGAAGATGGTTTGCTCACTATCTTAAACCAAGTTATCAGTGTTTGGTTAAGAGGGTGGACTAGCTACAGTCTCTCACTTGTCCCAATATTGCCAACCGAGATTCACCTTGCTGGTGCCTGGTTGGACTCCATTTTGCCTTAGGAACTGCCTTAATTCGTTGTGGTGTGGATTAAAAAAAATCCATCATAGCGTCACATTTACTTTTTGATTTATTTATGTAACCTTTATTTATCCAGGTTGGTCCCATTGAGATTAAAAACCTCATTTTCAAGTGAGACCTGGCCAAGACAGGCAGCAGCTAAAAACACAAAGTTACAGACAGAATACAAAAGAGACAAAAACAATTTACAAGCACAACAGCATGGATTAAAAAACAGATACATCTATGAGTCATATCTTTGGATCATTTGTTCAACAGCCAAGCTAAAAACATTGGCATCTTATAGAATCTGCTTCCAAGTTTCATTTTCGATTTAAAAACATTTAAAGACACCAGCTTCTTGAGCTTTAAGTCATTCTGCAAAAGATTCCAGTCTGAGGGTGAAGAGTACCCAAAAGCCCCTTTCCCAATTTCAGTCCATGCATTTGGGACAGAGAGCATGATAAGGTCCTGTGCACGTAAGGCATACTGTCCGGTACCGCTTTGCATGATAAAAACACATAAATAGAGGGGAAGCAGACCAAGAATTGCCTTATAAATAAAAGTGTACCAGTGTATGACCCTATGGGTTGCCAAAGCGGGCCAACCAACACGAGCGTACAACTCACAGTGGACTGCAGATTTGTTGGCTGCACATCAATGTCAAACTCAAGCTTCACCATCTCAAAAGCGCTTCATTGATTTGAGATCTGGTGGTTGTTCAGGCCACAGGAGAACACCATGTCATGTTCAGTAAATTAGTTTGACATATTTGAGCTTTGTGGCATGGAGTGTTGTCCTGCTGGTAGTATCCGTTAGAAGATCATACACTGTGGTCATACAGGGATGGACATGGTCAGCAATAAGTCTGCACAATATAAGAAAAATGTGCAATGAACATTTTTTTGTGTTGCTATGATAATATTATCATATATATGATATTGTCATTATCGTTGAGTGCACACTAGGGATGAATGGTAAAGCATTATATTTCAAAATCATCATCACCGATACCACCAGTGATACCGGTGTTTTCTGTCAAGAGCACAAATAAAACACTTTTGACTGATAAAGGTCGGCATTCAGTGATGAATAGGTAAACCATTATGGTTTATTTTCACATTACTAATTTCACAGCCACTGCACACTATACATATGATACATATCTGCCAAAATCAACTGTCTAGGCTAATATGTACAAATACTGATATTTGTATGATCGCGTGCACCCTGCTTAGAAACTATAATGTTAAGTGTCGTAGCCTATGCCTTTCTTAATTATTACCTCCATCAGTGGATTTTGTTTTTGTCAGAGTTTGTTTGTTTGTCTGTGAGCAAAGTAACTCAATGTTCTCAATGGATTTTGAACATATTTTCCACGTACTCGATCATGATTTGCTAACAATATTTGAAAGCCTTGGTGGTTCGTACTCTCTGAGCACTTAATTTTTTTATGCTACACTTGTAGTTGCAAGATGTTTCTTCGGAATGTAAAAGAAATCCAAAAAAATTTTGTTCACTGTATTAGCACAAGTAATATGATAATATATAAATATGAGCTTAAGGCAATCTTTAGCTCTATCTGACTAGAAGGTTTAGATCAAGTTATGCAAAAAAATTCAGACTGTTGCGGTGGGTTTATTGCAAATGCTCATATTATGAAAACAATTCTCAAAAGTGTGATAAGAGAACGTTTTCAACACCATTACACCACCACCAACAGGCTGAACCCTTCACACAAAGCAGGATGGATCCATGCCTTCATGCTATTAACACCAAATTCTGACCCTACCACCTGAATGTGGCAGCCTCCAGACTCATCAGACAGGGCAACATTTTTCCAATCCTCTTGTCCAATATTCACGTCAAGATTTGACAGGATGTGCATCCAGAAATGTTCTTCCTTATACCTTTGTTTGCACGAGTGGTCATTTGAGTTACTGTTGACTCTATCAACCTGAACCAGTCTTGCCATTCTACTCTGACCTCTAGCATCAAAGAGGCAGAGAAAAAACTGGATATTTTCTCTTGTTTGGACCATTCTCCATAAGCCCTAGAAATGGTTGTGTGTAGATCAGAAGTTTCTGAAATACTCAGACCGGCGCCTCTGGCGCTAACAACCATGTCACATTTAAAGTCACTTAAGTCAACTTTCTTCTTCATTCTGATGCTCAGTTTGAACTTCAGCAGGTTGTTTTGACCACGTCTACACTAGGGCTGTAATCAGCCAAAGAATTTGTTGGTCGACTGACACACTGAAATTGTCGACCAAAAATCGACTAATCGGGGGGGGGGGGGAGCTGACGGAAAATCCCTCCTGCGCGGGGACGGCTCGGTTTGGCTCGGCGGAACATGGCTCGGCGGAGCGCGTCTTGGCGGGGGGTAGAGGACGATGCTCAAAATAAATACTCAGCAGACCACCGGACGTTGAATAGGCTAACATAGACGCTCTTCAATCCTCCTGTCTCCAGCCAGGTCTCCAGATGGTGGGTGAATCCAAAGTGGTGAAACCCAGGAGGTGTTCTGAGACAGGCAAGTTACCTGTGAATCCGGGGTGGTCTGAAAACACCCCCATTAGCGCTTGGTACGTTCCTCCTGATGGCTGTAAATCGCCACGGGAAAAAATAAATTGAAGTGGAAAAAAACACGATTGGGCGACCAATCAGAGTTCTGGTCGCCCCAGCACTTATCGACCAATGAGTCAACCAGTCGACTAACACATTACAGCCCTAGTCTACACGGCTTTATGCATAAAGTTTCAAAATATTCTGCTTTCCACATAACGTCTGCCTTTGGTGAATTGAGGTGGTACCTCGTGTGAGTCTTCCTGGGGCCTGAAAGTCACTAAAACAGCCTCTGTGTTATATTTATCCCAGGTTCACACCTTCACGGACGTCTGCTGGGATAAATGTGTGGACAGCCCGGGCTCAAAGCTGGACTACAGGACGGAGACGTGCCTGCAGAGCTGCGTGGAGCGTTTCATTGACACCACGCTGACCATCACTAACCGCTTCACACAGATGGTTCAAAAAGGAGCTCATTGACCATAAAGGACTGTTCGTGCCAAGAGTACTCTTGTAACAAAATTATAATGTTTAGTATTTCAATGATAATGATGGGGATAATGTGAAGAGGACATTTTATACTGTGACAGTGTTTGCCTCTGAATGGTGGGTCCAAAATGTGATTAAAACTCAAATGTCTGCATTGATGACGCATTAAAGATGTGTCATTAGTTATGGAGAATATTGTGATCGTACTCACTGCTCTGTCTGTGATCTTCATGCGTGTGTGAATCAAAAAAAAGGAGGAATCAGGAATAATTTACTAAAAACAAGAACATCTGGGATCTTACATGTCTGTGTGATATCTCTGGATACCATCATGAGGTACTGAAAGGGAAAACAGTTTAACAATTGAAATATAGAAGAACAGCACTGGAACAACAATAACATTGATTTACAATCTGATGATTCATATAGTTATTTATTCACATTTATAAATGGATGAATAGATGCTTGTGAATGAAAACTCCTCTTTATTTGGCAGCTTCATTTTGCCATGAGAGTATGGCATGTAAGGCACGTTTCAGATAAAATAAACTCCACATACATTTTTTACATCGATACAGTACAAGAGGTTGTGTTCATTTACAAAATACACAAAATGTCTGTAAAAGGTCAGTACAATTTTTGGCAAATAAAAGTGCAGGTGATGATAATAGTCAGCCTTTCCCAAATCTTAGTGATCTGTGGTCCATTCTGAGATCTAAAATTTAACTTTATGTTTATCAAAACCCCCACATGACCATAACAATCTCACAAGCAGATTTCAGTGTAAACATTTAGATTTGCCATCATTTTTCATTGATTATTCTCCTTTTGAACTTACTTTGGGACCCCTCAAACTCTCTCACAGGACCGTTCATGTCGTTAGGTGCACTAATAAATTCTCAAAACCAGGAAATAACAGTTGTAACATATTTAATGAAGAGTTGTCAGTTAATTGAACACCAGTTTAACCGTGACACTGGCTCTGTCTATAAAACATTTTAAATTACACAAAGCCAAATGGGGGTGTTTTTGGTTTAGTCCTGGGACTCACAAAACAACCCAGCATTTTGTGTTAAACAGTTAAAAAGTGGCTTACATAAGACCTCTTAGCCCACAAGTGCCTCCAGGATTCACACTTAGGGAATTTCTCTTCTAAGTAATACAGTCATGGACATTAACAAATAGACGCCACGTTAACCACATATGCGGCTGCTGCAAGACGTTGACATTGGTGCCATATTGTCCATACAATAAACTTGAACACATTTTTATTAACCAGCAAATATTTAACTCTGGTTTGGTGCTCACTGAAGTTTGCACACAGGTAAAGCAGAGTTTTTACTATTAAACAGATGATTTCGATTTGTGTTGCACAGGGAGGAGTTTGAACTCAACCTTTGACCCTGTACAATGTTAAACATTAAACCTCTGCCCCCTTTGACCTCATATAAAGTATTTCTAGTTCAGACCCCTGTAAATGCTTCAAAAGGACACGTTACCCTTCGACTTTGTTCCTAATCAAATTTCAGTGTTTGAGGTCTGTTTGAATTCCATTAAGACACAAAACCATGCAGAAAATTTCAAAGAAACACATGGAAAATTAAAATGATGGCTTCTTTTCTGCTCAAAGATCCACAGACTTTTGCCCTTATTTTTTTTCAAGATTATATTTTGGGCCCACTGAAATCTATAAGCTCATTCATGGAAGTTTGTCAACAATAATTATAGTGATTGTAGTGTTGTTTGAGCCAAAAATCCTATTTTGTGCTTTAGAAGGAAGGTTTATGAACAACAGTACTGTTTAGGGATGGCTGACTTTGCTGTCTGATGTCTTCAGCACAGTTTGTGATTCACAAAAATATGCAAGATTTTCTGTCACAACTGTTTACATTTTTAACAAGGAACACAGAAAATGTTATAATAAACTATGACAGCATATAGCATTCACATGAGAAAACAGAAGTATGCTTCTTTTTTCTGAACAAGAAGATAATTATCTCAGAATTATGAGATGAAAATATACACAGACAAAGGTGAAAAGTTATGGTTTGACAGTAAGTTGCGAAATAGAAAGTTAAAGCAGAGTCACAGTTAAATTCCAGACAAGTGACTTGGTTCATTGTATGACTAACAAGGGGGAAACTCAGAATAAAAATATTTGAGTTAGGAAAGTTTCTCTACGGAAAACTCAAACCATGTGTTGACTTTCAACAGCACAAACAATGATTTTAATAGCACACTGCAGTGGGACAGCTGTTGAGTATGATTGTCTTCATTTTGGTGTGCATGTTACAGAGTCAGAGCTTTCAGACAGCTGGCCTGAGCTACAGGTCTCACTCAGAAAAGGACCAAGGAGCCAAGTATTACCGCAAGACTGACATGTATTTTGACCAGCATAAACAGGAAAATGAAGGACAGAGAAGCCATATTTATCGTGTTTTTATCAGATAAATAGATTAGACAAGACAGAAACAGTTCAATTACACTTTCTGTTTGTGCTTTTCTAAATCTTAGTTTGCCATTTCTTTGAAGAAATACCCCTTTTTCATACAGGAAGCTTTTATTCTGAAGGTGACCCTGGTCAGTAGTTCAGTGAATACATAGCCTGTTGCAACAGCTAAATTCTATCTTAAATTATGGTGGAAAGTCCACACTAAACCCTGTGTAGAAGCTATTCTCCCCAAGAAAAGTTTTAAACCCTATTGTGAGAAACAATGGACTGAAATAAGGTTTCCAGACTTTTTTTGAGGAGTATAGTGAAACTTTAACTTAAGTTTTGTCTTTGTTTGGTTGCATGACATAGATGTAAAATATCAATTATTAGGGTGTTATACTCAAACTAAGAAAAATATTTTCACAACTTCATTTTTCCAAACAGTTAAAAGCATTTTTCTGAAATAAATATTTGAGCCTCTGAATTCAGAGGCAGATATGATGCACTGTATCTTGATACAGACTTACATACGGATATGACTCTGTATAACTGCCATTAATCATTATTAAATGAGGACAATGTGTTTAAATTATATGAGCATATTCTGATATGGACATAACTAAAGCTCTTCCCATGTAGATATTCATATTTGCCAAATAGGCTAAGGAAATTCTGCTCTTCGTTTTTTATTTTGCCGATTATGCTGGCAGAGATACAGCAAGTAAGATTCTTGGTGTGTGATCTGTGGCGCTCACACAGGCAGTTGTAAAGCTTTGGCTTATTAATATGCACATCAAAATAAAAAACCAACACATACCTCCGCTGACACATGACCAACATGCATTCAGTCTGAAACAGCTGTTATGGTGCCTGCTCATACATAAAACAAATTGTCTAGACTCATCCTTCAGTTTATGTTTGCATCCACAAACAACATTAATTCAAGGCAGAATAACATTTTTCTAGTAATGCACTGATTTTGAATACCAGGGCTCATGCCGATAGAGATGTTTACAAAAATAATTATGGTTGGCACTGATGCCAATACCAAAATTTGGCATCATTCTCCCACAGTGCCAATATTTTCTCTTGTCCATGATCACAAAAACAGATCGAAGTTTGTCCAAGTGGACATTTTTATCGGCTTATTAAAAATCTCTGAACTAAAAGTAAGGAATACCAGATGTTTGCATAAAATTGGTATGCCACAACAAACATCTGAAACTGATTTTCATCAATCCCACATTCATTTGCCAATGGCCAATGTTTGTTAAAAGGAACAATATTGGCTGATGTCCATTTTAAACAGTCCATTATTTTTTTTCACCAAACACATCTTGTAATTATAAGGAGGACAAAAAAGAGCCTATTGTTTCTACAAAAAGTGTCTTGTGATTCCGAGATGATTATCTTGCAAATTCAGGGTAAAACAGCTACATCTTGTTTTCTCATGTAAAAGCTACACACTTTGTATAAAACTAACATTTGCTTCAAAAACTAGAGTGTGAGGCTGTTAATATTTTTGGCTGCTCTAAGAGCAGACTTCATGGCAGTCTCAATCCACCCGTGTGGGGTCGCTGTGTGTTCTCCTGCAAAATGAACCTGCCCCTCACTCTGGAATAGTTCTTGGGCATATTGTCCCTGCTGGTAGGGCGTGAACAGGGCGAAAGCTCCCAGACTGTAAGGATCCAAGCCCCACTTCTTCACCAGACCCCCGGTCCACAGAAGCCTGATGTCCTCCCCGTGGATCTTTACCAAGTCCTCCAACACCACGGCCATCAGTTCATCCTCGCTCAGACCCTGGAAGAGGGTGGAGTCATCAGAGCAGGTGTAGGATGCCAGGAGAGCCCCTGCGTCTGTACCGGGGAAGCTGTGGCTGGGGTAGTAGATGAAACGAGAAGGTCGGTCTGTGACGCTCTTCCCTCCTCGGATGCCCTCTTTCTCCCAGAATCTCTGACGGAAGCTTAGGATCACCTTTGTGGAGCTGGCATAATGAACCGAGCGCAGGGCCTCCATCTTGTCCCCTGAGAGAGGAGGCTGGAAGTCAATGAAGACGGTCGCTTTAGCTGAAGAGGTAACCAGAGCATAGTCCACAGTGAGGTTGATCATGGAGCCTGGATTTCGCCAGTCTTGGTAGCTGACGGTCACATTACTGCCACCTGATTGGTTAATTAGTTTGACCTTGGAGTTGAGAAGAATGGTAGCATTCAGGATCTGGTAGAATGCCCTCGGGAGGTGGTCAAAGCCATCCATCACCTCAAAATACCTGGAAAACACCAAAAAAAAGCCTTTTACACAGAGTAAATCAGTATGTGAATATTTTGAACCAAAGCTAAGAAAATATCAGCCTGATAATTCTTTTTCTGATACATTTTGCTCTCTTCTAAATAGCTTTACATGACTCTAGTTTAGTTACAATCACAAAAACTGTATTATTTTGTTGTTTTTTAAACCCCAAATAGTTTCTTTGACTGCGTTTTAACACATAGTAAACTTCTGATCAAATTTATTGAACTTACATTTTAGCGTATCTGTGCTTTGAATTGGACAGTGTGCTTCTTATTGAGATTCAACATGTTTTAGCACATTTGATGCTCACTATTGATAGAATGGTAAAATATATTGCTAGTAGGAAAAGTTAGGCTGTCACATCCTTGTTCTCACAATCTCACACATTTGTAGACTGCCAAAAATTGTGTTTAAACTGTTCGACCAAACTGTCATGACCTGTTGATCATTTTCTCAGTGTCTCTCCTCATGATCTGCTGCTGTCCGTCTGTTTGTCTGTTTAAAACACGTGAGTTTATTATACCCGTATGTTTACACCTGCCACACCTATGAGTGCCTATGAGTGGCAGAGAAAAGATTTTTCTTTTAAAAATATATTTCACAGTGTATTTTGTTAACCTTCTCAAAACCTACATTTAAATTTCTCTATTATAACAGTCAATGTGATTTTTTCCTGTGCACTTTTAAATGTGCACATTTTGTAAATATCTCTCATCAGTTGCACATTACCACTGTAGCTGGGCACTGGAAGTGCTTCAAGAGCACAAGCCTCTACCAAGCCTGGACTGTAAAGGAATTGTGAGAAGCCGTGTGACGTCTGCCATTTGATTATAAAGGAGCCTTTGAAACAGTGTTGATACATTGTAATGGATGCTGTCATACGGCAAATGTCATATCAACCAAACCTTAGCTCATTTATCACTGTTATACATTTAAACCAAAGCTGTTTTTTGGACCAGGCTGTAAAGATATTTATTTAGGCCCTAAAAAACATCACTTTCCTGCACACTATCATCAAACCTCCAGGATTCCTGCAGCTAGCCTCAAGTGGACTTTTGAAGAACTACAGCTCACTCCTGTAAGAATTTGGGGAAACTGTCCTGTCTGGCATTATTAATAAATCCTTTAAAAAAAATCCTGGATGCACATCTGGATCTTGATCACCACCGAAAACGTGTTAGTGAAAAAATGTAATTACTTCTCCCACGAGTGATGACCAACGTTCCCTTACAATGTCATCAAAATCTGTTTAAAGCTAACTAAGTAGTTGGCAAAGATGCTTCAAACTGTCCTATTTAGCAATGTCAACAAATCCTTTAAAATTGGTCTTGATCTGCATCTGGATTTTGATCACCATTAAACCTTACTACTTCTTTCTTGTGCCATAACAAACATTTAATGACATATTCTTCATAATTCATTCATGACTATTTGAGTTATCTTGCTAACAGACAGACAGATAAATGTAAAAACATGACCTCCTTGGTGGATGTGATGAGGCACATGCAAAGCGCAGTTGTTTATTCCCAGTTACAATGGGACAGCTACTGTGCTGGTCAGACACATCGTGAGGCTCTCTATTACTGTTTTAAGCTGAAAAAGTAGTCAAACCTGTTTTATATAACATAAATGTTATGCAAGTTTGTTGGGAATATATGCGTGTATTTTACATGATAACACAGGAAGTATACCAAGGTGGATTTTGGGAAATTGAACAACCTTAGGCACAGTATGAACTGCTCAGTGTGTATGTGCTCTTAGGTTCACGGTAAAAGAGCTCCTGCATTTTCAGTTTTTTTTAATTGTTTAATTTTATTGTTTCCCACAAAATGACTATCTACAATTTCTTACTCTGTGTTGTCATTGATGTCTGATTGAATGTAAAGCATCTCAATCAGTGACGTGTAGAAGAGGCTGTTTTCATTCAGCAGATCTCCAACCATCCTTAGTGCCCCACGGCTCAGGTTGCCCTCCTTCACCAGGTATTCCTGAAATCAATAGAGTGTGGACTGTTTTCTTTTTGATCTGCCTTTTTCTTTCATGAAAATACAAAGCTAGAAATACATCTTTACCTTCACTGTGTAGGAGTCATATTTATCCAACATGGCACTGCAGCCCAAAGCCTTCAGGTCGTCCCTCACCTGTGCACAGGTTACAGTACAAAAGAAACATCATAATCTCTGTAGTAGCCCATGTTTCCCTAAATTACAAATATTTCACTAAACTATACAAAAGTAGGGATGTACCATCTTGAAATTTCTGCATATTTCTGAACTTATCGCAGATGTTGATACCATTATTCTTTGACAAAAGAATGCAGTCTTCACCTATTTAAAATATACTTGTTACTTATTCAGTCATGCTTTACATGCTTTAGAAACAGATGTGAAACAAGAAAAACAGCACTTCATTCCCCTAAAAATATTACTGTTAGTGTCTTAATTTAGACATTCAGAGAAAATGAGGTGAAACATTCTGGTTCATTAATACATTATGCCAACATTTCAGCCAATAGGGAATATACATAGCAAATATGTATGGCCAATATCATGGCTGTAAATATCGGCAGAATTTTCTCTGAGGTGCCTCCTGGGCCATTTTAAAATTAGCTGAAGTCACCATCACAGAGCTTAAGATAAATGTTGTTTGTTATTTGAACTAATCATACTTGCATCAATGAAAAAACAAGGAATTTAGCATGTGAGTCACAAATTAAAACTGTCTGTTTTCTTTAAAACTTTGACCGGCATGGGTCAAGGTTTACACTGATGTGCTGATGCCACACCTCCATCACCACTGGTGCCAGCTCAAGCCCTCATTGTGACACTTGTACGAAAAACCCACAAAAGCGGCATATGAAAATGGTACATATCAGTTAGGTTTAACAGATGAATAAATCATCAAAGATGCATGTACACAGAATTTGTAAATCATTAGTAATAATGATTGTAAAGAATCATTAAAAATAAAAAAAAAACATGCAGTGTCATATGTAGCCTATCATATACATAATGCAAATTGTTATCAGGGAAACTATACCAATTTGTGTCACTTAAAATATTAAATCATACAAGTAGCCCTCCTATAAAGATTTTTTTTAAAATTTCTTGCAGCATATGAGATGTTTTGAAATAATGTGATAAATCTTTTGCTTTCAGTGTATTGTTTTTGTTGCTTACCCATGAGGCAACTGTTTCATACTTTCCATTAAAAAACCATAAAGCTCAAAATTCGTTATGGTATTATTGATGCATAAAAAGTACACAAACCTTCCAGAGCGTCTCACTGAAGAGTTGAGCAGCCGACTTCCCCCTCTCTCGATCATTCAGGCTGTAGTTCAGGATATCAGGGTTATTTTCCACTGCATAGGTTTTCTGCAGCACCCCGTTAACAAAGTAGTAGGTGTTGATGTCATCTTGGATGAAGTGGTTTAAAGGGATTTGTAGTTTGGAGGCAAAAGTGAGCAGAATTCTGTGGAGAAAAAAACAGTCTGTAATCAAATGTCAAAAACAGCTCCCGCAATATCATTAGTGTTTTTGCTTAACAATTCCCTTGTCAGTTCCTTCCACTTTGTTTTGCATGCGTGCAATCAAGGATGTCACGCTCTCATCAGAGGCAGTCAGCAGAAATGACAACAAAAAAGGCACCGAATATCAGGAGTGTCATGTGTTTGACATTGATGCCACTGAAAACCTGCGTCGACCAACTTTTGCCCACAGAGAAAATCCACAGGAATTGATAAAGGAATCTTCAAAGAATCAGATTGTCACGCAGAATCACTAATGACATTGGTTTCAATAAAATCTTATCAATTCCCATTCTTATTCTTTAGGATAGACCAGATTGGTATGACAGATCTTGTTAGTTCTTTTAACACTTGGGGGACAGCAAACAGCTCTGATACCACAGACTACACATTTTTCTTATTTGTATTATATGTTACAGGCTGCGGACTGGTGCGGGCCTGTAGATCACTGGGTGCTGGACCATAGTGAATAAAAATAAATCATTTTATTACTCTGTTTTGAATAATGAAGATGTTTTATTTTGAAAGGATGACCAGATGCTTGTATTTTCATTAGTGTAGTTTGACTGTGCAAACTGTGCACACACAGACTCTCTGTCCCTGTGACCGCTGTGATCAGCAAAAAAACAACCTGAGATAGACTCACTGTTAAAACTCCTGTTTGCACAGTCGTCCACTTGTTCTCTGAGAGTAGCGTTAATATGACTCTATTTACAACTAGTCAGTATTTTTTTAAACAATTATTAATAATTAAATATTACACTCATAAAAAATCTTGTTTATGTAATTATGTCTTATCTTTGGTCTGATTTATGACATGATCTTTTATTTTAATATAACATCTTTTTTATATCTGTCCAGTCTTTTTTTAAAGTAAATATATTATTTTCAAGAGTCTAAGTAAATCATAACTTCTTTGTCTTGTCTTCAAAAAATATTATAAGGAAACTAAGAGAAAAATACAGTAAATAGTAAATAAAAATGCCCATCTTGAATAAGGAATAAATTGGTTGTGTTTAATTAAAAAAATGTCTTTATAGACAGCAACTCTTAGCAATGGAGTTTGGGAGTTTTTTCAAGACCAATTCACAAAAAATGTTTACATAGCATTGGCTACAGATCTACTTTCTCAATTTTCTAATATTTATATATACATATATTTGTGGGGCCAATATGCAATATTCACTCCATGAACAGCAGAATTTTCTTTCTGTGCCTCCCCTGAAATCCTCTTGTGCCACCCAGAGGAGACCTGCTTCACACTTTGAGAACCACTGGCTTAGTCTGATGACCAGTGGATAGAACACACACAGGTAAGCATTAACATTGTTTTTGGAGCATTTTCCTTTGCATCCAGAGGATTTTGCCCATGGCCCCCTCTGATCCTGTGCTATGAGTAAAGCATTATGTACTACATTAGCCAAAAGATTTAATTCCACTGTAGTTATTTGAGCAAGAAGACATTTTAAAGAGACAAACAAGTGGCTTTTTTACTCACTTATGAAAGCTGGGAATCCGCATGGCGCCAACCTCTGCGTACCAGCCCTCTCTTCTGTTCCTGAACGTTTCCACACGTCCTCCAATACGATCACTGGCTTCTATGATTGTCACCTTTTCCATGGGGGACACATGAACATCAGTTTACATCCCAACACCAGCTTGTTCATTACCCAGTTAGGAAATAGTGGAAGTTAGCATTTCTATCAGCCAAAAGCCGATGGGATTTTCCACTGTGCTCTTGGATCACTGCTGATAATAAAGTTTTTGTTTTGTTCATCCTGGTAATCTTCACAAACTGACCCAGCTTTGATGAATTTTTTAGACTTAAACTGATTGTTGTGGGTACAAAGCTATTATTAAGCTGTTGTGGAACTATAACATGTTGGTTCAACATAGAAGCAGCTACCACACTTCTAACATACAACCCCACGCTGAAACCTCTTCTTTGAGAATTTTGTCTTCATCAAATTATCTTGGATCCCATTCACAAAAAAGGGGCCTGAAACTAGCGCGCTCCAATTTACATGCAAAGTGTGTGATCAGAAAAACAAACAGTAAAATGTGCGCACATAAGCAAACTCTGACCTATGTGTACATGCCTTTCAGAGGAAAGGGGAAAATACAGACACAAAGATAGAAGACCTGCATGTGTTCATCGCAAACCTTGTTTCAGGTATTTATCTGAAACAGCCATTTTAAATCCCATAGACTTTTGAACTTTTGAACTGGGAAGTGCTTAATGCTAACTCACTTCTGTGTTTTTGATTTATTCCTGCACTGTGCTAAAGCAGGCACATTTTTTGTCTACCTTGTGTCCTGCGTCTTCTAAAAACTTGGCAGCGGTCAGTCCAGCGATGCCTCCCCCGATGATGGCGACATGGCGAGGACTCTTGGTGGCGGGAAGTCCTTTCTCCACGATGTCTAGCAGCTCACTGTAGTCTGTGTCCTGAAGACACTCATACAGGGGGTCTCCAAAAATCCCACTCACAGCGAAAACCACAACACCGACCACTACGAGGGGAACTGACAGGAGATAAACACTGTGAATCACAACTTCAAGAGGCCAATGACGAAGAGACGAACATTTCTGAACTTTACCGCGAAGATACTGACATTTTCTCAACTACTGATGTTTGAGAAGCTACAACACTGTAATCAATCCATGTAATCATCCATCCATTTTATCCATCCATCTACCCATCCATATAATCATCCATCCATCCATCCATCCATACATCCATACATTCATACACATTAATACAGTCATCCATCCATGTTATCATCCATCCATTCACCCATCAATATAATCATCCATCCATACATACATACACATTCATACAGTCATCCATCCATTTTATCCATCCATCTACCCATCAATATAATCATCCATCCATCCATCCATCCATACATCCATACATTCATACACATTAATACAGTCATCCATCCATGTTATCATCCATCCATTCACCCATCAATATAATCATCCATCCATACATCCATCCATACATACATACACATTCATACAGTCATCCATCCATTTTATCCATCCATCTACCCATCAATATAATCATCCATCCATCCATCCATCATCCATCCATCCATCATACATCCATCCATCCATACATACATCCATACATACAATCATCCATCCATGTTATCATCCATCCATCCAGCCATCCATACATTCATACGAACATCCATCTGTCATCATCCATCCTTCTACCCATCCATGCAATCATCCATCCTTCCATCCATCCATCCATTCATACAATCATCCATCCATGTTATCATCCATCCATCTACCCATCCATATAATCATCCATCTTTTCATCCATCCATACATACACATTCATACAATCATCCATCCATGCCACCATCCATCCATCTACCAATCCATTCATCCATCCATACATGCATTCATACAAGCATCCATCCATGTTATCATCCATCCATCCATCCATCCATCCATCCATCCATCCATCCATCCGTCCATTCATCCATCCATCCATCCATTTATTCATACAATCATCCACCAATCAATGTAATCATCTATCTGTCCATCCATCCATCCTTTTAATGAGTTCATCCATCCATGTAATGATCAATTTATCCATCCATCTATCTGTCTTATCATCCACCCACACGCCATTAACCATCCAATTACCCATCCATGTTATCGTTCACCCATCCAGCCCTCTATCCACTCATCCATGTTTTCATCCATCTACTTATCCACGTTATCATCCATCTATCTATCCATCCATATATTCATATAATCAACATCCACGTTATTATCCAACCATCCATGTATTCATCAATCTACTTATCCATTCATGTAATCATCATTCATCATCTAACCACCCATCACTGTAATCATCCATCCATCCATCCATCCATCCATCCATCCATCCATCCATTCATTCATCCATCTATTTAATCATTCATCCATCCATTCATTTATCCTCCATGTAATCATCCAACTAATTATCCATCCATCACTCCATCCATCCACCCACACATCCGTCTTTTCATTTATCCTATTATCCATTAATTGATCTTTCAATCCATAACATTTTCATCCATCTACACATCCATCCATGCATTCTTCCATCCATCGAAAGCCCCAAGTAAACTACCCAGAGCAGAGTTAATTCATTTTAACCATAATTTTTTAGTCTGTAACACTTCAATAAAAAATGAATTTATATATATATATATATATATATATGTATATATGTATATATATATGTATATATATATATATATATATATAAACATCATCACATGAATATTCTTCTTTTTAAATGAAAAAACCCGAGAATTACATGTAAGTACTGTATAGTCCAATGACTTCATTTGGTTGAAAAGACAATGTGAATGCCAGCTACGGGACAATATGAATGGGTTCACTGGTAACCACCATCTTCCTCTTTAAAACCAAAAACTCTGGTGCAAACTTTCCCATGTGAACTGTTTATGTTACAATCAATTAAAAAATCAGATGGAGGAGAAGTGAGGGATTTTTGCACCTTTCATAAAAGTACCTCTGAATTTTAACATTTATTCTCATACACTGACTAAATAATGCTTCCTTCTTCATGCATACTTACAGTAACTGTTTCATACTGAAGTAAAGTCTGAAGTTAGATGAGAATGAACATGCTTGTAACAAAAGTATTAGTCCAGTAACTAAATGTGACACTTACAGAGCTTGCACAGAGCCATGTGATGGATCATTTTAAGGATGGAGCTCCACAGTTTAGATGTCTTCCTTCCACTGCTGATATTGACACTATGAGAGGAAAAGGAGACCTACAAACCACAGAAAGAGTGAAAGACAGCAGGAAATAAAACATCTGAAATTATATTACATACAGGAATTATTGTCCATTTACATGCATTAATTCATATCAAAATCAAGCAGTTTTATTACTTCAATGGTGCAAAAATACATCATATTTAGTAAAAAAAAAATAAAAAATTGGCAGATGCGTGAAGTGATACATACAGCTTCTGTTTTTAATTTGTATTGTTCACAAAATAGATAATCCACCATTGAAAAGTTTATCATATCAGAAATAGCCTCTTTTTCCTAACACTGTATAGATTTACAATCGAGTTAAAATTTGTGACACCTGAATACAGTAACACATTGCACAAGTTATTTCTTTTGTATATGCAGTTGCTGTCCGACCATGTTCATTTTGGCTTGCCTTTTGTCTATTTAGGAGTTTTGATCCAATAAATACATTAAAAATCACATTTACATTTAACTGTTTTCTAAAATTAAGAAATACAACCAAGCTTTGTAGGCATAATATGTATTTCCATATACACATAAGTATACTATCTAAAATGAGATATTAAACCTGTCCTCTTAAACTTGTATCTGAAGTAAGAGTTACTGAGATTTATTAAAACAAATCAAAATTAAGTTTAATTGCAATAAAAAATACATTTTATTAGTCAACAATTTAAAAAAAATGTTGGAGATGCATAAACCATTTAAACAATTGGACCACATGTAAAAATATATATATTAAAAAATTCTTATAAAATACATTTAAGAAATGAATAAGTTTTCCATCCATTGGCAGAAAAATATATGATTTTGTAAGACTTAAGGACCAAGAAGTACATTAAATAAAGACAAGCTTTGTTTCTCCCATTAAACTGGATTTGAAACCAGCAATGCATTTTCCCAAGGCATGCTAAAATAGAAGTAAACCATTCTGCAATTAACTATATCTTATAACAATATCATATCATTTAGATATCATTTATGGTTTGTTTTTTTAAATGCATTAATTCACATCATTATTGAGTTTTTCCCCCTACAAATAATCAACAATAAAAAAGATTAGGTTTGTTAATAATTTGCAGATGTAAAAGTAAACTTTCTAAAGTGAGCTGTATAACTGTTTATTTTGTATTTTATATTATATTTACACTCAAAATACATCAAATTACATTGAATGTAGGTGTTTGTCCTTGAATGAAGGGACATATATTTTATTTATTAACATTAATTAAAACTTAACACACTTGAATTTAATTCATTGATATTTGTAGTTTTTTATTTCATAAAAAAAACAGGTTTTGGAACCATTTAAATTTTTTATGCAAATGTTTCTCTTAAGGAAAATAGAGGATGACTCAAGCCTGTACAGTGTATAAGAAATAGTCAGCTTTAAATACAATAAATCAAGCTTTTAAATGTTATTTTTTCCCCCTTATGATACAGAGAGATGCATATACTTTCTAAAATTGATGGAAATGTCTTTATAAATTTTTATACAAGATTTACAGGATATGCTTATACATTGAATCACATAAAATGTGTTTTCCTGAAAACAATGATACAGTAGTTTTTGTAAGCTCTCTTAAGTAGATTCAGGCCTGCAGATTTAAACTTGAGCTATGAGAAAGATTTCTTACAAACCGGCACTCATAGATTTCTATTACATTAAATAAGATCAAGTCAAAGTTGCACTAATTGCTCCTTGAATTGCAGTGAGAGAAACATTGTATTGGGTAAAATAAATGTATTTTTTTTAAGATCTTTTTAAAAAAGTTTAAAAAAGATTTTAAAAAAGTACATTTATTTTACCCAATACAATGTTTCTCTCACTGTAATTCAAGGAGCAATTAAAAAGATTTTTCTTGTTTTTTTTTTGCAAATGTGTGAGTATGCTCTCCAAGTTACGATAAACTTGTTTCAAGATGTACTTCGTGCAACAGTTTTGGTCCATTTTGATCTAATAATCAGACCAATTTTGGACATTTTTTTTCTCCTTGAACTGCACAAAAACACTTCTGAGTAGGAATGAACATAGATACACACACAGGTTTTGCAGATGCATTGTTTATATTCTTTAAAATCAGGTGTGAGAATGGGATTTAACTGTTCATGAGAACTTGTGTTTATAAAGACACCCATCCTTTGACATAGATTGAATTACAGAAAAAAAAATAATGTTATCATTAAATATAAGGGAGAAAATCTTGGTTTGAGTTTATATTTTACCTGAGATTATGGTCCATGCATTAATTCAAATTAACTCAAACAGAAAGAAAATTGTTTTCTTACATATAGAGGAAAAAACATTTACATTTAGAACAGGTGATTCCTTTAACTCCTCCCTGCACAGATACCCTTAACTTTTTCAGAGTTTTTAAATTGTAAAATTTTTCCATCCTTTTGAAATTATTAAATCACAAATGTCCTTATTTTATATTAACCATATAGCATAAATAATGTCTTGAAATAGTGGCTTAATTCAAAAGTATGCTCTGAAAGTATGTTATAAATAAAACCTAGAGCTCTCCCTGCCTTTACTCACCTTTAGTAAAGGTAACGTCTCCTCGAAGGCTGTGTTTCTGTGCATGTCTGAGGGGAAATGATGAAGTCCCACATGAGGCTAAAAACTTTCATCATTGTCTCTCGCTGTGGAAATCCCAGAGGCGTGGGATGTGTGAAATTGCTCACAGTGTAATTTTAATGAGGGGACTGTGTGGCTCCTCAGGTCCCTCAGAAATATTTTCCCACAGCGGCTCGAGAGTCAACCACACTGAACAAATCAGATTAGTGAGGTTATAGTATTCATCAGCGGAGCTCATTTCCTCCATCTTCACTCATTTCAATATGTGACCTCAAAGTGCTCGTTTACTGCCATCGCTGATGTGAAATTTACACTCTGATTGTTTTAAACTAAGCATTTAAACGCAGAATTAAGGGGCTTCAACCTACAGACGGGGATTAGTGTCAGCTAGGTGAGAGGAATTATCAGGAAGATTCTTTTTATTGTGCACTTTAAGACAAAAGGTCAAAATGTAGAGAAGTTGCCTTAAATTGATGTTGAAAAAGCCAAATAGTAAAAAAATGTATAAAATTTGGGGAAAATATGGAAATGAGAGAAACTGTCAAATGAAGAAACATAAAGCCAAAAAATGCTCCATGACAAGGAAGATTTTTTAAATACATTTTTAAAAATGGAGTCAGAATTTAATAGAATAAAAAGAGGCTTGATTATAACTGGCCACTTTATTAGGTACACCTTGCTAGTATAAGGTTGGACCCCCTTTTGCCTTCAGGACTGTCTTTACTACTGGTGGCATGGATTCAACAAGGTGTTGGAAACACACTTTAGTCCATATTGACATGCTGCAGATTTTTTATCGGAACATCCACGATGAGAATTTCCCATCCCACCACCTTCCAAATATGCTATATTGGATTGAGTTCTGGTGACTGTTGAGGCCACTGGAGTATAGTGAACTCATTGTCATGATCAAAAAACCAGAATGAGAGGGTTTTAACTTTGTGACACGGAGCGTCATTCTGCCAGAAGTAGCCATTAGAAGATGGGTACGCTGTGTTTAAATGATGCTCAGTTTGAGCTTCAGCCTGTTTTGACTTGTCACATGGATTATGAATTGTGCTGCTTCTGCTCAGTTGTGTGATGTCAGTATAGAAAAAGTATCAGAGGAATGTTTCCTGTGCCTTGTTGAATCTATGCCACGACAAATTAATTATATACAAAAATCTCTTGAATTTAATTTTATGAATATGTGACATTTTGGATTTTTCTCAGAGTGCATAATAAATAAAGAAATCCTATTATTCCCATTTTTGTTATTCAAGCCTGGCTCTTATATTCTACTTTATAAAGTGTTCCATAATGAGAGACATTTCATATCAACAAGGTTTATGGAAAAATCTCCACTCACCTTTACTGAAGGTTGTTCTTCATTGAAAACATCAAGCAGCTCCAGCTGAGACCGCCTCACTGAGGGATGAACAAAGCACTCAGTTTTATAGGCTGCAGCAAATGAAACTAAAACTGCAGGGATGATTGTTTCATTTCTTGGTAACACCCTGTTTGTCACAGAAATTTCTGTTTTCTAACATCACTGAGGTCTACAGCTTAACAGAAACTTAAAACAGGGTGGAAAGTACTGTATTTGTTTGCTTGTCCTTCTAGAGCAGATTTTAAAAGGAGTTATTTTACTTTTACATAAGTACCTTCTAAGGAAGGTACTGTACTTGGTTGATTTTAGATGACATCATATAAAATGTATTTAACACAGTACACTCCACCTCTAATTAAATCTATATATTTTTATACTAAGTGAGCAGCAAGAGCTTTCAGCTGCTTTCTTTGTTTGTATTTACTTACTTAAGATTTCTTTCACAAAACATAAAAATTTCTTTCTGAACAGTAAAATCTCCTCAGTGAATTATTTAGAAGAATTAAACAGAAAAGCTAAAAACTGTAGTTGTTTAGACAGAAAAATTAAGGAGCCTGGGCAATAGAGTGGTGCAGGAATTAATCCAAAAATACGGAAATGAACAGCATTTAGCACTACCTGGTGCCTAACCCCTTAGAATGAATGGGATGCAGAATACCGGTCTCAAAAAGGGCCTGAAAAAAGGTTTGTGGTGAACACGTGCGATTTTTAATGTTTAATGGGAAATAATAAAATGCATGTGACAATTGTCTGCTTTTGAATCTTAAACTGAATCTTGTGTGTTAAAAGTGATGGTTGGCTAACTGTTAACAAGGACTGCAAAAATGGCCAGGGACTCAAGACAAGCATTTCTGATATTTTTTTTAATTATCAATTATTCATACACTGTTCATTCATACAGCCATGACCAACTTGATCAGGTCACTCGATTATTAAGAAACTCAAACAAGAGATCACATTGAGAAGCTATAGCCTACTTTGGAAATATTGTTGTTACTTCAAAGGTGAACTGCCATGTTGTAGTTATGTAGTAGCTAATAGCTTTTCACTCCTTCTGATTATGTTTAAGCTTAAAACATTGTGGAAAGTGGTTTTGTTTGTTAAGATTTTCACAGAGAGCAGAACACATAAATATCATAGTTTTTCATGCGGTGCAAAGATTATTATCAGCAATGATTCAAAACACAGAGAAAAATCCCACAGGCTTTTGGTAGAGGGAACCAGCATCATGCTAACTTCCACGTTAGCCTACAAAAATGTGTAATCCTTGTACTACTCTATTAAAGTAGCACTGTTCATGATTTTTTATGAAAAATCCACTAGAAAACAAAAAGGAGAAGAAGAGGAATCACCCGGGCCAGCTCAGCATAATAACAGTCATTTGGCAGTTACACTACACACTACACACAAACATAGTTTACAGTGTGCAGTAGCATACTGTGTTTGTTAGTAGGCAGTTTCAAAAATGGTTTGAGTGTAATAAAAAGCTGTTGGACAACACTACAGTCTTTGGGTATGAAAAAGTGAATTCAGTTAAAAATTCCTCATTTCTGTTCAAAATGTATGTCCAATAACAATAATATTTTCAATTTTAAGACAGTTTTGTATTTTTTGTTTCTAAAATATTCATGTTTTTTTCACTCTTATGACAGGTGGTCTAATAAATTTCTTAAGCACTGTAGTTAACAAATATGCTTATTTGTGCTGCAAAAAGTCTGAATTTTTTCATCTTGAATATATATATTTCAGATAAAACAAGAATACTTACTTAGTATACTTTCCACCCCTGACTGAAGGTTATAAAAACAAAGTTATGATCATAAAAATAAGTATGAACACAATAATGATTAAAAATGGAATAAAACAGGTATAACTTATGACATTTTTTAAGCACAAACATATATTAGCAGTTGTCTAGCTCAAATCTGTCCCGTCTTTCAGCCCAAAGAAAGCTCAGCTGATTCTCTTTTTAAAGCCCAAGTGAGTTTCTTTGTCACAGGTTACAACATAAGATACAATAAAAGTGCGTTTCATTGCTGAAGTGGTGTTGCTAAAGGTCAGGGGGCAGGTTTTATTTCACATTATGTGTGAAAACACCAGGGTCAGTGAACTAATGAGGCTTTAGAGGTGAAATCAGCCATGTTAATACATAATGTGAGAGGTAAAGCTCCCATAACACCCTGAGAAAGCACGCAGAGAGCTCAGCCATTAAGTCAGTTTGCTGTAGGTTGGATCAGGGAGGAATCAAAAGAGAATTATAAAAGGACAAGAACCAGAGCTGCCACCTGCTTGTTTTAAGCCTTCCCAATTTTTGTGATTGGGAATAATTGAACATACAATGCTGGGTTAAGATAAATGGGTTGGGATAAATTTTGTTGTGTAATTCTTAGAACTCTATACTCCTAAAAAGCTTGGCAACATTATGTTGTTTGGTTATTTATCCCCTTCAGTAATATCAATTGCTATTGGATTTCATATGGTTGGAAAGTCTGATCAGTCACCTTCACAAGATACTTGTAAGGATTGTGCATTCATGGGACGACACAGCTTAATGTGTGGGTAGGACCCCCAAAAATGTGCTATCATCCCCTCTTCCCCTGGGAGAAAGGCTATGGTTCCCCAGTGAAACAAATGTAAGGAGCTGTAACTAAGAGGTCTTTTGGGGTGTGATAGTGGTATACCAGCTTCCATTTGCAGGGGATTTTGGTACTTTTTTGGGGGGCGCTACCCACACATTTAGCTGTGTTCCTCATTCAAAGAACGTATATTCCTTACAAGCTGCACCGTGTTGTTAAGATGACTAGGCTTTTCAATGATACAAAATACAGTACTAATTGGTATTACTAAAGGGAAGAAATAATGGACCAAAAATAATGTTTCAATTAGGAGCACTGTAAATATGCACAAAGATGGTTCCTAATCAAGATAACAAAAACACATTTATAGTTAACCATCACCAAAGTAGTCAGCAACCAGCAACTTATATTCTACTAGAAGATGACTATTATGTGCTCAATACAAGAGGAAACAATGGACAAGTTGAATATCAGAGTGAGGGAGACAGGGACAGTGTGAGATACTACGGTAAGATGAAAAACCACCTGTCATTAGGCAACTTTGGTTGCAAACATATTAAACCAAACTCATATAGGTACATTAAAACAGTTAATGAAATACCTTTCATTTAGAAATGTGTTAATTTCAGTTTCTTACCACAACATAAAGAAGTGTTACATAAAAGAAGCTTATTTCATAAAAGCAGGTGGGTCAAAAAATTAAAACAGTCCCACTTAATATACAAAAAAACCCCAACAAAAAACCCCGAAAAAAATGTAGATTATGGTCACAGTTGGTTCAGTAATAATAACACTACTGCTACTACTACTAATAATAACAATAATAATAATAATAATTGTAATAACAAATAAAAAAGCACTAATGTAGTGAACTACTTTGTTGTGTTGTTGTAACTTAGCTTGCTGCTTTCTCAAGGGTGAAGCTTTAGTGTAGTGAAGCTTATTTTTTCAATGACTAACTTGTAACTTAGCTTACTACATTTTACAAGCAGCTTGTCCATCACTGCCTTTGACCTATGACTTTTGAAATAAATGCTGGTCATCCTCGGGTTTAAGTCAATATTTTGGTAATGTTTGAAGAACTCTCTCAATGCATTCTTTAGTTAATGTGTTTAAAAGCAAAGGGCTCACATGAGGCTCTGTGACCTTGGCCTTTCACCCATGTCTTCCAAGAAAAAAACTCCTTTGGACTTAAGCCAGAATAGTCATTTTAAAAGGTGAGATGGAAATCCTTGAATTCATTTTTATGATAACACATTTGAAGGTCCGTTTTCATGAGCAAAACATGAACACAAGGCTCTATAACCTTGACCTTTGACTTTCAAAATATGAAGAAGGCATCCTTATGTCAGAGAGGACATTTGTGCTAAGTTTGATGAAAAAAAAACAAAAAAAAACTTTAGGTATTCCTGAAATATTGCATTTACTCACAATAAATGATGCCTCAATCTTGACCTTTGACCTCTGATCATTAAAACCTGGGCATCTTGGTCTCAAGTTAATATTGAGTTTTTGGCAAAATTTAAATGAAGATCATGCCCCATGACCTTGTCCTTAAATTTAAATGAGTTTACATTTACAAGTCAAAATCAACATGTTTTTGAATCTTAAGCCTCAGTATTGTAAAAAGGGGCATTTCCCAAGCCATTTCATTTTGTGTGAGTCATGATTAATAAAAGAACAATAGGATTCAAAGTACTCGCTAATTTGCTGATGAATTACAATTGTAACAAAGAAACAAAAGCAAGTGTATGTTAGTTCTATATAACTTTTCAGATATTTTTAGAAGATACTTCAATGGTCAAACTAAAGAGCAGGGGCATGTAAACAGTATCTAAATAATCTTTTCTCCCCCACAAATAAAAAATGAATCTATTACTACTGGAACCTGTTGAAACTATGTTTTACTTAATTAAAAACAACAGCAACAACAACAACAATAGTAATCATAATACAATCGTTACTTATAAAAAATGCTTAACAAAACTGCAACAAAACGACACATAAAAAACATAACAAATCTGAGATATATAGTTACATAAATGAAAATACACTGACTAAGTAACAGATTAAACAACAGTAACATTAATCCATACATAGGAAATAAACATTGTCAAAACACAACAATAGTAGTAGCGTTGGAGACATAAAGATATGACTTTGGTCTTTATATAATTATGGATTTCATTTAATTCTACTCTTTCTTGTGAACACATTTAAACCCTCTGATTCATAATGGGTGCACGGCAACCACAGGAAGTCCTTTGATTTGAATCTACGTCATCATACCGGAAGTAAACAAAGCGAAACAAACAGCTGACATCAGGACGCTCACGAGACATCCCCTTGAGTGCCATGACAGCTCGTGCAGGTTACATATTTTAATAATGAATTTATATAATAACTGGAGACATTAATATGCAATGATGACAACGACACTCAAAGTGCGTTTTCCGCTATGTGTTCCGTTATGTTTAGCAGCTAACCGGCTAATGCTACATCAGCGTTTTAGACCTAGCCAAATGCTAATGCTAGACACATATTCAATTCATCCAAGATCTGCCTTTTTACATCAAGGGATCTGACAAGAGGCTTTAATGAATGCTTTGGATACTTCACTTCGTTCTTATACCCAATTCGGCTTTTTGTATCACACGAGAAAGCTATGACGTTATTAATACTGAGACTAGTACCCACGCTTCAGCGCTTCAAGGCATCCGTGGAAGGGAGGAGGACAGTGTTCAAGATGGCTCATCGTTAAATACAAATTAAACCAATATTTCCTGATCAAGGTTAATTTTGTCAATGCCGAATTTTATTCTGAAATATCTTGCTTAGAGTAATTTCTTATAAACCACTGCTATGGTCATTTTCGAGTCACTGATTAGTAATCAGTAAATTGCATTATTTGTGAACGGGGTTTGGTGAGGCGTTTCCTCATCAGTGACTGTTGCGGGGCGAGCGTTCGAAAAATGCCCGACTTACTCGGTTTACTGATTATACGGATACGCAAATATTTACATTATGAATACACTCAAAAAAATCGTCCACAAGTAATTAAACAGTCGTTTCTTATCAAGATATCGAGCAAATTGATTACAACTGAAGCTTGTAGGTGTACAGCTTTGTCATGTAATTCATATTTGAGTTATCGGCCATTATTTAGAACATGTATAATCTTGGGTTAAAATGATTCTTTAATTTACTGCTTGCGTCTTCTATACGGATAATGGACACGCTCATCATAAGTGGGGATTCAAAATATATATTTTTCTTACATGAACTTAGCCAGTATTCTCTCTATTTTTCCATACAAGACAGTCGAACAATAGTTTACATAAAACAAGATGAGCTTTCTAGGATATATTTACATTTTATGCTAAATTTGTTTTAACAGTATTACTTATTCCATGCTTAGTTTGCCTTTTTGAAAGCTACAAACAGCGATGTTTACAACCTGCTGTAAGTAAATTTACCTTGATTTTATGGAGCATATATTTAAATTAAAATTAATTTGCTGTAACTCCACAAAGTTACTGCTGTTATGTAAGGCTTTACTGAAACTTTAAAGAAGCCTTGCATCCATCTTGAAAATTATCACTGATGTATGACAGACTTTTTATGTTTAACTGTTAAAAAGATTTAAAAATAGATGCGAAGACTAAAGGATGTGCAATGATGGTGTGGTAAGCACTGTCTCCTCATTGCAAGGTTAATGGCACTCCACCTCAACTCTAGAGCATATTAGCCCCTGCCTAAATATCATTGTAAATGATAGCCCAGAAAAACTCTGCATTATATGTTTCCATTTTATGGCATGATTTTCCTAGAGTTGAAAATGATGCAGGCATGACATTTTTGAATTTTTTTTTTTGTCATGTGAAAGCGTTGAAATAAATACACATGGACCTTTGCCTTTAGTGTTGTCAAAAGTATGAAATTAAAGCAGTTAGTTTTTGGCTGGTATCAATAGGCCCAGTATTTAACAGGATTTATTGCAATAAAATTTGATTAAAAATGACCTAACTCATGTTTTACACAAAACAAATCCAATTACTCAAACACATCTGTTTGTTTTAAATGATGTGTTTGTTTGACCTTTGTATAGCTTTAACTGGTGTTTGATATCCTGAAAGTGTAACCCTTTGCACTTCTATATTATGACTCCCTAGGCTTCTATACTATTGACATAGCAGCACTATCTTTTTTAATTTTTTTTTTTTTGAACAGCGAGCCAGACATCTTTAACTTGTCTCAGTACACAGCTGGTGATGGCTTGACGGCGTAGGGACCGTCAGAAAATTAATACAGTAAAGGAATACTGTGAAAGAAATTTCAATAACTTCACAAGAAAGAGATGTAATGTTTTTAAACAGTACACATAAATGACCTTATGCAATTCATAAAACATGTAATTCATAATTGAAGTGAAATATCTGACAGGACTTTTTGAATGAAAATAAAGCCAATGCCATCAAATGTATGAGGTCTACTGACAAAATGATCATAAAATACAAATGTTCTCCTTTTAAATTATCAAAAAACTTGAGAAGATGTTTCATCATCAGGGTGAGTTTGGTGTCACAACGGTTAACAACATTACTGTTATTACAGGTCTTTTAGTCATTCAGTGGGTTCTCCTGTCTTTGAGAACCTATTTATCTTGACTGTTTTTTATAAATTGTTGTAATAATTCTAACTGTTTTTATCTTACCCTGTAGAGCTGCACAATTAATGAAATTCTAATCGTGATCACGATTTTGGCTGCCATAATTAAATGAGCTCATTGGCGATATTTACATTTAAACTGCGGGCTCTGCTGCATATCTAATCAAGCACTTTTTCAACCATTAGTCAGCCAACCACCAGGGGGCAAACACATGGTTAAGGCTTCATTGAGCTGCCTAAATAACACGCAGCGGCAGCCTCAAGTCACTCGGTAGACTGATGAAAGTGAGCGAGTCATGTCGAGAGAAGAAGGTACAGCAGCTGAAAAATGGTCAAAACACTGGACAAGAACTATGCGATACCCTCGCACAATTATATCTCTAAAGTGTCATTACCTAAGCTGTAACTGTTTCCATTGCACTCTGTAATAGCAATAGGTAATTTTTATATTCTTGGTTAAATTTATCATTTATTCTTATTTAAAGTTTTATTTTGCACTGAAAACTGTTCACATACTATTTGTTTAATAGTAGTGCAATAAAAATACGGATGTTTTCCCTAACATGGTTAGTAATCGTGATTACAATATTGATAAAAATAATTGTGCTTATCATTTTGGCCATAATTGTGCAGCCCTATTATCCTGTAGCACTTTGAGATTGCGAAAATGTAAAGTGCAATACAAATATATTTTTTTAAATTGTTATTATTATTATTACTATTAATTAACACCGTTCAGTATAAAAAAATATATAGATTAAAACCTATTTCTTTAAAGTATGAGCTGTAGTATAAAGTAGAGGAGATCAGCAATCATATTTTATGATAATTTTGTCAGTAGACCTCATACATTTTATGGCATTGGCTTTGTTTTCAATCAAAATAAATCCTGTAAAATATTTTTAATTCATAATTTCTCAAACTGCAACATGTAGTATGAATAACATAAGGTCATTTATGTGTATTGTGTCTGTGAAAACGTTACATCTCTTCATGTGGAAGTTTCTGAATTTTCTTTCATAGTATCCCTTTGCCATGGTAATTTTCTGACGGTCTCTGAGCCGTAAAGCCATCACCGGCAGTGTATTGAGACCAATTGAAGTTGTCTGACTTGAAGGGCAGCTGTTTTGAGGAAAACGAGGTTGTAGCTCACAGTCTTCATGACAGTGACTAAAAGAGGGGTCAGGTTTGTAACTACGTTGTTTTATTGATGAGTTATTGACCCAGGATAGTTTCTCGTGCAGATGAGAACCTTATAATTCATTTTTTTCTGCCAGTGTCCCTTTAAGGGCTCCGTAGTCAGGTTAAGAAAATAGTCATTCGAAAGACATTTCGTTGAAACTTAGCTCATGCCAGTAATCAGAGGACAGGCCATATTCTGCAAGACAATAGCACCTGTTAAATCAATTACAAGTTTTGTCAAAGGGCAGACGTATTTATTCATGTTTATTCTTATTTTTACCCTCTGTTGGCCTCAAAGTTCATTTATCCCCCACATTTATGGTTACTTTCACATTCAAGACACTACATTTCACACAGAATAAAAACAGAAAGGCAGTTAAACACTTTGCACAAAAGTACTAAAAAAAGTTCCAGAAACAGGCTAAAACTGAAAACTGCCACAAATGAGATGATGTTTTTTGTTGATAAAATACTCTGTGTGTAAAAGGCTTTAATGTGTAAACATAAAAACAAATCCATCATTCGAATAGTTCAGCATGTACATTGCATAAATAGTTACAAATGTAAGTTATGGTTTATTTATGTAAATTTTTTTTTTTTTTTTTACCTTTATTTAACCAGATAAAAACCCATTGAGATCAAGATCTCTTTCACAAGAGTGACCTGGCCAAGAGGTCAACAAAATGCTGAACATTTCATCATGACTGATATTTGAATTTGTGTATTTGCACAAAAAATAGAGTTCCTTTATCTAAAACCTGTCCTCATGGCCTGATGACAGTTTTTGTTATTTTCTATAAACCAAATCAACTCCCTTGTGTATTCTGGAGTACCCCTGACTTTGGTTATAAACCCCCTATGCTCTTGTTTTCTCAGGTGTGATGTTAATCTTGCATCCATGATTTCCTCGTCTTCTCCCGAGGGGGCCAGGCCACAGAGCAGCCTCCCCAGTGCCATGGCTGAGGTGTTGGGACAGAGGAGCTTGCTTGGCGTCGGCGTGCTGCTGGCATGGCTGGTGCTTTTCCACCTGCTGGTCAACATCTGGCTGCTGTGCGTGTTCACCAGTCTGTTGGTGGTGCTTGGTGGATGGCTTGGCTCACAGGCGGTCCTGGAGTCAGACAGCGTGGTTCACCTGGAGAGGTTCATCACCCTGGACCAGGTAAGACTAATACCGTTAAGTGTTTGCTGTATCAGTTTTACTTTCAATTCAAAATCGTAGGAATGATTTTAAAGATGGCTTTTGTCTTGTTTGCATTGAGAGGAGTCTATATTTTGCTCCAGTATCTTGTATTGATTTTATTCGTGTGTGTCTAAACAAACTAAATACAACTACCCAGTAATGCACCATTGGAAGAAAATATTTATGAGTTAAAGAAGTCGTAGGTCTATGCAAAAGCTCTTTGTTTTTGATGGCTAATTTTCAGTAAAACTAAATAAGAAAGCAAACAAACAGTGAAGAAAATTCTGCTTCTTACACTAGTAAAAACCAGAAGGACCACCCTAGATCTTTGGTGCCTACAGTATTACCTAGTAACCAAACAAAACAAAAAATATGAAAAATGTAAAACTGAACACGTTAAGCTAATTATGAGCAAAAAAAGGTTAACATTATTATTCTAAATATAGAAAACGTAAAAAAAAACCCAACAACAACAACAACACTATCAAATATGATAGACCCAAGTCATTAACTAAATACTAAGAAAAAACAAGAAAAACTCCCACAGTTTGAAATTAGTACAATGTTTGTAATGCCTGTTTTCATGGATTATTCTCAGATTGCACCTTCTGCAGAGGATGAGCATCACTTGGACCAGGAGATCCATAACACAGTGAGGAAAATCATCAGAGATTTTGTCACCTCCTGGTACTCCACCGTGTCCTCTGAGAGCAGGTTTGAAAACGAAGTTCATGATGCCATGATCTCTATGGCCATGGAGCTGAAAGTACGCGCAAGACATGTGGACAGGAAGGTATATTTACTTTTAAAATATTTTTTTTTGTTTGTTGTTGTTCGTCTACACTTGAAAAGGTCAAATATTGACGGGATTCCCAAAGATTCTTAAAAAAGCTCAAAAAAGTCTTCAAACAGATTTTTTAAGCAAAAGTAAGTGTTGTAAATAGTTTGAATATAGCGTGAAATCATCCTATACTGTTTTTTTTTGGTTTGTTTTCACAAAATTCTTTTAATTATGTGGAGTTGACACTGCTAATGTTCAGGCCAGTGCCATGTGCCTCATACAACCCCACTTCAGAAATCCCAAATTGTCCCTTTAAGAGCATTAAACTCAATGACTGCATGCGGTGCTTGTAGTAAACAATGAGTAATTGTGTTTTATAATTGTGATCTCAGTATCTATCAAAATGATCGAGATCATGATTTTTGCTATAATCCAGCAGCTGATTGGTCCAACAGCTCTGACCACAGATGTGCTAAAAACAAATGCAAGAAAAATGCACATGCTACAATTATTGCCTACTATGTAAAGATTATATCCAGAATCTGTCATGATGAAGCAGTTAATCTGGAAAAAAAACTTACATCTGATACTTTTCACTCTGTAGGAGCTGACCCAGAGGATCCTGGATCTTTTTGGCTGCCACCTGCAGGACTACATCCGAGCCAAGGAGTTGGTAACAGAGCAGCAAAAACCAATGACATCGAAGTGGAGCACTGAGTCAGAGCTGTGGAAAGCTTACTCCAGGGTTACCATACCCCACCTTGCCTTAACCAGTGACACAGCAGAAGTCAACTACGCCCGTGCGGTTGTCGATTTGTTACTGCACGTTTTGGTGCCTCCGCCGCATTTGGAGACCCGCACTGGACGCTTTGTCGTCGGAGAACTCATCACCTGCAATGTTATACTCCCGCTTATTGCTAAACTCTCTGACCCTGACTGGTTGAACTGCCTTGTGGTTGAGATATTCAGCAGGTCCAGCAAACCACAGGAGCCGATAAAAACAGAGCCTGTGTCTCCATCACCGCCCAAACTGCCACCTCCTCCTGCTGAATCAGAGCTCACACCACCACAACAAACACCTCAAAAGACGAACGAACTTGCTCCAGTGAGAGCAATCACTGAAACATTTAATCACACAGAGACGTCCTCATCTGAGCTCGGTGCTTATGATGTAGTCGACGCAGAAGAAGTTGAATGTGCAGAGAATATTGCAGAAGAGGAAGAACCTACTCGACCCTATTTTAAGCATTTTATAAGAGGAAGCAAATCAAACCCTTTCTACCAGGAAAATGACTCAGATCTTGATTCTCCTTTGGTGGACTATAAACAAAACTCCATAGATTCCCTGGTTATGATTGGCCCAGAGGAGGGCTTGTATCACAGGCAAAAAGATTCAGTGTCTTCTGCTGAGAACAGTGTAGAACAGGAGGACGTCTGCCCCAGTCCCATGGAGCTCTCCTGCCCCAAAGTCCTGGTGAATTCACAGCTAGTAGAGCATCCCAGCAACTACAGCCCCTCACCAGTAAGATCTAAAGATGGGACTGTTAGTGTCAGCAGTGCTCAAGATCTAGAGAGAGAGGCTCCCTCAGTTAGCCTGGCCAGAGATCTTCTCCTGGGTGTGGATCAGAGTGGGCTGGGGAGCTCCATGGAGGTGACAGAAGTGAGTCCACTGCAGGCCTCATCCCCCATGCCGGCATTCAGTTTTGAGCCCCTCAGCAGCCCCGATGGACCGGTCATCATCCAGAATCTGCGTATCACTGGCACCATCACAGCAAAGGAACACAGAGGCACCGGCTCACATCCCTACACCCTTTACACAATCAAAGTAAGGAGATGATTTGAACTTTTTTACTTATTACTATCTTCATCAGAGATGTAATGATACCTTACAGTGTGTTTAAGAATGGATGAGATGGTAGACAATTTGTTGACAAACTATAATGTACAGTAAACCCCCGTGATATTGCGGTTCAGTTTTCGCGGTCCCGGTATTTCGCATTTTTTTCTGTAAGACCTATTAATGTTGCTATCACGTACATTTTCACCATTTCACGGCATTCTGCGGCATTGTTTATGAGAATAAATCTCGTACGTACTGATTCAGCCAATCAGAGTGTCAGTATTTTTTTCTCGGCCGCTGATTGGCTGTTGTGTATCACGTGGCTTCACACCTCACAGGGAAGAGAGATGCTTGCTTTGTTCTCGCTCAGTTCCACGTCTCTCTCCACAGTGATCGGTGTTCTGCATAACTTTAGCGTTTTGTGCATTGATTTCTATTGTTTTAAAAGTGTGTTTAAAAGAGCAGCCACACGAGGCTCAACACTTGATGAAGCACCTCTGGGCTGCTGTGCATCCTTCTCCAACAAGCACCTGCTTGAAAAGCCGACAGATGAGCCTGCAGAATTGTCGTAAATAAGGAGTAAGCCAGCTGCTTTGCACATAGTTGACACACAGCCCTGTCTTTGTTTTTAATTTTGCCATCACAGTGTTGAACCCAGGGTGGCTTTGTCTGTCCTCCATTTTCTCAAAATGTACGTCACTGGTTGTTTACTGCGCTAGAGGGTATCATTGGTGCATGCATGGTCAAGTTGTGCTGAAAGCGTCCTCTGTTGGAACAAACCGTTCACTGCTCCAGGTGCCCTGTTGTGCTGCTCCACTGTATATTTTTAAATCAAAAGGCCCCCTACGGTTCAAATATGAATTTTTACCCCCAAGTTCAAACAAATATTTCAATACTGAGTATGACATGACAGCCCTAGTACACTGTGGTGGTTATGGTAAAGACATGCAACAATACACATGAATGCAGGGGTGTTTGAATAATGCTGAGTTGGTACTAAGGGGCCCAAAGAGTGCCAAGAGTATGTCCCCTACACCACTGCACCACCATCAGCTTACACCGTCGATACAAGGCATGGTGGATCTATGCTGTCATGTTTTTCTGTGCCAAATCCCAACCTTACCATCTGAATTTGACAGCAGAAATCCAGACTCAAGGGGTGCTGGTTTGGCAGAGTGGTAAGCAACCAGGCAGAACCCATATACATGCTTCTGACAGCTGGGTTCGAATCCAGCCTGTGGCCAGCTTGCAGAGTGTCCTCCCCTACTCTCTCTTGGCCCCCTTCACAAGCCTATCCACTGTCTCTCTCCTATCAATAAAGGCACAAATGCCAAAAAAAACTAATAATAATAATAATAAAAAAGAAATCCAGACTCATCAGACCAGACAACATTTTTCCTGTCTTCTATTTTCCAGTTTTGAATAGGCCTGTGTGAAATGTAGCTTCGGTTTCATGCTCTTAGCTGATAGGAGTGGCACCAGGTCTGGTCTCCTGCATGTAATGTGTGGTTATCTGAGTTACTGTTGCCTTGATATTATCTTGAACCACTTTGGCCATTCTACTCTGACATCTGACATCATTAAGGCATTTTCACCCAGAAAATACCTAGCTCACTGGGTATTTACTCTCTTTTGGACCATTCTCTGTAAACCCTGAAAATTTTGGTGAAAATCCCCATAGATCATCAGTTTCTAAAATAGACAGACATGCCTGTCTGACACCATCTACCATGCAGGTAGGTGGTGCCAGACAACTACCTACATGGTAGATTTACATTGAAAGTAACCCAGATCAGCTTTGTTCTCCATTCTGATGCTGGTTTGAAATTCAGCAGTTCGTCGTAACTGTCTTGTCTACATGCCTAAATGCACTGAGTTGCTTTCATGTGATAGGCTGTATAAGCTGTTTTTGTTATTTTTGGCTTGGATGGCTTTGAGGCATTTTGTTTCATTTCTTTCCAAGTTCACATTGCAAAAGGCAATTAACTTTGTTTAATTTATACTCGTGAGAAGATCTATACTTTTATATCTTCTTTATATCTTCTGACAGCTTCAACAACAAAAACTGAGCCAGATATGGAAAATTGAGCATTTTCATGTAAATACTGTGTGTGCGTTTGCCCACAAGGGCTAGGATGAAGTCACTACAGATTAGTGATGCGTAATATTATCTGCAATTTTTGTCGATATTTACAGCCGATATATTGGCAGTAATATATGGCCTACAGGTGGGAGGTTGACCTCCTGGTGACCTGGTGCTGTGAGAACAACTTAGAGCTGAATGCCCTTAAAACAGTGGAGAAGGTTGTGGACTTAAGGAAGCACACTGCCAGCCCTGCCATCATCTCTCCCTGACTTTGTTGTTTCCACTGTGGACTCCTTCTGTTTCCTGGGGACCATCATCACCCAGGACCTCAAGTGGAAGCTGAACATCATGTCCCTCATTAAAAGCACAGCACATACATGTACTTTCTAAAGCACCTGAAGAAATTCAACCAGCCAAAGATGATGATGGTGCACTTCACACTGCCATCATGGTGTCCATCTTCACCTCCTCCATCACTGTCTGATATTCTGCAGCCACCACAAGGGACAAGAGCAGGCTTCAGCGTATCATTCACTCTGCAGAGAAGGTGATCAGCTACAACCTTCCATCTCTTCACGACCTGTACACCTCCAGGACTCGGAGGCATACAGGGAAAATCATGGACGATTCCTCTCACCTTGGACATGGACTCTTTGTAACAACCCCCCCCCCCCCCCCCCCCCCCCCAAGCAAGAGCCCGCAGTCCTTGTGTGGACTGAAACCTCTTGACACCAGGACAGTTTCTTCCCTTCTGCCCTTCCCTTCTCCCTTCAGCATCATAAACTGTACCCCAACCCCACACACAAAAGCAGACATCAGTCATCCAGCCATATGTTAAACCACTGCACATTGTAAATATTTCTGTTTATATTTATACTGTTACATACTTTGTACTGTTGCTGTTATTTCCATTTACATTGCATTATAATATCAATCACTGCTCATCTGTAAAGCTCCTTCACTGCATCCTCTGTATGTACCTTTGTGTTGTGTTTTTTTGGTGGCTGTTGTATATATTTTATAGATTTTTTGTATCTGCCTCATTCAGTTTTCACTGTTTTCCAGTTATTTTTATACTTCATTTTATGTATCCAGACTTTTTTTATTTTTGTTCTTAACACATGTTGATTGTCTTTTGCTCCAATTTACCAAGTCATATTCCTTGTTTGTGTAAATGTACCTGGCATAACAACTTGGTAAAAGTAATGAAGTGATGTCAACAATACTATAACAGCAACATTAGAAAACCTGAGTGCAGGAACTTTTACAACTGCTTATCATTAATATAATAGAGATTCTATTTTTTAATTTCAATTGAACAATGTTTATTTATTTAATCTTTATTTGAGTCTCAAAAATCATCATTTACTACAACCTTAGATCACAGAAAAAGCATAATAAAAACAAAGAAAATAAAGAATACTCGGTTAAAACATTCACATGCTGCAGTAAAATGGTTTGCAGTCATTGTCTTAAATTGTCCAAGAGAAACATGAGTGTCCATCTTGAGCCTGTATTGTAAATTGTTCCACATTTTTGGAGCATAGCAGCCGACAGTGGATTTTCCAAGTTTAGACTCAACCAGTGGGTCTTTAAACATCAAACAGCCAGCAGAGCGAGTTTGGTAATATTAATATCAAACGTTTTACCCACCTCTTCAGAGGCAACAGGTTAATTTACGCATGTTATTTTTGGATTGGATTTTGCAGATGCATACAGGTGTTACTCTTTGTTCTGTTCTGTTTCTTTTTTTCAGTATGAGACCGCCATGGCATATGAGCAGGCGGGAGGCATCCCGCCAGGTGTTGAGGAAGCTGAAGTTGAACAAGCAATAGAAACCCCTGCAGCCATTCAGCCGGTCGCCTATCACATGGTCAACAGACGATACAGCGAGTTCCTCAACCTGCAAACACGGCTGGAAGAAAAAGGAGAACTACGGAAACTCATCAAAGGTGTGCTGGATGACCGGTTCAGAGAATATTTTGTAAATATAACATTAAAATCAGTCTAGCCACCAAGAGGCACAGTGGTACTCAGTGATAGTTTGCTTTACTGTGGCTGGGAAAGCATTCATGCATGGTTTACGACCAGACCAGGGTTTGCCATTAATTCTGAATGATTGCAAATAGATACTAGAACCAGCATACAGAATTTGTTGTAATGTGATTTATCTTCAGGTGTAAAGGGCCCAAAGAAAATATTCCCAGACATGCCTTTTGGGAACATGGACAGTGACAAGATAGAGGCCCGGAAGGGACTTCTCGAGACCTTTCTTAAAGTAAGTGGATTGATACTTTAATGTATTTATTTGTGTGTAGGCTTTGTGCCTCAATTTTGATCCCAAGTATGTAAACAACCTCTTTGTCCTGTTTTCCAGCAACTATGTGCCATCTCTGAAATTGCCAACAGCGAGGAGATGCAGGAGTTTTTGGCTCTTAACACAGATGCGAGAATTGCCTTTGTAAAGAAACCATTTATCGTGTCTCGCATTGACAAGGTTTGATACCGATCATCTAAGCATGGCATAATCAAGGGCTTGTTTGTAGTTTGATGCTGATGCCTCTTTTCGACATGTTTGAAGCACCACATCTGTATTTTTGTGTTCAGATTGTGGTGAATGCCATCGTGGACACCTTGAAGACAGCTTTCCCTCGTTCAGAACCTCAGAGTCCCACAGAGGATAACGAAGCAGAGGTGGATGGACTGAAAATCGGTGATAAAAAGAGCAAGTAAGGCATCAGAGATTAGCTGTGTTACCACCAACTGGTCTGGTCTGGTTTGGTACTCTGAACTCTAGTCTTACTTGCATTTTGATTGCTGGCCGTACACTCACCTGCTGTTCTGAATTCAATCCTGAATTCATTTGAGGGGAAGCTGTACGTGCAGATAACTTTAGAGTTGTGTTTTACCTCTTGCTTCTAGTGTCTGCCCCAGTAACCAACCAGATCTCTTTATACTGGAGCTCTTGAACTTGTTTAACCCCTCAAACTCCAAGGGATCACTGGCGCCCTTGACGGTTACACCCACTTTGTTTACTTTTTATCTCTGGAACCGTATAATGAATCTTTATGGGGACCACTGCATTGTGAATCTCACTGTTTTGGAAACTGGCTTCAAATACATCCCTTCAAAAAGTTTTTTTTTTTTAAATAAGCCATGAAGTGCACTGTTTTTTTATTTGTGGATCTACTGTAAAAAATCCAGTATTAGTGATTTTTAAAATCAAATTTTCTTATTACGGTAAAAATTATAGCAGTGTTGTTGTTTGACCTCCATTTTAACCCTGACAACCCACTGTTGCTCCATTGACCAATCAAATGGACCAAATTTCTATGTCTTTTATTTTCCCGATAGTGCGTCCAATCAGGAGCATCAAAGTAGGGCTGCTTGATTTTGGCATAAATCATACTCTTGATTACTTTTACAGATATTGAGATCATGATTATTAAACACGATTACTCTCTGAATTTGTTAAAGCATGCACCACATGCTTCATTGAATGTGGAGGTTGACACTATCATTTTGAACATTAAAGAAAAGACAGTAACTAGACATATACCTGTAAAATACAAGTACCTCAAAATAATGCTAACAATAATATAGAAACAGACAAAAAAATAAGTTAATCATGTCATGTGGAGCAGTGATTTATAACTGTGGAAGACAATAATTGTATTTGAGATTAAAACTTGAGTAACTGCCCAGCTCTTCATTTGAGGGTGGCAAAAATGAGTAAATCAGCATAAAACACCTGAAAGAATAAGTGTATATATGTTTTTTATTTGTTAGTTTGTTAACTGACTTTTAATTCCTTCTCTTTAAAGCCAAGGCTTGAGTCAACCATATTCATACATTAAAAGGCTAGTTTATTATTGATCTGTGTGTGATTTATGCAAAGTTCTGTGAGAATTAAATTCCAATTTGAGTGTTTGTTTTTGTTTCTATGGTCATACAACTTTTAATACATCAATCCGACAACATAACAGTATAAATTTTCATAAAACCTTGGTTTTCCTAGAAAAAAATAGACATTTTTAAACATATTTGTGCTTAAAGGGGTTGAGGTTTTATATGCATTATTAAAAGAAAGAATCAGGCAGTTGATACTTTGTGTATATGATCATAAATATCTTTTGAAGACAGTTTTTGTTTATTTGTGTTCCCGGGGCTTTAATGTAAAATCATAGCTACATTTTTGTCGTGGTATTTATTGACTTGTTTGTATCATTAAAGATCTCGTATGAAGTCCTTCAGTAAAACCGTCCCCCTCATGAACGGCTCAGACATCAGAACACCAGTTTTATTCAGTTGGGAGAAAACAAGAAAAGTAAGTATCTCACATTTCTGCACATACTGATATCTTAAAACCTTGCCCAGCAATTCGATCCGCCTGATTCAAAGTCTAGACATTTCCATCTTGCAAAGCTCCAATCCAGGATGACTGTAAGCAGCATGGCCTGGTTATCGTCCTTCAGAGCAGGAACAGATGGGAGTTACCAGTGAGATGACAGCAGGAAGTGACTGCTCCTATGGAAATTAGCATAGATGCTTAAGTTTCAATTGGATTTTTGTCACATCTGGACTGCATTACTTTATTTAATTATAAACAAATAACACTGAAAGCATTTCTTCATAGAATGGATATTTTTGCCCCACTTCCAACATGTTTTGGCTAGAGTTTGTTCTACGAAGTAGCTCATGTTTTGTACTGTATGCTACAGCAGTAGTGCCAGCCTACTACATTATCTGATTGTCCTGTCCTGAATGGGATTAATGGAACGATCGTCCAATCACCTGCCAGATATGCTTTAAAAGGTTCTGCCCATTCTCAAACACCTTCTGTGAGCTGTTGCCCTGATGAAAAATATTTGCTGTTTGGTATATGTTGAATGGTCCATCTTGTATGTCAGGTTAGATATATTCTGCATCAGTATTTTAATAATGAAACATTTTTCCCATGTCTTACTCTTCTCTTCTCTGCTTTTTCAGATGTTTAACCGGTTGTCTTTTGGAGATTTGCAAGCCTTCATCACTGAACAAGAAAAATTAGACATCGGAGACCTTAACAAGAGGGAGGACAGTCCGATGATAAGAGAATTTAGAGGTCACTGGGATGTGAGCTTCAGAGGAAAAAACAGGCAGGATTCAGGTGAGTACGAAAACAAGACCACACACTGTGAAGTTTTTGTCTTTCTCAGTTTCACCATAAGCTCAGCTGGCCTCCTTGCCTGCAGGCTACCTACTGTGTGCTATGTTTAGGTTGCTTTGGATTAATTTTACAGCAGATGGTAGTTACTTCAAAGCACTCAGACAATAAGATAAACCCCATATCAGCTTCAGTCAGATGCACATATTGTCACCATGCAGTAACATGAAGAAAACTCTGCTTGTGTGTTTTGCTGGACCCAGATTGTTCTTTATGAAGAGATGTAGATTTGAGCATTTTCACGTCTAATATGTTTGGTTCAGTCAAAACAAACTTTGCTTTGTTGGTGTGGTTTCTTTTTCCTGATGTGAAAGTTGTCAAGAGCGCTGCAGGAGACCAATAGACCGTTCTAAGACTTCTTGAATGTTTGCTTTTGGTCAGCCTTTCATCAGACTCTGGTGTGGTTTGTTTGTAGCAAGAACATGAACCAACCTCAATCTAAACTCACTGCAGGAATCTTTACATTTTTGGACCGGATCAGATGCAGCCAGAGGTGCTTTGAATGGGGTAAAAGTTAGGACAATTTTAAGGAGTCCCAGACTTTTCTGACATCATGCTGGTAAAAGCACCTGTTTCTGTGTCTTTCTTTTGTTTCTATTTTAAAGGTGCAGTGTGTAGAATTTGGCAGCATTTTGCTGAACAGAAACGGTGAATATAGGATTTAATGCTTCTATTTGTATGTAAAGTCCGTCAAAATAGGAATACAATCATCCCCATAAAACGTTTGTTTTATTTTTATATAGTTAGAAAAAGCTTCAAAAAATGTACATTACCGCAGGCCGTGTTCATGTAGGCTGACATAACAATCCACCATGTTGTCTAAGGGTGGATTTTAGGGACAAAAAGAACGAAACGCGAATCTGTCCTCCGGTTCTGAAATCTACCTGGAATGCAGGCGAGGAAGAGGAGAGAGGACGGCGGTGGATGTAGAGACAGCTAACAACTGACATATAATCTATAAAAATAATGGTTACAAACCTTGTCACTTTAGTAAATGATGCCGTGTTCACGATCTCTTTTGGTCTTCACCAGCTTCCGTTGCTCAGCGATGTGACGTTTTGGTTACGGTTGGGCTCATTCTAGAATCCGAACGATAGATGTCGCTCAAATGCCAAATTCTACACACTGCACCTTTAAAAAAAGACATCACCAAGGTCGTGGTTGCATTGCATGAAAAAAGAAAAGAAGCACGAACATAACTGCTTGCCACGAGCACCTCCATATTGGGTCTTATTACACAAAATTATACTGATTTAAACTCATTATATTTTTCTCTTGATGGTGTTGTCTAAGTAATTGTGCAGGTTTGGCTTAGGTAGAGGTGCATTCACATGTATTTATTTCATGGGGCCCACAGTTACTAGGTTATAATCACTAGATGCAAGAGAGAAAAGAGAAGTGAGGGAGCCCTTCTCTAAGAATTAAAATAAAACAAAAAACACACAGATAGAGTGCAGTTCAAAATGTAAGGTCATTTCTCACAAAAGGAATAAAAAGCAGCAACTACTGCTCTCTTTCATTCAAATTTCCCTCATTGAAGTTTCCAGCAGGGGACTGATTGTCATTTCAAAAACAGGATGCTATTTCTCTGGCTGACATTTACATGTTGGCATTTCCAGAACTTTCCAGGTGATCATTATGTTCTGTTGTGACTGTCATGGGCTGTTTTGGGTAAATTTTATTATCAGAAGTATGTAGATGACTGAATGATTCAGTTAACCATTTAAAGCCCGAAAACACAAATTATAGCCAGAAAATTCTGATTTTTGGGAGCTGAAATGTTTATTTCACTCTCTACTGAAGTCCAAAAAAAAATCAAAATTTCCGTGAAATATAACGTATATGTTTTTTGTATCTCATTTTATGCATAAGGTGTTTTTGGGAACTGGTGATCCACTTGAGGACCTTTTTAACATTCATCTGATTGTATTCAGTTGTTTTCTTTGAGAAATCGGTTGATCATATTTATTAGATAGAGGTATTATGAAAGTATTTATCAAATATGATACAACAGGCTTTGAGGGGTTAAATCCTGCCTCCTTTATTTTGACATGCTCATTAAAATTCTCGGTTAGATAGTCAAGTTTATTAACATCTTTGTGTTTTGGCCAGGCCTAATTTCATTTGTCCTGGTAAGTGAAGCCAGAAATGATACCCTGATGATGTTAAACTTTTTTGTGGCACAGGTGCTCGATCACACAAAGTGTCGTGCAAATTGCTGTTGGCTTGCATTTCAAGACTCAAGAGATTAAAAATAAATATTCCAAATGGGAATCACATGGTGGCTGGACTCGCAATTTGCAGTTATTCTAAATGGCAATTTCTGGATTTACACTCACTGGCCACTTTATTAAGACACCTTGCTTGCACCAGGTTGGACCAAACTGCTTTCAGAACTGCCTTAATTCTTGGTGGGATAGATTCAACAAGGTGCTGGTAACATTCCTCAGAGAATTTGGTCCATATTGACATGAAAGTATCACACAGTTGCTGCAGTAGGTGCTCTTGAACATGTCTACATGCCCAAAGGCATTGTGGGACTGTCATGTGATAGGCTGATAAGCTTTTTTGTATAAACAGCATAGAACAGAAGCACCTTATAAAATGGTTAATGAATGTATAAAGCCTGTGAAAAGTCAAGTGCAGCATCAATGTATTTATTCACTTTGATGTGGTTCAATGCTTTATCCATTAACTTATTTTCCCCACCAGCTAGCACTGTCATGCTGTTGCCATCTTTTTTAGGAATGTGAATCTTTAAATTTGCTAAATCAGTTTCACTTTATGGGGTCACAGTTCAATTCAAAATTGATTTTCCATTTAAACAAATCATGACTCACATTACACTTCTATTTCTTATAAAATGGTACTTATTTTAGGATCTGTGTCTGCCAGGTAGCAACCTCTGGGGCTGCAAATGGAGGTCCGTATAGAAATGCCAGAAGCTGTAGTACCCCGAGTGTCCACTTGGGGCTGACTGCAGAGATATGAAACCATTGCAGCCTTAATACACACCTTTGCAGCCTGGTTCAAAAATGGGTTCAGTCTAAAGCTATAACACATCTCTTTGCTCTCACTGTGAGTGGGGGTGATTTTTTTATATTACTCCAGTTTTTCTTGTTGGGGAATTTATTGAGGATTCCTGGTTTTGGAAATATGGTGTTGCATTAGTCAGACGGCCTCAAGTCTCACCTTGACACAGCCTTTCTGTCTGTGAGGAGGATGAGATGGCATGTGCAGTCAGGCAGCGTCCACTAGAGGGCATCAACAGCGTTCAAAATGCTCGGATGGCATGGCTTTGTCCAATTCTTTACAGTTTTTGGCTCATGCCTGCTTTGCACTAAGAGGCTGGACAATATGATAAGACACTTCAAAGCACGACAGGATGTGTCAAAGCTTGATTTATTATCTTTGTTCAAATGTGAGCAGCATAGTTAAAGATTTTAACATGTTTTAACATGGTCATACTCTTAAGTACTGACAGATCATCCCACCTTCAGTAAACACACATCTTGGCCCTCTGGCACTCTATATATCATACATGCATCTGCACACACATTCACATAAAGCATTTTAATTTCTTGGAGTGAAATCAAGGAATCATGTAGAAATCCCTCCTTTCACAATTCATGAATAGGATGGAAACCATTGGGAGGAAAATATATTTTATGTTGTGAACTTGATAATGATACCACAGTGACAGCCATTTAAAAAGATTGTTTCAAATATTCTAGTTTAGCTTGTTCCTTTTGATCCGTGTTGCCAGAAATTCTGACCTGGAAACTCAGGATCTTTAGTACCCCAAGTCACCTATTTATAGCTTGAACGCAGTCCGGTGCAGTGCAATGCAATTCCTATCTTTGACATCTGACATCCAAGCTAAATGGAATGCACCATGTAGGCCTTTCCAGCTCTGTAGGTGAACTGTATGCCCCCTGCCTCTCTCAGTATCTCTGCACTCATCATGTCTGGGTGTCTGACTCACTTCTGACCGTCTGCTTTCATTTTTCTTTGCGTCTGACCAGAACACTGACTCGGCGGTTGTTGTGTCTTCCTTCTTTCCTTTTTGGACCACTTTCCATTCTGTATCTCACCCTGATTACAGCGGGGTCTGTCTGATGGAAACCAGCTTGTTCCATATTCCAAACACTCATCAAATTAATCACGATACACCTTTGCGCATGTGTCTGTAGGTGAAGGGATGAAAAACAAAAAATGACTTGTGACAGTTTACTTTGCCTTCAAGGATTTGGGTGATTTCATTTAAAGCCTCTGATTATAAAATTGTATCTTTTTGATTGTAAAATAAGTGGGTCAAATGTAATCCACAACACAGCACTATAGACAGCTCAGGGTTGAAAAGTAGCAAACCCTGATGGAAACGCAGAGTGAATTTCTAACATTAACTGCAACATATTGATAGGTTAAGCTCAGATAGTTTTGTGGCTGAATAATGTATCACTTCTGCGATAACCAGGATGATCCTTCCCTTAGTCCAGCTTTCCTCCTGCTTGCTGCTCTTTATATTCCTCCTCAAGAGATAAATATCCATGACAACTGCTGCTGTGGCCCCCTGATTACTTGGCTAAAGGATAGGCACCAGTGTTTACACTTAAATACTTATCTATGCTTTTAATTTTTTTTTTCTTTTCTCACACACTTGTCTGGGCTAGTGGATGGGTGGGGATATGACACCAATGTTTAAAAAAAAGATGTAATTGTGACATGTATGAATTTCACTGCAACAAACAAACTACAAAAACAACAGATTAAGATGCAAAAATTGCAAGCAAAAATATGAACTAGAGTGCTCCGAGAGCACATTTCTGATATTCTTAGCCAAGTTATCGCCAAGTTATCGTGGAAAATGTGGGAAACTGCCTATTGCACAGAGTTAGCAAATCCCTAAAAATAATCTGAGTGCTGTTTTGGATCACCACCAAAATTGAAACAGTGCTGTCTTGTAAATTTACAAATATTCCCTGAAAATGTCATCAAAATTTGTTGAAAGCTTTTTGAATTATGAAAAAATGTGAAAAATTGTCTGAATCCCACAATGTTAACAAATCCTTGGGAATATTCCTTGATCTGCTTCCAGATTCACTAGACCACAGTTATTGGTTTCAGCGATTTATCTGCAGGTGTAATAACTTGATAAACACTGTGAGATTTAAGTTAATTACACAGGTATAGTTCTTTTTCTATTACATGACCATTCAAGACGCATTTTCTTATGTAGTTATTTGTTTCAGTGTCACATTAACCAGCCTAAAATATACTTTTTTGCAGTATGCTACAACAGTTTCAGTTGATGTTGATTTTTCCATCCTATTTTGTTTATGGGCGAAGTCAACAGACCATCTATTAATGGGACAAGCAGACATTACACTTTATTGATGAGCAAAACATCAGAGCTTTAACTGCATAGTTGTAAACATACAGTAGATGTATCAAAATAGTTTTGGCTCTTGTAAAGATGTTCATTTGCTGTATCATTCATTAAACCAGATGTCCCATTTCTATTATGTCTATTGGGAAAAACCTATTTGGAGGTAAATTAGTGTAAAGATTTACTTTAATCTGATGTTTATTTTCAGTAGCAAAGAGAGCTTTTGAAAGTCAGTTATTTTTTTTCAACGTTTTGATGGTTTTTCAGTCATATTTTGGAAAAGCAGACCATTAAAAAAAAGGGAATTGGAATCAACACTTTTGAAGGAAAATCACAGAGACACTTCACTTAGTGGACCCAAAACAAACAAGCAAAGAAGCATGAAGATCCACAAACCAAGAAGCTCTCGTTAAAGGATAAACAGGAAGTGTTTTTGGTCAGCATTCAAGTTTAAGGACCAGAATGTTTATGAATAAACTCTTCAGTATTAGCTTACTGATGTCAGAGCTTCACACAGCCTTATAATAGACATCTTTGTTTTACTAATTTAAGTTGTGAGTTATTGTTACATTCCTACTTTTTATATTTGAGCCAGTCCTTAATCTTAGGCAGCCGTCTTTCCACCCTCCACCATGTTGCATCATCCCATCACTCTGTTTCTCTCCATCACTGGGATTTTCCATTTATAAATGGATGCTCTCATTAACATCATATGGAAACTATCCCTGTCTTTGATAGACTTCGGAATTAGACATTCCCACTTTAATTGAATCCAAACTGAGTTCCTCCTCTTTAGGCATCTGGTCATTGTCTCTCTGAAGGACGCCAGATGGTCAGGGTGATTGAGGAGTGAAAGGAGCACCCATTTCCAATCAAACTATAAAATGTTCCTCGACAGAAGTGACATTAAAAAGATATGATATTTTCCCCCTGCAGCTGATGTCTAGATGTCAGAAAACCTTAATATGTTAGTTGGTGTCAAAAGGGCTGACTGAAGTCTGGGAAATGATACTGCAATCAATTCTACATCTGCAATATATGTTTGGATTTTTGAGGGAACTTTACGGATAAACGCTGTGTCTTCTCCATGTGCAAAAGTTTAAATTGGATGTCTTTTAAGGTATCGTGACCCATTTTTAAACTTCATAAATGTACTTGTGGCTTGAAATTGCATCACATTTAGCCTGCATTAGCAACCATTTTTGATTATGTTTGCTGTTAATTTATCACAAGCAGACCCATGTTTTTAAAGAGCCTGCATTTTGATTTTGAAGTTTTATATACCCTTATGTGTGTTTAATGCCCCCTCCACATGATAGAGGACTTCTATACACAAAACAATACAGCTGGATAAGGGGAACTCAATACTTGAGCATACTTCAGCAGTCATCAAAATGGATTTATGAGCTTGAGTTAAAGGCAAAATATGGGGTGTTTATCTCCCCAAAAGTCAATTTGCTTAGGACCATCTGTGATTTTACCATTATACCATCCCATATTCAAATGTATCTCAGTTTGGACTCTTACTCAAGACACATATAATGAATAAATTAAAATTATGCTTAATAGAAGGTTGGGGAAAGAAAAGACATAGAATATTTAACATGGTCCCTCTTTGATCTGTAGTTCCTCTCTATCTTTGTGAGCGTTGTTTGTACCTTTTGCATTTTACACAATCTCTTCATGTATCATTGTCTGTTCCCTAAGGATGCTGAGGTGTTTTCAGGTCGACTTTTGTTGTAGAAAGCCAAGGAAACAATAAAATTGGTGGTTCTGGTTTCCATTGAAACATGCACAGTGACATGCTATGAGTTACAACTCTGATATCCTGTTATGTAATTTTGCCAAAAGTTGTTAATTCTGGGTCTTAAAGTTAAACGTGCTTAACCCCTTAAAGCCTGTTGTATCATATTTGATACATACTTTTATGATACCTCTGTCTAATCAATATTATCAACAAATTACTAAAACAACATCTGAATACAATCAGATAAATGATAAAAATGTCCTCAAATGGATTATGAGTTACCACACCTAATGTATCAAATGAGAAACAAAAAATTAATTGTTAAATTTGAAGGATTTTTTTTTTTTTTTTTTGATTTCAGTAGAAAGTGAAGTAAACATTTCAGCTCCAAAAATGTAGAATTTCTGGCTGTAATTTGTGTTTTTAGGCTTTAAATTGTTAAATAGTATTTAAGCATGTTTTTCTTTGTAGGAGAGATACATGGTGGCAAAAATTGTACAAGACAGGACATAAAAAATAATGATAATAATGAACATTTGCTTTAAGCATACAAAATTAAATCAGTAAGAAAGTAGCTACAGTGTTTCTTTATTAATCAACAAATTTATATGAATTACTGCACAGACTTCAAAGAAATCTATGTTTGACTCTTGAAATATTTTAAGGCCTGTTGAATTTTCCATTCAAACAACTCTTTTGAATGGATTATGCTTTTCTCTTTAAAAGTCTACATAAATCATAGAATATCCTGCAGGAAATGTTCAAAGATTATGTGCTTATGATAAACTGCTTATATACAGTTAATGAGTAGAAAAAAATATTTTAAAGAGCCATAGAAGAAAAACGTGGCAGCATTGTCAAAGTTGAACCACATGAGGGCAGTGCTATGAAGTGAATGAGCTTGTGCATTGAAGCGAGTACTTTGCTGCTTTTATGTGGAAATCAAATTCAGAGACAGTGTGCATCATTTGTCCTGGAGATACATGAACATCTACACATCCATCTTTTAGATGTGTGCATTGAAATGTGCTTTACCAGGCAAAACAAGCATAATATAGTATGTTTAAAAGGCTTAACCTGAGTTTTGCCTTTTACATATAAATTATTTTGTGCTCTTTCTATTTTGGGCACAAAACGTGCTTTAGTTTATAAATGTATGTGTGTCTTGCATGTTTGATCCACAGCATCAGAAACGGCATTGGCTGAGGTAGCTCTGAACATTCTGTGTCTGCTGATGAGGGAGCAATGGAGCTGGCTGTGCACGGAGAACATCCAGAGGACCATCAGGCTGCTGTTTGGGACACTCATTAACAGGTGACATGCCACACAACACTAACAAATGTGAGATATAAAGTTGTTTGTGTACAATTCTTTTTACAAAATTAAAAAAAAAGTCATTATTGGGAGTAAGGTCTCCATGTGAGGCAACTCTGATGTGGTAGCTAACAAACTTTCATGCTCTTCTTTAAGTCATTTCTGACATTTTATAAACAACAATGCATACATAAACAGGGTAAGATAGATTTGTTTTCCAGTTTGTCCATTTGTTTTGCTACCTGGTTATATTGATAGTAAGTGACATCATCACATGTGCAATGGATATGATGAATAAAACTTAACAAAATATCAATAAATCCAACAATCCCACTTGACCACCCCCAACGAGGACAAGATCTTCAGGACATGGGACACGCTGTTTTAACTGGACCACCAGCAACCCCAGTGACAGTTAAATGTTGAGGTTTGGTTCTCAACTGATTAACAAGAAAACTAAATATCTTTTTCACAGATGTTTTATTATAAAAATGGTTTAGGGTTTGAGTTACTCTCTAAAGGAAGTATTGAAAAACTAAATAGGGACAAGAAATCTTTGTCATTCACTCTCCTCTTCCGTTGTGTGTGGATATTTTAAAGTAACCCCATCAGGATGTCCTGCTGTTGCTGCCACAACAATGCAAAGATAAATTATCTGTACCTTCAACAACTGTTGCCTTTGGATGACTTCTCAAAGTGCTTTTATGAGGTTCCCTGCTGCAGAGAAGCGATGGAAACTTTGCAGGGCTGTGTGTGCGTGTGTGTGTGGACTCGTGCAGACACGTAGTTCCTCGTGGAGATTCCACAGAGAGAGGTTTATGAGCTGCAGAGGAGTCATGCACTGTCGTTTATCAAGCGAGTTGATATTTCAGACAAGGGTTGACGCTGTGCCTTTGCAGTGGTCCGTGTTTTACAAAGTTAGCAGCATCCCTTGCTGTGCAGTAGACCTTTACACTGCTTTACAATCAAGTTGTGCAATAAATTGGCTGTGTCACTCAGTTCCAATCATGATTAATCCGGCATGATATGTGGAAAATCTGTTAGCAGTTTTATTTTCTAACTCTCTGCCTTGAGTCCATCATGCAAATACAAACAGTGAAGTGATTAAACCTTACTTCAGATTATTTTCACATCACACAGAAGCCATAGTTATCCTCATGTTGAGGTCAGACTGTATGATTTCTTTGGCTGTTACAGTGGTCACTGTGTCAGATTAGTTGATCACAGAGCCATGAATTTGTGCCCTTTATTTGACCGACAGAGAAAACAGACTACAGGGGTGCTTGACAGATCATCAAGATTAACTATAGAGGGGTCTGTTGTGATATTGTGTGTGGGGAAAGCTTAAAAATTCTTATAAACATGCTTTTGCCATGCCATTTTCTTTGTTTACTTTTCTGACTTTAGTATGGACAAAGCTCTCTGCACTCTAGTTGGTCAACATCACTAAATGGGAACAATGAAAGGCAGAAAAATCAAACATCATAGACTTTTTGTCAGGAGGTTGTGGGATATCCCAGTTGTAGCCAAATCGTTGTTGGTTATGACACATGCCCCAGGACAAGTGGATCATTTTTAGAGTCTGAGGGGCTCAGGAACCCCATGTTTTTCCCAGATCTGGCTATACTGATGTATGATCATGATTGAAACCTGCGTAAAATACCTCCACAAAACTAGAAGTCCTTTCTTTTCTTCCTCAGTTTCTCAAAGGGGACAATAGAGTGTATTGTATTGAATTGTATTGTTCTAAAAGGGTTTCTTGATTCTAGTACCAAAGCAAATTTTGACATCTCTTTCGGTTTATTTCTACCATGAGGTATGGTCTTAACTGCTTGTTTTTTATTTTTCATCAGGAATTATTCCTGGTATCTGGTCCCTTTTTTCAAATAATCTCTGGTGTGCTTCTAAGTGAACTGAGCTAACACACAGAGTTGAACCGTCAGCCAATTAGAGCAGACTGGGCCTATGTGGGGAAGGGGGCCAGATCTAACACAGCATCTTGCACAGACCCAGTATACCGTGCTGTCAGTGGCACTCTAGAAGTCATCAAAATAAATAGATGAAACTGATTCAAGGCAAAATATGACCTCTTTAAAACTGATTGAAGATTATGAATAGTGCCGATATCTTGTGTTAAGAAAAGGGAAATATGTGATTTTTACTGTCTTCTTTAATAATCAGCTTTTGTGCTACTCACACAAAAGCTGAAATACGTCTATCATACATGCACTTATAGAGAAATGCTAAAGTGAGGATCTGCTGAGCAAGAAGGAAGGTAGCACAGCATTTTAGGATAATGTACCTTCTTCAAAGCCAGGAATGATAATTGACAGGGTTTTACAGATACCACTGCCATTATTAATTCTGCCTATTGATCAAATTCTAAGTCAATTCCCTTATTCATTCCTGTGGATTTCCTGTGTGGAAAAAGTAGGCTTACACAGGTTATGAGGCTTATTTAATACGTGGCAATCCCTATTTAAAATACTGGTTTGCGTACACAAATGCTACATCCTGTTGCTAGTGTTTCCACTCTTGCCTGATATCACACAGGTGCAGAGGCTGGATGTTGTGGAGTTATCTTCATTCTGCATAAAATAATAGTAATTATTACTATTTATTGTCATTGTCATAAGAATACAAAAACGAGATTATGTTCGGAGCCATCATACAATGCATAGCAAAAAGATATGAAAGTGCCAAAACCCCATCTCTCAATCCCTGGCCCCCCACTGTGCAAAAAGAGCATACAATACCCAGTTAAAAACATAAATTAATAATTCAGCGCAGGCACAGATTAAATAGTCATTCGCAGCATAAGGAGGGAAAATTTCACACACTGAGGGGACAAACAGTTTTTTGAGTGATGTTTCAGTACTGCAGCAATGCAAAGACCAGTTCACAGCTATTGTTACGATGGGATATGGTGAGTGCTCCAAGGGTGGGGGAGAGGAAGGAAGGGGGTGACTGTTCAGCAAATAAGCCAAACTTCTGACAGTCTGTCTCATTTTCACCATGATTACTTCTTAGTTGTTGTTCATGCTGAATACTTCTGATGATATCATGGCAACATTGATTTGTAAGTAGTGGTGTGCCGATCAATGCCTTTCATCACGGATCACAAAAACCAATCACTGGTATCTCAAACTTTGCAGCCTCCTAAAGTCTCATCCTGCACTGCATGCAACAAAGCGTGTTATAAGGCTTAAACACAACGAATTTATCTCTACATTTAAAGAACAAACACATGGCGAAATATGGTGAGTTTTCAAGGCTCACAGCGGAGAATGAGAAGAGGACAGCCGGAGCAGCAACAGTCAGACGGCAGTTAACGCAGCCCACGCTAGGCAACACTCGCCTGTCTGAGTGTAGCAGTCAGATGGCTAACCAAATAACCCGAAAAATAATTGAATTCATGGTTCTAGTCTACATGACCAGCCTTTCTCAGTGGTGGAGCTCTCACTTGGAGCCCCGCCATGTCCTACCGGGACGTAAACATTTCACAGACGTAGTCCTGCCAGAGCTCCATCAGACAGTGTAGGCTACTCTCACATCGAACATTTAGCCATGCTGTCAAGTATTTTTAGTAACTTATGATAGTTTATTTGAATGAAACCTGCATTTGACTTTGAATGTATCCTTTTCTTTACTTGACATCATTTAATTTTGGTAATGCAGTGAGATATATTGCCTTTATTTGACTTTCTGCTCTATTCCGCCTGTTGTGAGCCTTAATATTTTCAATCTGTTAAAGATTGTGTGACTGATAGCAGGTAAATTTCAGTGTTTTTCAGTTGTCATTTTGATTGAATAGTTGCTGCATTGTGCCTGCTAGGTTTTTGTATTTTTCCTCTTTAAGAAACAAGTAAAACATGTATTTGTCTAAATAAAGGCAATTTCATGGTTCTTTTTTCCAGCTCAAGTAGCCAGTAGCACTCACCATAACATATTGAAAAATTTACAGCCAATCCATGTGATCGGTATCGTGATCGGCAGTGATCGGCTCTCATGGCTGATCGGTATCGGAATCGGAATCGGCAGCATCAAACCTGATCGGAGCATCCCAATTTGTAAGGCATCCAGGACTCAGTGGAAAGTGTTATTAAGGGAATTATCAAGGAAAAAAAGACAAATGATGTTTATTCCTTTGGCTTTTGGTCACCAATTCTGTCTTGAATTGGGTTTTGATTCCCACATGAGACTTTGTATGACCATCCTCAGGTTCCCAACCCAAGTTCTGACGGACTCATCCATTGCTGCCAGGACTCTAGTATTTAGTAAATAAATCTGTAAGTACATGATGTGCTGTTATGATCACATTAGTGCTTTCCACAAACAATAGGGTCAAACCAGTGTAATCAGTTATAATTTGTTGACATATGTATGGTCTGCCTCCTTTGTGTGTTGACTGAAAAAATCTGTCTGTATGGACCAGAGAAGAGTCTTCCTGCTTTTGGATTTATATCAAGTCCTATCACTAATGCGTTGATTGTAAAAAGTCTACATGCATACATGCATGCCAGCACTGTTTGGCCCATAGGAGAATGCTTGGCTGACATCAACTCTCCAAACATTTGTCACAGTAGGTGTAGCTCTGGCTGCCAGTAAACTCAACATGCAGACAATGTTCTCAGGTTCTAGTGTTGGTGCTGTGACCTCATGTCCCCTAGGGTGTCAGAACAAAAATATCGCTTCTTCATATTTAAACTGGGACTCTCTATTTTAAGAAGTTCCACCAGCCCAGGCTTGAATGGCCTTGTGCTTTTGTTTGGCCTTGTCTATATGAGGTGGCAGTCTGTCAACATGGCAGTGACAGCTCTCAGTGTGGCAGTATCTCCTCTCATCAACTGGTTTCTCTATTTGCAAGAGATAAGATGCTCTGGCTGCTGCTGATGAAGTCACTTAAAATAAAATGCTGAAATAAACAGTGGTTTCGGACTTAAATTGTTTGGTTTAGAAAAAAAAGAGCTCTATTGTACCCAGTTGTGTAGTTCATTTGTTTCGGAGTAATGTGAACACTCAAATAAATCAAACCCTGGCACCAGACTGAGGGTGAAAATGGAAATCTTGATTTGCTGGTTCCATGTGCAACAGAGTTTAGTTTGCCATAGGTGAGAATGCAAACTGGACCAAAAGCAGTGCATTGTGGGTCGATATGGCCTGACATTTCAGAATCATAGTAAGCATTTTCCCTTAGTACAGTATATTAAGTGTTTCCTGCAGGAAATGTGTCATTTAAGGTAGTGGCTGGATGTGGAGGGTTTTCACTTTGTTTGCCCTATTTAAAGTAAGCTCTCCTTTATTAAAGCACTTCTCCTGGCACTTGATAACAACCTCTAAAGAAAACTGTGACACACTTCAGAGACATTTACTGAGACATTAGTATGTAGATATTCTTATTCAATTTTAAAATTTTATGTAAGAGTTGTGCATAATTAATTCCCTATTTTATTGTTATTGTGATTTTAGCCTTTGCACTGAACACATAGCAACAGTCTCATTTATCACAACAAAGTAAAAACAACTTTTTTAATGCAGTTGAGGTATAATGGTCCTTCTTTCACACCCTTTGGTGCAAACAGATGAGGCTGAAGCTGGCTTTAAACTACCTTTGAATCTATTTGTGCCATTTTAGTGGAAAAAATAAATATTTGGATATCTTTCAGATTCTGAAATATTGTGTTGCAAGTGCTGTATAAACAAAAAGAAAAGGAAAGGAGAGAACACCAAGTAAAAGCTTTTGAGCATTCTGCACCTTTTGCTGCATTATCAATACCATTATATTGAACCTTGCTTGTTGTCATGCAACTAACGTTTTTCTCATATCATGCAGGCCGAGCATGTATGTTTGAATACAAAGCAGGGCTGCCTCTGACCACAGTTGGACCCTAGTTTTGTGTTATACAACCCAAAATGTCATTTAACTTTAATTACTTTAACAAACATTTATTTCTTTGTTGTTGTTGCAACACTTGTTAAGATGAAGGAGAGGGCATCTTTAAAAACTGGTTGCATCAACTGTAGAGTGCTGACATTGACACTGACATTTCAGGGTCACAGTGCAACATGGGACTAAATGGTGATAGCAATTCGTCAGAACTACAGCTCCAAAAATTAGTGTGATGCTGCAATACACAACTTTTGACCTACTTTGGTGCTCTTGACAGAAACGTACAGAGGTACGTTTCTATAATATAAGCTGAGGATCCATGCTGCCTGTGGTGAACATTATCAAATCATAATAACAAAAAATATATTTTTTAGCTTAATAATGTTTAATACTTCTTACATCCTACTGGTGGCTATTGTCAGTCAGTGCTTTTGCCACTCAGTGGCTGGCATTCCACTCATTAGTCATGTGCATCCCCAAATACTACAGTAGTTCAGTTACATACCTCAACAATCTTAACAGTTTCATCAGTTTTCAAATATAAAGTTTGGTTATTCTACATTTTAAGTGAGGGAAAGTTACGCAATTTTAATTCATTTTATTGTCAACTTAAACCCCCAAACGGACCAATCCATATTTAACATTCACTCTGTATGTTTCAAACATTAGCAGTCATCTCTGGTTTAAAAATGTTTGAATTACAACTGGAAAGCGGTCACTCACCTTACAAATAATTATTTTGAGCAATGTCCAGAAACAGAAATGTGGAGGATCAAAACCTTATCTGTGGAGTCCTAGTATGTTACTTAATTTATTATTGCATGCATCAATGCGTGAACAAAGCAGAAAAAGGTCACATAAAATCATCATTATATAAACCTTATTTAAAGGCTGCTTAATAAAGGGAAAAGTGACTGAGGTTGATGTTAATGATGAGCCTAAATTGTTAGCGTGTGTCAGGGTATTTTAAAGCGTCTGGGCGATGACCTTTGGGCTGGAGCCAGGTTTTACTGATGGTTACCAGAAGTATGCTTCAGTATTTTGGGATGTACTCCATCTGATTAAGAGACACAATGGAGAAATATGCACCAGTTTTAGTTGGCATTCTCAGCCGAGTCTTAAAGCTCATCTGAACAATAATTCTAGTCATGCTGCTGGACCAATTTAGTCCACACCGATATATGGAGGGATTACCATGAAGAAGACATACAAACAGAAGTTAATCCCTAATGACTGTGATGATTCCCTGACTTTATATAAAGAGTCACCCAAGGATAAAAATGGACTCTTCCAAATTTTGCTTAGTGCATATCAAAATAGAAAAAGAAATAGCATTTTATTCCTGTCAGTGAACTTGATATGGATTTATCCTAAATAGCATCAGTAGTGTAATATGTAAACTGATTACATGATCAAATGATGAGGTTAGCATATGTCTCAGATTACTTTTCATAACGATTATGATTAAAATAAGACCTTGATCGGTGGCCTTGGTGTTAAGTTGCACCCTATGTATGGAGGCTGTAGTTGTCCAGGTAGGCAAACCAGGGTCAGAGCTGTTCTACACATCCTGGCCGTCATTCTTCATTACCTCCTCTTGATTTTCTTTCCTTGTCTGGTTTCTTTTCAAGTGAAGGCTTAAGCTCACTTATAAATCTTAAAATATAAAAATGATTAACATTACTTCAAGTAATAAAAAAGGCAAATAGAAATGCCAAGATCATGTTGGTTTCCAACATTTACACAGGAACCAATTTTTTTTTTCAAACTTTATTTTAAATTTTCGAACAAGTAAATATACACATACACATAATCAAAGCTTACAGAAAAATCCCCCACCCTCCACCCCTAGGCTCTTTAAAAAAATAAAAAAAAACACACACACGCTCTGGACGGGGTCTCCTTGTCAAGCGTACACCAAATTAATGACAAATTCACCCACAGTCAGTTTATCAACAGAATCAAGGTTTGTGTTACACTCAGGTGATCATCAATTACAACCAAATGAAAAGCCCTCCACATAATCTATAAAGGGACTTCAGGTCAGGAAGAAGCTCTTGCGGGTTTTATTAATTTTATGCCTTAACCTTTTCTAAAGGTAAAATGGAAAGCACATCCTTCAACCAGTGTCAGAAAGACGGAGCTTTTTTTGCCTTCCAATTAAAAAGAATAAGTCTACGGGCCAGCAAAGAGGCAAAAGCAAGAGCATTTGCTTGTAAACTTGTGAGTTTGCAATTTGGAGGTGGAAATTAGGGTCGATTGTCTGTCCAAAGATATGGGAAAACACCCCAAATATCTGTCTCCAGTATTTGATGAGAGAGGGACATAGCCAAAACATATGTCCAACTGACGCGGGACAGTAACCACATCTTGGACAGCCAGGGTTTATTGTGGGAAAGATTCTAGCAAGCTTATCATCTGAATAGTGTAGACGATGAAGTATCTTAAACTGAATCAGCCCATGACTTACATATAGAGAGGAAGTATGTATACGGGTTAGACTTTTCTGCCAGGCATCCTCCGATAGCTCCTCTCCCAAATCCGTCTCTATTATATTTTACACAGGGCCCAATTTAAGCCTGCTTTATGCTGAATCTTTGCTGTAGCTATGCCTTAGTGGTTATTAGCATTGCATGTATGGATAGGAATCAAGTACAGGTATCAACCCAGAGTTGATGATAACTAGCATGAGGCATTATTGTTTTATGTGTATGTATTATTTTCCTATAAATTCTAATCAATCCAAGATTTTAAGACTCACATTACTGCCACTCAGTGAAATACTCTTTGCATAACTTAAGTGAAATACTCAATCAATCAATCAATCTTTTTATAGCCAATTCATAACAAGTGCTATCTCAAGGCACTTTACGATAGAGCAGGCTGAAGCCATACTCTTTATTTTATAGATACACACATAGATATATACACACATCCAGAGATGTATACATCCAGGCAGAGACAAAGGGACTGAAAATAAGAGTTTATAATAGTGACAAACCCATGGATGCCCACATCATAAATCTGTCCTCATCATATTTGTTTCTGCTGAATAAAGATTTATTCGAGGTAAGCCCCTTGAGGTGTGGCACAGTAGCTGAGTCTACCCCTCACCTTGGGGTATGCTCTCCAACATATGCAATTCCCTCCACTGAGTTATCTGTCAAACTGACTAATTTAATAAATGAATGTGTAAACACATTAATTTTCACAAGATTTCATATCAAACATACTCATCACAAGATGAGTATGCTTGATATGAAATGTTAAATAGAGCTATGCCTCAGCAGTTGTAATGGCTGACTCACCTAAATGTCAGTGAGTCAAAGGAAAGCAAACTTATGGTTATTTATTTGTTTGGTTCACTTCACTGATCTAAGTCTTATGTTGATGAGTTAAAAAGGCTATAAATACTCATAGGCTTTTGTTCAGGGGACCAATGCAATGCTTACTTCTGAATTGGAAGTTAGCATCGCCCAATAGAACAATAAAAGTGTGTGTGTGTGTGTGCGTGTGTGTGTATGTGTGCAGGAGATGAACCCAAGAACCAACAGGCCAGATCAGGGCTGTGCATGCATTTGAGTGTGTGTGCTGGGTCTGGCTGGAAAAGCCAGCTCTCTACTCCTATAAATGGGGTCCAAAGCGAGGCTCTCGTTTGGGAGATGTCTGATTTTTATGGACTGGAAAGTGGGACAGTTTAAAATGAATATAGTCCCCTTCTCTTAGACAGCTCTCAAGATGGAAAATCCATCTGGAGCCAGATTGCTGTCAGTGTCTTGATGAAGTGTAGATGTGCAGCCTCTTCATGTCTACATCCCAACATTTGCAGGGGTTTTCCATGTTCTTTTAGGTTTTGGTTGAATGTGTCTGCAAACATAATGCTTCCTGTATTTGCCAAATAAAGGGCTCTAAGACCACATAACAAGCAGATGTAGCAGCAATGACATCAAACTCTAGTTTATAAACTACTATCTCAGTGCTTTGAGCTTGTCCATGTGGAGTTTGTCTTTATTTTTAGGAGCAAGAGGTGACCATATGTACTTTCTGATGTTTTATTTTACTTGCTGCTGTCACTTTGCTTGGCGTTGCATAGAGTTTTTTTTTATTTTGGGGTTTCTATTAGTACTGATAAAGAACGTGCAGATATATATCAATTATTTTTACTGCACAGCCCATGTACAACTTTATTTCAAACTTATACGACAGGATGCTGCCAAATCCTGCCAATCACACAAGATGCTATACTCCTTTTAATGTATTTGTTTGCATCTGAGCAGTAGAGTCGAAAGAGCAGGCCCTCTAACCGGAGCTGCAGACATTCTGGCAATAGCCCCAGCTGGTGACTGGTCTGCATTTCAATCTGTAAAGCTAGATTTTAATCCTTATTACAAATGCAGCCTTAGCAGTTCTCTGAAATTTTGGGGGTAGTTTACCCAGAAATTCTAGAAATCCTACAGATTTCCTGTTAGACAATGGAGGAGCAAAGGTGAGAGAAAAAACATGGTTCAATTGGGTAACTTAAGGGTAAAGATTTGGTGAAAAACCTTTCTGTTTGTGTTCACAAATGTTGTTTACTCGGGTAAAATACAGGAAATTTTTAGACTAGAAATTCTAGTGACAACTATTGATGGAAATGGCAGTTACCTGTTCAGTCGACTTTATATTCACATCCATTCTTTATTTCTTCCCGACAGCTTTTGTTCAAATAAATGAATGATGGTCAATAATTCAAATTTTGAAACTTCTATATGGTCACTTGCTCAAATTTTCACGGTAGGGCTGAACAATATGTTGTTTTTACATAGCAATTGCAATGCGAGCATATGCAACAGTCCCATTGCAGGAATGCAAGTTTAGGGCACGTTTAAATGGCCCTAATATGGTACATAAATGTGATATCGGCTTCTTATTTCCTGCCTGCTATTGCCCATTTTATAGAGCCATGCTCTGATTAATGCTAATGTTTATCAGACTTACTGAAAATCATGTGTCAGTTTTGATCAGACCTTTAAATTCTTTGACAATGACTTTACAAGTCTTGCACGAGAGGACAGGTTTGCCTTCCAGCAGAATAAAATAACAAATTTTGGAATTAATTATTTACTGGACTGTGCTGGCTGCAGTCGAGCAGCAGAGAAAATAGGTCAGCGTTGTTGATGATATTTTTAATTACTGTGATTTATCAAACTGCAACAAGGGATTCAAATTGGCCCAGCAAGGTTTTTTTTGTCTTTAGCCTCTGGCTTGAGGTCAGATATTCAGTGGAAAGTTGGATCTTACCACTGAAGGGACACATCGTATCTGCTGATAGATTTTTACTGCTCCATTTTCTTGAAGAAAATACAGGTGTTTCTCGCCTGCAGTCATATTTCAGATGTGTCAGCAGGGCTGGGGAATTGCCGAGTTATGTTGAAAAACCTGATTCAGAAAAGTCGTTTAGCCTAATGATCAGTAAAAAGATTGTTTACAGTGAGAACCACTTACAATAACATGTACTGACCACAAGATAATCTTTTTGAAATGTTGGGATTAAACTGGGAGATGAACTTTGATTTTATTCAAGGAATATTTCTTATTAGGAGAAAAAAGTGATATGTAATGAAACCTGTTTGATCACACCAACAAAAATAAAGTCCAAAGAAAGTAGTATTGGGTGAATTATTTTATTTGATGATCATTAATTTCAGGCAAACTTCTGCACGCTTTTGAAATAGCACAACTACACTACCTGACCTCTCTATAAGGTACACATTGCTAGAACTGGGTTGGACTCCCTCTTGCCTTCAGAGCTTTCTAACTCCATGAATGTCTTAAAGAAATTGAAAATAATCAGACCAGGTAACATTTTTGCAGTATTCTATTGTATTGGTAGGCCAGTGTTAATTGCAGCCCCAGTTTCCTGTTCTTAGCTGACAGCAGTGGCACCATTATTCTTCTGCTGCTGTCAAGATTTAACTTCTTGTGCCTTAAGAAATGATCTTCTGCATTCCTCAAATGTTACAAGTCTTTGTTTGAGTTATTTTTGCCTTTCTGTCTTCTCAAACCACTCTGATTATTCTCCTCAGACCTCTGGCATCAACGAGGCGTTTTTGCCTAGAGAAAAGTCACTCATTGGGTATTTTCTCTTTTTTGGACCATTCTCTGTAAACTCCAGAGGTGGTTGTGTGCGAAAATCTCAGCTGATCATCAGTTTCTGAAATACTCAGACCACCTCTTCTGGCACCAACTGCCATTCAATGTTCAAAGTCACTAAAATCTCCTTTCTTTCACATCCTGATGTTCGGTGTGTTGAGCATGTCTACATGCCTGAATGCATGGAGCTGCTGCCTTGTGATTGGCTGGTTGGCTGTTTACGTTGAGGAGGAGTTGAGCAGATGTAGCCAATCAAAATGATGGTTGAATGTATATTGTGTATCAGCATTTAGCTGAGTATATACAGATAGAATTTCTGGTCAACCCATCCCTATGTGACAGCGAGCTGCTTGTCAGTTTAAAACGTTTCCTCACAGGTTTACGACTCATCTCATAACACCAAACTTCATGTGGCACCTCGGCTCTGCCCACCCTGTCCTGCACCTGTCTAACAATGACATGATTCTTTTATTTTTACTCCCTAAAACAACACATTAAGACTTTCATAAACAGTTCAAATGGTACCACAAGCCCTTGCTGACAGCTTGATGATGGAGGTGAGGATGAAGGGCAGCACGGAGGATTTAGTGCCTGTCAACAGCTGTCACAGTGAGTGCTCTCACTCTCTCAATCTTTTTCTTTCGCTCTCTCTCCTTTCTACTGCACGGTTAATTAATGCCCAGGGATCTCTCATCTCACACAGCGGTCTGCTTGGGTTTCACCAGTGGTGAGTAACAAGTTGTTTGGCTTCAGGGAAAGTGGTTTTTGTCTCACTGCTGGGCTATTTAGCTTATGACCGCATTGTGGCGTTTGGAGGGAACTCTGAAGTTGTGGCCAAAACTCAAACATCAACAAAATACATATTCCTAGCTTTTCTAAGAAGTATATTTACTCAGTGTGAGTCCACTTATGAGCTGTTTTATAACTGTTTTTCAGCTTTCGGGGTTGGCGGGTTGCCTTTGAATGCTGAAAGTTTGCACACAGCACAAGCAGGTGACTCGTGTCAGAGCACTGGAACAAACTGTATCCAAGAACAACTGTCAAGAATGTTAATATATGGTTATTCAAGGCTTTGAAAATATGATGTTTTTTGTAGAGCTGGACCTGAAATGGAGACCAAGCACATGAAATAGGTGAAAATGTATGTCATGCTGTTAATAACAGTGGCTATGAAAGCATTTTAGGATAAATAAAGGCTGTTATCTTCAGGGATATTGTTTGGATGAGCTTATGCAAAGTCGTTCAGGACTATTTTAAACAATAAGTGTGATTTTTTTCAATTTCGATTTCTGTTCTCAGGGACACAATTTGATTAAAAAACATTCTTTGATATCAATAAATATCTGATACAGTGTACATTCTCTATTTGTGATAAAAAAGGTGCTTTTTTAAGGTTCTGGTCCAGTCTGGTCTGCTCTAAGAAGCAGAAAAGTACAAATTTGAATTAAAAAGCAATTAATAAATATTTCAGGCTTATGCCTCACTCCTGAAGTACTTGACTCTCATACAGCAGTGTTAGCATATTTAATGTAAGCAACTTCTTCTTGAGGCTTCACAGTGTCGTCATTATTTTCCTGAATAAAAGCATCACACTGCTGCATAGACAGTTCTACAGTAAAATAGTATGTTGGGAACAGCCTTGCATTAGACAGTGCTGCTAATGTTAGCAGTGTGGGTGACACTGGACAGTTCATGACTGTGGCGGGACTGACACATCTCCTGCTTTACCAGTGTGCCAAAGAAGTTCAAGAGGGTGCATTGGAGAAAGAGGCCAACTGACTACTGGGGGAAATTCATAAAGACACCAAAAGATAATGATTTTTTATGCACTTAAATGAGATTAAAAATGTTATGTTAGCATATGCAATTCTACAAAGCATATTCCATTCCCATGAAAAATACAGTTTTGCTCTGTCTTTCTAATTAACTGTTGCTTATTGAGTTCCTGTTTACTGGACAGCTCCTCAATGTTCTGATTGACTTGCTCTTCTGTATGAAACCTTGAAACTGGTGTTCATACGATACAGCTCATTTACCTTGATAGAGGTGGAATGGAGTGTTCAGTGAGTCTCAGCAGTAATGTGGGACAAATTTCAGAGCTCCAAATGTCAGTGATGAAACACAAAGCAGTCACATTATGTTTAGATCACTTCATATGTTTTCATGAACCTTGCTCCAGCAAAGCTGCATCTGCACTGTAGTGTCGTGAGGAGATCCAAAAGCTCCAAAAGACAACAAAGACCTACATTATTCACAATAGAAGATGGTCTGGTTGTCCAAAGCAGTGAATTCAACCAACTTTACTGTGATCTGTTTGGTCTTACTGCAGTCTCGAAGATATTTGTCCTTTTTTTAAAGTCTGAAGTTTGTTTCAGCACTGCAGCCTTTTCGCTTTCCTCAGAAGCTTTAGGAAATGCTCTGTATTACAATTCATGTTGGATTTTTAAATGTCATATCAAACGATTGTTCTAAAGCAGCTCTTGTACTAACTTCATGAGACGGTAGATTTGCAGCCACTGTAAGTGGCAGTTGGACTGTTTTTGCTGTCTAAATTAGTTGTTTCCACACCGCTAACATTTTAGTCACAGGGTTTCCACTGCTTTGTTGTCATGTATGTACCACCTGCTGTGGTTTATGGAAATGTCTTTGTTCATTTTATTGTCTTCTTGTCTTCTGCTTCTACCCCTTTTTAATCGTCTTTTATCTTTGGTCCTCAAAGTCAAATTTTTCGTTGATGGGTTCTTAAATCGCCTTGGTTCTTATGAAAAATGAACAGTTCTTACTGTGCTTTGGTTTATTATGCTGCTTGGGTATGTTTCCCACTCAGGGAAATTTGTCCTGAACTCAAGAACTGCTCCGCAAATGCCCCCACAGCCACAACGACACAACAACACATCATCAGCCAACACCAACACCAGCAATCACACAACAATTTTGCACAGACATAATACATTCTGAAAGATCTCTACGATAAAAGTATTACACATATTGCACAATCTTCGGCCTCAAGTGGCATCATTTAGGAGTTTGATGGAGGTTTGAACAAATAAATTCTTGAAACGGTTAAGTTAGGGTTAGGGTGAGATTCTGAGTGAAGAACATGGGATGAATCGGTCACTATTCTCTGAGCTTGCCTAAGAACAGTTTGTTCATAAATAGACTGCAAGGTCAGATACTCACTTTTCCCCATCACCTCCATGGCCGTGTGCACCTGATGAGCCAGTTTAGTTTATAAAAAAGTGCTATACAAATAAAGTTATTTTTATTATTATTATTATTATATGAATAGTTTAGACATTGCAGTGTTTCTTCAAGATCACCTGACACCTTATTTTTTAACTGTACCCGAAAGACTAGTCTAGTAATTCCAAAATAGTTATTTCATTGATTGAGGAAAACAGGGTAGATTTTTATTCTCTTCTATAAAGTAGAATTGATCAGTTTAGGTAGTCCTTGGCAGCATTATGTTGTTTTGTATTGTATTGTAAGGCAATACAATACCTAAATCTTGTATATAAAAATTCTAAATGCAGATATCCTTATATTTTTAGCTTGTAGCACAATGTAAAGTACAGCTAAAAAGAAAGGATGCATTTCACTTGTTCTTTTGCTTCTCCTAACAACCCTCCTCTTTTGCCATTTACTCTAACACTGGCCTCAGCTCCAGCAGTACAGTTTAAGTTAGGACTCAAGCAAGCTCCATGCTGTCATGTGTTGAGCAGATCCATATGTACTGATGTTTACTCATGTCAAATGGCTCATTTACCCTGTAGTCTGCTGCTGCAGGCCCTCCGCCATCTCCAGCAGAGAAAAAAAAACAGTTCAAATTAATTGGTAGAGGCAGCCTGGACTAAAGTTACTCCATGTAAGAATATGTATCCACAGATATTAGGTTATAATACTATGAACTTATGTCATGCGTCTGGCTATGAGGTAAAGGTTATTTTTAATCATTTAGTGGTGACTTGAGTAGCCATTGCTTCTAGAATTGATTCTTTTGGACTTGGTGTTTCTGTTGGCAAGACAACTTGGAGTATGATTGTCAGAGTTAATTTTTTATCACATCTTAAAATAACAGAAGATCTCATGCTACGTATCTGTCAGTATGATTGTCACTGACAGCATAGTGGGGAATCCAGGGACCAAAGTCTGTCCTTTAAGTGGTTGGCCCAAAAACAAAGACCCGACTTCTTTAACTCAGAGGGATTTTTGACAACACTGGCTGTTTTTCTGCAGTGGTGCGGTTCCTTGACATATGGATCAGGGGCTAGGCGTGAGTTTCATAAACTGAAGACCGAGCTTGGAAGCTCAGGGCTTCCTCTGTCAGCGGGAATTTACTCCTCTTGAGGTTGCGAGTGTGCCGGTGGTCAGACGGTTGGACTGTACATGACAGATCTTGGTGGGAAGAGAAGAGGAGGGGAGAGCTGGATGGAAAAGATGCTTGTTACGTAACGGTGCCGGCTATCTATCAGCCTCTGCAAAGCGGAGGAGGTGTGACATCCTTGGACAGGCTGTTCCCGAGAAGAGACAGATTCAGACGCCCTCCTCGTGGTGGGATCAGGCTGTCTGAGCGGTTTATATCTCACCCTCTGTGTTTCGCTTGGAAGTTTGCCCCGCGTCATGTCACCATCACGTTTGCCCGGGGCATTATTCCCTTTTTACATCCACAGACGCTTCTGAAATATAAATATTGTCTTCTATTACAGTCTAATAGTAGTCTGCAGTTGCTTCCAATTCCTGCAACCCTATGTCATCGTCTCATGGGGACATTATGGGTCGAATACGTAGGTCACTTCTTAGGAAGGTTATGAAACACACTTATCCTTGGTAGGGCTGGGTGATGCACATCAAAAAATGATACCTTGGTACTGATATGAATCTCAGTGATTCTTTTCATTAACAAGGTTCCTGCAGATCCTATAAAGTCTTAAAATGACCTTTCAACATTAAGGACTGACTTTCCTCTGTTTCCCAAAAAGTATGTTGTTTGGTTGCTTGCAAGGGTTCCCAAAACAGAACTTGTTTCCTTACTGTGACAGAAAGCCACAAACTGAAAGCCCCATTTTCTCCTTTTGTAGTTAAGTTGCATGTCATGGCAGTTTCACACAGGGGCACTATGATGACCCTGCCCACGAGGAGGCACTATTAAATTATAAATGCTGTCATGGAAATCAAAGCAAAGCACCTAGTACAGTGGTTCTCAACTTTCTTTAGTGCCCCCCCCCCCCCCCCCCCCCCCCCCCGACACACACACACACACACACACACACACACACACTTTGAAATTAATATTTGTGTGCTCCCACCCACTAAGTGAATGAAGTTAAGACTTTTTTGATAAGATTGAAAAATATGTACACTAATTTATCTATTGAGTATTAGTAGTTGAACACAAAAACCTAAAAGTTTAAATTGGCATTTTTATTTCTATACGTGAATTATAAAAATATACATTTCTTTGAACACTAATCAAAAAATTTTTTTAAGTTCAGAGTCACAATTAGAGGTTAAAACAAAATAAACAATTCCACTTTAAAAAACATTAACCAAAGAAAACCAACAGTATCTTTTCTTATGTATCCCACAGTTATCTAAATCAATCCCTCTGATATGTGAAATAGTCAATCACAGAACAGAATTTTGGGCTGGCACTTGGGTTGGCCAATCAAAATTCCAGAGGGCCCTCTGCTCTGATTTGGCCACCCATCTAATGGGGGTCATGCCCCACTATTTGAGAAACACTGATCTAGTAAAGACACAGAGTAGATTTAAGACAGATTTATCAGGTCCCACAACAAGAAAAGCACCAAAAATCTTAAATTTGAATACAAAAACTTAACAGCAAACCTGATAAAGAAAAAAACTGGCTTTCACAGTATGAAAAATATAAACTTTTAGTTGAAAATGAATTGATTCAAGTAAAAATCAAATAATAGTCCTAAGCACTTAACATTGGAAAAATTTTCATTTTTTAAATTTTTTAGTCTTAAATAAATATAAATATTGCAGCATGTGTTTGTGCTCTTTAGGCGATGTGCAAGTTTGCCTTTATTTTAGAACTATTAAAAACAATGCATTTCAACGCAAATGTTTCCCAAGATTTGCTTTTGTGTTTTTGTGGTGTTAGTGTAAGAATAAATGCTCATAAAGCCAAAATAAAAAATATCAACGTTCCCTATTAAAACTAATCATGCCCTCTGGACTATTTTCGTTGCAAATAGGTATATAACTGTTTGTTGTTCTTACAGTAAACACTCTTTTTTATATATAAAGTATTGTGCCTAGGACAGCGTAGTGGGTCAACATGAGTCATATTGATTTAAATGTTGCTTTTCCCTATATCTTATCTTTGAAGTCATTACAAGTGTAACTTAAAAACTGGATACATTGCCCTGCCATAATTTTTTGGCCATCAGCTAAAGCCTGTGTGTCCAGTCATCCTTATTTAGTGTTACTGAGTTGTAGGGAAATAGCAATCCTCTCTTGGCGGGACATGAAAGATAATCTGTCTCATTATTGTCCACATTCTAGATAAAGTTAGATGATGGATGAGTGCGGTATGCTCAAGAGCTGTTAAAATGTTTGCAAAATGACCCAAAGATGAAGTGACCCGTTGGCCTCTTCACATTTCTGGTGTTTATTTTGACTCGCTCACCTGAGCCTAGGGGCTTGAGATGTGCCTCCAAAGTCATGTTTTCTGTCTCTAGAGACATACTTTACATATGACATGTAGTCTGCAGAAATCTGACTGAGGGTTTATTTTAGTTCAACCTGGGTTTACTTGTGCAAGTTCGCCTTAAAAGGATACTAAGATAAATCCTAACACAGTCCTGCCTACATGTAAAGTTGTTCTCCAGCTGATGTTTTACGTGCATTTGGATTCTCTTGCGTCACATGTTTTGATTTGCAGCCAAGTATTTCAGGCATCTCCCCTTGTTCCCGATAGTCGCGTGGGGTTGATTGTTGGAGTTGAGCCCAGTAATCAGTTGATTCAGCTCTGAGGGCTGTGAGCGGCGCTGAACTTTATCTTACATCTCAGTGAGGTCCTTTTGACGCTGAAAGTAAACAGTGTGTGCAACAGCTGAGGTATTACAGCCAAATCTTTCAAGAGGGAAATAAGCTTTTATAACCTTTGAATTTATTTTGTGTTCTTTGTATGCCTCAGTGCTGAAAATAGTCAGGCCCTCCCAGAATAATGTTTTCAAGGTTTATGACCTTCCATCCAGTTGACATAATATCATAGGAATATTTTGAAAGATTTTCTTAAAACTTGGTGAATATTTCTGCATTGAAAGGGGCAAACTGATTGCAATTTAAAGGTTTAAGTCAAAGTTCAAGCTTGTAATTGCTTGTGAAAGATTTTTTCATAGAACCCTTTGAGGGCTGTCTTTAAGTTTAGCAAAAATATCCACTTTTCAATCAAGGGTAAACTAAATATTTTTGGAGGTCAAAATTGTTGGGCTTATCCCAATCCTTTGCTTGTGAATGCTATATCTCAGAATGTTTTGAGGGTTTTTTTTTTAACTTGGGAGAGTCGTATTTCCAAGAATGCATGCAGTGCAAGGATTGTAGGGCTGAGGACATAATTTCATATCTCGATGATCATGCCAGGTATCTCGATACGATACGATACGATACGATACGATACGATACGACTACAGGTTTGGTGAAAACCAAGCATTTTTCAGAAAAATAAAAACGGTTCGAAAATAAAAAAGGTTTGTGGTTGGCTGGCCATAGCGGTGCATTCAAGGGCAATCGTAAAAATGATATTTGTTGTGACTTTCAGAGCTGTACATGCAGCTCTGAAAGTCTGCATGTACAGCTCTATATAAACTATATCGTTTATATCGTTGCTTTTCCGATATTAATATCTTGAATGTTCATATGTCGATATAGATACGATAACGATATATCTTTCAGCCCTAAAGGATTGCAGGCCTTACATGTAAATGATATATGATTAATCACTTTGAGCTTATATGTCAATTTTCTAGTCTTTCTGACTACTCAGAGCACATTCCACACCACAGGTCACATCCACCCATTCACATCCCTTCACTCTCACATTCACTCACTGATGGTTCCAAGTTCCTGTGTTACCCAACACATCCAGAGTCTTTCATTCCAGTTTACACACCACTGACTAGAGGCAACATAGGGTTAGGTGTCTTGCCCTAGGACACATTGACATGTGACAAACCTGCAACCTTCTGATTACTGGTAGAGCACACAACCAGACTGTTAAACACTCACGAGTGCTGGATATTTCAAGCAACCTCACAATACATATCCCAAAACATGGGCCACGATTTGTATCCTGATGTGTGTAAGTGGACATTTACTTCCCAAAAGTCTGTTTTGAAACACAGTCACTCTTTAAAACTGCAACACTGTATCTGTATCTGTGACAGGGTCTGCTTTTAGGCTTGCACACACTATGTTAAGGAAGCACACAAACTGTATGCACCGTGGTCCAAGAAAAAGCCTAGGCAAGGAAATGAGCAAAGCAGAGGTTTTTGTCATGCTGCTGTTTCTGCTGTGCATAACTTATAATGCATAAATGCATTACACGTTTGGCAATTTTACTACTGCACATGCACACATTCCATTTGCGATGTTTTATTGTTAATTTATTGTTAAGCCCTAATTTAAACTTTGTTATATGTTGTGTTAAGTTGCCGTAAGTATCCATCAGAAGAGGGGTACACTATGATCATAATGGGGTGAACATGGTCAGCAACAATACTCAGGTAGTCTGTTGTGTTTAAACCCTGCTCAGTGTATACCAAGGGGTTCAATGCGTGCCAAGACAATATTCCCCTCACCATTACCCCACCACCAGCCTGAACTGCTGATACAAGGCAGGATGGATGGGTGTTGCTTATACTAAATTCTGACTGCATTTGAATGTTGCAGCAGAAATCCAGACTCATCAGACCAGGCAACATTTTTCTAATCCTCTGTTGTCCAACTTTGGTGAGCCTGTGCAAATTGTAGCCTCATTTTACTGTTCTTGTCTAACAGGAGTGGCACCTGGCGTTGCCTTATGCTCATCTGCTTCAAGGCTTAATGTGATGACTGTTCAAAAATGGTCTTCTTCATACCTTGGTAATGTGTGGATATCTGAGTTACTGTTGCCTTGATATTATCTTCTGAAACCACTTTGGCCACTTCCCTCTGACCTCTGTCATCTACAAGGCATTTTTGCCCAGAAAAGTACAGCTGATTGGGTAGTTTCACTTTTTTGGGTGATTTTCTGTAAACGCGCCTCGCTTCTATTAATGGCGCTGTTCTTTCAATCACCACGCCACTCCACCACACCTTCATGACAGTCATGTTGAGGGCAAAACGTTTCGGTCGCATACGTGTTAGATGCCAAAAATGCCACTGTTAATACCTTTAAAGATATGACAGCTGTGTCTTCCTTGTAGCACTATTTTCCTCTTAAAGACATGGATAAAGTCAACTGTTCATATTTTCAGCGCAACAGACTGATTTCACCAGCCATAATAAGCATACAGTTTAACATTTAGGGAACCACGAATTCTTTAGCAAAGAGTAACATGAAGTCTTTCCATCCATCTTACTGACAGTTGTTCAGTTTGCGTGATAAGCAAAGTTTAACCATTTGTGAAAAGGCTGGCTCTGAGATGGCTCTGAAAGGCATTCAATCTGAATGACTGATGAAGTAGAAAAACCAAGAGCACCAAGCCATGTCTGTCTCTGACCCTGTCTACACCTGCTTCTTGTGTATCTCTGGGAACTCAAGGGTAACACTCAACTCTACTAGGGTTTTAAGTGTGTCACCTGAGCTGTAAACATCTATATCCTGGCAGATCTAACTAAGAATCTTGAATGATCACAACTGTAGAAAATAGCTGCCTGGGTCCCTCTGTTCTCTCCTGAGAGTGACAAGTTTTCACTCAGGCTGTTCTGGGTCAGCAAAATACATCTAATGCTTTTCTATTTCAGTGTTCTGCTTATGTCCCCTTTTATTGGAACTTAATATTGAACAGTTTTTGTACAGAATGCACTATTAAATAAATGTGTTTGAATGGCAGTATTATAGGTTTTGCTTCCATACATTAGATTTCTCTCCATATTGACACTGCTTTGTGTATGCCTGTGAGTCAACATACTGAGATAGAAAACTCTGGTAAAATACTCCATCACACTGTGCAAAAGTTGGGGCAAGACTTCACACATTTCTTGACCATTACAAGCGAAGAGGAGAAGCAGCACTATGAGGACACGCAGTTGTCTTGCGTGTGGGCAGGGGTGGAGATTTAACACTTATTAAAAAACTTAAAACAGAAATATTTAGCTTATTTATAATGTTAGCAATCAATGATGTAAATTCTGTGACACAATGTCTTCATTTTATCATACCCTTGGTGCACAAATATATGTCAGTTCTTGTAGGGGAAATATAAACTCCATGTACTATTGCAATGTTTCAACAAATTAGATAAAAATTACATACATTTAAAAAAATGGTTTGCTCTGACTGTAGCTATAAGTTGCATGCAGTGTCATAACATTTATTAACTTAACTTTTGAGCTTTTTTTTGCCATTATTCATAGTGTAGATCAAGTTTTCCCAGGGGTTCTCTACAGCTCAATACCAAATAATCAAAAAAAATGAGAGGTAGCCAACAGTGTGCCCATTAACACCTGGTGGCACAGGTGCCCACAGGGACTTTCTATAAATAGCATAAGTTGCCACCATAGATCTTGGAATAAATATATTTTGTTTTAATGTTCATGTGTTTCAATTAATCATGCTTACATCAATGCAAGAAACAGCAAATGTAACGTGCATTACATTTTAAAACCATCTGTTTTCTTTCACACTTTGTCCTGCGTTGGGTCAAAGTTTACCTCGATGCACTGACACCACACCCCTGTCATCACCGGTTGCCATTGCCGCTTGTCTAAAAAGGATCACAAAGGTTTCACTGTTGTACATATCAGTCAGGTTTACAGAGAAATACATTTTTAAAGATGCATGTAACTATAATGTTCTCATATTATTTATTGTTGATCAGTAGTAATCATTGTAAGGAATAGTTAAAAGTAAAAAAATAAATAAACAAACAATGTCACATGTAGTTTAAATGCATATTATTTATTGTAAGGTAAACTAAATTTGTATTACTGAAAGATTAAATCAAACAAGTAACCCCCTTAATACTCCTCATCTCAAGAAGGTTGGTGACCCCTACTCTAAAATAAAGTAATAAAATACCATATTTTTGGTTTTTATGTAACGTATACCACAAGGGTCTAAATTACTGCTCTCCACTTGCCAAATGGGGCGTGGTAATCAAATTTTGTTTGTCCCTCTGCTCATGCAAGACATTCTTACCTCAAAACCACATTTAGTTCTGAAATTATTCTGAATGCTGCATGTAGCCATTTGTAATTAGTAGCAAACCACCACCCTTTATAGATGAATCTTGGAAAAATATCATGTTTGTCAATAAAATAATACTATGTTCTCCTCGATAATCCCTTGTTGATCCTTTCGAAATTCCCCTAAAAGGTCCCAAGATCTGTGACCAAGAGAACAAGGTTTGCATAGAACCACTGGCTAACTGTTTTGTTGCAACCCTAATTGTCCCTCCTGTAGTCCTTAAATGGTTTTTAACATCCAACTGAACAGGGCGTAAACATCTGCCAAAGGTTTTTCAGATGAACTAACAAATCAAAAAGACTCTAGTGATATTTTCTAAGCTTCTCCTAGGGTGACCCACACTTGTGTTTTAATGCTTCTTTAATACACTTACTCTCCATGTTTTGCTGACTTAAAGCCATAATTATCCCATAGGCAGAGAAGCAGAACATTGGTCAGGCGCTCTCCTCCAGCTTGAAAAATATCTTTCTGACAGAGTCGGCCTGGAAAACAGCTCCAGCGGTTTTCATGGTAGCAGTAATGCTGCACGGTCTTAATACTCTACCAGACCACAATCTCTCATATAGAATTACTTGGCATTTGTAAGCTCTAATTGAATGAATGCACTCTCCTCCTTGCGTGATTGTACAGTCTAAATTTGTGTGTGGTTGAATGATCCAAAGGGAAAGTCATCTCTTTGGTGACTGCCTTAAGTCTGAGATAGTGATCACAACAAAATCTAAGTTCAGTGGATGTTATTGTGGTACAGACGGGAATCCTGACCTCATGTTTCTGTGCGTTTCTCTGTGTTTTTTCCATGATTTGTATTTACCAGTTTTTGTACCAATTTAAATCGTGCAGAACCAAAATGGTGTGAAACCTCTGTCAGCCACATGTGATTAAAATCTGGCTCAGTGCTGTAACGTCACATGTCTGTGTTTTGACCAGCCATGGGGAACAAGGCGCCACGACTGTCCCAATAAAACCTAACCATGTGCACAGACTCAAACATACAGATAGGAACAAAAACTGACCGTAGACAGCAGGGCAGACGGCTGTAAGTCTGCACCATGGCCTGGCTGGCGGTGCTGATGTGAGGAGTCTTGAGCCAGAGGGTTGGACTGAATTTATGCCTGACTGAGAACAGACACATCAAACAGTTTGGTGAAAACTCGCCACTGACACATGTGCTGCTTAAAACTGCACAGATCAGAGGTCTTAAATTGCCTTTTTGTCCTCTCTTGGAAGGGAACTTTTTGTTGTTGCTGTACTTTTTAGATGAAAATATGATAGTGATGGAGTGTATGGATAATATAAAGGCTACAGTCCTCTAAGCAGGAAGTCAGGGTTCAAGTCCAGCCTGTGACTTCTTCCCTGGTTGCCTCTGCCCAGTCTGATAGCAAACCACTGCCCTATCAAAATGAAAGTAAACAATCTCCCAAAAAATACATCTCATGTCAACATCCATTCTCAAGCCCACATTTTGCCTCAGCCCAGGTTCATATATTCAATGTCAATGTAAATGTCAATGACTGCAAGAGTAAGTTTTCAGTTACAGATTAACAAAAAAACTATTTTTCATAAACCAAGTATCCCTGATCCAGCTGTATTCTCTCTCTGCCTGAGACACTCTGTGAGAGTTCTGGCCCCTTTAAGGCCCCCTTCCCCACATGTGCTCAGTCCCCTGTGTTTCATTGACCAGTCTTCACTGTGTCTGCATTCTGTTGCCATTTCTGCTCTGCATTAGAGCAAATTGACTTACACTGCAAACGAAGAAATGGCTTGATATCACACCAGTAGGTCTTATTTGGGGTGCCAGGTGGACCAACTGGTGCTATTAAGAGGGGGAGAGGAGAAGTCCCGATGCCATGGACTTTTTGTCTTGTACAAAAAAGTACTCTTTCACATGGAGAAAACATTTAAAACACACTGAAGGGCATATCAGACTTAAAAAAGCATAATATAGGCTCTTGAAGGGTACAATGTTTTGTATTTTTCCCTGAAAAGTCTCTGTACTATATGTAGTAAATGTATAAAGTACTTACTCTACCTCAAATGTATTTAACAATCCTTAAAGAAAGTAAATTTCTCAATATCTTACCATGTTATAGGACATGATTTGTTCACCAAGCAGAGAAAGGAATTGATAAGATTTATTGATACTGGTGCCATTAACGATTCTGCTTATCAATCCGATTCTTATTGATTCCTGCTAATTTTCTTTGTGGAAAAGCAGTTACTGCTCAGTACTCAGTACTGCATAGATTAATGCTTCTGCAAGTTTCTGGTGTTCCACTTACTGAAAGTTGTGCAGTTTGTGTCTTTTTGTTGAAAATAAGACACAATTTTGTCCTGCTCTGCCCCCTGTCCATCATTAAATTTTACTTCTTTGTAATCTGATCCTAAACATGTAATCTGAGGACTACCTCTAATGAGAGCATGACATCCTTGATTTACATGGCATGCTGACCAAAGTAGAATGAATTGATTAGGGAATTGATAAGCAAAAAACACTAATGATATCTATTCCTTGAGAGAGTTGTTATTAATTTCAACTGGGATTGGCTGGACACATGGAGGTTTCTCCCATCCCTACCACTAAAACAGAAACCACATAGGGTGCTGGTACAATGGTGTGGATTGCAACCATGCAGTTAGCATTTATTGAGGCTCTAGTCTTGTGCTGGCGGGTTTCAATCCAACCTGAGGCCCATTTTCTGAACATCCTTTCCTTTTTTTCTACCCCCTTTCCAAGTCCATTTCCCTGTCCCTCCACATTTAATACAGGTCAAAAAGACAACTTCAAGCCGTTTATGTTTGGTCATGTTGGATATAGATTGTCTTGGCAATGTTTGCGTACAGCCCCTGAGCTGTCATTTATGTTGAGCCCTTTTTCACATATGTAGTCTAGGAAATTTAATTACAGCTTACCTCCAAGATCTTCTTAAATTGCTGTTTCAAACTTGTCCCTCACAGTAAAACATTTTGTCAGATTGAAGAGGCCGAAATGTTGTGAGGCTTAAAGGATGCAGCTGATGTCTCAATGTTATGTGTACAACATATCCAAGATGGTGAGCAAACTAGCATTCCCTAGAACCATATAGCTTCAAACCTCTTTGTAAACACTGTGAGTAATTGGATTTATACACAGTTATCTAAGAATAGCTGGGGCAAAAGCAGAAAGAGTTTGAAGCAGCTTTGTCACATCGCCAAAGATCTCATCGGTTGTGTAGGAGATGCAGAATAGAAGTGTTATCAGCCTCACACATTTTTCTCATGGTGAATTTTCCTGTATATTGTCAGTTGACATCCCAATATCACAAAGGAGGCCTGGCAGGAAAACTCCAGATCAGGCCTGGTTGAAAAACTCCAAAACTTACGCATGCAGCTCACCCTGACAATTTCTGGGAATGCCTCTGAAATGTGTGCATATTTTGAAAGACTGAACTTTACAAAATCCTTGTTGATGCTTTAGAGTATGTGACATCTCTCTTCTCTAAACAAGCTTTGCCTGTTTAGACCAGGAAAGAGTCAAAAGAAAAATGCAAATACAGATTTTTTTCTGTGAAATATCACACATCTCAAGACTTTTTTTAATACTAAATGTCATTGAACAGATGGGAACACGTTGTTCTTACACTCATGATACTACAGTCACAAATAGTGTTCAGCATATAAACAGACTCTGCATTTGTCATAGTCCTCTTACTATAAACCATGACTGCTCTAAGTTAAGGTCCCCTATTAATGCAGGACAATTAACACTTCATAATATCAAATGACCTCTAATATTATCCCGCTCCTTAAGCCAAACAGCGCTGGTTTAGGTAAGCACATGGCACTGGCCTTATTTTACCACTGCAGAGTGCCATGTAAACAAGTTAAATATGGTTTATCAGTTTTTAGAACTTAATAAATGAAATAATGGATGCATCAAACAACAGGTTCATGTGAAGAATCATCTGTATCCAGTGCTTTTCAGTGTTTTGCCAAGTTTCTTGAAGGGCTCATACTTCATCTGTTAATCTTTCTTCTTCCTGAATGAGAGTCATTATTTTTAGCCAGCTCTCCAAAAAGTGCACGGAAAATAAGATTACATTTGATCATTTTATTAATTGTGTGCTGAGTAATGGGTTTGATTTTGCTCAGATTATGTGTTGTCAAATATTTTCATGCATCTGGTTTTTGTTTTCCTCCTCTAAGAGAATCAACAAAGCTTTAGATATTATTTCATGCCTCCCTTCCTCAACAACCATAGGACTGTGCTGTCTGTCCTGTTCCTGTAAAAACAATAACTCAAGGAAGCAATGGACATGGCAAGGGATGGGGTTCGAAATAGGGGTCAGTTTGGAACTGGTTCTGTATTTTTTTTTTATCATACAGAAATTGTTTTTGTTTTACCTTATTTATACTGCCATTGAGCCTCATGTGCCCTATGATAGACATAGCACCATTTTACCACACATCTGGTGCCACATCATTTTATACTATCACTGTTTTTTGATGGGACCAGTACAATTAAAGCCTTAAAAAAAATTAGTGGATCATGCTTAATTTTCAAACTCCAAACTCCTGCATGCAAAAGAGAAACAGAAAGCCTTCTAAGTGCTCATTAAGATAAAGTACTTAGATCTATTCATCTAATTTTATCTTAGCCTTTTTGAAAAAGCTCTACTTCATTTTTGCAAATCAAAAATACTTATTGTACCTATCCTAAAAAGACCTAAAGATCAGTCATTAGTCATTCTCTTAACAGAGATAGAGAGAGAGCATTGCCTCAATTACACAGATATAATGGCAACTTTTTGGAACCAAAACATTCCAAGATACTTGCACAATTTTGGCAGAGCGGGACATGGGTATGTATTTTATGGCCATAAAAAGAAGAAATTACCCAATATTGGGTAACCACATATTTCTGGGCCTGTTTTATTGCCATGTTTTTAAACAGAAAATGATGTTATTTGATTTTTTTTTACTCTACTCAGAGTGAAATAGCATGAAAACACGGGCAGTAATTTGAAGTGTATCACCACCAGCATGAGTACTGGATGCAAATAAAAGAGGGATCTGCTAATAAAAGTCATTAGAAGTGGACAAATTGTTCTTCTTAGGACAATACTTGTCCCTGTATTCATCCCAGACACTTGTTGTGCTCTCATTCATTTATAGTTTATGTCAGAATAGAAATGGTGTCACGTGTGTCCACTTTAAGGATGCTTTTTTTTTTTAAAACTCAACCATGTGATTGTGGTGACCTCATAACTCTACTCTACCATCATGTCCACATCATGAAAGACAATCATTCTTATTGCCCACAGATGTCACATGAATGATGTCACTAGTTTAGAGATAAACTGTTTTAATGATGCCCAGGATCTCTGGCTGTTGTTGTCTCTGATTTAAGACCATTTGAGGACAGTCCAGGTCTTAATGGGAACCAGTATAAACAAAACAGATTAACTGCTGCCACAGTTCAGAGCTAACCTCAAGATGTAGGTCAAGGTTAAAAGGTCGTCTTTGTTTGGTTTATTTCATTCATTGAGTTTAGGACAGTTTGACAGCTGTGTTTATCTCTGATCTTGCTTGCCTTTCCGCAGTAAACTGTACCCTTTCTTGGTAGACTGCAGTGTGTCTGGCCTAGTGAAAAAGCCTATAGTAAGGCCAACATATCAGACAAGGAAACTCCCTTAAGAGTTTCACTGAACTGCATGCTGCTTTACCCCAAAGGTCTGTTATGTAACTCTGAGAAACAAAAATGTAATTAGTGCAAATCAAATCAAGTTGTGTTGAATCTCATATTTGGATCTATTTCCAAGGAAGCTTATATTTTCACAACATATGTCATCATACAACACATTTCTGACCACCAGCATGTAGAGGGACATTGTCTGTGCAGCACCAGCACAGTGTTTTATCAAAAACAGAACAAAAGCAGATTTAAGTGTTTATTCTGTTTTTTTTTTTTTTTGCACGTTACTTTTAGGAGAAGCCTGTGTGTTTGATTTTTAAGAGTGCATTACAGGACTGAGCTGAAGCCTGTAGCGTAGACATGTGGAGGCAATTTCAGACAACAGGCAGACCTGTCTATGTGATGCTCTCACTTAGTCCACAGCCATTAAAAAGTTGTTTATCTGCTGTGTTTTACAGCACATCTTGTCTTGGTAACTATGGGCTAAGTGTTTGAGCCTGTCCTTGTAAACCCTGAGGAGATTTTTGTCTCGGCCTCGAGTGAATTTAGGCTGAGGTAGTTCTTTATCCTGAGTCAAAACAGAGAGTGCGTAGCCTTCTTTCTGTCTTACAACTGTGGGATACACTCTGGACAATTCAAGGACTAATTTTGGGTCAGAATTTGGGGAGGTGTGGCCAATCAATCTTTCCTACATGCTTGCTGTCACACTGTAATGTTAATTACCCCATTCATATTGTGTAATTGTACTGCTGTAAGGTGAAAGAAAGGAATAGCCTGGTATATTATGTAAAGCCTGTCTGTGCCTTTAATTAAACAAGTGCTCAGACCAGAGCATGCCAGCATGTTAATTTAAATTAAAGTGGGAAGCCACATTTGGACACTTTATTATATTTTGACTGTAGAACATGGTGTCTGCCCTGGATTCAGATGTCCATTATTGAAAATGCCAATGATATAAGCAATATGATAAAAGTCTTAACATGCACATATCCCATATTTATTCATAGTTGCTTTAAAAACAGTCCTGCTGTTATTTTTATGCTGCTTTATACTCACACTTTTGTTTGTGTTATAAAGACTGGTGACTGACTGGCTTTAATAAATCATTAGGTTTGATATGACAAGCCTCATAAACAAGAAATAGTGAAATCCAAGAGGCTGGATTTAAGTTATATCAAGTGTTAGAAATGTTTTACCCTAATATTTATAAACTACTGTAGTATGTTGGATTTTTTTCAGTGTCATGAAGGCTGAGCACTGAAGTGCGTTCTTTGTGAACTGTGAGCTGCCTTGCCTGATTAAAAAAAAATTGTAGAAGGACATTTCTGAGTTCTGATTGTTATGCTTTTCTTGTTGCAAGTTTTTTGGTCTGTCATCAGTCGGAGATGCTGTGTCAATAAGTTCCACTCATGACAGCAATGGGCTTCCTGGTTCATGGTTATGGGCTTACAGTTCATGCATCTGCACCACCAGGTAACTTTTGATCTGTCCTGCTCAGTTTGCACAACCTCCTTCTTGCTCTGTGGACACATAAATTTTCATAAAGATATCCTCTTATACCCACAACTAATGATATATTGTCATTATTATAATCAAAATTGCTCTTTTCTAATTCAGTTTTAGTAAAGTTAGTGTTTGTTTCCTCTGAATGCCTGATAAGCTGACTGCAGAGGGATACATAACCCCTGCACTCCAACATACAATAGTTCTAAACACGGGCTTTGTTGACAAAAAGCTAAACACTGTAAAGAATCTTGCTGTAGTTTCCAGTCGATCCAATGTTGTATTTTGAATAATTTTAACCTGTGAGTGGGTTAATTTGGCTTTTGGTGGCACCATGTTCTTCTATATACCGGCTAGTATCCACCCCTGGATATTTCCCCCAGGGACAAAACTTGCAAGTTCCTTTATTTGCAATCGTATTTACAATTGCCATGGGCCTCTAACAACCCCACTTCAAATAACCCACACTAACCTTTTAATTGTAAGTACAAAGGCTATAAGACCATCTCCAAGCAGCTTGATGTTCCTGTGATTACAGTTGCAACATGTTAGTCAGAAGTTTAAAATTCATGGGACTGTATCCAACCTCCTTGGACATGGCCGCAAGAGGAAAATTGATGACAAATTGAAGAGACGGATAATACGGATGGTAACCAAAGAGCCCAGAACAACTTCCAAAGAGATGAGAGGTGAACTCCAAGGTCAAGGTACATCAGTACCAGATCGCACCATCCGTCACTGTTTGTGCCAAAGTGGACTTTATGGAAGACGACTGAGGAGGACTTCCCTGTTGAAAGCAAATCATAAATAAGCGAAACTGGAATTTGCCCAAATGCATTGACAAGCCACAAAGCTTCTGGGAGAATGTCCTTTGGACAGATGAGACAAAACTGGAGCTTTTTGGCAAGTCACATCAGCTGTATGTTCACAGACACAAAAATGAAGCACACAAAGAAAAGAACACTGTGCCTACTGTGAAAACATGGAGGAGGCTCAGTTATGTTCTGGGTCTGCTTTGCTGCATCTGGCACAGGGTGTCCTGAATCTGTGCAGGGTTCATTGAAATCTCAAGACTATCAAGGCATTCTGGAGTGAAATGTGCTGCCCAGTGTCAGAAAGCTTGGTCTCAGTCGCAGGCCATGCGCCCTCCAACAGGATAATGACCCAAAACACACAGCTAAAAACACCCAAGAATGGCAAAGAACAAAACATTGGACTATTTTGAAGTGGCCCTCTATGTGCCCTGATCTAAATCCTATTGAACATTTGTGGAAGGAGCTGAAACATGCAGTCTGGAGAAGACACTCTTCAAACCTGAGACACCTGGAGCAGTTTGCTCACGAGGAGTAGGCCAAAATACCTGTCGACAGGTAGAGAGTTACAGAATCTGCTGATTGCTGTGATTGCCTCAAAAGGTTGTGCAACAAAATATTAAGTTAAGGGTACCATCATTTTTGTCCAGGCCAGTATCTTTAGTTTGTTTTTTTTAAATGATTCTGTTGAACCACAATTCAAAAGCAACGTCTGATTTTCATTAGTTAATTTTCACTAAATTTCTATTTATTATTACTTTTGTCAGTTTAAAGTTATTTCAGTGACCTCTGTTGGTTTTTCTTTCTCTAACAGAAGGGTACCAACAATTTTGTGCACATATCTATGTTTATTTTAGAGGAGCAGCATCGAGGCAGCAGTCGCTCATCAGCCTTTAGATTTCTGTGCCAGCTTATAGACACTTCATTAATTATGTCATGTTCTTGTCCAAATGAATGTCAGTGTTGCGAGCCTTTTTTAAAAACATCCACCCGACCATTCTCTTCTGTCTTTGTCACTTTTTCCAGCATGATTCTTAATTAAGCCAAGTCATTTTCCAGCAAAGCCTTGGTGTAAGTGATCTTATTTATATATTTGCAGTGTCAGTAGAAATCACAGTACTAATATAATGTGGAAACCCTTTTTTGTCGAGATGGAGAGAGTAACAACATGTATTACTTTGTATGTCTAATCTGTTTTTTAGTCTGTTTTGTGTTATTCATGCAGTTACACTTTCCCTTACTGACATTTGAGTTAGACTGTGTGCTCAGCAATTTTAGACCTGCTTAATACCCCCTTCCACAACAATAGAAGGGTGACCCGGCTTAAGGCTTGTTGCAAACGAGTTTCATTAATCCTAAATGTTGTGGTATCAATTAGATTATATAACTCTTCTAAATTGAATCAGGTTTGCATCATGCTGTCTAGTTATATTTTCCTCCTTTTTGTATGAAGTTGTTTTATATTTTTTTCCATTTTCTGTTTGATATTAGTCAGAAAGCATTACTGCAACATGGATTTGGTCGTAGATATAGCCATGAACAAATGCCTTTTTTTTCACAACTTTGACATTTTCATCATATTTACTGCATGTACGGAAAGTGATCCTCCAAAATGTGACAGCTTGGCCAGACATGAACCATCACAGGCCCTATCAATAGGATTGTCCTTAATTTGGGAATAAAATATTTTTCTGCTGCAGACATTCAGGTGCCCCTTCAGTAGTATCGATACTATATATGAGCGGTAAGGTAAACAACCCATCTTATTATATTCGCTAACAAAGGAAAAGTCACTCACTCTGTGCTTCAATGCAAAGACCTTCAGTGACCTCTCATAGAACAAATGCCATGAAGCCTTAAAGAAATGATGAACTTTCCCCTCCACTTACCATCAGAGGAACTTTATTAGTCCTGAGATTTACATTCAGAGCACTGAGATGACTTTAAAACCCCTGACACAAACTGGTGCTAATAATGTCACAGTCTTTTAGCTCTTTATAATGTCTGACTTGGCTGTCAGTGTCTGTAGGTGTCATTGTCCTGTTGTTCCTGTCATAAATCAGCATTATTATGTGAACTTGACTCTTGACTATACAAAGCTGTTGAGAAGACAAACTTCAAGGTCCCACCAGCTCTGAACCAGTTTTGACAAAAATACTCCTTCATAACCTTTATCTGTAAGTGCTGCAAAGTTAATACTGCCCATTGTACCACTTCCAGATTGTAAGATATATTTTCCTTTTTGGTATGTTGGTTGCATAGCCCAGCACAGGGTACAAGTATGCAGGGTGCACAATGTCATTGGGACAATATCAGTATAAGCGAGTAATTGCCTAAAAAGTTGGATATCATATCCAGGGCCCCTTGAAAAGGTACCTTATCAGGCCCTATCCCAAACCAACCGGGCACAATTTATCCAAACAGCCTCTGTTGAGCTAATAAATAAAAAATACATATAAAGTATAGTATATATATATATATATATATATATATATATATATATATATTTTTTTTTTTTTTTTTTTTTAAGAGATCACAGATCATTGTTACAACCAAGTTGCTCTGTTTAAGACTTATCGATAGGACACTCTTCACCTGAAAGTCATACGCTAAATGATAAATTACAGTGTCTGTACGTGACCTTCTGAAATTTGGATCATTTTTTTAGAGTATTGAACATGTTTTTTTAATCATTTCCTTTTTAGATATAATCACTCCTAATTAATATCTGATCTTTAACTCTATGAAAGATTTAAATCTTTGGCAGATTACATTTATTTTAAATGTATATATGTATACATATATATAAGTGTGTGTGTATATATGTATATATATATATATATATATATATATATATATATATATATATATATATATATATATATATATATATATATATATATATATTTGTCTTACTCTATAACCTGTCACTTTAAGTATTATAATGCCAGCCCTATTTTAATGTGCTATTCAGATACTTGGGTATCCAGCAAAATGCATAAACAAAACTAATACCATTTAATAGCTGTTCTGAAGGGACTCTGTTTTTGTATAAATGTGCTTTTTTTGTGCGTTAAGTAATGAAAAAATGCCGCATTATTACTTTGCATGAAAAACATGAGAGGCATTTTATTTTTTGTAAGTTTAGAGTAAAGAAAGATCCTCTGGCAGATCCTCCTATCAGCAGATATGAACATTTTTTCAGACAATATTTTGGCTGCATAAATTGACCGTGTACACCAATCAGAAATAACAGTTAGACTACCTGCTTAACCCTTTAACACCTGTTGTATCATATTTGATACATACTTTTATGATACCTCTATCTTATCAATATGATCAACAAATTACTAAAAAAAACATCTGAATACAATCAGATAATTGATAAAATTTTCCTCAAATGGATTTTCAGTTGCCAAAAACACCTAATGTATTAAATGAGTTACAAAAAGTATGTATGTTAAATTTATGGAAATTTTGATTTTTTTAGGATTTCAGTAGAAAGTAAAATAAACATTTCAGCTCCAAAAAAAACTTAGAATTTTCTGGCTATAATTTGTGTTTTCAGGCATTAAAGGGCTAATTTTGTGTTGATACTTTGTGCAGCCCAAAAACAAACAGTGTTAACTTCTTCCATGTGCATCAATAAGCCTTGGCCACCCATGACCCTGTCGCTGGTTCATCACTGCTCCTTCCATGGACCACTTTTGATAGATACTAACCACTACAGACCAGGAACATCCCACAAGAGCTGCAGTTTTGGAGATGCTCTGGCCCAGTTATTTAGCCATCACACTTTGGCCAAACTCACTCAAATCTTCAAGCTTGGCCATTTTTTCCCGCTTCTAGCACATTAAATTTGAGGACAAGATGTTTACTTGCTGCCTGATATATCTCTACCAGGTGCCATGATGAAGTGAAAATTAGTGTTATTCACTTCACCTGTCAGTGGTCATAATGTTACGCCTAATCTGTGTATTTCCCCTTTACTGGCAGAACATACTAATGTACCAATGTATGATGGTTTTCCCCATCATCACTAAATGTCCGCTTTTATAAATTAAAAGTATAATTTAGTCTAAAGTAATTTTTTTTTTTGCTTTATGTCTATTTCTAACATAAATAGACTGCCACCATGAAATGAGCAGGTCAGTTTTAATTAAATGGAGGCATAATGCTCCTGACAAAAAATATTGGTTCTTGGTATTCTTGGAAGTAAGTTTAAAAAAAATGGCACATCATTAAAAATCCAAAATCATGCATTCCTACAAGAATTGCATATTAGAGTTTGTACCCATATCTTGGACTCATAAATTCTACTGAGGGGAACTTTAATTACTTTTGTGTTGGTATTTTGCTACATTTGTATAAATGTACATAATATATGACATATATTTCTTGCATGATTGAAATAAACTACTACTACTACTACTACTACTACTACTACTACCATAACTTGTGGAAAACCCAGTATGCTGCATTAGGTTTACTGTCATTTCTATGTGCAAAATGATATGCATGATAGTTTGTTGCATCTCCTTGAGTTCAGCCTGGTTGTTTGCTATTTTTGGAAAGTCCAAGATTATACCTACCTGCAGATTGGCACATTACACTGACTGTGTTTCCACTGCAGTTCTACAACTTTAGGGTCTTAAAATACAATCTTTATTAAGGATTTGGCTCATCTTGCACTCTTGTGAAATCTTAAAGTAAAAGAGACATGTAACATTTCGGCTGGCACATTGTGTCCATCCATAGCTTAAAGGACTACAGCTCAGCAATGTGGTAAAAAACCAGAGCAAGCTAACAACATAACTTCATTAGGGGCCACTTGAAGAGAGCAGAAGAAGCAGAACATTAGGCCCAGAGGGAGGTCCCTGCTTCTCTTTAAAAGAGCTCTGAGGTTCTGAACAATGTTGCATAACAGCATCTGCATGGTGTTAGACATTTTTAGTGAGTCTTCAATTCCTGGAAAACTCCAGGAGCATCTAAAATGATCAAATTGAAGGCCTTAAATGACCTTAAAACATGCAATTATACACGTACATATTGCCGTGACTTTGTTCTTTTCTACACCATGCTTGAGTTTACTACAGCTTTATGGACCTGACCTATACAGTCCTCAAATACTTGAGCTGCATTTGGATGTTGTTTTTAGCCTCTACTTTGTGCTTTAAATAACTTCCTCAGCTCACCCTGTCTGGTTGCCGACTGACTGTTTCTCCACCCCTCAAATGGCAAATCTTGGTGTGAAAAAGGTCAGGTCAGTGCAAAGGGGTCAATGACTCCCACCTACACACAGCCAGTTGAATTTATTCATCATAAGACCTCAAATGAAGCAGGGAAATAGGCTCAGTTTGAATCCAGTATAAGACTGTGCCAGGCTTGACTCTGCTGCATTTTAAGTTTTAAATCCGTGTGGGAAAGCAGGAGGAATGGGAAGGATCCTTCAGGTCCAATGAGGTTAAGTGCAATGAAAAGGTCAGAGCACATTGAATTCACCCACTGACTTAAAACCAGGAGTTCAACCAGCTATTGCAAAGGTATTTTCACATTAATTTATGAAAAAATGCTGGAGCAGGACAGTTGTCAATGTGCACTGCAGGCAGGGGAACATGTATGTGCTGCCAGGCAAAATAGTTGATGGTAAAGTAAAAAAGTTTTTCTAAATATATTGTGCCCTTACACAAGTATAATTTTTAGGAACAGTACGATAGAGTTGCGAAGACAAGCATTTCTATGAACACAAGGGCAGCAAATAGTCCCAAGTCAGTCAGTTGGCTTCCGAATCCTGTGCCTTGATTCCATCTCCGGCATTTGCCAGCGGCGCAGCTCAGAGTTGGTTCACTGGAAATATGTAGCAAATCTATGTTCAGCAGGAAAGCCTGCATCAATCTTCACTGAACAAGTGAGCTCAAAAGTGCTCAGGGTTAACAGGAAATTTCAAAATACAGCAAAAATCGTGTAAATACAGTTTCTCACAATATATGGACCTAATGGTCATGACCCAAACTCATATTCTGACTGAGACTCTCTTTTGACAAAAAACCTTGAACCATTTTCAAGGGTAGACACAATTTGCAAATCCCATTTACTCTTCAATGCAAAATTCAAAACACACTATCACCCTTTTAAAGCATTTATCATTCTGTGGACTCGTGTGACCACAGAAGGCAGAAGTGAAACTCCTGTGCAGCACAGGATGTGCACTGTATCACCTGCAGGACAAAACTGAAAGCACTCTGCTCTTATCAGGCCGACCTGATGAAACAAGTTTGTGATCTCAGTTTCATCAAGTGAGTTGAATGTCATCATCAAAGATAAGTATTAACAATCTTAGGGAAAATGCAAACTGCAAATCAGCTGATAGTACTTTTTTTTTTCATAAAAAATAGACCACCATTCACACTCACGCTCATACTTAAGGCCAATTTGGAGTGACCAATCAACCTAATGAGCATGTTTTTGGTCTGTGGGGAGAAGTCAGTGTGCCAGGAGAAAACCCACGCAAGCACGGGGAGAACATGCAAACTCCACACAGAAAGGCCCTGACTGACACAGGGATCAAACCAGCAACCTTCTTGCTGTGAGGCACGTGCACTACCTGCTGTTCCACCTCCCCCAGTTAAATTCAAGGAGCTTAATTGACAGGGATATTGCGGAACAATATTGCATCAGTATTTCATGAAAAAAAGGAATGTAGGTTGTATAAAAATGCAGTTTTTTTAGAACAGTAATGTAATGTAGATCTAAGAACGTTGGCTGTGAAGTAGATGAAGTCCTCTGGCCTGATTGAGCAGAAAGGCATGATGCTGAGGCTTAAATTACACCTCAAATGATGTATGTGAATTTCTGTCGCTGCAGCTGTGGGTAATTATTTCTTTTGGAATATGTAACCAAATGTACTATTTTTTTTGTAGTAATCCCTGTAATCTATTCTGAGAAAATGAATTTACCTTGCTGCAAAAGTAAGACTGATAGAACATTAAGGATTATTCCTGACCAACTTTTGAAGCTGAGAAAATTTTTACAATCATGAACTGCACAAATTTGAAACTTCTTTTCTTTGCTTCAAATTTCAGATGGTTGGATGTGAGTGTCGCCAACTTGACCTGTACCAGGTACTGGGTGGCGTACCTGCAGGTGATCCAGGAGGCTGTGTGGCCTGGAGGAGCTCTGCCTACAGAGCCTCGACTTGAACGCAGTCAACAGCAGAAGGAAAACACCCACCAACAAGCTTTACAGTGTCTGATGAGACTCCTACCAGGTACAACATAGCACAAGAGAAAGCATGTTGAATACAAAGTAACTGAATAAATCCACACTTTCCTGAAAATCTATTTCGTGGCCAGTATTGTTGTGAGGGTTTAGCTTTGTTGTTTATGTAAGCTATTCATACTGAAACAGAGTCTTGTAGTATCTCCAGACTCCATCAGTGTCTCATAATGCCATTATCAGTCTGACTCTGTTTTAAATTAGACTTGATTTACATCAATTGGCCATGGTATGATTAAGTCCCAGCTTACCATTATGAGAGTGAGGTAATCACACCACAAACAACTGTTTGCATATTGTTATGTAACTTAATGATTTTTTTTGTCCCTAGATCTTGTCTCAGACATGTTAGGCTCAGATAAGTACAAACTCAGCTGGCAGACTGCACTTGACTCCCTTCAGGACCCCCACATTAATAGGTAAGTATACTCTCACATTCAACAGCAATTTTTTGTAACTTTTTGACACAGGCATTTGTGGTTTAGGCAACAAACCCCACCCTTTTGTCGCATGACTTTACCGGGAAAAACGTGACTTTCAAATAGAGCTACACACAATAATTACAATAATTTAAAATATGTAGGGATGCACAATATGGGATTTTAGTGAACACACTATCTCTATACTGATGCTGATAATGATAATTTAGGTCAAAAGTGTGCAGTCTCCACTTTACAAAAAATGGCATGTTCCTTACACTGAAAGTTTGTGTTAGAAACTGATGTGAAACAACAAAAAAATTCTCTAAAAATGATACTGTTGAATTTTTACTGCAGGCATTCAGGATAATAGGGTGAAACATTATGGTACATATACACATTCTACCAGTATTTCAGCCAATACATGGTACATATTGTTGAAATGTATTGCCGCTTTATTGGCTGTAAATCTCTGCAAAAATTTTGATATCTGCAGATACAAATATTACACTTTTCAAGCCATTATCTGTTTATACTAATATTGTACTGATAATATTTTGCGTCCCTAAAATCACGCACAGTATTTCACATCTTTCTAGCAAAGTGACCTGTAAGATCAGGGTAGTGCCACAGCTTTGCTACCTGTAAACTTGGCAATATATGTGGTGCCTGCACAGCAGAGGAAAAACAGTTCAAATACAGTCACTGATGTTAGTCTATTTTATTGGTGCTTATTTTTTGACATTTATGCCAGTGACTGGACCTGGTTATATGAGTCAGTAAATTAAACTGTACTATTACAGCACCTTACAGATAACAAACAAGAAGCCTTTCAAGGTTATGAAATGTGGTAGAACAATGTTAAAAAATATTGATGAAAAATTCTCATATGATCAAGTGTTGATCAAACAGGATAGAAAATGTATTTGTGATAGTCATTATAAGAAATAAATGTTATTACAAAAGGAAAAAGAAACAATAAAATGCTTATTAAAGGTAGAATAAATAAACAGTGGGTATAATAACAATACCCATAGAAATGTAAAATACTCCTTCTACTAATACTACTACTACTACTACCATATTTTGGGTTTTTTTGTGCTGGCAGTGCTTTAAATCTCAAAAACAAAGTATCCCAGAATTTTCTGCACCCTTAGTAGAAAAAAAACACCCTCAGTGTGGTTTAATTTTTGCAACAGCGCTGTGCCTGTCAGTGTCACTTTTCCCACTCTGACCAATCAAAATCAAGAGGGGCTTTGCTGTAGATCAGTTTTATCACAGAGGAGTGACATACTGTTGGACATAATTGGGCACAACTCATTGAATGGCTTGATGCTGATAATAATGCTGTTCCTGTTGCACAACAAAAAAACTGTACGACTCCATGTTGGCAACAAAAAAAATCAGTTGTATTTAATTTTGTACCGAGAGTATTTCATAGAATGATTAGAAGCACTATTTTTATTTATAACAATCAACCTGGCAGCACAGTGGTGCAGCATGGTGGTGTAGCAGGGAGTGGGTGCGCCTCACGGCAAGCAGGTTGCTGGTTTTGAACCCTGTGTTGGTCAGGGTCTTTCTGTGTGGAGATGCATGTTTTGTTCTCACAGACCAAAAACATGCTACTAAAGTGAAATGGTGACTCTAAATTGCCTCTAGGTGGGAGAGTGAGCGTGAATGGTCTGTATGTGACCCTGTGATTGGTTGTCGACCTCACCCAATGTCAGAAGGGATAGGCTTCAGCCCCCTGCAGCTGAGAAAGGGATATGTGGTGTAGATAATGGATGGATGGACAATCAAACCATATTTTTGCAACACACATCTGTTTTTCCACTGCATACAGATATCTGCAGCTTTTCACACCTGTACTTAAATATTGCTTGGCTGCTGCCTTTTACTTGTGAGCCTCTTCTCACAGTGCATTGTGGGATACAATGTATGCCTTAATAGAATATAACTGTTCTCATACATGTCGGCATGATGATGCAGCAGATTGTGCTGGTTCAACTCCCAGAGTCCATCAGGCCTTTTGTTTGGAGTTTGCAGGTTCTACCTGTTGCATGTGTGGATTTTCTGCAGGCACTCTGACTTCTCCCACAGACCAAAAACTTGCCCATTAGGTTTATTGGTGATTTTATAATGTCCTTAGGTGTGATTGTGTGTAGGAATGGTTGTCTGTCTCTACACATCTGCCTGTTGAACAGTCCAGCCTCCCATGACCCTGAAAGAGATAAAACATTACAGATATTGGATAGATGATTCTCCTTTATAAACAAAAAGAGCTACAAAATAGAAACTTGATTTCAGTGTTTTATATGATGAGTAGTGAGTGGTTACAGACACAGCTGGAAAAATAACAGTTGTGACAATTTTTCTTGATGAATGCGGTTCTATTATTGAAAAAAATAATCTCTTTTGGCATACGTCACAATCACCTCTCTGATCCCAAATAAATCCCAAATTAAATCAATATTTCATATGGCTCACACCATGTGACATTCTCTACCCTCTGCATTTCAAGTTTGGTGACCTCTGCAGCTTCATGTGTTTGCTCTTAGCCGATAAAATGAAACCTGGTGTGGATTTGTGTAGTCTCAAATCCTCTTCACATGTCATTCGGGGATCAGTTTCTTCTGCTTGTAAAAGTAAGTGTGACCATTTTCCTCTGGCCTACATTTTCTTCTAATACGTCTTTGTCTACATGTGTTTTTGCTCATCACGTCATTCTCAGTATTACCTCCACAATGTAGGTCAAAAACCTGTAAGAATGTGTTTCTGTTGGTGAAGGCGCCTCTGGTTTTAATCATGTCACCACACCAAAACTCACCGGTCGTGTCCATGCTGATGTTCAAACATTACCTGATGGATCCTGTTAAACAGACTCTGATCCACGCGCTGTGCTGTCTTTCTGTTAACCAGCAGGTGTATCTAATCAAACTGCCCGGGGCTTTTCTAGCTCAATTACACTCAGACACGCAGGGGAGCTCACCTGGATTCATACAGTTTGGTCTAATTTCTTCACCAAATAAGGTCACGCTAAGCTACAGCTGGAGGCGTTCATAAAGGTTTACAGATGTGTCAACACACTGAGGATGGAAGCACACGACCTTCTATAATTCAGGGTTTGGATTCATTAAACAGTGCTGCAGACAGATATCTATATAAGGTAAAACATGATGGAATATTCATAGGTTCTGCTGACTTATGTGGTCTGTATGTTGACTGTACTTGCTGACTTCTTTGAAGGTAATCTGGCCATACTGGTATTATGTTGATAATATTGCGCAAACTTACATTTGAATCAACCAAGTGGCCACAATATCAGCTATACGTCTTCTGGTCACTTATCAAAGAAAAGATGCTGACTGCTGCTCCGTTTTTCCAACAGACACCTGGTCTACTGCATATTTGATCTCCTGCTGGAGTTCCTGGTCCCTGAGATGCCAGAGGAAGACTTCCAGAGGAGCCTGCTGCATACTCTTACCAAGAACCCAGAGAAGCAGCTGGCATGAGGAGACCTCCAAATGAGTAACTCCCTACCAACCCAGCTTTAATATTTCTTCATCATGTGCAATCATTCCCATTAGAAAAGCTTGACTCATAGGATGGATGCTCCCGTTCGACAAAATAATCTCATGAGACTTTGAGGGCAAAAAAAACTGTATTTGTTTAATTTCTTTAAAAAACCTAATATAGCTTTTTATAACCAAAATTCATGCTGAAAATCTGAAATATTGCCAAGACAAGTGCTAAAATAATAGGATGTATTTTCTGTAAGGAAACATCAGGTTCTCCCAACTTGGTAAAACAATTTTAGATGAGACGAATAAACAAGAGGAATGCTTAGAAACTAGTTATGACAGAGTGAGAATAGAGGTGGATCAGGTGTGCTTTATATGTGAAAACTGGAAAGTTTTTTTTTCAACATTCACGGTTGTGACCATGCTCTAACAGATCAAACTTCACTCCATGCACAATCAACTCAACCTTATTTTCAGCTTTTTAAACTTTGAACTTGAATCAGAATCAAATACAGTTTTACTTAATACTTTAAAGGGGAACATAGGTTGTTTCAGTTGCCCTTGTTAACAGTAAAGACATCAGAATATCAAAGTATATACGTAGACATTTAAAAAAGAGAAATAGAAATAGAAATAAGCGAAAATTACCAAGTGCAGTATCTTGAAGAAATTACGATTAAAATGTAAAAATACTAAAATAATATCAGCTACAGTGAGATCAGTACAAAGCACTAAGAATTTTCACTATTTACACTCAATTTGAATGCACAGTTTTGACAATAGGGAAGAAATAAGACAATGTTTTAGGGTGTTCGAGTTAACATGGCTTAAAATAAATGCAATGAGATGTTTCTAAGAAGAAGTTAGACAAATACTTATGTTATTTTTTGCTGTGTGAATTATCATTAAGACTAAATATATTCCCTGTCCTTATTTCAACTCCTGAGCTCCCTCAGGCTTCATTTTTTTGTTGATGTCTTAGAAATTAAGCTCTTGAACACATTGTCCTATGAACACAAACACCTGGTCTGTATGATCCCCTCTGATGTCCTGTTCACTTTCAAACATGTGGCAAAGCCTCCTCTTCCTGCCTCCTAAACTCCCCAGCTTCTGCTAAACTTACTTCAGATGCTCCTCACAGACACCTGTAGCTCCACTCAAGAAGCAGGATTTGCGTCTTCCCCTCCGTTTAAATCTCGAAACCTCCTCCGGGGATTTATCATCGCTGTTTCTGCTCTCTGTCGAAGCGTTCTTTAACAACCCTCTGGCTCAGTATAGACCTCAACATGTGAGTTTGACACAACGTGAGCTATACTTCCTAAATTTGAGCTGCCCCGAGGGATCCCACGTCTCTGTTAGTGATTTTAACCTACAGATCCAGGTGTAGGAAAAGTACATACTGTAGTGTAGAGATGAAAAGTTGTCCATGACATATTTTACTGGCTTTACGGACACGTCAAAGTTTCTTTAACAGGCCCCTTGGAGAATTATCTATACAGTTAATGTCTATATTTTATGGGAAGTTGGCTCTACAAAAACACTTAAATGAAGGATAAAGGAAGGTTTTGTCTTACGTCAGTTTAAGGAGAATCTTTGTTGCTTCGCTTTTGGAGTCTGCATTGATTCTCTGATCAGTCTCATTCAACACTGATTGTTTTGGTTTCATTTACAAAGTCTTTGGTGTGCTATTTTCCTCCGAAAAGTAAACTGCAGACAAGGGGAACTTACTGAGATTTTGAGATATTTTCTTATATTTTTCAACAAGTTTGGGGCCAACACCATTCCATTTATATACACTTTGTTTGTTTTGCCATAAAAGGCATGTTTTTTGTGACTTTATCCAGCCAATGGTGAGTTCATTATAAGATAAAACATTAATAGAAAATAATTCCTGGCCTGATTCAGTGTAAGAAGACCGACAGTAATATGCTTAATGACAACAAGATAATCAGTTTGAAATTAATAAAGCTAAATGTTAATCCTTGTTTACTTATTTTATTCAGATTAGAGTTATAAATATTGCTAGTATTAAAAAAATGATGCAACAGCAACAAAAACAGAAGTCCTGGACTCTAAATATTGTGCAGTTTATTTTATTAAAACATTCTGAAGACATTTGTGTAGTAACACAGTTTATGTTTACTTTATGTCATACTGTTGCAGATTTTTTACACTTTGTAATAAAAGCCTTATTGTTTCTCAAGGGTCCGCATAATTCAGAGCATCTCCCTGTTTATTTACAATCATAAACACAAAAATCATATGGAAATATATTTTAGATATTGATCTGAAGTATGTTTAGACATTGCTAAATATCAAGTCTTCACTAAAGTTCCAGACCTAAATGTCTCTTGATAGAAGACATTTAGACATAAGACATAAATTATTAACCCTTCTGGCAATAATTTGAATATCCAAATGCCGTTTATCTGAACAATAGAAATCACTATGTAAATTTTAAAAATGTGCTTTACCTCAAGGTTGTATTTTAACACTATGAAGTCAGATTTAAGGCTTAGATATGCTGCGTTCACCCCAATTCCTGATATTTCAAATATTTTGAATTTGCATGTTTGGCTCGTTTTTTTTAGATTCCAGCTCATAACTTAAAGTCAAATGTTACGTTACTATCATTTCAGTATTTTTGCACACATATTCCTGTTCAGTGGTCTAATCCCTGTCTTAAAAAGTCCTTTTAAATCACAAATTAAACCTATTTATTGATGTAGCTGTGTCCTTCAATCACTAATAATGACTTCTTTTTGTATTCTGTTTATTAATGAATGACTGTAGTGTTGAGAGAGAAGCATCCTCTCTCTAAAGAAGGGCTTGCAAGTTGATTTTGCCTTAAAGAGCGACCAGATGAAGTCAGTCGGATGTTCATCATGCCTTAGTTAGTAAAACCTAATCATCCATTCCAGCTTTCTGTATCAGAGTAGGCTAAGTGTTGAGCTGTTACGGATGTTTTGATGTGAAGAAATGTGATACTTGTTCATAAGCTGCTGCTCTATTGGTGCCTCCATGACAACAAATATTTCTGCTGAAAACATCAGAAAAACTTCACTTTATAATTTTTTTGAGTTGTCAACAGAAGTGGGGTCTTGAGGCCATGCATGCATACTCAGAAGCCTGGGGCGGAGAAGCACATTTATCTGGTTATTCATTATACTCACTAAAATCCAGCAGGTATACAATGCTCTTAGCCCTTTGTCCAATTCAACTAAGAAACACTACTTTTATGGAAACCAAATTTATAAAAGGTCAAAGGTTCCACTGAAGTTTCTCTCTCTTCTCAAACATCAATGTAAAAAATATTAACTGGAAGAAGTTTCATGGGGGGCTGTGGACAAGAGCGCATACTTGCATATCTCATGTACCGAGACTGTTGTCTTTAACACTGACAGCCCACCTTCAGTTGTGGCTTTTGCTCCTTTCTTGCGTGTCAGTACCCACTTATTCTTCCAATTTCCAGTTCTATCCACTGTGCTAGCTCCATAACTTTGTGCAGCAGCTGGATCTGCTTGATTCAGTGTCTGTGATCAGACAGATCCCTCTTGCCGAGATCCAGTCCTCAACAACTGTGCGCAGCTCTGAAACTGAAGTGAGTGCTCGTACAGACATTAGCATGGATGCTAACAACTTCAAGAACTGTTTTATCAGATCTGGACAGCTTTTCTTTGTTATATGAAAAAGAATCAACAGCACTGAAAGGACTTCTCAGTAAAATGATAGCTTCCGACATGGTTTGACAATAGTTTGTTCTATGAAGTGTATTATGTTTTGTAGTGCACAACACGGCAGTAGCGCCCGCCTACTACATTATCTGATTGACCCTGTAATGTTTCTGATTGACGTCCAATCACCTGCTGGATATGCTTTTGAAAGGTTCTGCTCATTCCCAAAACACTGGGCTGTTGTCTAGATGGACTAGTGAAATATGTGGAATGGTCCGTCTGGTGTGCCAAGTTACTAGCTCCATATTAGAGGTATATTCAAAAATCTTTGGAATACATATTTAACAACTAATGGATGTGTGTTAGGCTCTAATAGTCACATCACTGCTTTATTTTTGGTCTCTTTTGGTCTTTGGGCTGTTCAGCTACTGTTTGGCTATTTTAGGAATGAAAGGCTCTCAGAGAACAGTTCAAATCATGTACACTTTATCATACACAGATAAATACTGGGGTTGCAGCATCTACAGGTTAACTAAGGCAAAATGTTTTTGCAGCATGCAGCTAATGTTAGTGTTGGTACCACCAAAACCCACGTCCTTCTTGCAGGATAACATTCACATGCCTGTACTGACTGTAGACAAACAATGCTTTAACCCTTTAGTAAGTTTACTCTGGCACAGTCTATGTGTAATATAATCAGGATTCTTCAGGTGAAGAATCTTCCAAACTGTGCTGCTTATCAAAAAACCTCCTGTCCACTGTGCTTGTTTACATCCAAGCAGTAGAGTGAGGATAGTAGGCTAGTTTACCAGGGCTACAGCGCTGTCTAGTGGCCAACGGTTCTATTGCAGCTTAGAAACAAAATTATTGTGGGCCTCTGTTTATAGAAATGTTAGCAAGTCTTGAGTTATTATTCTAGTGCAGTCTAAGTGATGAGATTTAATGATTTGGTTGAGAAACTGGGCTCATTCCTTTAATTTTTGGCGAGAAAACCATCTCGATATTACTCAACATTTATGCAGCTTTTTAAAGACTTTGGGTCCGCGAAAGCTAGGGAAGATTTTATTTCATTGTTCACAAGTAATTAATAAACATAATTGTGGTGATAGTGTTGGCGAAGGTCTGTGATGTAGATTTATTTTGTATTTGGGAAAGGTAAGTCAAATTAGGTTAAATACTCAGCAATGACCAAGATTTTGAAACTTCTTCATGTAACTGCTTACGTTAAAGAAATGTTTGCTCTCAATTGTACAAACTAGTTAAACAAAGATAAAATGAATAAATATATGAATAAAAAAAAAACACATAAGCTGGTTTGTTGTGTTGAGAAAGTACTTTTATTTGACCTTAATATGATGTTTAGCTAATTGAATCTAGCATTAATGTAGCAGTAATGGTGACCAAAGTTGCCCATCCCTGATACGGACATAGAAAAATCATTCCATGAACGTGAATGCAGGTTCGATCTGCATATAATAACATTTCATTCATTAAATAGAGGCCTGAGAACAATGTCCATGCTCTCTCAATATTCAGATTCAGCTGGATAAAGCTGAAACTCACTATGTGTCAATTAATTTGTGAAAAGTGAATGAGGAATATATGGATTTATTTGGTGCTGAGGAAAAATACAGACCATGCATCATCAGCCTTCTCTAATATGTCTTAATTTTCTTGTAGCAACATGGAATAACATCTTTTTAGGCCTATGATGATTTTTTTTTTTTTTTTGTATTTATGCTTACTTGCAGAATGAAACGATATCGCAATGTGATCACATATTCCAGTTTTGTTTTAGCCTTAATGATTCCAGAAATATGTCAACAAGTACCAGTTAATCACAGGAGAAAACAGGTTAAAGTTATGTTTATTCTTATGAGAAGACACATAATACGGATAAGATGTTATCCATCCATTTGTCTACATATTTTATGAAGTTTTTCAATACATACATTTATGCTTTTCTAATGCTCATCCTATAAAACATTTCAACATATGTTGTGATAATGATAAATGCTTAAAACGTGCAGAAGGTTTAAATACTTTGTTTTCAAGTCGGTGATCATGAAAACATTCTCAAAGAAAGAAAAAGTTGGTCTGGTAAAAAAAGACGCTTCAATATCTATTTTATGATTAATTTCTTTATGTTTGACTTTTCATACATCATACAATAAAGTTGTGCTTTATATTGTAACTTATAGTTTTCACATTTGGTCATTAGAGTAACCACAAATTCAAATATAACAGAAAAGCAAATTAAACAGACCATAAAACTAGAGTGCACAATTCTGCATGAGCCTCATTGTGCAACAAATCAAGTCAACTGAATCTCTTTCCTCATATAACAACATACAAACCAGAGCTTTATATGAGCAACATTCCGCGTTTTAATCAGGCATTAAACTTTCTTTTTGTAGTTTTGCACTAAAACAAGAACTCCATGTTTCAGCACATTCTCCTTGTAAAACAGCAACAGGAAACATTTATGTAGTAATGGGCAGAACGCTCTGCCATCAAAACATGAAAATATCTCCTTAAAACAATAAGAAACATTTCATTAGGACAAGTTTAATTCCTCACATGTAACAACAAACTGATTTCAATGTTTCTTGTCATGGTGGCATCAATATTCAGTGTGTTTATCTGCTTTTATCACACGTCTGTTCATTTATGTTCAAACTGCACTGTGAACTTTGTCTGTATTAATGCCAAATGTTCATGAAATCAGCCAATGTTTTGAAGATAATAAAGCTTTATGTGTTGTAGAAATGTTTATGATACTGTACAGGTCTGTAATTGAATATAATCCTGTGTAATGTTGCCTTTGCACTTACTTTCAGCTTATTTTTGTGTTTTCTACCTGCTTCTGCGTCCACTGTTTATAGTGCACAAGTAAATGTGTGTTGTGCATGTAACCCTGTGAATCTGTCTTTGAGAACATTTTGCTGGTTGTTCCTGTGCAACAAAGAATAAATAAATGAAGGAAACAAACATGAATAATAAAATTTTTAGCTGTTCTCACTCATTTTCCTGGCTTAGGGAGGGCGAAGTGTTTTACAACCGTCTGCTTTTGCCTTTAATGAGATTTTATATTAAATCTGACCTAGGTTTGTGTGGAGCCTCATGTAAAATGCTCTCAGCAACATTAACACACCAAATTTAATCATTTTTACCCCTTTGTGTTGAAGTTTAATATTCTGTAGCCTTGCAGAGTCCAACACCAACAAAAACTGTGAGTAAAATCTTTTAATAAAGATCAGACCCGTTTCCTGGACCAGGCTCAGTGAGTTTCTCTTCTCAAACACTGGAGGACTTGTGGGGGATTGATTGTTTAGCAATATGCAGCCGTCAGATGGACTTCATTGAGTCAAGAAGAGGTGTTGTGGAGTCAAGAATAGTTTGGTGGTCAAGTTGTGGCAAGGAAGCTTAGTAGTTCTCAGGGTTTTTATTCTCCGACTACTAAGAAGTTTTGAAACGTTATTTGAGTCAAATGTTTCTCCTTTTTTAGTCCAATTGGTATTGTATTTTAGGGTTGCATGGTGATGCAGCTGGTAGTGTGCGTGCCTCAGAGCAAGAAGGTTGCTGTGGTGGGTCTGGGTCTTTCTGCGTGGAGGTGGCACATTCTCCTTGTGCATGCGTGGGTTCTTTCTGGGCACTCCAGCTTCCTCCCACAGATCAAAAAACATGCTCATTAGGTTGATTGGTGACTCTGAATTGTCCTTAGGTATGAGTGTGAGCGTGAATGGTTGTCTCTCTATGTGGCCCTGAGATTGGCTGGTGACTTGTTCAGGGTGTGTCCCGCCTCTTGCCCAATGTCAGCTGGGAAAGGCTCCAGGCCTCTGTGACCCCGAAAGGATATGCTTTATCGATAATATGGTATTGAATGTTATATCATTAGAAAGTCTGATCAGTCACCTTTTCAATGAGGTACAGCTTGTAAGGATTGTACATCCGTGGAGTGAGCAACACAGCTAAACGTGGGTAGCGTCCCAAAAATATGTGACAAAATGTCTCGATCTGGAAGCTGGTGTTTCGATAAGCAGAGTGGCAGCAAAGTTCAGTGTCAACCCTGGTACCATTGACCTGGTGGCATAGATTGTTTCCTTAGGCTCTCCTCTTTGTGTGATCGATGCTCTCTGTGATTCCCTGACACCCCTGTCCCATCCATGGAAATGTTAAAGATCATTCAAGTCCTTAAATAAAAATGTATTACAAAGGTTTAGTTCCTTTTGGATTGATTCAGACATTTCAGCACAAAGATCATACCAACATACTTCAAAAATGAAACAGTTTAAAGGTGATCATAAATGAATTGTGTAAGAAAACAAAGTCTGTGAGTTATTGGTGACCGACAGATCCTACAATAACTTTGCAGGACTTTATGATGTTGTCTGATGGTGTGAGATGAGCAAGTTTTCGTTGGTCAGAAACAAAGTGCTAAACAGAGCAACAGTGCCAGTAGCATCAGTCCTCTTGTGTAAATGTTTTGGGGTCATGGGGGGTTTCATTACTGAAAGTTTATTCAGAGGCCTGTCATCTGGAACCAGGAAGTACTAAATGCTAAGTCACCTATGTATTTTTGGACTCATTCCTGCAACACTCTCAAGGTGAGATTTGTGTTTGCACATGACAGTCTGGGCCCCCAGTCTCTGACACTCTTTTTGGAGGTCAGGGTCAGCAACTTTGGGAACCCTCAGCCTGGTGGACTCTTAAGGAACTGCCATTTTCTTTCTATTTCAACACTGAGGGCTGCAGCTCAGCAGAGACTTATTTATTTAAGCTTTGTTTACCCAGGGAAAGCCGCATTGAGATTGAGAGTCTCCTTTGCAACAGTGTCCTGGCCAAGACGTGCAGTAGAAAAAAGATACAGAACAATAACATCACATAATAACCTTATAGAGACCAGTTCTTTCTGACCCATATTTTCCTGCAGCAGATTCCAGTCTGCAGGAGCAGCATATCTGACACTTCTTTTACCCATTTCAACAAGAACTTTGGGAAAAGATAATCAGAATAAGTCTTGTAACTGAGTCATATAGTGAAGATTGTAGCATCCTGCACTTTTTACTTGAATGCAATTACCTAAGTTTGAATTCAGCAGATTAAGTACAGCCCTGTAAATAAGGACATACCAATGATTCAGACTTGAGGTAGCCAGTGAGGGCCAGCCAACTCGATGACTTACAACTTACCTAGCCTGGCAGGGGTGTCACTCATTCCTGTGCTTTCACTGTAGTGATCAGTCTGTGTTTGTTGTGCTCTGTAGAAATATAAAAACAGACTGACTTTCATCGGCCTGTCATAACATCTGAGGTTTCTGTAGACTCAACATGCCATCCTAGCGGGCTGTGCGCAGACATTTGGCTGTAAATACATTAAAATTTGACATCGACATCAGCCTGCAGCTGATTTACATAGAAACCACATGTTCTACGTCCTCCACAGTTATGCAATCCTGGTACACACAAACACACACACTCAAATTCTCCAGCTCTGTTGACACATTTTGATCTCTGGTCGTTTACTGGAGGCACACAGCAGCGTTCCCCGTCTGACTCTTGTTTTCTTTTCTGTCTTACATAATAATATGCAGACACACACACAGACAGGCCTGTAGTTCTGAGGACATACGTGTTTAAGCCCACTGCCCTTTAAAGGACAAAACCTGAGAAACAAGCTCAGATTTTTTCTACTGTCCAACTATTTTTGGAGGCCTGTTTTGTTTTAAAGTAGATCTTCTCTTAACTTCATTAGGAAACATTTGGAGTCACTCAGATAAACAGACACTGAAATAAAATGACCCTGGCACACTGTGGCTAGAAACACTGAGAGATGTGTTTTTGAATAAATCAGACAAAGACAAAAAAAAAAAAAAAAAAAAAAAAAAAAACACTTTTAGTGATTTTTGGAACTTTCCGCACAGAAAATGCTCTTCTTAATAAAGTAAGAAAATCCAAGATCTTTCTCCTGCTCTTAAAGTTAAAAACAACAATTTTATCAAATATCTTTATGTGCAGGCATTTAGTCATTAAGCTATTTTTAATATATTTTTCCTTGTCTGTGTGAGTCCTTACTATTTCTACTTTAATTCTACTGTAGGATTAATTTTTGTATAGTCATAGCTGTTGTTGTTAACATTAGCACATTGTAACTTCAATTTGAAAAACTGCTCTTTAACAAAAAGTTGTCAATATTATACTACTTACAATATTATACTAATATTATGCTCTTCTTTAAATATCTCGTTTTGAACCTGATTGTTTATCAGAATACAGCTGATAAAGCTCTTAGTTTCCCTGCTCTTAGAAAATACAGTCTTTCTCTTAAAACAGTAAGGACAATACATGAGAAGTCTTATTAGATAAAAGAGCTGCAGAAACACCTCAGTGTGTCTTTACTGCGCTACACTGCCCTCCAGTGGTCCATAGTCAAGGTGACTTGAATAGACTTCAGACACAATGAAAAACATTTTGATTTGCATGACCTGTGACGTGTATTTCAGATATTGATCTAATAAATACTATGGAAGAATCAGTATACATATATATATATATATATATATATATATATATATATATATATATATATATATATATATTTATATTTAACCTAATTAATTACAGTCAGTTAGCCTGAAGCTGGAACTTTAGGATGTTAATGTTACTCTTTTTTATGACTTTCTATCACAAGATATACAATAACAGGATGATCAAGCTTCAGTAATAAAGTGCAACTGTTTTAACTCTTGAAAACTACAATAAGGGGACATATCAATTTCTTAAAATAGCACAGTTAAAGCAAAAATTTCCAAACATTATAATGCAGCATGAGCTGGTGCCTGGGACTCCATTTTCGCAATATGTCTTCAGTTCTTTGAACCTTATGATGGCAAATATCAAATGCAACTTCTCTTCTGTTAACTACTTTTTTAAAAGCAACCATTATTAATTTCATTTGTTATATGTTTGTCTTTGTTGTGTGCAGTCTCTTAAAATGTCTGTTAATAAACAATCTCTACTAACAACAGGCCTATCACTTAAAGGCACACTAAAAAGGTATTCATTCATTTTATTAAACATAACCTGGATTTTTTCTGCATTAAAAAAAGAACACAAACATAGGTTTACATATTAAGGGATTGGTAACATCTACAAAGATCTGTCAACCAGTAAAAAATTATTGTTAGACAAGCTGAGTTATGTTTTTTTTTTCCAATAGCTCTTGTGAGCCCTGATTCTTCATAATTAAAAGTTCACAGAAACCAGCGACCCAAACATAAACATGTTAAACGATGAAAAGTTAGAGAAACTCTGAAGGATAGTTTTCTTTTTTTCAAATTTACATTAAGGTTTTAAAGAGCCACACTACAGCCCATCAGTACAACAGTACATGGACACTCAATTTTACTTCATACATTTTTTAAGCTTTCATTAAAAAGGTGAAACTATCTGAGTTAACTTTGACCTGCAGCTCTCTTCGCACGTTACATTCCCAACTCTCTACTTCATTTTCCTGACCTATCTACTGTTATCAGAGTTAATGCTGAAAACAACTAGAGTCGTTGCAGCTCTTCAAATCTTGACATCATCTGAATTTTAATATGATATCTATTAACTGTGGATAGTTAATGTGACAATGCCCTATGGATGATTTATCATGATGTTCATGTCTTTGTGTCTTTGACACAGGGTTGAAATATTATTTTATTTTTGTTGAGTTGTACTTCCCACCCTCTTGGCAGTTGTAAATGTATGTATGTGAATGCACATGCTCAAAAAAGAGACCAACTCAGACTAAACATTTTACATACTACAGTGTTCATAACAAAGATAAACTGGTAGTAATTATTTTATCTGCACTGTTGTTCCCATAAATTTATTCTCCTTTTTTGCAGTTAGCTTTGTACACCCTGAATTCAATTATAACCCAAGCATGTTAAAGGAGGCAAAAAGTCTTACAGAAAGAGCTGTTATTACCAAGAAAGAAAGCTCAATTCAAAACTGGCAAAAACCTTCTCAACTCAATTGAAAAAAAATGTTTCTGATTCTGTTTTTCATAGAGAGCAATAAAAGAAAGAGAGAAATTATGGAAATACAAGTGCCAAAATTTCTCAATGAAACAATGACTGCTTGCTAATGTGCTTGATTATAATCTTAATGTGGTGTCTCTTGAGCAAAATATGTCACCATATGTCTTTAAACATCACTCCATGGTAACTCAGCGTATTTCAGTGAATATTTGCAGCTCTTCACCTGCAGAGGGCATCATTACCAAATTGATGATTTGCTCTAAGTTTTTAAAGTAAACACAGGGAGGCGCTGCATGTTCACGTAACAGAAATCCACCTGTTACCAGAGAGAAGAAGAGGAGAGGATGGAGAAGAGGCAAATAATAATAGAACCAGCCTGTGCAGCTCTGTGTACCTTAATGGAGGAAAAGTGGTTTAAAAAGTATCAGACAAAATAACCTACAGCACTGTTTGTTACCAATACATTTCAACACACGTCTCCTTAGTTGTTCACAATCCTGTACGATATAACCTTTTTTTAAAGCCAGGGGCGCAGCCAGAAATTTTGTGGCTCCGTGAAAAGTTATAAAATCAGGCCCTACCACAATCCAGCTTTGTACATTTTCTCAAACCAAGCATCTGTAAAGCACACTGGCAAATAAATATGACAATATGTATATATTTAATGGACCACTTGTAATAATTACAGCCAAGATACTGTGTTTAAAGACACACATAAGCTTCAGACAGTGGAGAAAGCACTCTTCCGCTAACATAATAGAATGTACGGTGATTTAATTTATGTCCTTTACAGAACTTTCTAGCATTTTAAGCATTAAAAATGTTCTGATTTATTGTAAAATCATTGTCATAAATCTAAGGTTTCTAACCCTGTTAACAGTTTACTTGTGCAGATTATACATTTGTCTTGCTCTATGCATAAAGAGCCAAACAATTTAACATGATATTTGGTTCAGCAAAAGCTTAAACATGCCTTTTATCTTCTAATGAATGTTCAAAGGGGCCTTTTTTTAATAAAAATGTTATTTTTGGGAGTAAACTGATGAATTGAACAAGTAAGCTTGGCATTTCTTTGCATATGGCACAATGTTAAGAAGTTGATATGTATAAAATACTGATAATCTTTTAAATATTATGGGGTTCCTTTCAGTAATGGGCCCTTAGAATCTTCCTTTTTCTTGATTCAAGCCAATTTTTTCACACACACACACACACACACACACAATAAAGCAATATAATGAATGCAAAAGATTTATTTTTGGTAAGACAGTCTGTTAACTTGACTGACTTGACTTAAAACAATAAAGATAGAAACAACAACATTAAAAATAAGGAAATCAAAAAGTTGCAGTAACAGAAACTAGAAACTCTGGACCATCAGTGAGTGAATGTGAGAGTGAATGGGTGTGAATAGGTGGATGTGACCTACGGTGTAAAACTGCTTTGAGCAGTCAAAAAAACTAAAAAAGTGCCATATAAGCTCAAGTCCATTTACCATTTATAGGGTCCATGCAAGAGGGTGGTGTTATTTGGGGGTCCATAGTGTGGCAACACTTTAAGAACCCTTGGTTTAGAAGAACAGACATGCACCAGCAGCTGGAGGAGTTTCCTCATAAACCAGTCGGTTATTTTCTGGTAACCATCTCTTCTCCACCTCGCTGTCGCAATGCAGCTAAAGCGCTGAGCCATCAAAACACATCCCACAGCTGTATTTGTATCCACAGCCCTCCCTCCTCCTCCTCCTCCTCTGAATAATTAGTTTGCCCGCCTGTGTAATTGACTCACGCTGGATTTGTTATTGTTTCAGCCAGACGGCGAGAGGAGGGGGTGTTTGTTAAACCACACCAAACTCTTTAAATGGAGAGTTGAACAGCTCTGGTAGTGCTGGTTTATATCAGTGAGACTTTGTTACAGGCACTGAGCTCATGGTGGTTAGAAGGTGGAGAATCTATGAGATCCTGACTGCAGGCGTTATAAGTCTGACAAACAGGAACAGACATACAAGGTATTTACTGAACATAAAAATTTTACAATGTCTCCTTCAACCTCCTCTTCTTCTCCATCAACCCACAGCTGCATTTAGGTCTTCACTGATCAAAGTAGTGCAGCAGGTCGTCTTTGGACAGTTGTCTCTGAAACTGATGTTCTTTTCTGAATTTCTAACACAGACTCGAAATCTGTTCCTTTCAGCAAGAATTTGATCTCAGGAAAAAGGAAAAAGTCAAATACTGCTGTAAGTGAATAGAAAGAATGATGAGGCATTGTGATTTGTTTTTGGGAAAGAAACTGCTTTATCAAGAACACAGTGTGAGATGGTGTGTTGTCTTGATGAAGAATTAAACCATTTTTCCAGAGTTGTGGTCTCTCTCTTTGGACTTTTTTCTCACAGTTTTTTTAGAACCTGTTTGTAATAGTGTTGATTGGCCACTGACACTTCTGAAACCCACTCCTCCAAAATTATACCCTTAATGTCAAAGAAAAGGATCAACATGGCCTTGAATTTAGACTTGCTTTGTCATGCTTTCTTTATTCTCGGTGGTGATGGTGTTTTACACTGCAAAATAGATTTGAAAATTCTATTTGAAAATGAAAATTACAGCAGTTGTGCATGAATACCAAACCTTTAAATTATAACACTTGGTTGTCAAGGTCAAATAAAGCAGTACCAAACAATAGAATCCATCCATCGGGAGAATTAAGCAAACAGCTCATCTAGTCCAGTCCCTTCCTTACAATATCAGGCCACATTTCAAAAATGAAATTGTCATTCCTTACCCAGCTTTCATTATTTAATTCAATTCAATTCAACCACTTTATTTATCCCCAAGGGGGCAATTTAAAAGGCACAGGAGTAGCACACACCAAAAGCACAAAGACAGAAACACAACAAAGCATCAACAAACAAAACAAGATGTAAACATAGGTTAAATGTAGATGTATAATGTATAAATGTAGGTTGTAGCACCAATTTAAAATCTTTAGTCCTTTTCTTAAGAAAGAGTAGGTTGGAAAATTGCTTTCCCTTTAAACCTTGACATTAGGATTGAGAATTTTTATCACAAAAGCAAGGGCACCTGCTCTTTTTTCACAGTATGGCATCACTTTGATTTTTATTGATCATTATTTTTAAATCTTAGCAGCCAATCTTTACACTGTTATCAAATGTGGATTAATGCAACCTCCTTTTAAATAAATAAGGCCCCATATACTCATCAGCTTTCCATGGTTAAGTGTTGAAAAATGTTATTTTCTGGTCAAACATTCTTAATTTTTATTTTACAATGAGGAAGAATGGAGGATAGAAATAAAGAGAACAGAGATAAAGAAAGCAAACGGAGCCAAGAACCAGGTAAGAAGATGGCAGGTTAGCCTCTGCTTTGCTCGCATCATTGAAGTGGAATTCTCAATGATTTTCCAGGAGTTTTTTGAAAAGTTGTCACCTACCTTCACACTTTCAATGGGCTGTTATTCAGATTGATCAGGGAAATATATCCAGTGAATTTGTGAAACACATATGGCAGTGTAGCGCAGTACATAAGGGCTTAGGCTTGTTCAGAGGGTGGCCAGTTCAAGTCTAGATCGAAACATACTTGGAAGTTGGTTTAGCAGCTAGGGAGATGCAAGCTGACTTCCTGGGCACTGCTGTTAGTTACGGCAGTTGGTAACGCAGAAGAAAGGGGTTAGCATCCTTTGCCTGCAGAGCCTTGGGGTGTAGGGTTTGAACCTTTAAACTTCATCACATGTAAATAATTACAAATGAAGTAAAGTTAACATTGCTGGTGGTGCGGACAACTCTTAAGGAATGATGAATGATGTAGTGTCGACCTGGCATGTGCTCCAAGACATGACCTGACCTGGATATATGAACCAGCCACATCTGACTTGTAAGGTAAGCAAATGAGATTTAGGTTGCTATCACACCAACACTTTGCTCTGGAGAAAACAAACAATCATTAGCTTTTTGAAAATGTGATTGATTTGGTTTGGCGTGCATGATCATGTGAAGTCTGGTGCACCTGTAAACGAGTCTGCCTTGTAAAAGGTGAAATCGACCTTCTGGTGCATCCCTGTTTATCTCTGAACTGGGACAGTCCAAGTATAAAATTAGATAAAATCACTGGGAACGACCCCTTTGGTCCGAATTTCCCACTTCAGAGTCAAATGTCCTTCAGTGACCCCAACTTTACTTGCTTGTTTCTGGAACACATCTAGCTAGGATGTGACCTTAATCCCACTCCCCTCTTCCCAATTCTGATGTAAATGGAGCACACTATTGGAAACAGAGTGTCAGTTTTAAGTAGTAGTTTATGCTTCCTGATGTGTTAGCCTTTGTCATAACATTCAGTAATCCCATGGCAACAATAGACAAGTTGGGTCTTGTCATGGTCAACTTTAGCAGCCGCCACAATTACTCAGACAATTGTAAGTGTAAAAATTATGACTCCTCTGGCTTTGAGAATGTAAGCAAGTAAGCAAGTGAGTAACCTGACACACCAGATGGACTGGTTCAAATATCATGAGATATGTTTTTTTGCAATTTTTGGGCATCTAAGCAGCAGGATGTGTTTGGGAAGGGACTAAATTTTTCTGTCTGTATCATTCATCACAGGCCAAGCACATCAACAAAATATTTTAGAAGTAGAACAAACAAAAAACACAAGCTTTTAGAGGGATGTTGTCACGTAAATGTCAAGAAATGTATCCAAACAAAAAACAGTTGCTGTGGGAGTTGTTCTTTGTTCTCCTTCATTTATACTGTCCATCCCAGATAAAACTGTTTCTAACTGTGGTGCCGCCATTGTTCAAAGGCCTACAGTTGCCTCTTGTTCCAAAACTTGCATAGATATCAGCTTGAAGCTTTGCAAGAACAATGACAAAAAGAATCTGGTGAATCTGACTGCTTTGCAAGTTTAATACCTTTGTGTTATTGCACACTTTTTGAAAATTGCATAAGCGTTTAATACACTGGCACTGTCAGCCCCCATTTCCAACATTTAAGACCCTCCTCCTGCTTGTCTTCCTCTGAATATCAGTATCAGATTCACTGCCTGATGTGCAGCTGTCCCCCACAGTGTGACTCTCTGTTTGTATCCATCACACCAACACAGCCGTCTTTGTTTCAAGAGGCGCTAATTTCCTGAAAAGAGGAAATAAAACATCTCTGCTGCCAGAAGAAGACAAAACGTGACAATAATCTGATAGACCTTTAAACAATGCACACAATGAAATCTCTCACAGGGCTGACACAACACACCCTTCACACTCACAGAGCACCAAACACCAGCACAGGACACACAAACACGCCTCCAAAACTCCAACACAGAGATGACCTGTGGCTCTGTGTACGCTGCATGAACTTCACATGAACACCCTCTGCTCATTACAGGGGATGTCTGCAGAAACAGGGGAGCACACACTTCATTTCCCTTCTACTTCGTCACAAAAACATGCTCACACACAAACAGCTTCAGGGGCTGTGTCGATCATTTCCGAAAAACTCTGGATTGCTGTGGAGGGCTCAGAGAGGAGGTGAACAGGAGGTTAACAGACAGGAGCGTCCACCTTTGGGCCGTGTAGAGATCTGACCTGATGCCTCCAAAACACTGAGGGTCAGACTCAACAACAGTGGACCAACAAAACATTAACATTTTTAAAAAGCTAAAAACATACCACACCCAGTGGTATGACATGTTGTTGTCGCTAATCTGATGAGGGTACACAGCAATTAGTTAATAAAGATGTTGTAAACATAGTGGTTGTTTGGCATTAAATTTCAATTGTGGCATCTGTTACATTTGATAACATTTGCCTTGTAAAAAGTCAGTAAAAAATACAGCAAAAAGACTGTCAAATAGCAACAGTAAAGGACCTGAAACCAAAAATGCTCTTTTACTGTATTAAACACATTAAATAACAGTTAACCAAGAGACTGGAAAAAACTCTGATTTTTACTGTAAAAAATGTTGAAATGATAAAGTCTTAGCGTGAAAACAAGCAAATATGTATGAATTTTAAAAGAATATCCTGCAATGGTAAAAACATCTAGATACTGTAAAAAGGGTAAATATCAACAGTAAAAGACAAAAAAAAATTAAAAGTACTCATAAGAAAAACATTCAATTTCCATAAATGACAAAATATCGAAATGAAGAAAGATTCCTTGCTTTTTGTTTTTTTTGTTTCTTCATTTGCAGAAAAAAAAAAGAAAAAATAGAGTGCAAATTTGGAGCAAAAACAAAGATTTTACAGTGGAAATTTGAGAAAATTAGTAGAAACTGATGAGAAAACTGTCATGTCAAAGCAATTAATCACCTTAAAGCCACACTCTGTAGTTTGTTCTCCCATCTAGTGGTGAAACTGTATTTTGCATTCAAGCGAATAGTGCTCTCGAGCATCTCACTTTTTCAAAAGGTCGTTGCAACCGCTGAACTCTACGGTAGCCGGAATGTGCCTAGAAGCTATGTCAACATGTCATCCAACACTTCATTGAGTTTTCTTTATGGTTAAGAGGTACGTTATTTCAAACAAACTGCAAACTGCATCGAGTCATTTGTGTTAGGCTTTCAAATTTGCCGGGTCAGTGACAAGCGCATCTCGCTGTGCTCCTTCTCCGTTTCAGTCACGCTGGCTCTGAGCGAAAACGCGTTTAGCCTTAGCCAGTAGTACTACTTAGTGCTTTATGTCCCCCTCGGCTGTTCATAGTTTTTATAGACCGGAAGGACATGGAAGCCTCTATAGGCCTTACCCGTTCTATGTAAATACAGATAAGAAATACTTCGCTCAGGAGGACAAGTCAGATTGTTGGCAGAGGCAATTTGACACAAATGTGGACATATTTTAGCTCATACATTACTTAAAATGCCACACATTGTCCCTTTAAAATTTATGTTTTTATTTCAAGTTTCAGATACTGCTGATATGCACATTACAATATAACTCATTTCCACACACACATACAAGTTTAAATAAAGTTTCTGGGTGCTGAATAAAGTTGATTTTATTAATCATTTTTTCTATTCTGTTAAAAAACAGAACACCTTAATCCTTTTACTACGATGAATATAAATGGCTGCCTGGTCTCTTTGTCAATAAATGAGTCAATGCCCCTTGAGTAGATTATTTTGCACCTTTTTCTCAGGAAAGGTTAAAATAAAACCTTCTAGAAAGTATTTGTCATTATGTGCTTAAAGCAGTGTGTAATTACAAGAAAAGAAAAAAAAAATTGAATTCATACAAACACTGTACAACACTTTTGAGAAGACAAACCAGAAACTCAACCTATTTTACATAAGCTCAAACATTTTTGTTTGCCTACAGCTTTCAGTGTCCATGTTACAGTTTGTTATATTGGAACATGTCCAGGCGTTTTTTTTTGTTTGTTTGTTTTGTTTTGTTTTTATTGATAATAGTCCCTGAAACAGTTCCTGTCCAGCTTAAGACAGAGCCCAAGTTTGCACTCCTTACACAACCAAGGAGTGCTTTTATTGCAAACAGTGCACTGCCTCCTCCCCAGGCTTCCCTTCTGTCTTTTTCCAGGGCACTTCCTTTTGTTGGTGGGGACAGGAAAGTGAGCTTTAGTTGAGGGCTGTGTTGGGCCAGCCAGTGGCACCCTGAGCAGCTTTATACACAGCCCCTCCTGGAAAGCCAGGTGTGGCTCTTTGTGGACTTTAAAGCTGCCCTGACACCAGGGATACTCTTTGGGATGGATCTTGGAGGTGAGGGTTGGCAGTGTCGGGGTCTACCTCTGTTTTCCAACATTCAGTTCACTTCCTGCCCCTCTCCCTCAAGCAATTCAGTCTTTACCATAATGTACCATATATAAATAGAAAGCTCCACTTCTCACCTTTCCGAATCTGTTGGAATTATATGGATAGCATGGATACTTGAGGAGTTACAGTAATTTGAATCATGCATGCATCTTTTTCTGTCACCGGCGACAGCTTCGTAGTATTCCACTATCATAGTTTGAATTGGAAGGCACTCTAAATTGGAAGAAAAAATGCTGTTTTCTGATAGCACCCTCTCCTCATGCAATCTTTTATCCAATTGAAGATGTTACGGAATGTTTTCAACAACAGCGCGGTGTGTAGCTGAGCTGTGTGCAGACTGTCCACCATTCCTTGTGAAACTCTTGACAATTTAACAGACGCAGTTTTGAACTCTTGCCAGCGCCATGTTAGCTACTCCTACTACAAGCATCTTTGGACTTTTTCGACACCCTGACTGCTTAAAATTAATTTGTGAGGTGAGTACATCTGAAAAAATGTTGTCCAGTCTTGGAGTAAACAATAATTTGAAGTTCCTCTCCAACGCTATTTTAATGTTACTTTAAGTCTGCTAGGTTGGGATTCGACTTTTATCACTGTTACAAAAACCCACTTTAACTTCAATGTTGAACATAGGCTAAGTTAGCTAAGTAGCAGTTACCAAAGTATATGACGACATGTTGAGCTGTAATTTCTGCGGCAAGGTAGTTCAGTCATTACAGAGCTATGCACTTCAGTGTAAACTTCATCGGAATGAGCCACGTTGTTTCTTTAAGTGCATTGAAGCTGACTGCAAGCAGACATTTACCAGGTATGGAGCGTTTAAGTAACCTGACACCCCAGATGGACAGTTCCATATATCCGCCATGGAAATATTTCACTAGTCCATCCGGAAAAGAGCTTATAGAAAATGTTTTCAGAGGGCAAAACCTTGAAAAACAACTGCAGCTGGTGATTGGACGATCGGTCTGCCAGTCACACTCATCACAGACCAATCCATATCAAGCCACAGTATGACGTAGCAGCTGGACCCTATTGCTAGCCATTAGCTTTAACTACATTTCAGTACTTAGACTATTGTCTTATGTTAAAGTATACAACACAGATGTATCACATTTACCACTTATACGTGACATGAACCTCATCAAAGACAATCCCTACCAAGTTCTCCCGGTAAACTTTTTAGGACAGCATATCTCACCAGGTATCGCTGAGCAACCACGACTCCGGGCTACCATAGACTAACTGGCATCATCCACCGAGGATTTCCGCATGTCTACCAGTTTTCCAGCTGTGATCCCCAGCTTCCCGGCTTCTCTGATTTGATCGTCCTAAACAAAAAACATGATTTCCGGTAAGAAAAGCTTTAAGAGATGTTCTCTGCTTCTTTTAAAGAAGAAATAGAGTCCATTTCTGATAAAACCGCAGATATTGCCGCATCCACGGAGATAGGACATGGAGGACAGTATACGCAGACTCAGCTCAGACTTTTAACAAAGCATTTAACTAGGAGCCAAAGAAAATGTTTTTAGGAAGAGATGAGAACTGAATAGCTAGATTTGCCTATTCTGTGCCTTTAAGAAAGACTTTAAGAAAGACTTTAAAATGTTTGTTAGAGTCTGATCTAATGCAGAAATCAGAGGAGCCCTTTACTGAGTCTCCTGCTGATGTTCTATGTGACATTCGTGATGGTAAGTTATTTCAATCAAATTACTTTTTTCGTCAACACCAATCATGTCTCAAGCTAGTACTTTATCAGGGTGCCTTTGAAGTTGTTAACCCTTTAGACTGCAAGGTCAAAGCACAATGTATTAGTTGTATATGCATCAGCAGCTAACTTGCCACTTCATGTATGTTCAGACACAGACCACATGTCTCTTGTCTTACTGTGCAGGCTTCTCTGAAAATTTCAGTTTCTCAAAGTACTTCCGCAGACACTGCCTAATAAGCAAATCCGAGTTTTAGGGTGCTGACCCAAATCTGTGCGGACCAGAGCTTACCAGAGTGAACTACAACTCCGCCGTTTATTGCCTCCAGATTGACAACACCCCAGACGTCGAAGGAGTAAAGTTCAGATCAGTAATCAATTCTTTCAAATACTTCTATGTTTAAATGTCAGGCTTGCCACCATGTCAAGGTCACAACATCTTTGAGGGAGTTTTGCCTTATGATGTGGCACTGTATCTGAAGTATTTCATTAAGAAAAAGACATAGTTCACTTATTCTACTCTGAATCGATGCCTCAAACAGACCTACCTCTGATTGTTGCCGTTTGTAGTTGGTGACAGTCAAAGACCCCACAGATGATGTGTGGCAGTTGACTCTGCAGCTGAAAGATACTGTGGACATTGTATGTGCCCATAAAATCTCTGTGCCTCAGGTAGCATATCTTGATGTTCTTATTCAAGAATATTTAGAGTCCAGAATAGCTCTGTTCCCTGGAATCAACCTGAGACCAAAACACCATTTTCATTTCGCCATTACCTGGCACTGATTCTGAAATTTGGCCCCCTAATAAGACTATGGACAATGTGCTTTGAAAGTAAGCACAGTTATTTCAAGAGAAGTGTGAGAATTTTAAAAGTTTCAAAACCTCTGCGATACACTCTGAAAGACATCAGATGTTTCAGGCTGATCTTGCAGCAGGGTCATTGGGTCAGTCTGTTTTAAAAGTCAAATATGGTTCTCCATTTTACTCAGTGCTGTACAGTAAAACCATTCAAGATGCAGTCTGAAACTTTGACTTTACTGAAACCAATACAAAGGGCACTGACTCCATTGAGTTAAGTGAAGTAGTTCTTATTTTGATAAAAAAAAAATGACAGTGTTGATTTTTTGGTGTCAGTGCACTTGACAGAATACCATTCTCAGTATCATCTGTACTCAGTGAGAAAGGAAAATGAAAAGTTGCGGTGCCTGAACATCATTGACTTAATTGACTTAATTTCTATCCATTAACATCGTACATGAAGTATGAGTACCAAATGGTTTCATTGAAACACTGTGTGCTGTCACAGTAATTGGGCCGTAAGTACTGACCAAACTGTGTATTATACATAGACGTTGTCTTTGTGCAATTGTCAGCACTTGCAATGTTTCTCAAGATTGCAGAGGGAGATGATCTGCATCATAGTTAAGGATATGATGAAAGCCTGTGCCTCTCCATCAAGAAGAGCCTCAAGAGAACTTGCCTAAAGACTAGTTGCAATGTATCCCAACTCACTGTAGGATGTTATAGAAGGGGATGTGGTAGGACAAGGGTACCACTCATTTTTGAAACAGATACAAGCACAAATTCAGGATGTGAAGAGGTCTTCCTCACCAATCATACAGAAGAGCAAACGAGGAGGATCAGATGACACAGATGAAGTCCCACCTGAAAAGCGAGCATCTATACAAGACACATATGGCTGCATAAAGTGGGACGTTAAGTTTATGCCTGTCAGTGACATACTGGAAAGCCAGCAGGGGAAGAAAGAAGAAATGAAGATTCTCAACGAACAGACAAGCTTCAGTACTGAAAAAGTAAAAACTCGACTGAAATGCACTTACTACTCTCAGCGTAAAGCAATCAACAAGGGAGCAGACCTGCAAACACTCATGGAAGAGTGGCTTTATTTTGTTTCAGGAGATTGGAATGACTGTCCATTTTGGAGATCTTACTGGGGTATCGCTAAAAGAGACTTTCCTCACCAGTCTGTAAAAGAAAGCGAAATGGCCTTTGGACTTTCTGAAAGCCACTTGCGCAGACAAGAGTAAGTCCTTGAGGCTTTCACGTAGCTTAGGATGCAGAGAGGACAGCTGAAGAAGCTCAGAAGATGTCAAAGATATGACGCACTTCCTGCTCTCCTAGTTTGATGAAAAAGAGGAGACCCTCTCCTACTATGTTGAAGAAACATGTCCGGCAAAAGAGGTTCAAACGGAAAGCCTGTCTGTGACACCATGTACCATTTTTTGTGGTAAGTTGATAAGCTTTACTGCAAGTTACCTAAGCTAATTTAAGGATATGTTACATCAAATCCCTGCATTGTTACACTTTTAAGACACGATTGAATGGTAAAGGGGGATTTGCTGATGATTGTTTGACACATCCAACTCTTTTTTTGACCACAAAGTTGTGAATGACCAAATAATAAATAATAATAAATAAATCAGTTTGAAGCTTGGAAGGTAGTACTGCCTGAACATCCACTATCCAATGAAACTTGCCTCCACACTTGAGTTCTTTCAGAGTTTTTTTTTGTTTTGTTTTTCTACTTCAACACTTTTTTTGTTAACTTTATAGAGTGTTGAGTTATTGACTATTGTGTTTATCAAGGTGTTTCTTCAACATTAACCCAGAGAAGGGGACAAAAGTTGATAAAACTAGAAAGAAGACACTGCATGTCAACCCAAGAGTTCTATCTTCTACTATCATCATATTATCTTCTTCTACTGGTAAGCAGAGGCTTTGTTTTGTTGACCTACTTCCGTTGTGGTTTGGGCTAGAGATGTGACGTTCGTGATCAAGTTGAGTCTTTTGAACAACTTTTTTAGGTGAACGATGAGAACCGATTTGCAGCTGTGAGTGAGCCGTTAAATATATATATATATATATATATATATATATATATATATATATATATATATATATATATATATATATGCTGTATGATTTAAAGGCAACGTGGTATTATAGACATACAGTTTTTATGGACAAAGTAGTTCATATGAGGACTTTAATGTATGAAAAACATCCTGTACCGGAAATGATTATTGTTTAATATGGGATCA